>CM062818.1:527094487-527736555 GCA_031772625.1 Pinus tabuliformis
CCTACAAATCTTGCAATAGAGGGGATTAGTGTGTCCTATAGGTGGGCTCCTACAAAATATCAGAGGGGATTGATGTCTCTTGTAGGTTGGTTCCTACAAAGTGGCAAAGGGGATTGGTGTCTCCTATAAGTTGTGCCTTACAAAGAATCAAAGGGGATTGGTGTCTCCTGTAGGTTGGTGCCTACAAAGTAACAAATGGGATTGATGTCTCTCACCTACAAAGAAGTATGGGGGAATGGTGTAACCTATAAGTTGGTGCATACACAGTAGCAAAGGGGATTGGTGTATTTTGTAGGCCGGTGCTTACAAATTGATGTAATAAAAGGCTGGTTCCTACAAGATCTTTCATATTAAGAATTTTGTGGTTTTCTCCTGTAACAATTTTCCATGTATATCTTGTGTTACTTGTTCAGTTTATGAGATTGATGTTTTATGATGTTTAAATGGAATTAAATAAGTAAAAATAGCATTATACTGATTCACTCCCCTCTCCGTATAATTGTGAATTCCAGCAATTGGTATCAGAGTGGGTTCTTTCAGAAGCAGTCTATCCACTAGAAGGTAGATCTCAAAGGGACCATGGCTAGTTAGGATGGATCTTATACAATCAGAGTTCCATTATTGGATGGATCAAAATATGATTTTTGGAAGATAAAAATGAGGGAAAATCTAATGTCTCTTGGTGTTGTGTTTGGAATTTAGTTCTAAAATTCAAACTCATAAAATATAATTTGAAAGTTTAAAGATGAATGAAATATAAGACATTGTGGATTTTTTCCTTCAAATAGATGAAGTTGTGAACACTATTAAAGGATTGGGTGAAAATTTTGAAGAATCAACAATCATTCAAAAAGTATTGAGATCTCTTCCATTGAGATTCAATCCAAAGGTTTCTACTATTGAAAAAATGGAAGATCTAAAAACCTTGAAGATGGATGAAATACATTGAATACTCAGTGCATGTGAGATGAGAATAGGAAAGGGGATGTTTGGACTAAAGGAAGTAGCCTTCAAAACATTAAATAAAGCAAAAGGACTGAAGACTATGATCACTCCATCCCTGAATTTGATGAAGAAGAAGCTAAATTCATGAGAAAGTTGAAGGGAGGATCCGGAAAATATAAATGTAAGATACCATTCAAATGTTTTAAGTGTGGTAGAATAGGTCATTATGCTTCAAAATTCCCATATTTAAAATCAAAATATAGTGATAAAGAAAAAAACATAGAAATAGAGGCAAAATTCATAAAAGGGAATATTTCTCAAGAAGAAAAGTTTTTATTCCAAGGAAGATAGTGGAACATTAGAGTATAGTGATGAAGATGTATTTGAATATGATCAAGAAGAATTCTTACTCGCGAGCTTGGAAAAATAGAAAGAGAAACAAAATGCAGATATCTCAAAAGGAACCAACAAAGGAAAAGGTAAACTTCCATTATGTTTCAGTTGCAGTAATGAAGGTCAATTTTATTCTAAATGTCCATATGCAAAATATTACGAAAAGATGATGAAGATGGTTTTCTAGTCATGAATTCTCAAGCTGTTGATAAAAAAAATAAGGATAACCGGGAAGAGAAGACAAATGCAGAGGAATAAATTGAAGATAAGAATTATTTTCAAGGCGAGCTCTCTATTGCCTTAGAAGAGATAAAGAGACTCACAATAATAAACAAAAGTCAAAAGGAACTTTTGTAGGAGTATGAAAATAAGGATAATGATGAAACAAAGAAAATGGATGTGAACCTTAAAACTCAATTAGAAGAAGCAAAGAGAATGAAAGAAGTGGTGAAAAGCTAGTTGGAAGAAAAAGAAGGGCATTGTGGTAAACTAGAAATTGAGATTGTTTCCTTGAGAAATGATCTTGAAAAGGAAAATGATTAATTGGGCTTGGAAGAAGTTATGAGATCTTGGACAATTTACTCAATTTTAAGAGATATCCTCTTATCAAAATAGGTATTGGATTACATGAATTTTCCAAGGGAGAATCAAACTCAATCTCATTAGAGGAAAAATGCAAAACGGAACCTAAAAGCTATGCTAATTTGCTCCAAAGATCTATCAATGATAACATTAGCAAGAAAGAAGGAGAGGACCAAAAAAAATATAATCCTAAAATGAAAGAAAGAAACACCAAACAAGGAAGTGAATAAGAGTCGAGACCCATGTATGGATTCAGGAGAATAATTCCCCTAAGAAGGCATTTTAAATCTAGGTATCAAAATCTATTTTATGGCTATCGTTTTACATGTAATAATTTTTGTCATAAGGTGATAAATTGAAAAGAATATGTAATAAATAACTTTATGAGGAACAACAGAAGGGGATCATATAAGATCTCAAGGAATGTTTGTCTAAGTAGCAATCTCAATTTTTTAATGAGAATGATGTCATAAATTACAATTCATTTTCCCCGTTATTGGATCACAATGAATGTTTCAAGTGCAACATTTTTATACATGAAGCTTGTGATTTCAAAAGCAATATATTAAGGCCTCAAGATCAAAGAAGAAAGAAGACCATAATAGATAGAAATCAAAGTATGAAGATATGGAGAATAAAGCAAGAACAACAAGAAGAATGTAGTCTAGCTCTATGTGTTCAAGACAAAGAGAATTGATGGTGTATAGACAATGGATGCTCAAATCATATGACATGTGATAAAATAATATTTCTCTCTCTCAAGGAAGTTAAAGGAGATAGTGTCATCCTTGGAAATAATGATACAAGAAGGATTATCAGAAAGGGCCATAATCAGTCTTGATGATTGAAGGAAAAAAAATCACATGTTCTACTTGTTGAAGGACTAAAGCACAATCTACTGAGTGTAGGTCAAATGGTTAATCAAGGGTATGGTCTCACATGCAATTCCAAAGGATGTGAAATAAGAAAAGTAGGTTCAGGAAGATTAGTGGAAAATATAATCAAGTCTCCAAACAATGTATATGTCCTCAATGAAATTAAAAGAAATAAAAATTCCTCTCTCAATAGTTCATCAGTAAAAGAGAGTATGGTTTCAAGTGAAGGAAGAGGTGGAAAGTCTCATAAAAAAGATGGAAGTGTTATAACATAAGCTGCAAGGGAGAAATGATAAGTCTGCAATATCTAGAAAATAGATGATGTGTGAAGAAATTGAAGTAAATGATGTATTTTAATTAACAACAATGCATAAGTTTAGGGGGGATCACATATTTCCCTTGATATCAACAAATTGGGAGAACATGTACGCATAAAGAGATATAACAGACAAAGGGAGCAGTTGAAACCACTAAGAATAATTTGCATACAGAAGAACATTTATAGATAAGGAGAAGAACAATTTCAGGGAGAGCATCCCTTTGCCATTGATGTCAAAGGGGTAGAAGTTGTAGGCATAAGAAGAATTGCAAATAGGGGAGTTCTATCATATTATTTCAGAATTGACTAAGGGTTGTCATCAATGACAAAGGGGGAGATTGTTGGAAATATTGTTGTCATTGATGTCAAATATAGGGGGATACTACTTAGGTCCCAGATAAAGATTAGAAAATGAAAATTGTTGGAAATATTGTTTTTGGATTTTTGAGGCCCCAATCAGATACCCTATCTTTGAAGAATTTTTTTACTAAAATTAATTAGTGCAAATGGGAGCATATGATATATGGTTGGGAATTTTATTTCGAGAACATTCCTATGGTAGATGGAAATGCCTATAATTCCATAGAAATGAGGAGATATGAAATATTTTGTCAAGATGACCCAATCAAAGTACATGTAGGACCCATTTGGATACCCTGCATTTGAAGGATTTTTTACTCCAATTAAATAGGTCAAATAGGAACATATGATAAATGGTTGGAAATATTATTTTGAGACCTTTTCCAATGGTATATGGTACTCCTTCTAATTCCATAGGAATGATGATATATGAAATATTTTGTCAAGGTGACCCAACCGAAGTACAAGTAGGCTAACCCAACCATTTTTACAAGTCATCCCATAAGTGAACATACAAACACTATAAATAAAGGGTAAATGAGTTCATTTTACCATAAATTCATCGAATAATAGATCCAAGGTCATAAGAGGAGATGAGGAATAACTTTTGGGGTGATTCTTGGAGTCTAAACATTGAAGCAAAAATGTGATTTATGGAATGAAGACGTCATCTTGGAATTTTTGCTATATCTTTTGTTTTGTGATGTTTCAGATAGTGAAACTTGGAGGAGCTATAATCAGATCTTCATGTATATGTGGTTCGAGTTTCAAAGCTTGATTCACTATAATTTCATAGATATGGGTAAAGGAAGTTAGGCTTTCTTAATGCTCCTAAAATATTCTTCAAATAGGTCAGCTGGGAATTTTAGCCATAACTTTTGTTAGGTGATGTTTCAGGCCATGAGACCTAGATAGAGAAGATGTTCATATACCTTTGGTTCAAGTTCAGACCTTGATTTCCTATAATCTAAGAGATATGACTAAAGGAAGTTAGGTTTCCTGAATGCCCCTAAAAGCTTCCTAAAATACGTCATTTGGGAATTTTCAATATAAATTTTGTTCTCAGATGTTTTATTCTATTAAAATTAGAGGAATACATGGAAGATATTCATGTAATTTTGGTTCAAGTTTCAGATCTTAATTCACTATAATTTCAAAGATATGGTTGAAGAAAGTTAGGATTCTTGAATACTCCTAAAATCTTCTTCTAACAACTAAAAGAAACAAGTTTTGGGAGAAGTAGACTTGGTGAAGGAAGAATCATTAGGTAGAACTAGTGAAGGCATAAATAATTAACAAAGTTGGCAAAGACAAAAGCAATAAGTAGACTTGGTGAAAGCATAAGCAACTAAAACACATTGTGAAGAAGTATGCAAGTAGGTTGGTGCCTATAAAGCAGAGGGGATTGGTGTCTCTTGTAGGTCGGTGCCTATAAGTTAGAGGGGATTGGTACCTCCTTTAGGTTGGTACGTACAAAGCAGTAGAGGGGATTGGTATCTCTTGTAGGTCAGTGCCTATAAATTAGTAGAGTGGATTGGATTCTCCTATAGGTTGGTTGTTTTCTCCCATAAGAGTTTCCATGTATATCTTGTATTACTTGTTAAATTTATGAGGATGTTTTTATCATGTTTGAATGGAATTAAATAAGTAAAATTATCGTTATACTGATTCACCCCCCTCACAATACAATTGTGATTTCCAACAATCAAGAGTCACTTAAGATGAGTCCTTTTGAGGCACCGTATGGTAGAAAAATAAAATACTCCCATTAGCTGGGATGACCCAGTGAAAAGAGTGGTACTTGGACTTGAGATACTGAGAGAAATGGAGAAAGAAGTGATTGATATCAGACAAAATTTGAAAGTAGATTAGGATAGACAAAAGAGTTATGCAGACCAATAGAGAATACACAAAGAATTCCAATTGGAGAACATCTGAATCTCCACATCAAACCAAGGAAGAACTCACTAAAATTGCAATCATTGCTAAATTAGCACCCATATTTTGTGGACCATTTCTGATTTTGGAAAGAGTGGGACTAATAGCTTAAAGGTTGGCCTTTCCACCCTTAATGAAAGCTTATAATGCATTTCATATTTTTTTGATTAAAATATATGTACGTGACACTAATCATGTGATTGATTGATTTGTGATACAAGTTGAATCCAAGGGAGAATTCCAAACATAACTATTGTGCATCTTGGATCAGAGTTATACCATGCTATGAAATTAAGTAATAGAGAAAGTCAAGGTGCAATGGAAGCACTTTGGACCCCATGCAGCAATCTTGGAATTTGAAGACCAAATGAGGGAGCTATACCCATTTTTGTTTAACATATAGACTGGTGTAAGAGTTGTTAACTATAAAGCTCATTTTTTTTTGGGTTTATAGAACACTGAGGAAGGTATTCCTTTAAGGGGGTGGTGCTTGTGACAATCCTTTAATTTACCATGACTTTTGTAATGTGATTGAAATTCCAGTGTGAGAACAATAGCCACGACTAGATGATATAATATCTTTTGAACACTTAAATTTAACTTTTGTGATGGTCAAATGAAGGAGGGTATGACCTTAAGAATACCAATGTTTAATGGAGCTTACTTGAAAGGCCATAAAACCAATTTCACATGCTATACTTGAAGTCTATGATCCATCCATTTGTAGACCCAATCGAGCCACTTCCCGACAGTTGAGTTATGATGATTAGGGGAGAGCTACTTGCTGACAATCGAGTTATGAGAAATAATTGAGGCAATGGGGTAGAGGATGGTGCCCATGTCCCTTATACATCGAGGAGAGATGCATGTGGCCTCTCAAATACATGAAAAAACACTGAGAAAATTCATATGAGTGCACAACTGAAGGGGGCATGCTCTCTTAGGGTTGTTGGTTGGTTTTTCTGGTCTCTGAACTCTCTCTTTCTCTTGTGGGGTTGGATATCATTGATGATCATAGGAGTGTGTGGAAGTCATTGGGAATTGGTAGTTGAAGATAAAGTGGCATCTAACCTGTCTAAAGAGCCCTATGCATGAGTTAAACACTTATGAATTTGGGTTAATTCCCTATGAACTATGTGAGGCACCTAGAATGTTTTTTATAAGTTTGTGTGGTTAGTGGGAGGGTCAATGGATGACTAAATCACTGTGGTGTTTTGTGTGTAACTGATAAACTACTTGGACAAGGAATTTTGGGTCATTGTGGTGCTTTCTAAGTAGTTGATAAACCACATGGACAACAAATTCAAACTTATGATATTGAGAAATACCCCATCTGAACCTTGGGTGAATCCCTGTGAATGAACTTAGAGAAAAGAGTGAGTCACTATGGTGCTTACTGCTAGGAAATAATTGATATACCACTGTGGTTCTTGTTGTAGGAACAATTGATAACCCACCTTGGTGCTTGCTATTAGAGGACAATTGATAAACCACTTGGACAATGGGATCCATCTTTTGAGTGTTTAACCAAGCTTTTGGTATGAATTTCCTGAGCAAGCATTCCTCAGACATTTGATCCAGCTCGGGGGTGGTCAGTTGCAATAAAATTTTAGTGTAGTTACCCTATGGTTAGGTCAAGTGGAAGTCCCTCCTTCAATTTCCAACTAGTTTGAAACACACATATAAGTATATTACATGTGTATTTCTAAACTATTAACTATGATGTTCAATGCTATGCTTATGATTGGTATGAGATCTTGTGTCTGTCTATGATTTTAATGAATGTATGGACTATGTTGTTCAATGTTTAGTTCATGATTGATACGAAGAACTATGTGTTTATCCTCTCTTGTTTGAAAGCAATGGTCTCTGAAGATGGTAGCTTAGTTTGTTTAGAGGATTAGAAATGTAAGATAGATAAACTACAACTCTTCTTGTTTAGTTATGAGAACTTGTGTGTTCATGTTGGGTGAATTGATAATCAAAGTCCTCTAGATGAGTTTAACCATATTGCAAACCACACAATGAATCAATAACGACTTATTAAAAGTTCCTTGAATTGATGAAATGACTAGAGTCCTTGAGATGACATGTTTCTACGTAAGAATATGTCAAATGGTATGCTTGGGATTAGTTAATAATCCTTTTAATAAATACATTTAGACAACATTTAATTAAGTTTTTAAACTTATCGACCCAAGGAACGCATTACTAGAGGAAGCAATACTGAGGAGATGATCCTGAGGAAAATGGCACCCATGGCAGAGATCCTGAGGAGGTGTAATACCAACCCGGGCATATGTAGTACTGGCCCGAGGAGATGCAATATCGGGATATGTAGTCCTGGGGATCATGGTACCAAGGAGGTGATCTTGGGAAACAAGGTACCGAGAGAAGTGACCTTGGGGAACATGACACAGAGTGGAGTTACACAGGGGAACGCGGGACTCGAGTAATGGTAGTATCAAGAGCCACAATGGGGGAGCTAAAAGTGTGTGCTAATACTAGTATGGTGTCAAATTGGGAGAAAGTCTTAAAATTAGAATTAAAGTAATTTCTCAAAAAATAACTTTATTAGCCTTGAGAGCTAATTATAATTAATTAAATTAATAATTGTGATTAGTCTAATATCAAGTGATTAGGTTAATATCTATACTGGGAGATTTGTTAATAGAACGTTTCATGGAATGGATGGTGTCGATAGACCCGACCCGATATGATGTGCATGCCACGTGGTGGTGGTGTGGTACCATGTGGGCTAGGTGTGGCCACATGGGTGACACATAGATTCCCCTTGATGATGTGGCTTCTTAATGGACTAAAGTCTGAAGGGGCATAACTTTCTACCTAGGACTCAAATTGAGATACCCTTTTTTTTATCATTGGAAAGCTCTTGACAAGCTGAATGAGATGGTGGCATTAGTTTTAAAATTTTAAGACTTTGAGAAGAGGTTGTTATAACCCCACCATCATAATATAACTTGGAGATCGAGTTAAATGAGTAACACTCCCACAACCCAAGATGACTTAAGGGGGTGGGAAGTGTTACAACACAGTAACTAAGGAAATTCATAACCTCTTTTTTAGTTGTAGTAACACCACTCCATGCCATAGTAGCAAGCAGAAAGAGTTTCTAGTGGGGAAATGGTCAACAGAGGGCCTTTGAGAAGTTAAAGAAAAATATTAGTTAAGCACTAGTTCTAAAGTTATCAAACTTGGAACAACCCTTCCAAGTGGAGACAAATGCTAGTGGGTATGCTATAGGAGTGGTCCTGATGCAGGGAGAAAGGCCTGTAGGCTATCATTATGAAGTATTTCATGGGGTAGTTCTCAACTACCCTACCTATGATAAGGAGCTCCATGCCATGGTGCAATATGTGAAGAAGTGGAACACTATCTGATGGGAGAGGAGAGTTTCATTTAGTGATTAGGTATAAGAAGGAAAACATAAACAAGTTGGCCGGCATGCTTTCACTGCCACCCACATCAAAGATCACAACTCTGGGAACTCTTATGGGCATGGAGCCTTTAACCTATGATGCATGCATAGAGGCATACACAAAGGATGAGGAGTTTATGGGGGTGTTTTAACAGTTGTAGTGCCATATTCATGTGCAGGATGGTGACAACACAATTGACTACCATCTCCAGGATGGGTTACTCTACAGTCTAGATAAGTTATGTGTTCATAAAGGTGAGTGATTTTTGCTAATCAGAAAGGCTCACACCTCCATGGTTACAAGGAACTTTAATGTATGAAAGAGAATGACCAACTTTCAAAGGTATGTGTATTGTCCCAAGATGTAAGAATATGTAGCTAGGTTCATAAGAGAATGCAAGTTTTGTTGGGCCAACAAGCCCAGTAATAGGAAAGAATGTTTATATCATCCCTTACCTATACCCACTCATCCCTAGGAAAGCATTTCCATGGAATTTGTGGGAGGATTACCAATAACTAGGAATGGACATGACTACTTATTCATGGTAGTTGATTGTTCAACAATATGTGTTTTTCGATGTCGTATACAAAACTCATCAATGAGAAAGAAGCAAATTTTTTTTTCTTTGGACAGGTTTGGGGTGTACTTTGACATAAAAGAGCATCATTTCATACAAGGACACAAGATTTCTCAATGCATTTTGGACTACATTATGGGAGAAGATGGACATGAAGTAAATATCAGAAGCATCCAAAGAAATTGGATGAAAACATGGTATATATACAACATCTTATAATGGAGCAATCCACACTTCTAGTAGTAAGTCCCCATTTTGAAGCTTGTTTTGGATATTTTCCACCTTCACCTTTAGATATTGCATATGGACATCAAGGGGGAGTGAGGGAGGAAAATATTTATATAAGTACAAGAGACATTGCAGAAGTCATAGGAAAAATATAAGGTCAAGAATTACCTGCATAGAATAGAGAAGTTGTTCAAGGTGGGAGACAAAGTATGGCTACAATTGAACAAGGAGAGGCTATAGGTTCTTGGTAAGAAATGAAAGTATCTACTATGTTAGTGGTGAATGTAGAGAATTTGAAACTCTAAGAGCCTTCCATGCTAGGTTAGGAAGAGGAATAGGTCCTACCTTCGGTCGACGATTTGACACCAAATGCTCAGGAGATATTGACAAAGGATACAATTTTGTAGAAGATATATATATAACTAAATGATAGGGGCAACATGACCTTTGGTTGATTGGGTTGAAAGGACAACTTCTAGGCAAGGCTAGATGGTACACCCAAGAGAAGGCGGAAGAAAAAATTCCTCATCTCATCAGTAGAATATTTTTGGGACCAAAAGCCTCCCAAAATGGGGAGTTGTGATTTAGATTGCATCATTGTATTGTTTTTATCCATATCAATGTTTTAAGTGTGGAAAATAGTGGAAAGCCTTGCCACTTAAGCATGGCAACCTTTTGTGCTATTATACACACATAGACCTTTCCAACAATGCAAGAACCATGTCAATCAAAGCCTATATTCAGAAGTTACACCACTCGAAAGTTGACCTTCCTATTTTGATCACCATACTTTACGAGGATGCCACACTAGCCCCCATTATTAATGGAAAATGTGTTAGCCACATGATCATGATGAAGAAGACTATAGAAGAGTCCATATTGTAACTCTAGTTAAGAGTTGAGGGATTCAAACCTAACCACTATTAGGTTATCAGGTTGCATTATTACTATTCCACTAGGAGGAAAAGTGGTTTCATTATATTCGAAGGCATTTTGTTCCATAGGAAAAGTAGCCAAGAGAGGATAAGGAGAGAGCAACCTGAGAGGATTTGTGCACTGTAGCAACCCACATGCCACACTTCTTTGTACTTGCATCCATTTTCCATTTAGAGAAATATAGCAAAGCAACCATACCTTCCATCTCAGTTTTCTCCCAAAAGGGTTTCCCAGGTTATATCTTGTGTTAATTTGTGGTTTGTGAGTTTTATTTCATTGTTTTCTCTTTTCTGCATAAATATAATTTGCATGCATACACAATAAACATTAATTTGCAGATCCAGAAATCTAAAGAGAAATAAACCCTCAGATTAGATGTTAGATTTTAAGCATAATTTTATCAAATCCTTTGTGACGAATTGTTTAGTGGAATATCCACAGCAATTTACAGATTGACCTTACAACAAGATGCTAGATAAACAATTAGTTACTTGGTTAATCTTTCTCCTCTAACAGACCAAGTCCCTACCAATCAAAACTAGAAATAGATTAAACAACATTATTAATCAAATATGATACTTTAATTCCACCCCATCCATAACTAAATTGCTCATTAAATATACAACCAATTAATTAACGCAATATTTTCTATCACTAAAAAAATAAAAAATCAATCTTTACCTAATTAGAAATCATAAAAAATGCAAGGGAGGAATCTACAACATTAGACCCCCAAAAAATCATTTAAAGCATTCTAAAAAAATCATTTAAAGCATTCTACAAATTATCCTTGCTTTTATATTTTCCATTTTTGAGACATAAATATGTTCTTTTATAAGTAAATTTGATTTTAAAATATTTTACTTTAAAGTTTGAATCATAAGCGAGAATTTTTTTGGTTTTAGAAATGCATATCAAGTTTATGTAATAAGTGGAAAGGTAAAGAAGAATAACAATGCTTTTGAATAAGGTGTGGTAAAGCAATGTGATTTTTATTGTTGCATTAGAAAGTATAATCAACACAATGTCTAAGTTAAGAGCTTAGAAATCTCGATCAAAAGATTTAAGAATATAGTTTGAGAGTTTTTTCATATTTAAATTTATTTTTTATTATAATTTTTTTATACGGTAAAAGTTAAATTAGATTTTTATTTTTACCAAATTGTGATTTTTATATTGCCTATATTTCATTATTTTTATTATGATTGTCATAAAAGTTATTTATGGATAATATTTTTTAAATTGTTTATATATATATATATATTTTTTTAACAAGGTCGGGTAGTTGATATATTACCAAAAGTTGTGTTGGAGCAAGCTCCTATTACAATCGACTATAGCATGATAGTAAACTGAGCAATGAGATGGGAGCGCAGTCCCCTCTCCTATGCTTGAGTTCAAAATTTCATGTATTTTTATGACTATTCTTGAATACTGCCTAACAAACTGACCTACTAGGAAAGTAAATTTACAAATCATAGATTCACTGTAACTTCTTCATGGCTTGTAGACTGATTGTTCCTGAGTTGGCTGGTTCTTCTTGTCGTAATTGACCGAGTTCTCTCCTTCATTGCTCATTGTGTTATTTTTGTAGTATGCCACTGCTTCTTCTGAGATCCTTGAGTGACTCTTGCAGTCGATGAATCATTCTTGATCTTCCTCTTGTGATACTTACTGTTCCTTTCTCTGTTGTGCTTCCTGAGTCTTATTTTGCCTGAGCTACTACTTCCTTCACTGTTGTTGTCCACGCTTCTTTTGTTCCGCGCTTTCCTAACTGCTATTCTGAATGTGACATAATAGAACAGAGGTTGAGTTCTGCTTAATGCCTTCCGAGGGAGCACTGCTCCTTCGTATTCTCCGATCTCTGATTTGCGCTTCATCGGCCATCGGAGTATCGACCCATCGCAAATCGGCACATCCATTCCCTGCCAGCTCTCTGTTCCGACAGTCCAAACTTCATCGCATTTCCCTGCGCCGCTCTGATCTGTGCCGTCCATTACTCCATCGGATCTAACTCTCCGTCGTTGATCTGATTTTAGATCCGACGGTAGTGACTTCACTCGGTCAATAAAATGTTCGATGTTCCTCCACCGTTGATCAGCACCAATGGATCCGACGACTGACAGTGATTTCAGGTGGACCACTTACACAGTGGTTACCCGCCCGAAAAGCTATTTTTTCCTCTCTCCTCCGCTGCTACGTGTTGAGCAGTTAATGGAATCGGGTGCCCAACCCAAATTACCACTTACTACTTTTTGCTCGCCCGAAATACCATTTCCTATATGAAAACCACCTTTTCGCTGGCTATCTTCTGCATGCCTTCCCCATGCGATGACCGTTAGATCTGTCGATCTATCGATTGGAAGGCTCTCGCTCCCCTTTAACAATCCGCCAATGCAATATGAATACTCCGCTCCAAGCCGTTGATCTGATTTTAGATCTGACGGTAGTGACCTCACCCGGTCAACAAAATGATCGACGATCCTCCACCGTTGATCATCACCACTGGATCCAACGGCTGACAGTGATTTCGGGTGGACCACTTGCACGGTGGTTACCCGCTCTAAAAGCTGTTTTTTCCTCTCTCCTCTGCTGCTACGTGTCGAGCAGTTAATGGAATCAGGTGCCCAACCCAAATTACCACTTACTACTTTTTGCTTGCCTGAAATACCATTTCCTGTAGGAAAACCACCGTTTTGCTGGCTATCTTCCACGTGCCTTGCCCTTGCGATGACTGTTAGATCTGTCAATCTATTGATCGGACGGCTCTCGTTCCCAAACTCCGCTCCATGTGAATTAATTCGCAGAGAGGCAGGGAAGGTAATAGATTTGCGCGAAGGGCTTGGAGAGGGCGACGACCTTGAACGCTGAATTGGGGAGCCAAGAAACTCTGAGTGAGCACAAATTTGCATGATACACTTGCTTGAAATATTCGATTTCCTTCTGCTTTTATAGCATTTTTGAGCACTCCAGTGGCTACCTCTGATGGGATGGTCTGCAACATGATTCTCGTGACCAAGATTGTAATCTTGCTGCCTTCCTATACTCATGCGAATTTCTGAACTACTGAGTTGTTTCCATTGTGTTCTCGTGACTTTTTTCCTTTGTCTGCAATGGAGTGTCCTTTGATGATGTTTTAATATTGATTTATTTTTTGTTTCTTTTATCATTGTGCTTTGTTCCTTATTTTTGAGGATCCTCATACTTATGATCTTTTGTTGATTATTATGGGACTGAGTTGTGATATTCCTCCTGATTTTCACAAATAATCCCTTCAATTTTTTCCACTGCTTGATTTGCAAAATAATCCGCCTGTTGATTATGTGTTCTCAAGACATGTCTGAAGATTACATTGCCAGAGTCTTCAAGGTTCTTCCTGATTCTTCTGAGAATTCTGTTCATGAACTCATTACTTGGGCTTTTATTTCGTGCCATTGCCTCTATTATTATGGCTGAATCTCCTATTATTATAGGATTTTGTATTTCTCTTTTTTTTATCATTCTTGATCCCATCAACAGGCTGTATGCTTCAGCTTTATTATTTGAGATTTGTCCAAGTCCCCATTCATATATGAAAATTTCTCTCCCATTAGGATCAAGGATTAATCCCCCTGCCCCTGCCTTTCTTGGATTATGCTTTGAGGCCCCATCAAAGTAGAGGTAGTATCTGTTCTGATTTTTTTTCATATTTCTAGTTCCTCTTCACTCATTCTTATTTTCCAAATATTTCCTGAGTTTGCTTTCCTCTGTCCTTTTTGTCCATTGTTATTTATTATGGCTTTGCTGAGCCAATCTCGCTCTTCTTGTTGTAGAATGTTGTGATATTTTGGTGCTGTTCCTTTAACGTTGAGGATTTTAGAAGTTAAACCCCACGTTTTTGATAGAGTTTTCCCTATTCTTGGAGTTTGGTTTTTGAAGATGCACTTATTTCTTGTCAACCAAATTTTCCAGCATAGTATTGCGGGGATGCATTTCCATATTCTTTGAATTGTGACTTTCTTCTTTGTTGTATATGGATAGGCCTTCTCTAGTGTTTGTAGAAAATACGGCAACGACTTTTCGAAATTTATTCTTATTTCCAAGGGGCTTATAAGCTGTTGCCAACATTCTTTGGCAAAAATGCATTCTTGAAATAAATGTTGAATGTTTTCTTCAGCCTGTTGGCATAATGGACATCTTGATGGACCTTGGAAACCTTTTTTTTTTTAAGTTTTCACTGGTTAATACCTTCCCTTTTAAAAGAGTCTAGATGAACATTTTGATCTTAGGCAAGCTTTCAGATTTCCAGGCTATTTTCCAAGGGTCCCAATCTTGTTGGTTTGGTTGTTCTTGTAGGATTTTGTATCTCGTCTTGACTGTGTAATGCCCACCACTAGGATCCTAGAGGTATCCATCTTCTTCATCATAGTTGATTGGTGTTGCCCCTTTTAGGAGCTGCCTGATTTTGCTCCATTTCCCTTCCAGATTTGCAGGTATTGTTGAGAGTTTCCAGTCTTGCCAATCCTTTTGGTTCCATAGAGAAATTGAGAATAGAGTGTTAATACCTTTTCCTTTCATCCACTCTTGGATTCCTTCTATTTCTGGATGAGTCTGCAGTGGTTCTTTTCCCATGATTCTGTCCTCCCATATCGATATTGTTTTTCCATTGCTTGGGGTTTTAGACATGTAGCTGCTCATTAGAGGAATTGTTTTTTTTACTAGCTTCCAAGCTTGAGTACATTGTCTTGTTGGGATATTTCCATTGAGCAATCTTTCCCTTGAACCATCCATGTATTTTGAGATGAGAGTTTTTTTCCACCAGCTCTCTTTTCCCGTGATCAATCTCTAGACTATCTTCATTCCCAGGGCTGCGTTCATGAGTCCAGGTATCCAAATAGAAAGGCTTCCTTGTTCGTATGGTAGCACTACTTGCTCCCACCTCACCAGGCTAAATTTTTTGTTTTCTTGTTTCCCCCCCACCATAGAAAGCTTCTTAAGATTAACTCCATTTGCCTGTGTGCACTTGTTGGGGCCATGCTTATTGCATATTGGTAGATAGGTAGTGCTGCAAGGAGTGCTTTGATTAAAATAACCCTTCCTGCCATATTTAACCACATCATACCCCAACTCTGAATTTTGTTTTTCATTTTTTCAATCTGCTTAGTCCATATTTCTGCCTTCATGTTCTCTTTTGAGATTGGAAGTCCCAGGTAAAAGAAATGGGTCCATTTTTCCTGTACTGGGATTTCTAATATTTGTGAAATCCTTTGCATGATTCTTGGGGGGGGGGTGTTCCATCCATATATTCTGCATTTTGTGTTATTTAGAAGCCCACCTGAAACCTGTAAAAAATCATCTATTTTTTTTTTAACCTTCTTTCTATTATTGTTGATGCCCCTCCCAACAGCAGGGTGTCATCCACAAAAAGTGAGTGGTTGATTGTTTTTACTCTTTTTGTTATTCTGAGCCCTGTAATGTTTCTTTCTTTTCTTTTTTTTTTCCAAAGCTCTGCTTAGAGTTTTAGCCATTATAATATATAGGAAGGGTGAGAGAGGGCATCCTTGCCTGAGTCCTCTTGTGCTCTGAAAAAATTCACTTGGCCTTCCATTTATGAGGGGGGCAATCCAAGGGGTGGAGATGCATGCCTGGATGACTTCTATTATTTCTCTTGAGAAACCCAGTTTCTGAAGAACAACCATGAGATATGGATGGCTGACCCTGTCAAATGCATTTGCCATATCTAATTTAATTATTATGCCTTTTTCTTGCCTTAGCATACTAGAGTGTACAACTTCCTGTACAATAATTACATTATCTATGATTTGCCTGTTGGGCACAAATCCTCCTTGATTTTCAGATATGATTATTGGTAGCACTTCCTTGATTCTATTTGCAATTATTTTTGTTATTATCTTATAAGAGGAATTGCACAGAGATATAGGGCGATACCTGTTGAAGGTGGAGGGATTTGACTCCTTTGGGACTAGAGCGAGGTAGGAGGATTTTGTGTTGCTTCCTATTTTTTTTTTTGAAAACATTCTTCACCATTCTCAAGAAATTTTCTGATTGTATACCAATGAGATCTGAAGAATGCTAGTGTAAATCCGTCGGGCCCAGGGGCTTTATTCGGATGCAGGATCCACATAGCCGCCACTACCTCTTCTTCTGTGATTTCTTTACACATTTCCGCGTTTTGATCTCTTTTTTTTGTGTGCTGAAGGAAATCTTCATATTCAGCCATTTCTTCTTTCGCTGACAGTAAATTTTTAAAGTGCTTGTGGGCTGCTTTTTTTAATTCCTCCGCACCTTTTACCTCTTGATTTTCCACTTAGATTTTTTCTATTTGATTTCTTGCTCTTCTAATCTTCATTGAGTTATGGAAAAAATATGTATTTTTATCCCCTGCCTTGAGCCACATGCTTCTGGATTTCAGTCTAACCTCTTCTTCTTCTTTCCTGTTTTCCCTGTATATTTCCTAAAAGATTTCCTTTTCTCTTAGATAATCTTGCTTGCCTTCTTCTCTGCCTTCATTTTCAATTTGCATGCTACCCATTCTCTACTGTAATTCTTTTTTTTTTTTTTTAATTTCATTTTCTCTTGCCCATTCCTTTAACTTGATTCTTGCACTTTTAATTTTGTCTCCCAAATATATTGTGGTGATCCTGATACTCTTGGCTCCCATGCTTCCTTAATTAATTCATTGATTTCTGTATTGCTGTCCCAAATTGAGCTGTATCTAAATGGGAGCAGTCCTTGATTTTCCATTTTTCCCATGACTATTGCCACCAGTTTATGGTCGGATGTTGTGGTGTGGAGGATTTTTGTTTTAATGGCACTGTATGCTGCTGCTATGTTTTCTTGTATCAGGATTCTATCCAACCTTTCTTTTATGTTGCTTTTGCCCACTCTTTTATTGCTCCAGGTGTATTTCCCATTGCTTGGGGGGATGTCTAAAAGATTGTGTTGTTCCATTATTTCTTCTAGAGCATCCCTGGATGGGTCTATGTGATATATGCCTCCAAAATTTTCTTCTATACTTCTTACCAAATTTAAGTCTCCTCCTATAATTATTTTTCCTATTTGCGTTTCTTTTAGTGCTTCTTTTATGGTGGCCCAACATTGCTCTTTTCCCTTGTAGTGGTTTGGGGCATATATATTGATGACACTATACTTTTCTTTTGTACTGATTTGCATTAGATCCATTTGTATCCAGTGTTGATATTTTTTGTGGTGTATTAATTCCCATATTCCTTTCTTCCATATTATGCAGATACCTCTTGACGCTCCTATTGCATGTATTGCTTCACCTTCATAATTTCTGGTTTTTTTTTTTTTTTTTTTAATTTTTAATTTTTTTTATTATTATTATTATTATTATTATTTTTATTATTATTTTTTTTTTTTTTAATTTTTTTTATTTTTTTTTATTTTCAGTTTCTTGGCTATTTGTTTTTGTCTCCGGAATCATAAGGATGTCTGGGTTTTCTTTTGCCAGAATGTCTCTTGTGGCATTTTCTTTAACAAATGATCCCAATCCTCGGCAATTCTAGGAGACCACTATCATTATTTGCTTGTTGGGTGGTGCATGGCTCCTTTCCCTCTTTGCTGGCTTTTTTCGTTGTTTCCTGTGTCCTTCCTAAGAAGGTTTCCATAGGTTGCTGCGTTCCTAATGCCATTTCCTTTGCTGCTACTTCATCCCTCAGTTCTTTGTTTGTATTTCTTCCTGCTTTTTTTTATTTTTTTATTTTCTACATTTGGGAGAGCTTCCTTTGACTGCTTTCTAGTTAAGATTCTGTCTACTGAGGGAGGGGGTGAGATTTGGGTGTTTGGGGCCAGAGGGGATGGGGGGGGGAGAGGGGGTGTGGTGGGGGGATCTGGATCTGGGTCCGGGGGTTAGGGGGACAGAGGGATCCAGTGGCTCAAAAGGGTTGAGGCTAGCAAGAGAATTGTTGTTAGCTTTTGGTGATAGAGGATGGAGATCAGAGGATATGGAGGGTTGCGTAGAAGAAAGATTTGGTTGTTTATGGACTGCCTTCTTTCTTTTGACCTGTTCCCAGTTGTTTTTCGGGTCTTCAATCTTTTTGTTTTCATTATCTTTTTATTTTTGTACATCTTTTAGCAAAATGACCATATTCATGACATACCTTGCATTTGAAGGGGATTTGTTCATAGTACAACTGTTGTATATGCGTCCACTGATCCACTTTGATTTTGATGGCTTCTAGAAGCCCTTTTCCTAGATCCACCTCTACATAGATTCTGGCACATGCGTACATGTTTTCCTTTGGCTCACACCTGTCTATGTATTTCCCAACTGCATTTCCTATGGCTTTAACTGAATCGTCTCCCCAACAGTGGAGGGGAAGATGCAACAATCTGACCCAAACGGGGACGACATTGGGTATATCCATTTCTAGGTCAAAATTCAGCATCCATCTGTTTAGATACAAACCCCTTGTATCCATAAAGTACGGGCCATTCCTAAATATTAGATCTCGATCCTCCTTGGTTTCAAAGTGGAAGGTGTAGTATCCTCTTCCACAGAACCTGATTGAGATTTTTCCGTTTATTGTTGCAGACCAGTTCCTTTCTACCCATTTTTGGACCGTTTTGGGTGATGGCCATAACCCTGTAAACTGCCCAACTAATCCACGTTCCGCCAGGGAGAGTGCTTCTTTACGAGGAAGAGTTGGAGGGAGTGATATTTCCGGGATGTCTTCCAATCTTTTAACAAACTTGGTAACTGATGGTCGGTTCTTTGCCGGACCCATTGCAGAAATGAGAGAAGTGAAAGCTTTTGCTGTTCCTTCATTTTCTCGCTGGTTATCTGAGGGAGGCTCTTCGCCCTCTGATGATTCCATGTTGATCATTCCTCAGCAGTAGGAGGCCACTGAGGGCAGCTGTGTGAGCTTGCTGCGATTAGGGCTGCTGCGAGGTGCTGCGTGAGGCTACTGCGAACCCTATTCCCCTCCTATTAAATTGTTTATATTATAAGATATTTTCTAATTTAAATAATATGAAAATATATTTCATTGTCAAATTCCTACTATGCCTTCTCAAGTGGAGCATTCTTACTGCATAAATATAAAAGTTGTCACTGAATTTATTCACTCTATTATATTGAAGAGATGCAAATGTGAAAAAATTATTTTTTCTCTATAATGTTAGATGAAAGTATAGACAATGGTTTGGAACAATTACTTGTTTTTGTATTCTACATGTGTAGACTTAAAAGGTGTAGATCAGATCCAATCTTACAATTTATGAAAATTGTTAGTGTTCTTGATGAAAAAAGAAAAAACTATATATCATACTATCATTAATCTAAATGAAACAATGCAATTGAAAAAAGAAAAATTAATAGTAGTTTCCACTGATAGTGCTTCACCTATGGATGGGTGTGAAAATATGTCACATTGCTAACGAATAATCTAATAAATCTTATACATCGCATATCATGAAGCACTCACAACATCAAATGCTTTGAAAAATATAACAAAATTTTAATATGTTGAGAAAATAACAAATAAAGTATACTCATGGGTTAGAAATTTGGAAAAAATAAATTAATGAGTCCATTACTATACTAAAGATAATGGAATTAGAATCCTTACAAATTCTTCAAACCCATGGGATTAGATGGCTACTTGGAGGTCAAGTGGTTGAAAGACTTGTTACATTTATGCTTGATATTTTGAGTTTGTGGAAGAAAGAAAGAAAGAACTCATGGTATAATAAGGCAATGGTTTTTTTAATTTCAGTTTTGTTTAAATATGTTTGTTGATGTTCTAAAGAAGTTGAACAGTATAAACAAAAAATTCCAAGAAGATAACTTGGATGTCACATTACACCAAAAAATTGTTGACCATGCATTAAATATGTTGGAAATACTTAGAGCGGGGTGAATCAATATTCCTTAGCAATTAGCACTTTTAAATATTTTCAGAGCATTAGTTAATCTTCAATTATTATTAATGTTTATGCAGTAATAACAATAAATAAAAGAACACAGTAGGCATAAGAATTTCATGTGGAAAACCCCCTTCGGGTCAAAAACCACAGAATGCTTTTCTAATAAATTCTTTAATCTTCAGCCCCAACTGAAATGAAAGCAACAACTTCTAGAATTCTAGAAAAGCATTCTTCTCCAGCTCCCACTGGAAGGATGCCCCAACGCCCTGGTTTCTTCAATAGTCAACTGAATGGATGCCCCAACATCCTAGACCAGCCTACCACCCTGAAGTGTTCACAGGCTCCAACGTGTAGGCAACTTCATGCACCGGCCTAACACCTCCCTACTACTCTATAATTACTAAAATGAGACAAGAATGTGGATTCCCGTACCAGGGACAACGATCCGCGATACAATATGATTTACAATGATTTTGACCGAACACCCAATCACATTATGACCTGCAACCCAAACATGACATCATCCCAACAGAGACTCCTATACCTCCCAATAATGCCTTTTCGACTCTAGGCAGATTGACTCTTTTACAATAACGACTCTTCCAATTATGACACTTTTACAACTTTACAATGACGACTCTTGGCCTTGACACTTCTTCACAATATACGGATGGCTGTCATGTCTTCAAAGGATGTCCCGTTGCAATGCTTCCTTTGATTTGATACTTCTGCTCTTGAATTTTTTCTTGAAGTTGTACTTGAATCTTCTTCTACCTACATGCAAAATTTTCCCTACGAAACCAATCCCAAAACAAAACAAAATACCCTTCAACTTACCTCTGCCTGCAAAACACATGTAAGTGCATAATAATGAATAAATACAAATTAAAATTACAATGCGTAACTGAAGTGTGTTTGTCACTTTTGTTGTTCACTTGTTGTAGCAGTAGACAAAGACTCCCACCCTTGATATAGGCCTGGACTCTATGCAAGACTATATCCAAAACTAACCTAAAGATATATACAATAAAAACTGATGACAGACCCTAGACTTGTGATGGACCAAGTTCTAAGTACAACAACAGAGACCATTCTATCAACTATGACAAGACAAGTAACATGAACTTACAACATCATATAGATTTAGTAGACTTGGTGTAGCATCAAGAATATGTAGCATCAAATGTGTAGTATCAAGAATAGGACATCCGAAATGTGGTATCAAAACTAACTGTGACATATAGAGACATAGAGATATAATCGAGACCCTGTATGTACTTCCGTTGTCCTGAAAAAACATATGTCAGAGATGATACTCATATTTCAAATGTAAAAAATAATCATACATACCTTGCTGTAACAGACTTACCCTTGACTGTTGATGTGTGGTCCTTACTGCAGTGATCCTTGAATGCATGCTTTTTTTGCCTTCTAGGAGCTCGATATTGAATCTGTTGTATCTATGTAATTTCAGATCTCTAGGGTCTGAAATTGCGTCCTGTGGTATCCTTCTGAGTCCTCTTTCTAACCCCATAGGTCTGATCAAGATTGGATTCTTCAAGAAGTAGTTATGCCCAATCTCCCACGATGACCTGATTATAGACTTGTTCAGTAGAACAAACTTGTACGAAGTTCCACGTATCACTGTTGTCACCTTCGGCCCTGAAAATGATACTCAACAAACTAAAGTCTGTACTATTTCTGTTAATATTTACGAAATTTGAATCCAATGCTTAGAGAGAAAGTTATGACGATTTTCCCAATGTCACTTGTTTGACATGGAATTCGGGATCCTGCAAATACCCTAACTTCCTCATATCATATCTCCTAAAATATAGCGAACAAAGATCTGAAATTTGGTCACGAGGTTCATCATGATTTCGAATCAAATGGGTTTTAATTTCCACTTCTGAAGATTCGCAAAAAAAAAGTTATAGCGAAAAGTCCATGATGACCTGTTTGAAGCCACGAAATTCGTACTAGAGGAGGATATGAGGGTCATTATTTATATAAATGTCTTGAGTTGAGAGGGTCCTCAACAAGCGAAAGTTGGAGGGTTTTTAGGAGAAAAAAAAACATTATTAATTATTGAATATTCAATTACCATAACCAATTATGAGTGCCATGCCACAACCCCACAGGGTTTTAGCCCACTAACTAGGGTTACTAACTTCAAACGCAAATAATTCTCAAACCGTGAAGAACTGGGAGGCGTAACATATATCAATGGAAACATCTCGACGAGTAGAATCCAGTGAGAAGACATTTTATGAAAAATAATGTGGTTTTTCAAGTCAAAATTCCCTTGCAAGATCGTGGTAGCCCTTGGTGCTGCTTGGGTTGACATCAATGACAACCAATGATCAACAATCTCCCCCTTTGGCATTGATGGAAACATAAGTACTCCCCTTGCGATCATGAAACCTCTTCCTACTTCATTCTCTCCCCCTTTCTCATCAATGGAAAAGGGTAACTCCTCGTGACAAATAACCATCCTGCGGACCTGTACACACCTCCACTCCCTCTTTCTACTTAGTTAGATAAGAGAAAGGTTCTAATGAGAACTTGGGATAATCCTAAGCTTTTGGTGAAATACTCAAATGCTTCACGAGGTAATGGTTTGGTAAAGATGTCAGTAATTTGTTCCTTTGTGCCAACATATTCAAGCTTGATATTATTTTCAGCGATCTACTCTCTAACAAAATAATATTTGATTGGAATGTGATTTTATTTGGAATGCATCACAAGATTTTTGGAGATATCGATGGCACTGGTGCTATCGTAGAAGATGGGAATATGATCATCAAATTTAACTTGAAGATCTTGTAATATTTGCTTCATCGAGAGAACTTGAGTACAACAAGTTGTTGTCGCGATGTATTCTGCTTCCGTTATGGATAACAAGATTGAAGATTGATTTTTACTTAACCATGAGACAAGGCAACCACCTAGGTATAACGTTGCTCCACTGGTACTCTTATGATCATCAACACTTCCTGCCCAATATGCATTTTTATAAGCTTGGATAGCCATATCATTTCCTTTGGGATACCATAGATCATATTCTGTTGTACCCTTAAGGTATTGAAGGATTCTTTTGACGCCAATAATATGAGATTATTTTATAATGTTCTTTTAAAAAAACACTCTCCTTCGCAACTGCTGAACACGCGCGACCTAGCCTGGGTGAACGTTGTTCACAGCCACCTTCCAGCGGCCCCTTCCTGCTTCAATGGAGCAAACAGACCCTCCAAAAGATGGAGATCCATCAACAAACCATCAACAGAAGCAAGAAGAATCTAGAAATGCTTTTTCATCTCTCATTTCTACTATTGGACCTCCAAAAACCAGGCCGTCAATAACCAAGTTTGTGAAGAAACTTGATGACATTCTTGAGATATCCCTCCCTCCGACTCTCCCTCGACGAGCAGCGTTGTCCCTAGCAGAACGCGGTCTGGTTGGCTAGTTCATAGGTTTATGGCCATCCCCAAATATGTCTAGAAATGGGTAGAAAGAAATTGGACTTCATCAATCACTGGGAAAATCTCCATAAGGTTCTGTGGAAGAGGTTACTATACCTTCCATTTTGAAACAAACGAAGACCATGATTTAATCTTCAGGAACGACCCATACTTCATGGACATGCGAGGATTATATTTAAACAGATGGACCCCTGATTTTGATCCTGAAATGGATGTTCCCAACGTCGTGCCAGTTTGGGTTAGACTACCACATCTCCCTCTTCACTGTTGGGGAGATGAATCAGTAAAATCTATTGGGAATGCGGTGGGGAAATACATTGGCAGATGTGAACCAAAGGAGAACATGCATGTGTGTGCAAGGATTTGTGTTGAAGTAGATCTAGGGAAAGGCCTTCCAGAGGCAGTAAAGTTCAAAGTAGACCAATGGATGCATATACAACCGATGGACTATGAACAAATCCCCTTCAAGTGCAAGGTATGCCATGAATACAATCATTTTGCAAATAGATGTCCAAAAAAGCAAGAAAATGAAAATTCCAAAGAACCCAAATCCAAATGGGAACAAGTTAAAAGGAAAAGATCATCTAACAAACAGACCATTTCCCCTTCAAGCCAACCTCAAGCCTCCTCAAAACCTTCTCCATCGTCGCCCAATGTTGATAACCCTTCCTCCCTTGCCAACCCCAACCCCTTCAGCCCCTTGGAAGAGTCCTCTGCTCCCCCCTCCCCTCATCCCCCTCCATCCTCCCTTACGCCTTCAATCCCTATTACCCTTCGCACCGCTCCTCCACAATCAGTGGACAAAATATTAACTAGAAATCAATCCAAGGAATCCCTCCAAACCCTTGAACACCAAAAAAAAGCAGGAAGAAAATCCAACAAGGAGCTGAGAGATGAAGCGGCAGCTAAAGAGATGGCATTAGGAACGCAGCAACCCATGGACTCTTTCTTTGGGAAAAGTTCCGGGAATAATGAGAAAAATCAAAATCAGCACAGAGGGAAAGGTCCCTCATCTCACCACACAAACAAGTAATGATTGTGGTCTCCTGGAATTGTCGTGGACTGGGAACACCCTTCAAAGTGAATGCAGCAAGAGATATTTTAGCAAAAGAAACCCCAGATATATTCATGCTTTAGGAGACCAAAACAAGCTTCCAGGAATCATAAAAAATGATAAAAAACTTAAAAAATTATGAAGGAACAACAAAACAGGCCATAGGGGCCTCAGGAGGAATTTGTACACTATGGAAGAAAGGAAAATGGGAAATGCTTCAGCAAAAAAAGGAACAACATTGGATTCGAACAGATTTAAAGGAAACAAACACCAAGGAGCAATATTGTTTTATCAACATATATGCTCCAAACCACTACAGGGAAAAAGAACAATGCTGGAACACGGTTCAAGAAACTTTAAATGAAACACAAAATAGAAAAGTAATTTTGGGTGGGGACCTCAGTCTGGTCCTAAATATTGAGGAGAAATTTGGAGGGTCCTACCATGCAGATCCATCTAGGGAGGCTCTCGAAACAATGATGGAACAAAATAAGCTAATTGATATCCCTCCAAGTAATGGAAAGTACACGTGGAATAACAAAAGGGTGGGAAAAATCAATATAAAAGAAAGATTGGACCGAATATTGGTTCAAGAAAACATCATCTCAAGTTTTAATTCAGCAAGATAAAAAATTATTCACACCACGACATATGATCACAAGCCGGTGGCAACCACTTTTGGAATGATGGACAACCAAGGGCCGATACCTTTTAAATACTGTCCAATATGGGACAACAGTGAAGAGTTTAGAAAACTAATATCAGAAGTATGGTCATAGAAGGTTACAGGTTCACCTTACTTTGTGTGGGAAACCAAGCTAAAAAATTTGAGAAAAGAAGTGAAGATATGGGCAAGAGAAAATGAAAAGAAAAATAAAAAAAAGAAGGGCAGAGTTGATTAAAAAAATGGACAACTTACAAGAGGCAAAGGAAAGTAAAGAGGAGGATAAACAAGACTATCTACAAGAAAAGGAACTCTTTTGGGAAATAAACAGAGAAAATAGAAAAGAAGAAGAAGAGATGAGATTAAAGTCAAGAAGCCTATGGCTGAAAGCAGGGGATAAAAACACAACATTCTTTCACAATTCTATGAAAATGAGAAGAGAAAGAAATCAAATTGACAAAATCCAAGTAGATGGACAAGAAGTTAAGGGAGTGGAGGAACTAAAAAAAGAAGCACATAACCACTTTAAAAACCTCCTAACAGCAAATGGAGAAGAAGTAGACCATGATAATTTTCTGCAACGTACTCCAAAAAAGATAAGTGAAGGACAAAATACAAAAATAATGAAAGAAATTTCAGAAGAAGTAAAGGCAGTAGTATGGAGCCTCCACCTGAATAAGGCACCAGGCCCAGATGGCTTCACAATAGCCTTTTATAGGTAGCATTGAAAAACTATAAAAAAGGACTTATTAAGAATGGTAAGGAATGTTTTCAAAAACAAAAAAATGGGAGGCAACACAAAATCTTCCTATCTGGCATTAATACCAAAGGAAGCTAACCCCTCCACTTTCAGTAGATTTCTGCCAATCTCCTTATGCAATTCTTCCTACAAGATAGTAATAAAGATTATAGCCAATAGAATAAAGAAAGGTCTTCCGGAGATAATATTGGAAAACCAAGGAGGTTTTGTCCCAAATATGTAGATCATCAACAATGTTATAGTGGTCCAGGAAGCTATTCACTTAAGCATGCTGAGAAAAGAAAAAGGAATTATTATAAAACTAGACATGGCCAATGCTTTTGATAGAGTCAGCCTCTCATACCTCATGGATGTCCTAAAGAAATTCGGGTTCTCAAAAGAAATTATAGAGGTCATCAAGGCTTGTATTACGGATCCATGGATAGCACCGCTTATAAATGGAAGACCCAATGACTTCTTCCAAAGATCTAGAGGATTGAGACATGGATGCCCCTTATCTCCATTTCTATACATTATAATGGCAGATACTCTAAGTAGAGTACTGGATAAAAAAAGGAGAGAAAGAACCATAACTGGCCTGCAAATTTCAAAAGGAATCAAAAGTATCAATCTCTCTTTGTTTGCTGATGATACACTCTTATTGGGAGGTGCCTGAAGCATAATTGCCCGAAGATTTAAAAAAGTTATGGATAATTTTCTGCAGGTCTCTGGTGGTCTTTTAAACAATACGAAGAGTAGAATTTATGGCTAGAATACCTCTTCCAGAACCATGCAAAGAATCTCACAGATTCTTGAGATCCCTACACAAGAAAGCTGGAATCATTTCTTCTACCTTGGACTACCCATTTCAAAAGAAAATCTTGAAACAGAGCTGTGGAGCAAACAAATTGAAAAAATGAAAGAAAAAATCCAAAAGTGGGGAATGATGTGGCTGAACATGGCAGGCGGGGTAATTCTAATTAAGGCTATGTTCATGACGCTTCCAATATATCAATATGCTACAATTTGGCTTCGGCTAGTGCACACAAGCAAATGGAACTAATTGTTAGAGGCTTCCTTTGGTAGGGAGGAAAACAAGAGAATAAAAAATTTAGTTTGGTAAAATGGGAGCAAGTAACTTTGCCTTATGATAAAGGAGGCTTATCAATAAGGTTGCCTGGTTTAAGGAATGTTTCTTTAGGAATTAAAATCCTTTGGATAATGATAACCAACAAGGAGAGCTAGTGGAAAAAACATCTAGCTTCAAAATACATGAACCACCCAAGAACAAATTTGATGTTCGAAAATATCCCAATAAGACTATGCACGCAAGTATGGAAGCTTGTGAAGAAAATGATACCAACAATCAAGAAATACAACTCAAAAATACCAGGCAATGGAAAAAATGTCATGATATGGGAGTTCTAATAATGGGGAAGGAGCCTTTAAACCTTCTCTTGGGCCATGAAGACATACAAAATTGGATGAAGGATAGAGGAATCACAACTCTTCACTCCATCTCCAGTTGGGAAAATCGAAATTGGCAAGAATGGTATATTCCAAGTATCCCTCCAAATCTAAAAGGTCAATGGGACAACCTTCTGCAGCACCTTAAAGGAGCAACACCAACAAACATGGAGGAGGATGACACATTTGTATGGGACCCGAGTGGAGGAAGCTATACAGTGAAGACCGGATATACAACTCTACAAGAACAACAAAATCAACAAGATTGGGCACCATGGAAGTCTATATGGAAAACTGAAAGCCTCCCAAAAATCAAAATTTTCATATGGACCTTGCTAAAAGGAAAAATTCTCACTACCGAAATCCTCAAAAGAAAAGGATTTTCTGGTCCATCATAACAACATACATAGGTGGAATATTGGTTGCACTCCTTCACTAGTTGGATACAGTTCCGCTTCTTCACTGAAGGGAAATTTGGAATAAAATGACTGCCCAATGGGAAGTTCACTGCTAATGGTAAGTTCACCGCCCAATAGTGAATTCACCACCCAATTGTGAGTTCTAAGAGACCGTCCAATGGTGGGTGGAAACAGATCTCCCTTGATAGCTGTTATAGAAGTGTCCCATCCACATAGCAGAAATCAGAGTCTCTCTCATTTATCTCCCCTGTCAAAATACTTTAGATTTGTCCCATCCTAATAGCAGTAGAGGAAAGAGGGGACTAAAGGAAGAAGAAACTATTCAACACCTCTTTCTCGAATGCACGGTCATCAAAGAATGTTGGAAGCAACTAATAGTCCTTGGAATTTGATCTAAACTTTCATGGATTTCTTCATAGAATGGAAAAAAACATACCCCTACTCGACAAAGAACAAGGCAACCATTAAAAGGTTTTGGGACTGCCTCCCAGCTGTTCTCTACTGGGAAATATGGCTCTCAAGGAACAAAAGCATCTTCAAATACCAGGCACCAAAAATAGCAAAGATATTGTCAAAAACATGGGGTCTCACCTCTGAATTTTTAAATATGAAGGGAACAAAAAAAATCGATAATAATCTCCTACAACAAGAAGAAAGGGATTGGATTAGCAAGGCAATAATAAGAAATAATGGAAACAAAAATCTCAGGGACACACCTACAACACAGAATTGGAAAATCAGATTAAATGAGGAAGAGTTTACAAATTAGAACGGAAACCAAAATAGATTTTGCCTATTCTTTGATGGGGCCTCTAAAAATAATATGGGGAAAGCAGGTGCTGGAGGCATCATAAATGATCCCTGGGGGAAAATGTTGATCTCGTATGAATGGGGACTAGGGGAAACTACAAACAACAGAGCATAGGCTTACAGTTTGCTATTGGGTTCAATGATATTTAAATAAAAAGCTATAAAAGACCCAATAATATTGGGGGACTCGGTAATCATTATAGAAGTAATGGCCAGCAACAAAAATCCTACAAATGTAGCCATGAGCAGGATTTTCAAACGAATAAGGAATAATATGGTAAGTGCAGGCAAAGCCACTTTCAAACATATATTAAGAGAGCATAACAACACAACTAATCATTATGCTAATATGGAAATTACCAGAATGGAAGGAGAAATAAGAGAAAATGATGAGGTCTACCATAACTCAATCCCATAGTTCTGTCCAATCAATGATCATGACAAATAACACATTCCTCCAAAAAAATGACAAGATCAACAAAAGGAAGATCCAAAGGTCCATAGCAAATCAGTGCACAGAGATATCAGTAGCCCAAACTACATGGAGATCTCATGATTTATACCAAAAAATCCTGAGAAAATCAAAGTTCGATCTTAGCCCAAAGTCCAAGGAGGATAAGCCACTCATTCCCTAGCAGATTTGCATGAATCATATTTTTTATGATAGTTATCTCAACCGCTTTCCTTCTTTAAAATACGAGTCCTCCCTTCCCATATTCATATGCAGCCCTGTCAATGAGAATTATGAAGCCTCTGTTTCGCACTCTCCTCATTAGCTCCCTAGTTGCACAAACCATCTTAAAATCCTGAGCATTTCCCTCATCAAACCTCTATCAATCAACTAGTGTGAAGAGTCTCCCTTCTTATGCGTTCACACTACAGACAGTGTCGTGACCAATCCTCTGGTTGTTAAGTTTTTTAAGGGAGAGAGTTTTGTCTTCGCAACACTCATTGCAACTCTCCAACAAGTCCACAGTACAATTAAATTTTGCATTGGTAACTTAATCTAGCTCCTTTTAACAGCTCCAAGAAGGGGGAAAAATCATTCAGCCAGCAAAAAGCATAAGAAGAGTCATCAGTTCAAGGAAAGTGAAAATCGACTAAGGCTCAACACAAATAGGAAATTCAGAAAGCAATATAATACCACAAAGAATCAAACTACAGAAATGGAGTTCAACCCGGTGGAGAAAGCTGCTCAGAATGATAGCTGTGCTACTTGCAAAGGAAACAAATTCATGATAAGCAAACTTAAAGAAACAATTCAAGGTCTTAGATCTAAGATGAAGATGGAGATCAACTATCAAAAAATGCAGTTCGAGAACCAGAAAGCGGAAATAATTGCCCTCAAAAACAAATTTGTACATCTGGAGGAGGCTATTACATTCATCAAAAACTCCACTTTGAGCCAGGAGGGAGGAAACTCAATATATCAGGGCAAAAAGCAGAGGTCCCAGCAAGAAAACTCGGTAAACCAATACTAAGCAGCATCTAGTTCTACAATAGTCTCTAAATAACATGTCATGTAAATTTATCTTGTTACTATGTCAGTTCATAAGGCAATATTCCAGAATAGTCTTAGGCTCTATCGGAATTTTGGGATTCAATCATTCAGGTCTTAGGGACTGTGCTCCCACTCTCCTTCTATGGCTTGACTCTAAACACTCTCGAATGTAATATGAGCTAGCTCCATTTTTCTTTTTGGAAATACAAAATTAACCGATCTTATCAAAAAAATAATAATATGAGATTATTTTGGTGCTGCTTGGAATTGTGCTACTTGTCCAACTTCCTACATCACATCTGACAGGGAGATTGTCACATATAGGAGACTACCAATCATGGATCTATACAACCTTTGGTCCACATCCGTTGATGAATCTTCTTGTAACCTGTTACCATGGGGGTAAGGATAGGCTTGCAATCTTCCATCTTGAATTTCTTGAGCATTTCCTTGATGTACTTGATTTGATATATGAATATTCCTTTATCCTGCTGAGATATCTCGATAATCGTTAGATTGTCTTGATCCACTTTCACATAGAGATTGCTTGTCAGCGCTTCCTTTCTTGAATCTATAATACTTCAACTATTCTTCTCCCCCTGAACATGTAATGAAACTGCCATCTTGTTCAAACTACATGTCTGTCAATCGTAGACTTGTGTCATATACTGTTGCATAGACTCCTCATCTTCAAATTTCTAGGAGTCGATAAGCTGAATTGTTCAGAATAGTGTGTCATTTAATGGACAATCTTGACTCGAGTTATTAATCGAAGCAGCTATTGATTACTCACAATATGTTACGAATCGTGAAATCATACTGTTGGGACCTTATTGTCTTCTTGCTTTTCTTGCTCATCTTGTACGTGTTTATCCTGTACCTGTTTTCCTTTCCAAACCTTCTTATTCTCATCATCAAGCTTTTCATTCATGGTTTATTCCATCTTGTACCTGCAGTTACGAGCTATGTGGCCATAGTTATGAAATTTGTAACATTCAATGTTATTCATAGAAGATTCTGTTTGGTGTCTATCTCGTGATCCTGCAAATTTGCTTCTAGGGTTTTGCCGATAATAGTTGTACATGTCCGAAACTTCACAATCCCTAGCCATATGTACAAAATTGTTACATTTGTAACATTCAACATCATCTCTGAAATGATCAAATTTGTTGATACTATGCTAAATTCTAGAATATCCATTTCTGAAGGATCTCCTGGAATTATATTCATTCCAAACATACATGCGACATTCTGCATTGCTATGTCCAAACCTTCCACATGAATAAGAATGACCATAAAAGAGAGGTTGGTACTTGGGAGGGAATCTTCTTCGAGGAATTGTCTTCCAAGGTTCTTCCTGCGAGTCTTGATCTCTTGATTTAGCTGAGAGATCTATCTGCTTGGTAGATTTTGTATATCCATCTTCTCTAATGGTCATAGAAGGACTCAACTTATTTTCAAAATTTTCTTTGTAAACAAGACCAATCTTGTCGTTGTATGATCATTGGTTGCTGATGAGTTTGTCCAAAATCTTTGAACTGTTGGCGTAGTTTTGAAAAGTTTTTCCATTTTTTACTTCCTTTCGTAGAGAAACCATTTCAGCTTCCATTGCTTCTCTTTCCTTGTTGTTTTCCTTTAATTCTTTCCTGAGAGATTCTTCAATTCACTTGTATTCTTCAACCTTGATTTTAAGTTTGAGGATCTGTTCTCTTTCTGTCTTCAATTCATCTTCAAGAGTGTTGACATGCTTCTTCACGAGTTTGAGCTCTTTGATAACCTTGATTACTTCGTTTTGAAATTCAACCTCAGTCATTTCTTCTTCTTCGTCTCCTTCTTCGTCATGTGCCTCTTGCTTATTGTGCTTGGCCATAAACATACTCTTCCCATTGAATTCTTCTTCGTTATCACTATCTTCTTCGGATGAGGAGCTATCTTCTTTGGAGAAGAAACTTTTCTTAAACAATTTCTTCTTGCCTTGCCTGTTGAACTTCATAGGACCTTTCTTTCCTTTCATAACAACCTCATTTTTGTGAGGACATTTGGCTATAAAATTCCCAACCTCACCACAATCAAAACATATTATTGGAAGTTTACCTTTGAATTTTCCTGTACCCGTTCTCATTTTCCGCGTGAAGTAGGCAAACTCTTTATCTGAAAATTTTTCTTCATCTTCTTCGTTTTCCTCATCCTTATAATTGCAAGATTTTGCTTTCGGAGTCTGCTTGTCCTTACTATTCTTCTTGGATGTGGAAAATGTTGTTTCTAAGTGAGATGTGCCATCCTCTTCAATCCTCATTGCATATGCCATAATAATTCAATGCAATTCATCTATGTTGAGATTGGTCATATTCGATCTATCTTCCAAGACAAACACCTTAGGGTTAAATCTTGCTGGCAAGGTTTTGAGGATCTTTCAGACAACAATTTTCGTTTCAACAGGTTCTCCCAAACCTTCCAATGTATTTGTTGTTTCATTAACACGTTGAAATTATGCAACAATATATTCATCTTCCCTCATTTTTAGTTGCTCAAATTTTGCCCTGAAAATTTGAAGCTTTGCTTCTTGCACCTTTGAATCACTTGCATATATATTTTCAAGCTTGCCCCATACTTCTTTAGAAGTTTTGCAACTCAATACCTTAAGATAAAAAGATTCTATAAGCCCACTGATAATAAGATATTTAGCCTTTGCATCATATACCATATTTTTCTTACCTTGCTCATCCCGGGTCGGTGTGAAGCCTTTGTCAACAATTTCCCATACTTCGTATCCTTGTGCCAACAAATGAACCTGGATTCTTCCACTCCAAAGTGCATAGTTATTTCCATTGAACAAAGGAACTCTATTCTTAGTATACGCCATGATATCCTTCCAGTTGTTAGACTGCTATTGAAGGAACCAAGCTCTGAAACCAATTGTTGGAAATATTGAGAGGGGGGTGAATCAATATTCCTTAGCAATTAGCACTTTTAAATCATTTGAGAGAATTAGTTAATATTCAACTATTATTAATGTTTATGCAGTAATAACAATAAATAAAAGAACACAATAGGCACAAGAATTTTAGGTGGAAAACCCCCTTTGAGTCAAAAAACACCAAACGTTTTTCTAATAAATTCTTTAATCTCCAGCCCCAACTGAAATGAAAGCAAAATTCTAGGAAAACATTCTTCTCCATCTCCCACTAGAAGGATGCCCCAACGCCTTGGTTTTTTTAGTAGTCAGCTGAATGGATGCCCCAACATCCTAGAATAACCTACAACCCTGAAGTGTTCACAGGCTCCAACCTGTAGGTGACTTCATGCACCAACGTAGCACCTCCCTGCCACCCTATAATGACTAAAATGAGACAAGAGTGTGGAATCACGTACTAGGGACAATGATCCACGATACAATATGATATACAATGATTTTGACTGAACACCCAATCAAACTATGACCTGCAACCCAACCATGCCATCATCCCAACAAAGAATCCTATACCTACCAATAATGCCTCTTCAACTCTAGGTAGATTGACTCTTTTACAATAATAACTCTTCCAATGATGACACTTTTACAACTTTATAATGATGACTCTTAGCCTTGACACTTCTTCACAATACATGGATGGCTGTCATGTCTTCAAAGGACGTCCCATTGCAATGCTTCCTTTTATTTGATACTTCTGCTCTTGAATTCTTGCTTGAAGTTGTACTTGAATCTTCTTCTACCTGCATGAAAAATTTGCCTGGCGAAACCATTCCCAAAACAAAACAAAATACCCTTCAACTTACCTCTACCTGCAAAACACATGTAAGTGCACAATAATGAATAAATAAAAATTAAAATTACAATGCGTACCTGAAGTGTGCTTGTCACTTTTGTTGTTGACTTGTTGCAGCAGTAGACAAAGACTCCCACTCTTGATATAGGCATGGACTCTATGCAAGACTATATCCAAAAATAACCTAAAGATATATACAATAAAAACTGATGACAGACCCTAGACTTGCGATGGACCAAGTTGTAAGTACAACAACGAAGACCATTCTATCAACTATGACAAGACAAGTAACATGAGCTTACAACATCATCTAAATTTAGCAGACTTGGTGTAGCATCAAGAATATGTAGCATCAAATGTGTAGTATCAAGAATAGGACATCCGAAATGTGGTATCAAAACTATCTGTGACATATAGAGACATAGAGATATAATCGAGACCCTGTATTTACTTACGTTGTCCTGAAAAAACATATGTCAGAGATGATACTCATATTTCAAATGTAAACACTGATCATACATACCTTGCTATAGGAGACTTACCCTTGACTGTTGATCTGTGGTCCTTACTGTAGTGATCCTTGAATGCATGTTTTTTCTTGCCTTCTATGAGTTCGATATTGAATCTGTTGCATCTATGTAATTTTGGATCTCCAAGTTTTGAAATTTAGTCCTGTGGTAGCCCTCTTAGTCCTCTTTCCAACCCCACATGTTTGATCAATATTGAATTCAGTAGAGCGAATTATGCCCAATCTCCCACGATGACTTGATTATATACTGGTTCAGTAGAGCGAACTTGTACGAAGTTCCATGTGTCACTTTTGCGACCTTCGGCCCTGAAAATGCTACTCAATGAACCAAAGTCTGTTATATTTCTGTGACTATTTATGAAATTTGAATCCAATGCTCAAAGAGAAAGTTATGATGATTTTCCCAACGTCGCCTGTTTGACATGGAATTCAGGAGCCTGCAAAAACCCTAACTTCCTCAGATAATATATCCGAAAATATAGCTAAACAAGATCTGAAATTAGTTCAAGAGGTTCATCAAGATTTCGTCTCAAATGGATTTTAATTTCATCTTTTGAAGATTCATAGAAAAAAGTTACAGCGAGAATGCCATGATGACCGGTTTGAAGCCACGAAATCCCTATTAGAGGAGGATATGAGCGTCATTATTTATATGAATGTCTTGAGTTGAGAGGGTCCTCAAAAAGTGAACGTTGGAGGGATTTTAGGAGAAAGAAAAACATTATTAATTATTTACTATTCAATGACCACAACCAATTATGAGTGCCATGCCACAACCCCATAGTGTTTTAGCCCACTAATTGGGGTTACTAACTTCAAAAGCAAATAACTCTCAAACCGTGAAGAACTAGGAGGCGTACCATATATCAACAGAAACATCTCGATGAGTAGAATCCATCAAGAATATCTTTGACGCAAAAGATTATGAGTTATCAAGTCAAAATTCCCTTGGAAGATCGGGGTAGCCCCTGGTGCTGCTTGGGTTGACATCAATGACAATAAATGATGAACAAAATACTCTTAGAAAATGCTCATGCGGATTTGGTTTGATGGTGAATGGGTGCATTTTTAAGGAACTCTTTGTGATAGGTCATTGGTTCAAATCCCCATGGGTTAGCCCAAAAAAATACTCTTTAAAAATATTTCTACAAGTTGGATTCTTTTATGGAAGGTGTTGTACATCATATTAATTTTTTGAAAACTCTAAAGATGGTTTCCTTAAAATTTTTGACAAAGAGGGGACTATCCATAGACATGATTTTTTGTATATTCAAATCCATGATGAAAAAAGATCACAACTAATAACAATTTGCATTGATGGTTCCCTCGCGTTTTGCATATTCCAAGAAATTATGTCTAAGAATTTGTTGAGAGTTTTAATTCAAGATTTATGGATCTTCATTTCTTTAATGTAGCTAGGTTGTTTAGTCCTTGCCATTATTCGTCAAATATTTATGTGAGAGAAAATAATGCAAAACATTGACCTAAAATGATTTTTTCAAATTCGTAGCATAAAACATGTAATCAAAGTGAAATAGTACCATTTTTTATTTTGTAAAAGTGAGCTATATGAATTTATTGAAAATGGAATACACATTTAAACAAAAACACAAAGGTACCGCAAAACATAACTTTAATTAATAAATAACCACTGTTGAAAATTGTTTAGATGCAGAAAGGAAACAAACTAACTCGGGAGATGGTAGCTTATTTATGAGAAGAGATGTGACAATGACATGCCTTATGAACTAAGTTACAATGAGGCTATTAGGCCTTTTTATCATAAAGAAACAATGGAAAACTATAAATATCCAAAAACCTAACCCTATGAGATGAAACACCAAAAGCTTGTGGGCCCCGCTAGGGTTGGTTGGAACATCAAATTTCTGGGGTCGTAACTTTGGCATATGATATTCTTTTGGCATGCACGATATCCCATTTGAAAGGTCTATCCGAGGACAATGAATTTTGACTAGAATGTCCATTTCCCAAAAAAAACCGCATTTCGGGCCTCAAAACGGCTCCGGAAGTTCAGGACCCAAAAAACTACCAAAATAAAAATCTACCAAAATAGGAAATTGTGATGGAAATTAGTAAACTGAAAGGAAACAATGTTGGGGGTCCAAGTGGAATAATCAAGTAGCCACAAATATCCACTTGGATCAATCCTCCCCCCTTAGGAAGAAATGGTCAACATTGCATTGAGTGCCTCCATGATATGGGGAAACTTCTGCTGAATTTGGTTGCTGGTGAGCCACTTGCCTTGGTGCAGAAGCTGGCTAGCTTTGAAAACCATATACAATTGGATCATATGCTAGTGAGTGTTTTTAATATCTATGTCCATGATTTGATTAGTTGTGGCATGTTCGATGCAATCTGGATTGATCTCTATTGGTGTTAGCTACTCAACAATGTCTAATGTGTCTAACAATGGTGGAAAGTATCGCCGAAGGTGGTCCACATTGAATACGGGGTGCAAGAGAAGGAATCAAGGGATGCTTAGCTCAAAATCATTGTGACCCATGACCTTGGTGATGGTATAAGGCTCGTATTGAAGTGGTTGAAGCTTCCAATGGGCTCCGACAAGGCATTTCTTCTGTAGATGCAACCACACCTTGTTGCCCACTTGAAACTTATGTGGTATCCAGTGATGATCATGACGTTGTTTATACTTAGCATAAGCTTTATCCAAGACATCATGAACCTACTGATGGATGTGTTGGATGCGTTCAATAAACCTAGTGGGTTTATCAGCTTCTAAATATACATGTGTAGATTCTTCTTGTGTAGTAACAAGTGGCATGAAAACATCAATCAAGCACAATGGTTAAAATCCCAGGCCCACTTAAAAGGGGTTGTGGCCAGTCGAGCTATGGAGAGATCTATAGCTATGTTGCACATAGGGAAGACTCTCATCCCATGTCTGTGGATGCTTGAAGTTGTACATGCATAATATGTGCACTATCATCCTGTTGACGAGCTCTATCTACCATCAGTCTGGGGATGGAATGTAATCGAATTGGTGAGCTTGGTGTCTAACAACGACCAGAGACTCAACCAAAATGCACTCAGGAACCTGCTATACCGATATGATATAATGGTTTACGGGATCCAATAATGTACCCACTCGTTCAAACAAGAGTTTGGTAATGTATTTTGCCATGATACTCTTCTTGCAAGCAACCAATATAGCCATCTTAGAAATTCTATCAATGACCACAAATACACAATCATTACCATGCTTGGTAGAAGGAAGGCTAGACATATAACCCATGGAGATGGATTCCCAAGGTTGGCTAGGAGTAGGCAGAGGAGTGTACAAACCTTGCTTATTAATGATTAGCTTGGTGATGACATAGGAAATGCAGGATCTGATATTTTTTCCAACATCCTGTTAGAGTTTTTTTCCAAAAAAATACTTCTTCAGTATTTCCACTATTTTTTTCAGACCAAAATGTCCTATGACTCGACTGTAGTACACCTCCAAAATCATCTTGGCACATTCGCTTGAAGGAACACAAAGGTGCCCTAGGTAGCTGATCTAGGTCCGGGTGTGAAGAAGGATCCTTCCAAGACCTTTTACTTTCGTGATGTGTTGAAATTGATTTTTAAAAGAACATTAACGAATACATCTGCATGCTGTAAAGAAGAGGAACAAAACAATCATCAGCACATGAAAACATAAGCATTGATAACGGAGTTCGTCAAGGAGGGACTACGTCTTCGGGTCTTGGTGTCAAGATGGTGTAGGCCGCTGCATTAAGTGCTGTCAATAATGGTGATGTACACAGAGATGATGTCTCGATCATACAAGGAAGAATGCCCTCATGTAGGAGTGGCTCTAAGAGATATTCCACAACCAGAATTCTCAATCAAAAGACTCCTATCAGTATGACACAAAAAACATACATGATGATCATCCCGCCAACATGGCATAAAAGGGATTTCAAAAAAACACATGCATGATGACAACAAGAGTATCCCAACAACATACAACAAGGGATCTCAAAGCATAACATAAAGAGTTATGACAACAAGTACATCACATAGAATATTCCGCATCAAATCAAGCAAGGAATCATGACAACATGTAATAAACAAGATCCTGCATCAACATCAATCAAGGATCTGTGCAACATAATGCAGAAAGAAGAAGTACATGAACACATCATATACCTCACCACCAAGGGCCATATGAAGAAGTGGATGTCACATTGCTAAAGATGCTCAGACCATTGCTCTCAAGGCATCGATCGTATGAAGATGGCTGCTTGCACATGAATGTGGACATCTGAAATAGAAGCTATCAAAAATGCTGAAGCTTGCTAAACCTTGATTTCACAGCATCGATTGCAAGAAGAATCGATCAAAAGATGAATCGATCACAAGAAGAAGAATTGATCATAAAGAGAATAACTGCTCTGGACTCTCGGCTCTGTAGCTGGCTGGCTATCTGGCTCTGTAGTGCTCTAGCTTATGTCACTGTAGCTCTGCGATCTGCCATAATTTCAAGCGCTGTGACTCTATGGATATCTGTGCTTTGGATTGATCAAGCTCTGTGGCTCTATGGGGTTCAAGCACTGCACTGGCTTTCAAGCTCTCTTTGGCACTCAGGCTCTCGGGCCTCTTCCTCGCAGCCTTTCCACGCAGCCTCTTGGGCTTTCTGTCATACTGCTCTCGCCCTCTGTTACGTAGCCTTCCACACTCCCCCTCAGCTCTCTATCACCATCGTGTGTTATAACACGTTTGGATCAAAGCCGCGCTTAAAAATTGGAGGTCGGTTTTGTTCATAATAGAAGCCGTTTGCATAGAAGCATCAGTGGTGCAACAAAATCCTCCAAAATGGCCTTTTTATGTTAAAACAGAAATACACAGAAATACTGAAAACATTGGAAATTCCGACCAAAATCATAAAAGACCGGACTTCAAAAGATAGTAAATTGGCCCTATAAACCCTATCGGGTATGCCTTAGTCGCTTATCGCATCGCATTGCGGATTTGGCCAAAACCAAAAATATACGGGATTACACTAAAAAGTCTGAATTCCCAGATCTCAGATTTTATCAAATCGGGCTTATAATTCCCATTGGGTCCGCGCTTATCGCTTATTGCTATCGCTGCTGCCAATAGCCCTGCATATCGGGGGATCGTCGATCGCTGATATGCCAATATGCTGATCGCCAATATCGAAAATCGCTAATCGCAATAGCTATGGCCCAGGGTCCTGGTCCTAGGCCTTTCACCGATCCGAAACTCCATCGCCGATTCGCAAGCGCCGATATCGTTGATCGCCGCCTGAATAGCGCTGATATCGGCCATCGCTTGCCTCTAATTGCGATTTGCCTTTTAAAGGCTTAAAACCCATTTTTAAAGGAAAATGCCTCATTTTCCTAAGGAACAAAGCAACCTTCTTTTCACGATAACTTCATCATCCGGACTCGGATTAGGACGACAAGATCTACGCTTTGGTTCTGGGTTGACATCATTATGAGCACTTTGATTTTTGAGCATTCATAAGCCTTCTTTGTCCTGGGTGTCTCTCTGGAGCCACCTAGATCAATCCTCCCCACTGAGGAGCTTTTGGTCCTCCAAAAGCATGAAAAATAATCTGCAATTCTCTCTGTACCCTGTCTGCATCACAAGCGTCCTGAAAAGGTCTCGCTTCCATCTTCTTCACCTTTGTTCTTCAGAGCCTTAAGCGACGAACCGACACCTGCTACTTCTGCAACCTGTAGTACATTGTTTTTCAAATTACATGCTTTGAATGACATGACCAACTAAAGACCCAAACGTCCCACACTTGCCACGAGCTTACACTCGGTGGTCAAGTTTACAATAAGATGGACGTAATACCCTAGCTACAACAACAAGGCCAACCTATCATTGTTGCTTCAAAAAGTGATGGAAAACACCTCATCACTGCAACACATGATTTACATACATAAGGCCAAACATTATTCTTTTGACAAGTGATGGAAACATAACATCACTTTCAGAGTTTTAACATGCAACTCAAAATACGACTCAAAACATGACTAGACATCATTGTTGCTGACCAAGTGATGGAAAACACATCATCACTTTTACACTTTAAAATGCAACAAATGATTTACAAAAGAATGACCATGAAACGACAACATGTAAAAAAAAACCATTTTTCACTTATCAATGTGAATGGGTCACCTCCTTGAGGTGGTTTTACTTGTCAAACAATTGCTCTTCCTAGTTCACGCATCGACGCTTTGTCTTTAAGGCGTTGCTCTGGATGGAGCTTCCAGCAAGTGGCTCTTTGATGGCCATTTCTGTCTGAATGACTGTAGTAGGCTTTCTTCCTCCATATTGTTGAGAGGGTCTTTCACGCCTCATGAGTGCTGCCATTCTTTTCCAACACTTGGAGAAGGTATGGTTAGGTAAACCGCAAAAAGTACATGTTTTTTGATGCCTTGATCTTCGTTCATTATTAACAACATGATCATAATCAAAATGAACATTCGAAGATAGAAAATGGTTATACCTTCCTTTGTTGTTTCTGATGTCAGTATGGCAATGAGAGCTTGCCTAAGCTCTCTCCCTGCAATGGAAACTTCCATGGGATGATGGGGATTCTTTCCCATCATTCTCTTTCCTTGACGATGTCTCGGACGAATCTGACACCTTTGAGCACTCTCCTTTAGTGTATCTCGAGCCTGCAAATGGATGTTCGTGCACAACCTCCAAAGGTGGAGTTATGCCTTGGTTATTAACACCAAGTTCTTCTTTCTCCTCGTGCCTCATCCTTGTAAGGAGCCTCATGTTTGTCCCTGTAATTGGGATCTCCAAATCTCCAATAGACATCATACTATGAGAAGATGAAATCGAAAGGAAATCAACATCTTTTACCTTCTCTTTCGATTTGGAAAGAACTGATGAGGGTTTCTCATCATCCATTGTTGGTGGTTCGCTCGCTGTCTCAACGCATTTCCCAACTTCTTTCTTGACATACCCAAGTCCTGCCTGATGGGGTAATTCCTCTACTTTGATGGGGTTGACAATGCCTTGGCCATTAACGCCCAAGCCTTTTCCTTCATACCCCATTCTCTTTAACAGTTTGGAGCCAATTCCTGTGGTGTGATTTTCAAACACAGCGAAATCATCATCAGGAAACATACATGAAGATGGAGAACTACTTTTTACCTCACATGGGTCACGCTGCAACTTTTCCAAGGCCTCGTCCTTTGCTTGCAGTTGTCGTAGCAAACTTTGTTTTTCCTCTTTCTCTCCATGTAGGCGCATCTTTAATTCATCATTCTTTGTTTGAAGATTATGCTTGTTTTGCTTCAATTCCTCCATGGCCTCTTTTGTGGCTTTTAACTGAAGCTATAGCTGCTCCTTTTCCTCTGTCTCTTTCTGTAGAGTATCATACATAATTTCCACTTTCTTGGAAATGTGGAGCATGGTATCGTACATCGCTCTTTCATCCTCTGTCATTGTTCACACTGCAATTCACATCAACGCAAAGACCGCTCTGATACCACTTGATCTAGGTCCGAGTGTGAAGAAGGACCCTTCCAAGACCTTTTAATTTCATGATGTGTTAAAATTGATTTTTAAAAGAACATTAACGAATACATCTGCATGCTGTAAAGAAGAGGAACAAAACAATCATCAGCACATGAAAACATAAGCATTGATAATGGAGTTCGTCAAGGAGGTACTACGTCTCCGGGCCCCGGTGTCAAGATGGTGTAGGCCGCTGCATTAACTGCTATCAATAATGGTGATGTACACAGAGATGATGTCTCGATCATACAAGGAAGAATGCCCTCACGCAGGAGTGGATCTAAGAGATATTCCATAACCGAAATTCTCAATCAAAAGACTCCTATCAGTATGACACAAAAAACATACATGATGATCATCCAGCCAACATGGCATAAAAGGTATTTCAAAACAACACATGCATGAAGACAACAAGAGTATCCCAACAACATACAACAAGGGATCTCAAAGCATAACATAAAGAGTTATGACAACAAGTACATCACATAGAAGATTCAACATCAAATCAAGCAAGGAATCATGACAACATGTAATAAACAAGATCCTGCATCAACATCAATCAAGGATTTGCGAAACATAATGCAGAAATAAGAAGTACATGAACACATCATATACCTCACCACCAAGGGCCATCTGAAGAAGTGGATGTCACACTGCTAAAGCTGCTCGGACCATTTCTCTCAAGGCATCGATCGTATGAAGATGGCTACTTGCACATGAATGTGGACATCTGAAACAGAAGCTATCAAAAATGCTGAAGCTTGCTGAACCTCAATTTCACAGCATCGATTGCAAGAAGAATCGATCACAAGAAGAAGAATCGATCATAAAGAGAATAACCGCTTTGGACTCTCAGCTCTGTAGCTCGCTGGCTATCTGGCTCTGTAGCGCTCTAGCTTATGTCATTGCAGCTCTGCGATCTACTAGAATTTCAAGCGCTGTGACTCTATGGCTATCTGTGCTCTGGATTGATCAAGCTCTGTGGCTCTATGGGGTTCAAGCGTTGCGCTGGCTTTCAAGCTCTCTCTGGCACTCAGGCTCTCGGGCCTCTTCCTCGCAGCCTTTCCACGCAACCTCTCAGGCTTTCTGTCATACTGCTCTCACCCACTGTTACGCAGCCTTTCCACACTCCCCCTCGGCTCTTTGTCACCATCGTGTGTTATAACACGTTTGGATCAAAGCCGCACTTAAAAATCGGAGGACGGTTTTGTTCAGAATAGAAGCCGTTTGCATAGAAGCATCGACGGTGCAACAAAATCCTCCAAAATGTCCTTTTTCTGTTAAAAGAGAAATACACAGAAATGCTGAAAACATTGGAAATTCCGACCAAAATCATAAAAGACCGGACTTCAAAAGATAGTAAATCAGCCCTATAAACCCTATCGGGTCCGCCTTAGTAGCTTATCGCATCGCATCGTAGATTTGGCCAAAACAAAAAATACAAGGGATTACACTAAAAACTCTAAATTCCCGGATCTCGGATTTTATCAAATTGGGCTTATAATTCCCATCGGGTCTATGCTTATCACTTATCGCTATCGCTACTTCCAATAGCCCTACATATCGGGGGATCACCGATATGCCGATATGCCAATCGCCGATATCGGTAATCACTAATCGCAATCGCTATGGCCCGGGGTCCTGGTCCTAGGCCTTTCACTGACCCAATCTGCCAATCCGACACTCCATCGTTGATATCACTGATCGCCACTTGAATAGCACTGATATCGACCATCGCTTGCCTCCGATTGAGATTTGCCTTTTAAAGGCTTAAAACCCATTTTTAAAGGAAAATGCCTCATTTTCCTAAGGAACAAAGCAACCTTCTGTTCGCGATAACTTCATCATCCGGACTCGGATTGAAGTGCCATTCACGCCATTGGAATCAAGACAACAAGATCTACGCTCTGGTCCTAGGTCGACATCATTCTGAGCACTTTGATTTTTGAGCGTTCATAAGCCTTCTTTGTCCTGGGTGTCTCTCTGGAGTCACCTGGATTAGTAGCATAACAATTGCTAATTTTGCAGCTCAATGATAAATTCCAACCATGGGATGAGATTCCTCTTTTTGAGAAGACCAATTTTAATTATTAAAGTGCTCAATTTGGACAAGGGAAAGTTTATTTTTTAATTAAAGGCCACATGTGCATATATGATTAGGTCGGCCCTAAAGAAAATTGGAAACCCTTGGAAGGCTATAAATACAAGTGACCTTAATGAGACATTCTTCTATTATCTTCTTTGGTTTGGATCTCACAAGTCTGAGGCAGATTCATAGAGATTGGTTGGCACAAGTATGAAATTGTAGGGTTCAAAGCTTGCATCTCTGTTTTTAGGGCTTTGGGGTCATAGGCATGTCATGGAGAAATTTAAACTGCAGTCGTAGGCATGTCATGGAGACATTTAGACCGAAGCCTTTCAGTCACATGCATGACACATCTTCTCTGCCATTGGAACCTAAAGGCTGAATTTTTTAGTTGACCACAGATTTCGCTTGTCGACTACAGAGTTTGACAGTTGACCATAGACAATGACAGTTTATTACAAGCTCTTGAATCAGGGTTTTGAGTATTAGCATTGTTGGGTTCATTTCATGAATATTGTTTAGTTGATGTTGCTGGATAGTTGTATGGATGAAGATATGGATCATTGTACTCCCATTTTCTAAATCATTCAATGGAAATCTAATAAGAAGAAGAATTTGAAAGGCTTTCCCCCATAGTGGGTTTTTCCTTGGTCTCTAACCAATCCTGGTGTCTCTATGTGTGAATGCTTTTTGTTGAAAATGCAGCAAGAAAATCTAGTTTTGACATTACCTTGGTCAAGCTAGATTAAAATTAAAATTTTTATTTTAGCAGAAATCTTGGAGGTAGTTAACTAAGGTGACATGGAACTTTTCACTCAGTTAACTCAGTTAATTCAAGTTGGGGAAGCTTGAGTTCAGTTTAGTATGTTTGATTTCTAATTTGTAGCAATCTATTTAAGTTAATTTAAATTATTGTCAATTTAACTAGCTCTAACTGTTAGAAGAACTAGTGGAGGTCAGGTTGTGGAAGTGGAACTTCAACCACACTCAGTGATAAACCAGTTAACAATCATCCCAAAATAATTGTTGCATGCAGAGAATTTGAGTTATCCTATTGAGATGGAGATTCCAAGGTAGTGTACTATCAATTGTAGCATATTCCAATATGTACAGGTGGTGCATGTAGCTAGAGAAAGACCTAAGGAAATTGTACAATTCCATGGTGTGAAATTTCTAAAAATTAGGGGAAATTTCCCAAGGGAACAACACAAGGAATTAGGAGCTTGGAGGGCTTGAAAATTGGCTAAGTGTTGGCCATAGTCAGGCAGTCGAGCAGAGGAATAGACTATACACTTGTAGGGTGTGCTCAATCTTGAGCAAGCATTGTATTTCTTCTTTATTCTCTGATTAATGTAATATAGATAGTAAGGGGTTTTGAGTAGTTACATTCCCCAATATAAATCTATGTGCATGTGTGATGTTTCCTTTTTCATGTCTATGATTCTTGTTTTAGATGGTGAATTAACTTTCGCAGATCAGTAGAGTATCTTCATGATCTGAAATGAGGGTTTAACATCTTGTTTCACTTATAATAATCTCTCACTCCAAAGCTTAACAATTGTTTGATCTAGCTTATGTTGACATTTGCGGAATTAAGTTCTTGAAACAAGTGTATGTCTTTGTTTGTTTTCAGCTGTTTAAGTGCTTTAAGCTGATTTGTTTCTGTTGATATTAGACACACATAACAGCCATATAATGTAGCAAATAAACATCAACACATAACAACAAATTTAATCTAGGAGTTCACCTGAATATCGTGGGCTACGTCTCCTTGAGCTTCTGTCAATTTGACTTGGCTCTTTGGGATTATGGCTTCAATTCTTTTACAAGTTCCACACTCAACTCCAATGGTTATTGAATGAACCAATGGGCTTAGAAAACCATCTATATCCCTGTCATGGCTGTCATCATTCTGCAAACAAATCTAAGATCCCTTAGACTTGATTCCTTCAATCGGTGCACTGAGCTTCCCTGAGCTTCTTGATGGCACAAACTCCTTCAGAATTCTTCAACTGTCTCTGAAACCTCTTCTACTATCTCCAGCACATATCAGACATCAACAATAGACTGTTCATTTGCTCAAAATGAGCACTGCATCCCCGATCTAGGCCTTCCTCCATGGATGGCACTAGGCTGCCTCAAACTTCCATGTAGCATCTCAGCCTTTATAAGTCTTTAGATGCTTCTGTAAACCCTTGCAATTGATTTAGAAGGCTCATTACAGTTAGGAATTACTGTTGGTTCGCTAAGAATGGATACTGGTAGCTCCTGCAACTGCCTCCAACCCCTGGTGGCCCTTAGCTCCAAAATCTCCCTGGATGAAAATCTCCTTGAAGATGGCTTCTTCAACTTCTTTGGACTATTCCATTAGCTTCAAAAGGCCTCAATTAGCCTAGCCAACCTCTTGTTTCACTCTCTTAGGTCGAAAATCACTTATGGAGTGCATTTAATCATTAACTCCTAGTGATCCTCCACTAAATTTGGCAAACTAGAGCTAACTGTAACTAAATTTGGTATAACCGCCCTTTTTTAGCACTCCGCCAAGCTTGACCACTGGGCTGACCATTACCAGAACCGTCGGCGTGTGCACATGGGGTGGTTAATCTGGCGGTTAGGGAGGAAGACCGTTAAGCTGGTGGTCAGGTGACCTGTCACCGCGTATGGCTGTTTGCAACCGGCGGTTAACCGCATCGAAACATGTGAATGGTTCATTTGGGGCCGCTGGCGGTCCTGACCCATAAACTGCTGACCATTATAACATAAATATAACCTGGGACCCTTAGTTGTTAAGAACAATGCATAGCAGAGGTGGTAGCGCGCTGGGCTAGCTTGTCGAAGGTCACGGGTTCGATTCCACCGAACCAAAAACAAATTTTACTATTCCAATCCAGGGCCATGTGGCGGCCTCTGGGCTTGCCACGTGTTAGCACCTGATTGGTCAACCAAACAAGAATATTCCTTGGAATATTCTTTTTCTAATATTTCCCAAAAATCAATTATTCTTGGAAATTGCAGTTTATTGAACTTTTCAAATGGCGATAACTTCTTCATACGGTGTCAGTTTTTCGAACCGTTCATGGCACCAGAATCAGGAAGACGAGATCTATCTGATCATTTAGGTTTGACACTCTTTCAAACACTTTGAATTTTGAGCTATCATTAAAGTCCTGGATCAATATCTGATCACTCCTCCCCATTGGGAATCTTTTGGACCCCAAAAGACTGATATACTAATCTGAACAGTAGATGAGAGTACAGTACCCTCTTCTTTTAGCCTTCATACACTTTCCTGCATGGCGGGTGCCTTTGAACCAAATCTCGAAGGTAGTTGACGCTTCCCTTCTTGGATGCGCTTGTCCTCCTGTTAAGAATTGTCTTCCTTGAACTCATTCATAATTTATAGAAGGTAGCTGAACATCGCTTCCAAGCCACTTCCATGGCGACCTTTGTTGCTACAAATCTCCTTCAGCAGACGATGTCAAAATACAAGAAAACAACTTGACGACATAAATTCTTGCTCCATCAAAAGAAACAAATTTCACATCATGTGAATCATCAACATGTCTTTACATCTTGTGTACAAATGATCGACTAAATCCCAAGCCGACAAAAACATGCCCTTTCAACAATTGACCCTTCAAGTCAAGCATGTACAAAAAGAATTTTAACGATTCTTTTACAAAGATGAAACACTTCATCATTATCTCCCTTTTACAATCTTGGAGACCAAATCAACTCTTCCAAGTCGACATGACATTACATGCATGTTTAAACAAAACAATATGATGGTCGATAGCTTTCCATCAAGTCAATTACATACATGTTCAAATACAAGGAAATCATTAACATCCCTATGTTCATACATTCCATCCTCATGCATGTATTCGATTCTTCAACTTTCTCTTAAGTACAATCATAAGTACAAGATCCTCGATCACATGTACATGTACTTTCAAAGCTGAAATGAATATAATTTTGCTGCAATAAAGTGAGTCTACATACTCGAATTTTCCATCCTGCAACTTGCATTCCATTAGCAAAGAAATGCAAATAGATATGACACATTTCTTTTCACATAAAAAAAAAACATGTAACTTTAATTGGATAAGAACTCTAACCATTTCTTACCAATCCACACCAAAGGTGCTTCCTCTAACTGCAAATCGATATCAACATCAACATGTGGATCATCCTAAAACACATCGATTATGGAAACTTCCTTTCCATTCTTACCATGCTCTTTCTCCACTTTCTTCAAATTTCGTGGAAGCATTGTTGGATTCAAAGTCCAACACCTTTCAGCAATATGTCCTTGCTTATGGCAATAAGTACAACACATGTTCATCTTCTTGACAGCATAATTTTCCTTGTCCAATGGACCTTTGGCTTCTTGCCTCCTTTCCTTCAAAAGTTTCCTATATGTCGCCATTCTCTTCCAACATCTAGAAACACTATGGTTGACCAAACCACAAAAGGAACATGCAATTCATTTCCAATGCTTATGTGGAAATTTACCATGCTTAACATAATCAAAAGAAGTGTGATTGAAATCAAACTTATATCTTTCTCTTTCACCTTCATTACCTTCATGAGGAGGTGAATCGAATGAAGAAGTAGCTCCGTTTGGAACACCATCAATCTCTTCAATTCTTTTAGAGCTTTCACAACTTTCTGTTTCAAGTGTATTCTTATGTACACCTTCTTCTTGCAAATGATGTTTCAAACAATTGAATTCCCTAAGAATACAATCTTTACAAATTTGAGGTAGGGAACCTGAAATGAAACTCCTTCTAGGAACTGTTTCAATTGCCTTCATGGCTGCTTTGGAAATTTCTCCATAGGATTGTCCATAGCCAAGACCCAAATACTTAGGCCTTTCCTCAACCATTATTGGCTCAACAATGCCCTGTGCATGTTTGCCCAATCCTTTTCCTTCATAGACCATTTTGGACATTAACTTGGACCCTATGCCTCTTGTATGTTTTTCAAATAACCAACATAAACATTCTTAGAGGAAATTGAAGACAAACTAGAATTGTTTACCTCTTCTTCAAGCTGATACTTGACTAAGGCTTCTTTGGCAACAAGGAGCTGTGTCTCCAACTCATGCATATTTTCCAGATCCATATTTTCAATATGAATTTGTCTCTCCATTTCCTGCAATTTGTCAGAAAGCAACTACTTCTCTTCCTTCATGGAATTCAACTGCTCTCAAAGTTTGATGCTCATTTCTCTCACCATATCCATCATGATGAACAAATCTCGCTTCAAGTCTTCATCAAATAATCTTGTGAAAGAGGAGGATTTGGAAAACTCACTTGTAGAATTTTTCATTATCAAAATGAACAAAATCACTTCAAAAAAATTCTCAAAGCTTTCAAAGAACTAATGACAAATTTCTAAACTAAATGGCAGTAGAATCAAATTCTTATTCAAGCAGTCTTTTGTAAACAAATCCTCTTGTGCTTCAAGGATTGTCATGAGGTCCTTTGGGTAAGGAGAGTGCTTTTAGCCCTTCTTCCTTCTTGTCCTCTCCTGGAATTAGCTTAACAATAGCTTTCCCTTTCACCTTTTCAAACTCAAACAATAGTCAGTTTACAAACAATCAAACAGTGAAATCCTTTGTACTGTTTAAACACCTATCAAGTCAAACAAGCAAATAGATTGCTATGTCAATCAAGCATCATGCTCTGATACCACCTGATCTGAAATGAGGGTTTAACATATTGTTTCACTTACAAGAACCTCTCAATCCAAAGCTTAACAATTATTTGATCTAGCTTATGTTGACATTTGCAGAATTAAGTTCTTGAAACAAGTGTATGTCTTTGTTTGTTTTCAACTGTTTAAGTGCTTTAAGTTGATTTTTTTCTACTTATATTAGACACACATAACAGCCATATAATGCAGAAAATAAACATCAACACATAACAACAAATTTAATCTAGGAGTTCACCCGAATATCGTGGGCTACGTCTCCTTGAGCTTCTGTCAATTTGACTTGGCTCTTTGGGATTATGGCTTCAATTCTTTTACAAGTTCCACACTCAAATCCAATGGTTATTGACTGAACCAATGGGCTTAGAAAACCATCTATATCCCTGTCATGGCTGTCATCATTCTGCAAACAGATCTAAGATCCCTTAGACTTGATTCCTTCAATCGGTGCACTGAGCTTCCCTGAGCTTCTTGATGGCACAAACTCCTTCAAAATTATTCAACTGTCTATGAAACCTCTTCTACTGTCTCCAACACATATCAGACATCAAAAATAGACTATTCATTTGCTCAAAATGAGCACTGCATCCCCGATCTAGGCCTTCCTCCATAGATGGCACTAGGCTGCCTCAAACTTCCCTGTAGCATCTCGGCCTTTAGAAGTCTTCAGATGCTTCTGTAAACCCTTGCAATGGATTCAAAAGGCTCATTACAATCAGGAATGACTGTTGGTTCGCTGAGAACGGATACTGGTAGCTCCTGCAACTGCCTCCAACCCCTGGTGGCCCTGAGCTCCAAAATCTCCCTGGATGAAAATATCCTTGAAGATGGCTTCTTCAGCTTCTCTGGACTATTCCATTGGCTTCAGAAGGCCTCAATTAGCCTATCCAGCCTCTTGTTTCACTCTCTTAGGTCGAAAATCACTTATGGAGTGCATTTAATAATTAACTCCTAGTGATCCTCCACTAAATTTGGCAAACTGGAGTTAATCGTAACTAAATTTAGCATAACCGCCCTTTTTTAGCGCTCCACCAAGCTTGACCGCCGGGCTGACCATTACCGAAACCGTCGGCGCGTGCACATGGGGTGGTTAATCCGGCGGTTAGGGAGGAAGACCGTTAAGCTGGCGGTCAGTTGACATGCCACCGCGTATGACTGTTTGCAACTAGCGGTTAACCGCATCGAAACATGTGAATGGTTCATTTGGGACCGCTGGTGGTCCTGACCCCTAAACCGCTGACCGTTATAACATAAATATAACCTGGGACCCTTAGCTTTCAAGAACAATGCATAGCGGAGGTGGTAGCATGCTGGGCTAGCTTGCCGGAGGTCACGGGTTCGATTTCACCGGACCCAAAACGCATTTTACTATGCCAATACAGGGCCACGTGGCGGCCTCTGGGCTTGCCACGTGTCAGCACCTGATTGGTCAACCAAACAAGAATATTTTGGGGAATATTCCTTGGAATATTCTTTTTAAAATATTTCCCCAAAATCAATTATTCTTGGAAATTACAGTTTATTGAACTTTTCAAATGGCGATAACTTCTTCATACGGTGTTAGTTTTTCGAACCGTTTGTGGTGCAAGAATCAGGAAGATGAGATATATCCGGTTGTTTAGGTTCGACACTCTTTTTGGACACTTTGAATTTTGAGCTATCATTAAATTCCTGGATCAATATTTGATCACTTCAAGTCTCGTGATTTAGTAAATTTCATGAGGAGTATTGAATCTACACATTAATTTCTACATTGTATCATAGCTGGAATCACTACAAAGCACATATTTTGAAGTTTTCATTGCAGGAGATTCAAATTTACAGATTAGGGTTGTACGTTTTCTTTAGGATTGAGAAGATGAATTTCAATGGACTAAGGTTCGAGTATGACCTTAAGGGAATCTCTAATTATGTTGCATGGAAGGACCGCATGGAGGAAGTACTAGAGGATAATGGGTTGAAGGAATTTATTGATAATGATATTTCAAAACCAACAACATCTAATGTTAAGGATTTGACAAAATGGAAGAAGTGTGTTGCCAAGGTGAGAAGGATCATATTAGAGGGAGTAAAAGACCATATTGTCTCAAATATCCATGAGAAAGAGACTCTGTAGGCAATGTGGCAAGCATTGATAGATTTGTTCCAGAATAGTAGCGACCATAGGAAATTGGCACTCAAGGAAAAACTTCTAGATATCAAGATGCAGAGGAATGGAGCCATTACAAAGTACTTGAGCAGGTTCAAACAATGTTGTGATGAACTTAGTAAAGTTGATGTTACTTTAGTAGAGGATGGTTTGGTGAGCCTAGCCCTTCTAGTCCTTCCGAAGAGTTGGCATGACTACCAAGATTTGGTGAACGGGAGGGAGAAAATACCAAACTAGGAATGCTTGTGGTCCAATATGGTATAGGAGGAAATAAGGCATAATACTAGAGATGAGACTTCATCCAAGGGCGAGGATGAGGAGAATTGTGACTTGGATGGAAAGGCAAAGAAAAGGAAAGGGAAGAAATCCCAATCCAAAGTAGAATCTAGTTAATGGGGAAAGAAGAAAGGCTTGTCTAGAATCAAGTGCTTTCACTATCATGAATTCAGGAACTATGCCATGGAATGTCCACACAAGATGAAAAGAAAGAGGACCTCAGGAGGAGAAATGGGTGAAGCTTTGGATTCACAGTTTGAACTTGATTTTACTCTCATTGCATGCATGTCCAACACAATGATGGGAAGTGTTTGGTATGTTGACATCAGTTCCTCATTCCATGTGAGGGGGAACATAGGTTTTTTTAATGATTTGGAGGAGAAGGATCACCAGATGCACATAGAGATGGGAGATGTTGGAAGGTACAACACGACAGGGATTAATACCGTCACGTTTTAGAGGAAGTCAAGATCCCCTCTCAGGCTCAAGGATGTGATGTTTGTTCTGAGTTTAAAGAAGAATTTAGTCTTTGTTGTAGTTTTGGAAGATCATGGCTACGATGTGATCTTAAACAAAGGAAAGGAATTCCTGAGACACATTTCCATGGGACAAGTGAAGCAGATCAGGGTTCATGTGAAGAATCTCTACAAGGTAGATGTGGAGGATTGTGCTGCATTGAGAACAAAGGCGGAGAAGGTGCAGAGCCGTGATTTCAACGAAATTTGGCATATAAGACTTGGCCATTTGCATCACATCACTTTGAAGATCATGCAACAGATTGCCACAGGCCTCCCCAAAGGAGCACTAGAGAAACATGACACATGAAAAGGGTGCACCTTAGGGAAGTACACTAAAGCCACTTTCCATGATCGGGATAGCAGAGCACATGCAGTCCTTGAAAGGATCCACTCTGATGTTTGTGGACCTTTCTCGATAGCCTCCACTGTCATGCACAAGTACTTTTTCATCTTTATTGATTACTACTCACTGAAGTGCTGGACCTTCTTCATGCGGAAGAAGTATGAGACTTTCTCCAAGTTCTTAGAGTTTGAGGCACTGGTGGCGAAAGAAATGGGTAAGAAGGTGAAGGCTCTTAGGAGAAATAATGGAGGTGAGTATGTGTCAAATGAGTTTAAAAATTTCTGTGCAAAATAAGGCATTCGACGAGAGTTGACAACACCCCACAACCCAACACAAAATGGGGTGGATCAGAGGAAGAACCAAATCATTGTGGGAGTAGCATGGGTGATGTTGCATGACCAAATCCTATCTCTTCACTTGTGGGATGAATATGCAACACGATGGTTTATTTGCAGAACAAGATTCCTCATTCGATTCCTGGCATGATCACACTAGAGGAGGCTTTCTCAGGGAGGAAGTCAGATGTGTCACACTTCAGGATCTTTGGAGCCTTTGTCTATTGCCATGTTTCCAAAGAATCAAGGAAGAATCTAGAGTCGAAAACAGAGTTGGGGTTATTTGTGGGTTACATAGAAACTCCCCACAACTATCATGTGTATTTTTCATCCCTCAGAATGACAGTTCAGTGACGGTGTTAGTGTCGGTCTTGAGCCCTCCATCGGTGATCAAAAGCTCTTTGCATATACATAGGTAGGTGTCTCATCAGCGTCAGTTTTGCATCCCGTTAGGCATGCCATAAAACTGATGGAGGAGCTGGTCCTTGTCCCCTTCTTGGCTTTGCTGGATCAGGTCATGTCAGGTATTAAGCTTGTGTCATACTTGTTTTGTTTTGTCTTGAAGTCCCAAGTCTTAGGTCTAGGGTTTTGGTCAAAAATCACTGCAAGGTCATGAGTCAAAGGTCCATGAGTGCCCAGCAAGCCAGAAGGAGGTATGTACATATGTTCCATTGATATTTTTCATCAGGTACAGATCATTTATACCTTGGATTTAAAAACCCTGTTTTTAAACCCAAGGTCATGTGAAATTTGCAAAAAATAAGGAAAATCTTCAAAAGTCTTCAAAATGCCGGCAATAACCCTGGTCTCCTCGCCAGAGTCCATCAGATGGTCAACCTGCAAAAAGAATGAAGTTAAAGCGCCTCAAAAGCTAAATTCAGGACAAAGCAACTCAAAAAGCAGTGTTAAAAGTGAATGTCAAAATAGAACATTAGAGAGTGGGTTTTGTAAATTAATTTTTTCAAATTGAACCTACAAGAGGTAAATTTCCCTCTAAACATCTTCATTATGCCTCTATGAGCTAACAAAGAGGAGCAAGAGGGCGAAAATAGTGAAGGAGGTCGAATTGCAGTGAAATTGGAGAGTTTCTCTGGTGCGCGACCACTCGGGCAGGGTGCGCGACCACCTGGGCGGTGTGCGACCACTCGAGCCCTCCTCCGCAGTGCAAATTTTACACTGGCGCGACCACTCGGGGGGACAGCTCAGAATGAGAAAAACTTTGCATTTTTGGAATTGTCATGCGAAAATACACTTGCCTATGCATGGGGTCAAGTTTTTATGGAGATTTGGGCCTCCAAAAGCTCAAAATACATGCACATTTTGACCTTCTGCGCACTTTTTGAGTTGCAGAAAGCTGTCTTGGGAGAAATGACTTTTGAGGGGTCAAATAAACTCCAAATTCAGAAATTCCAGTTGGGTTGGAAAGTAGACTCATAGACCTTTCCAATGAGCTATCTTGCACCTGATTTGGACACCAGGAAGGCCCTCAAACACAGCTGCCAATGCGCGCGACCACTCCAAGGCAGGGGCGCGACCACTCAGGGAAATTTTTGCCAGTTTGACCATTTCGGCCTGCAAAACTCAGTTTTTACTATGGTTGACTCTTAATGCTGGTAAATGATGGATTTTTGGATAATTTTCATGGCACATGGATACATTTACTCTCCTTTAACCCTTCTAGAAGTTTCCTTGATGTAAATAGTGAATATTAAATGCATGGATGGGTTACCTAAGTTTTAGAGGCAAGTTGTTTTGACTGCCTATTATCTAGTGCTCAGTTTAGAATTAGTTGAAACAGATCCTAGGAAGCTGAGCTCGACCCCTAGAGGTGGGGAAAGAGGTTGTCTTGCCTATATGATGTATTTTCTCAATCATTTTCATGGTTGGAGAGGTTGGACTCTTGAGGGAGAAGCTCCTATTGTATATTTAACTTGTATCTCTGCAATTTGAGGAAAAGGAAGGCCAGGGTTTTGCAGACATCATTGGGATTCTTGTGGACTCTTGTGTTGATGGTGTGTTCTCTTATTGTAATTGTAAGTGTGTTTATGTGTTCCATCTCTTTCTTTACTGCAGCTTATTAAACAAATGAAGTGATAAAGTTTGAATTCATGCTTGCCATGCTCAGCTTTCAAATTTGTTTAATGTTTATGTTTTCCACTGTCTAGAGAGGATTCAAAGTCATTGTTTGCCCTCTTTAGCTTCTCTTTTTTCCTCCTTGATCATCCATCTCAGCTAAAGGCATCAGCACAAACTCCTACCTTGCCCCAAAGACCCACCTGCAGAAGCTGAGCTCAATCCCCGCACCCTGAATTGCACTCCCTCCAATTGCCACCAAAAACCCCAAAAACTTTAAATCAACCCTCCTTATCAGTTTACTAGCCTAATATCAGTATTTCTAATTGGTCAGCTCATCCTATTGAAAAATCCACCGAGTTTGACCAGAGAGAGCCTTCTCATACCCCGTAGGGCTAGCTACGAGGTGAAATGGTTTGATGTTGCCTTGAAGGTTTACCTTCCTCAGCCTAGGGTGAAATCTCAAGCGCTAACAGACGGGATGTCAAATTTTATGAAGATAAAGCCATGCAGTGCTCTCTTGAGAGGGAGCTTCATATGCTACCAGAGGAAGAGATTTTATCTCTAAAGGAGGAACCTTAGGATGTTGTGGAGCAACCATAAGTTGAGGAGCATAGAGTGGAGACATCCACTCAAGAAGAACCATCAAGAGAAGGCAGGAAGAGAACCAAAGAAGTTGAGAGACTTGTGCATGATGTGGGGGAGAATGTGGGTGCTCCTTCAAATTAGCACAGACAGAGAAGGTTACCAGATCAATACATTGGCTAGATGGATCTTATGACTGAGCTAGTAGACACTGAGCCATCCTCTTTTGAGGAAGCAGTAGAGCAACCAATATGGGTTGATGCAATGGTGGAGGATTATGAATCCATTCTAAAGAAAAGTGTTTGGGAAGTGGTCCCAAGACCAACATACAAATCAGTTGTGGGTTCGAGATGGATCTTCAAGGTGAAGCATGCAGTAGACAGAAGTGTAGAAAAGTACAAGGCCATATTTGTGGCCAAGGGGTACTTTTAGGTGGAGGTGATTAAATATGAGGATACCTTGCTCCTATAGCAAGGTACTCATCCATCAAATTAATTGTTTCTTTGGCTGCACAGATGAGGTGGAAGATCCACCAGATGGATGTGAAAACTACATTCCTCAATGGAGTTATTGAGGAGGAGGTGTATATAGAGCAACCATAAGGCTTTGAGACATTTGATCGAGTCTCATGTGTGCAAACTCAAGTGAGCCTTGTATGGTCTCAAGTAAGCACCCTGTGCTTGGTACACCAGGATTGATAACTATCTCACTGGTTTGGACTTCACCAAAAGTGAAGCAGATGAAAACCTCTATCATATTTTGGTATAAGGTAAATTGTTGATTATTGTTTTATATGTTGATAACTTGATATTAAATGGTGATGAGAAGTTGATCAGATTTTGCAAGGAGGACATTGAAAGAGAGTTCGAGATGAATAACATGGGTCTCATGCACTACTTCATTGGATTGGAAGTATGGCAAGGTGATGGGGAGCTGTTTGTCTCTCAGGGAAAGTATGCCAATGAGATACTTTATAGGTTCCGCATGGATAGGTGCAAACCCATGGAGACTCCTCTAGTGACCAACCGAAGGAAAGAGGACGTCAGTTCAAGTGAGGAAGTGGATTCAAATGTTTACCAACAGTTGGTGGGTTCACTCATGTATCTTGTGAACACACGACCAAACATGTGTTATGCAGTCAACCAACTGAGTCAAGCTATGGTTAGGCCAACCAAACTGTTTTTGAGGGAAGCAAAGAATGTTCTACGGTACCTCAGAGGCACTATGCAGTTTGGAATTTGGTACAGATGGATAGAGGGAGTAAATTTGTGTGGCTTCACTGATGCAGATTAGGAAGGAAGTCCATTAGAACAGAAGAGTACATAAGGTGGAAGTTTTAGTGTTGGGTCGACAACAGTTTCTTGGTATAGTAGGAAGCAGAGATCAATGGCACTCAGCTCAACAAAATCAAAATACATGGTTTCAAGTCAAGCAACATGTGACACGAACTAGATGTGGAAGATACTTTTTGGCTTGTTTGATCAGATGATGGATCCCACTGTGATTTACTGTGATAATCATAGTTGTATCAAACTCTTTGAGAATCATGCTTTTCATGATCGATCCAAGCATATTGATATCTGATATCATCATCTACGAGATTGTGTGTAGAGGCAGATTATGTTGTTAGAGTACATTCCAACAGAGGAACAAGATGCTAATATTTTGACAAAGGCCTTGTTAAGAGGGAAGTTCGATTTCCACAGGTAGGACAGGGGTGCTTGGTAATTCTTTTCTTGCTGAGAGGGGCTGTTGAAAATGCAACAAGAAAATCTAGTTTTTACTTTGGTTGGTCAAACTAGATTAAAATTCGAATTTCTATTTCAGCAGAAATCTTGGAGGTAGTTAACTGAGATGACATGGCACTTGTATCTCAGCTAACTCAGTTAATTCTAGTCGAGGAAGCTTGAATTCAGTTTAGTATGTTTGATTGCTAATTTGTAGCAATATATTTTAGTTAATTTGAGGTATTGTCAATTTGACTAGTTCTAGCTGACAGAGGAACTATTGGAGACCAAGTTATGGAAGTGGAACTTCAACCACACTCAGTGATCAATCAGTTCACTGATCAATCAACCCAAAATAATTTTTGCATGCAGATAATTCGAGTTACCGAGTTGATATGGATATTCCAAGGTGGTGTACTATCATTTGTAGCATATTCCAATGTGTACATGTGGTGCATGCAATCAGAGAAAGACCTAAAGCAATTGTGCAATTCCATGGTGTGAAATTCCTAAAAAAATATGGGAAATTTCCAAAGGGAACAATGCAATTAATTAGGATCTTGGAGGGCTTGAAAATTGGCCAAGTGTTGGCCATACTCAGTCAGTCAGGTAGAGGGATAAACTATACACTTGCAGGGTGTGCTCAAGCTTGAGCAAACATTGTATTTCTTCTCTATTATCTGATTAATGCAATATAGATAGTAAGGGGTTTTGAATAGTTTTTTCCCCTAGATAAATATTCATGCATGTGTGATGTTTCCTTTTTCATGTCTATGATTCTTGTTTTAGATGGTGAATTAACTTCTGCAGATCAATAGAGTAGCTTCAAGTCTTGTGATTTAGTAAATTTCATGAGAAATATTGAATCTACACATTAATTTCTACACTTTTCTTCTATTATTCCTTTATGTTCTATTGTGTTGATGATGATATTCTTATTTCTACATAGTTGCATATGTTGTTGAATAATAATGTAAATATGAATAATGTTATGGGGTAAATTTAATGTGTAAATCAATAAATGTAATTATCAAATCAGAGAACAATATAGCTCTAAGAAAAATTAACATGGAACCAGATCTGGGCTGAAGAAAAGTTAATGAAGATCAACCCTGTGAAGACACCCTTGATGGATGCAAGAGAATATGGAGGAGAGCTAAAAGAATACTAGGGTTTGAAGGAAACTCTAGGAAATTTAATTATTAGGGTTTGTTGGATATTATGGGGTTAGGGTTTGGGAGAAACCCTAGTTTATGGAAAATATTTGAGATATGTAATTTAGAAATCCTAACATAACTAATGTGGATATGTTCAAGCCCTTGTGACAGATTTAATCTAACCCTAGATGGGATAGTCTCAATTAGGGCTTGGTTATTGATAAAGTTGATGAATATATTGAAGGCAACATTGTCATATGGAAAATGGATAGTGATATCTCTTGAAGGATGGTTCAAGAGGGAGATGATCACCTCTCATTGAAGATAAGTAATTTTTGATTTATGGTGCTCCTTTATGGTTTTACTTTTTTTTTAGACTTATTGATCTAATTATTGTTTTGATTATTACTTATACATCTTACATGTATATTTGAGTATTTGGATGCTTTCAACCTCCTGATGAGTTGTGATAAGTGGATCCTTCTTGAGGATCATGGATAGTGTAGGAAGAGAATGACTATCGTTGGAAAAGGCAAGGAGGCACTTCATAAAAATTTGTCAAAATGCTACAACTGCCTATGTAAAATAAGAAGGTGCGCATGTATTTGAACACTCAAGGTATGTATGGTGCTTTATTTCAATGTTATAGCTGCAATATAGGATGGCAAGGTAAGTCCTAAGGTATGATGGGAACGTCACCTTCGCAAATGGCTCATGTATGCATATGAAAGTAAGTTTGATTCATGGTACTTATGATGAGATGGTGCACTTGGTATTGGACAAGTATCTTACATTCTATTAAGTCTCGGTAAAGTTACATAGAAACGTTGATTTTTGATATATTGGTATACTTGATATTTGGCATTTTAGACATAATGGATTTCTTGATCTTATAAATAAGGCTAGCACATTGATTCTTATATATGGTAGCTTGATATTATTGATAATGTTTGTAACAAGCATGGTAATCATGATGATAGAAGTATAACAATGAGATTGATATTCAAGATCTTTTTGTTGACTATGGATAGGCTTTGATGAGCTTAGTAATCATGACATATGGTAAAATTGAATGCCCTGACTTGATGGATTAAGATATGTGATAATGAAGTGATATTGTGATCATGATTCTTGAAGTATACTCCTATTATCTATTTGACACTAACCCTTGATGAAAGATTTATGTCATGATGCGATGATGACGTAGCTGATGCTAACATTTTATGAATAATATGAATATATATGTTTGAACTTGATATAATTTGCTTTTATGATCTAAAATTTATGCTGATATGTGACAATATTATAGACAAGTTGATGTCTTGAAAAATGATGAGTGGAGTGGCTTCCCATTCAGAGGGAGAAACTCTCCATAAGATCCATACACCTATTATCATTTGAATTATATTTATAGAAAATTATTTATTGTTGAAGTAATATTTCTAGAAATGAATAGACAAATATCTGATGTGGTTGGTCTACAACAAGTTCTGATTTGGGCAGAGAAGAGTTCTCCTAGTCCAAGACATAACCACATGGAAGAAGACATATGGGTGCAACTGTGCCTATAGTCGTGCATATAGGTCACAAAATATGAAGCCTCATGCACGAAATTAGAAGTGGACATGGGGAATGACAGTGCTATAGACATGGTGTAGAAAATAGAATTCCCTATGAGCAGGGAAGTTGGAATATTTGACCTACTATATAGAATGTGAATGTGTTGACTAAACTTGTGTTTGCAGGGAACCATAATATGCCTATTAGTATGATATTTAGATTTGATAATCGAAGCTAGTATATGACAATATTTGATAACAATTGCAAGGGTTTGACAAGATATGGATGATTAATATAGATGAGCAATGTTTGGAGTTTTGACATGATGCTTGATAGTTCAAAACATTAACATGATGCTTCATATTTTTCTGGTTTATGGATTGATTACATTCATTGAGATGAAAAATTAGGGTTTTGACTTGATGACTAATGATTTGACTTGATATCTGATGTTTTTCCTTGATGACAGTGTTATGCAAGCATAGCAACTGTTAAACACACATGGGAGCAAGAACAATATGAATGATAAATCATGAGAGTACAATTTTTATTAACAAGAGATATACATTTATAGCACAATATGTGACCATTGGGTTTCACATCCCAAGGTCTCTTGGACTCCTTTTGTCCATTCGGCTTCCACACTAACCCATTGATGATTAGGTGTCCAACATTCCCCCCCTTAATCCGAAGGGTTATGTATGAGTCCAAGAAGAGAGCTGTAATACAAAATGTGCAAAAATGCATGGCAGCACAAGGCTAAATGTGCTCTTTGAAATGTTGGTATAAAGGGCGGTGGTTTAAGGATGACCACCAACACTGGAACGCTTAGTGCAGTTCCCGGAACTCTTCCAAAACTGGCAAGAAGCTGAAGTCTTCTACTAGAGGAAGTGCTCCTATTGTTTTGAAGAGGGAAACCTTCAACCATGAAAGGGAGGTCTCACCCCGCATAAAAGGGAGAACTTCAACCTGAAAAGGGAAGTCTCAACCTGTGATGGTTTAAGGATGACCAACAACTCTGGAATGCTTAATGCAATTCCTGGAACTCTTCCAAAACTGGCAAGAAGCTGGAGTCTTCTGCTAGAGGAAGTGTCCCCAATTTTGTTCCTGGAATTCTTCCAAAGCTGGCAAGAAGTTGAAGTCCTCTGCTAGAGGAAGTGTCCCAAATTTCCAACTGAAGGCATGTTCACGGGCATCTTTGTCTCTGGCTACAACTCTGAAACTGGTGTGGTAGGTTGTGGCTCAGGCTCGCTTGATGTGGCTTTGAAGCTTGTAGATGACCATCATTTCCCCCCCTGTCAGATACAAGGTGAGATGATGGAGAAAACTCAACTGCAAGACTGTTCAATACTCTGGACCACGTTCTGACATGTGTTTGGAATATCTTCTTGGCTGTTGATGCCCATTTCCAAGAAGCGATCCATCCAAGATGAATCTTTGTTCTTGCAGGACGTTTGTTTTTGAAGCATATGTGTGAAGAATGACTGGTTTTATGACAATGCTTACATGGATGAAGATCAAAACAGTGATCTTTCAGATGGCCAACTCGGTCACAGTGTTGGCATTTCACAATCTGTTGTTGTTGTTGTTGTGGTGGAAGAGGAGTAGAATCTGGAACAGCTGGAGCTGAACTGTCATGAGGAGCAGGTGAACTGTCATGAATGAATCCAACGCTCTGAAACTGAATGGGCTTGGCGTAGTCTTGAATATGAAAGGACAAGTCCTTGTCATATCTAAGACCAGTTCTGTGCTTGTTGTGGACAAGTTGTTCCCAAGGTCTGACGATGGGCTTGGGAAGTGCAGACTGAGTTTCTGCATCTGCATGTATAACTGCTACTTTATCTGAATGAACTGTAACATTATTGTCTTGCTGTTTATGGGAGTCTATTTCAATCTTCTGAACAGAAACAGGTTTAGAATGATGACTCCACTACTGTAATTCTTCTTGTTGTAGCTGAGATTCAAGCTGCAAAAAATCAATCTTTTCCTGTGCATTTTGTAGACATGTCCGAATTTATGAGATAGATCCTATGCTGATTTGTAATGTGTCATCAACAGTAGATTGTATAAGAGTTTTCATGAACTCTAATACTTCACTGATTCTGGCCATTTTTCTTCAATGTCAGATTTACACCTTAAAAAATGATCACAATTATTACTTAATGCAGAAAAGTAATATCCACTCACAGTACACAACAATATATTGTATAAATGTGCAGCAAATGAATCAGGGAATCAATGCATATATATGTAGACAAAAACTATAATGGGTTTTAAATACAATGCCACAATTGGGGCAACAGCAACTGCAAACTTGCTTGGATCCTTCAAGTACTCCTTCAGAAATGATGGCTATCAAAACTTCAATAATTATAACACCATGTCATGGGCATTGGAATGAATCTCTAGCATGCTGAAACAACAATGATAGACCTCCTTACATGTCCAAATACTTAGCAAACTGTATAGTGCTGGTCATATATACCATAGCATTTTACCATGACCTTTCAAGAGCCTTCCAACTATGCACAGTTTCAGGAAAGCCTCTAGGAGATTAGAGAATACTCGCCCCTGCTTTAGATGTATATGCAGCCAATTATTAAGGAGATTTGACTCTTTGACAGTGATAAAATCTACCCACAAAGGACAACTCGAACACAAACTGATAGAACTTGATTTGAAGATGCTTTTAAAACATTTGATTTTAATAATATATCAGCCTGCAACGTATATTCCTCCGCAATATTCCTGGTACACCCCTTTATATCCATAGGAGCACCATTGTAGCAACGTATAAAAACTATAGCTTTCTATAGAAACGATAAAAACCTTTAGAAATGATAGAAACCATTGCTTTCTTCCATGGGAGTCGATATTCCTTGCCGCATTTACCCAGAGTTTTCAATTCCAACTTGTATAATTGAACAGTTCTTCATATATGCATTCAAAATTCAACACAAGAATGTCCCTACCATACAACGCAGTCCTTCTTAACGCACACATGGAACATTTCAAATTACAGTTTGAACTTTTCAATGCAATAGGAATCTTCAACGCACCAAGCACACTATACAACACTCACCATAAGTCATTACGCACAACACTCACCGTGAAATGCACCGTGCCTCATGTCAGGACCATAATCAACAGAGGAGTAAAAATGGCATAGTTATTCAATGGACCAGCTAACAAGACGCACTGAAAGATAGAATGCAAAGGGATAGAGGACAAAGGGATCTCACGGTTCTTTGAATCCGGTGTATAAAATTATAATTCGAAAACATTATTTTACAGTACGCTTCATGTCATGTTCCCTGCAATGAAAATGAATACGATGGTAGGACTTTTCGCACCCAGAACCATAACACTGACAACATCAGGTGTATGCCTCAATTGGAAAGGCAAAGAAATGAATATGAACCTGCAGAGAATGGCAGGGAATTGGCAGATATGACAGACTACAAAAATTCACAGATGGGAGTTATAAGAGTATAAAGAGAAGCTAAAAATTAAGGAGTTGCCTCTTCAAATGAAGCAGCAGTTCTTCGACCCTTCCGTAAGCTAGTCATCTATCACCATCACCACGCTGAAACAAAATAAAAGGAAGCGGGAGATTTTAGTAACTTTCTTAAACTCAGAAGAAACTCAGCATCGGCGGCCGACTTATCAAGGCTTGCTGCATCAGCAACAAGTTAAAGTGCTGGACAGTGTTTAAAATGGGCAGCGTTAAAATGTTGATACCATTCGACAGCGTTACCAAACGCATTCAAACTTCCCACTTGTTACAGCAATTCTAAGGAGAGAAGCATCCTTCCAGAATCGCCGTGCTCAGAGGGACATCTGCTCCTTGCACACCATCACTCCTTATCTTTAATTGTCTGAGCTGCGTGAGAACTCCTTCAGTGAGGTTAAAGCATGGATGCAGGGGTTTTCCTTCTCTTCTATTAACATTCGTTCTATTTGTTGTATCAGAGACGCAGTAGATGAGATAACTTTCAGCCACAATCAATGCAATATGCATTCAAACTTCGAACATAACCAAACGTTGATACTATTCAATAAACCAAATGTTGATACTGGACAGCGTTACACATACTATTCAATAAACCAACCGTTGATACTGGACAACGTTACGCATACCATTCAATATCGAACCATAACGCATTCAACAGGAGCTGGACCTTCATCAATGGTGGCGTGTCAGCCTCAGTGCTAAAACAGGAAAAGACAGTGCTATGATTTAATATACAACAACGTTCAAACAATGCTCATACCAGCGTTCAATTATCAACATGTCAGGCTAGTTCAACGCACAACATTAATATTCAACATCCATTCAATAATGATACCAAGGCAGCGTTAAAATTCAACACCATTCAAACGCACAACGTTAATATGATATGGACAACGTTCAAATGGAAACGCATTCAAATGTTATGGGACAACGTTAAACAGATATGGACAGATGTGCAGCGCTGGCAGAGGCAGGTTATCTCAGGACAGAGCACATGTAGTGTCAGGAGTAGCTAATTATATGGAGGAGCAGTGCAGGCATTGTCAGGGGTATGGAGGCGCTTCTATATGGAGAGCAGACACCGACAGCAGTATAATCAGGTTGCAGCTAAAATTGAGCTGAAGAAATATTCATGAATTTCATGGCAGAAATAAACTGCACAGAAAGGCCATAAAACAAATGGCTCAAATTAATTATGTAGGGCAGGAATACGCCTGCTCTGATACCATGTTAAACACACATGGGAGCAAGAACAATATGAATGATAAATCATGAGAGATTACAATATGTGACCGTTGGGTTTCACATCCCAAGGTCTCTTGGACTCCTTTTGTCCATTCGGCTTCCACACTAACCCATTGAGGATTAGGTGTCCAACATCAACTTTCAGTGGTTTCATTGTCTTTGGCACAATGGTTAAAGTATAAACAATTGTGATTTAGTATGAATTAATCTCATAATGAATGGATGGAACTTGTATGACTCATTCTTGGGATATGCATGAAACTTATATGACTTGTCCCTGATGTATCGATTCGTATTTAGTGACAGAAATGATTCATGCTATGATCATTAGGATGGCTTGATAAAGTTAGATTGGATAATGCTCGGTAAATAAAAGGTTGTTGTAACTTGGTATTTGGATGAGAGCTCTTACTGACACCTGGTCCAAAAGAGTTTGTTACAATGATATTGGCAAAAAAAAAAATTTATGACTTTGATATTAGTTTTGATTTGGCATATACATCTTGATAATCCGACTTAGTTGATTTGATTGCACAATATTGATTTGTGTGAGGATGAGAATATTGGTTTGGTCAAGTTTTATATTTGTAGAAAGCATTATTTGAAGCAAGATTCCCGAGCCTCGTATGTTTGCATTGACAGATGTGTCCATCCAAACCTCTACTTAAAAAGTGGTCCAAGGTATGGCTTTGATTTTGGTTTTATATACTGATGGTCTGCACTTAACAAGAAATGAGCCTATGATGATGAAAGTAACAGGGAGATGGCCTTTGAAGTTCGAAATGAAGAATCATGGCTTGGTGAACTACTTTCTGAAGTATGGAAAAGAAAACATATATCTTGAAGCTATTAAAGGAAGTGGAAATGTGAATCCTTGGACACTCTGATTAAATTTCAAGAAGTTATGATGAGGTATTGTTGAACCTGACTTGGCAATCGATAGTTGATTGAAGCATTGATGTTCCGTGTGAACAGTCGTACACACACACACACGCACACACATATGTATGTACATATATATATGTTTTGCATAAAACCTGATTGAGCCGCTTCATACACATTGAGTTTCCATTGAGCACCCTTCGAGATATTTGCATGGGACGACCAATTTTTGGTATAAGATATTCTTCGTATGATATGTGACTACATGTATGTACTGATACTATTTTGGGATCATTATTGATGAAGATGAGCACATCTAGGTGCTGCCTTAGTTTGAGATCAACCATGATATTTTTGGATGAGAAGTCCGTAGCTTTAAGCACGCCCAAGCATGATTACGGTGATGCTGGCATTGCTAGCTATGAGGCAGGTTGAAGAAGATATTTGGAGAGTTATTTGAGTAGGTTATGGATATGATAGAGATACATTGTGATAATATTGAGTGGGATATGATTGGCAGGGAATCCCATATATAGCTGGGGCTGAGATCTCTTCATACATTGAGGCAACGCTGCCATACAAGACAAGATTAGGCTTGTGGTTTCCACCTCTATGAGAGGGAGGATGAATATGGTATCCTTTTGTGATATATATATTTTTGTTCTAATGTAATATTTGATTTGATTGTAACACCCTCATCCCACACTTACCTAAGCTTACCGGTCCACCGAGGTAAATATGTGACGAAGAGTTACTATGATATGACTCAACCTCCTAGATCACCTTAAGGAAGTGGAATTGACACAACCAAAACCTTACTGACTTCCCCAAGGTGCTATAGGACCCTCAAGGGCTAAACCACCCTTCTAGGTGCCCAAACCCCGAGTTAAGCCTCTTTTTCAATGTCCTAGACTCCCAGACGTTGGGACAACACTACAGGAATTTGACTATAACCCTCCAGTCACATGAAAAATCCTCTAAGGGAGCGACTGTAGTCTTTTTATCCCATTTCTATGCTTGAGACCGCGAGATTTGAGGCACATTTTCAAGGTTAGTCTCCAGACCACTGCCCATAACTTAATGAAACTTTCCAGAACAATGAATGACACCAGGACAAAGCCATCAATATAAATCTTAGATAAGAACCTAACCTAACCAGACCTAACCATGATAGGCATTTCATCAAACACATTAGGAACATGAAATGTACGGGTTATAAATACACATCTAAACATAGGGGTCTCATACTTATCTAAGAATCATCAAGAAGGTATGATTCCCTCTCACAATAGCTACAATATCATCTATTACGTCATGTATCCATTAACATTTCATTTACTAACAAAAACATGATGAGATCCATAACTCAAGTTTGTCATAAAACCATGCTTATAACCAATATATAAGGTCCAGAGAAATATCAATGTTGGAAAACCCATTAAAGCCACATAATGAAAAGTATAAATACTCATGATTTACAAGAGAAAAATGAGCTCTTATTAACATATGAAAAACCAGCCATGTCAGGGACTTCCACGTACCACCCGACCATATATTGGGTTGAATCAAATCTCTCTTTTAGCCAATCACCGCCATGCCATATTCTAAGCAGGAATGTGGGATATCATGGAATAAACTAACCAAAACCAAACCAAGGCTTCCAGAGGCCAAACCGCCTCAACCCTAAACCAATGATTCCACCTCACAGTCAGACATCACTAACCATCACTAGATCAGTCTATACCGAAGTTCTCTAGGGCTCCAAAGCATTTGTTCCAACCCGGCTTTGGGACTAGTAACTCAACCCACAAATGTTGCATGGATCCAAAGAATTTGTCCATCCAAGGCTCCAGAACTATTAAATCAACCCATCAAGGGCTCCAGAGCATTTGTCCAACCAAGGCTTCTAGGACTAGTAACTCAACCCAAGTTGTTCCAAGGCTTCCAGAGCGTTTGTCCAACCAAGGCTCCATGAACTAATAACTCAACACACAACCATAAGGAACATGAGCACCAATCATAAAATGAAAGGGAGAACTCCCAACACCATGGCTATCTAATAAATGGAAAGACTAAGCAAAACCACCGTCAATCCATGAAATCCTCCATGCCAATGAAAACTCAGAACTAACCAACCACATGCATACTCGATGCATGCAAAAACTAGAAAGGAAATCATACATGCAACTTGGTACCTGCAAAGAAACCCGATGTAGCTGTTGATCCCACTGTTCCCTTGTGCTTTCCTACTTTTCCTTCGCTTGCTTGCTCCAAATCAAAAGTGTGCCCAAAATCCTCCAAGGGTTCTCCAAGAAAACTCTAAGTGTGCAAGAGTACGAGAGAGAGAGAGAATAAAAGAGAGATCCAAGCTAAAACTAAAAAAAGGTTGTGAAATGATCCTCAGAAGAATTTTTATCAATGAGGCCTCTATTTTCTTCAATTTCCATTATTTTTCCTTCATTTTCCTTCTTACATGCAACATGTGACCTTTCACCTTCCTTTTCTCCTATTTCACATTATTTCATAAATAAAATGCCAATTATGCCACTTTTCCTTTGCCAATTTCCATAGCCATTAATTAATCACCAGTGATCCCCATCACTATGTTTTTCCCAACATTCAACTTGGAATACATGTCCCATGACCTTGGTTATTATTTTGCCTTTATTAAATTTATTACATGGATTTTTAACGAGGGATATTACAGAACCCTCCCCCTTGGGAGAACACCATCATCGGTGTTTAATGACACTTATAAACCAACAAAGACATGCTGCCTATGGAGCTTTATAACACAACTTGATGAAAGATTTACATCATATTCATCTGCTGAAAACATAATTAACATATCATGAACACCATACCGCTTATTGGAGTTTTATAACACAACCCGATACGGTCTTTACATACATATGCCAAAAGACATATTGCCAACTAGCGAATAGAGAGGGATACATAACCCATATTTGATCATGAATCTCCCATGTAGCTTCATTGGGCCCAAAGTGCTTCAATTGCACTTTAACTTGCCCGATTGCTCGATTATGGAGTTGTTGAAGGCTCGAAAATCGTTGCCTCAACAAGGGGGATAACCACCCGGTCTGGACCTTGTGACAACTCATTTTCCGTTTGGAATAGTGGCTTTGACTGGGGATGATGGGACTAGTTTCCCAATATATTTTTATGCTTGTACTAACGGGATGATGTAACGAGATTTTTGGAGTAATACTTATCCTTAAATTAAACTAATTTAACTAATAATCATGTGCAGTTTGTCCTAATCAAAAATATTTATCCAACTGTAACTATCCCAGGAGTAACATGATATATGCGATCTAAAATGATTTCCGAAAGCAATTGATGATAAAGATCATTCAATTACGATAAGAAGTGAATCTATTTAACAATGATTGTTTCGTATAAAAATTTAGCCGAAATGATATGAGAGATATATCACATAAAAATCATTCATGTATTTAGCATAAACTATAAATCATCATCATACAATAGTGCAATAATGGCAATCTAAAATTCAAACTTTCATACATAAATTACTTGAAGATAATTTATTGCTTGACGCATAAGTAAAAAGAATTAAGAGATAAAAGTACCATTTATAATACGTTCTACTCATGTGCTCCAACAATATTGATCTACTTTCAAATCATCCAACATCATCTAAGAGTACATAAGTGCAATTTCAGTAGAAGATGTCAAATTCAAGTAGAAAATAAATCTTGTTCCATTAATTTCACCAGAACTTCCTCAAAGGGACAAAAGTGCATGTTCTGAAGAATGTTTCTGATAAAATTTCTGGACCCTTCTCTAAATGCATGAGAGGGGTTTAAATACTAACTTATGAAACTAAAAATAGATTATTACAAAAAAAGTTGAGGAGGTTTAAACGACCCGCCTCAATTTAAGCAAAATAAAACAAAAATAGAGATGTGCATAATGACTAATCCTGCATTCGATCTTTCAGATCACAAATATCTAGCATGGTCTTGAGGAGTGTAGGTTGGCCGACTTCGGCTTTCAGTTGTCCTGTAAACATGGCATTGATGAGCGTTGGCACCATTTTCTCGGTAGAAACAATTAGGCATCTCAGGGTCATCCACTAGCTGTGCGGTTTTACCAGATATTGCCAATATGCCTCCTAGTTTAACCTGGTCACTTTCCTAATTGCTTCTGCTCTTTCTTCTGTTGCTTGTTTCCACTGTAATTCAATTTGTTTTTCATTTGGAAGGAAACCAGGGGTGGTCTCTGCTACAAGATTAACACTATGAAAATTTTCATTTACACTTTCAATGACGTTGTTTGCTGCCGCTGCCACATCCTCTGTTGCCTGTTCTGCTTCTTTGAGCCGAGAATCCCAACTTGCAAATAAGATCTCCTTATGTGATTCATCTAGTTTGGGCATGTCAACTCTTCTCCCATTTTCAGAATTTTGCCAAGTTATGAAATCTGAAACCTTTTTAAGAATTTCATCATTTTCAAGTCGCATTTCCACAACTTGACTTGTTAATTTGTTGCTTGTTCGCAGTGAGAGTTCCACTGCGAGATTTTTTGGCATAGAAATTCTTTTTGGTGTGTGAGCTGGGAGTTGAGGCCGAGTGCTTCGGTGATAAACTGATCAATCTTTGGGTCGTCCTTATGTAGATCTGTTATGCTCTGTATCTGTGCCTCCTTATCTGCCAAGTTGCTTTGATGTTCTATTTGCATTTGTTGGAACTCCTGCTGTAGCTTAGCCAATTGTATTTCTGCTTGTTGGTTGGTTTTGGCTTGCTGTAACTGTTGTTCGAGTGACAAAATTTTGTCTTCTTTTTCTTTAAGCAACAATTGTACCTCTGTTGCTTTTTCAATGGTTGCCATAGCGTATGCACCTGCGAACTGCGAGAGCCTGGTGAGGTTGGCCAATGGGTCGGTGGATGAGTCTTTCTAGAGGACATCCATCGGCTCATTGTCTGGAGTGGTAGCAGTTGTGGATTCCAATTTTATTTTCTTTCTCTGTCTCTTAACAACGACCTTGTGCTGTGGGCTATAAAATACATCAAGAGGGGGAATTTCTTCTATTCTCAAAACAATCTCAGAGGTGGGGGTAACAGGAATGTGTTCTATTTCTTGAGTATTCACAGTTCCCCCTATTATAATTTCTGGAGTTGTTTCCTGATGTGTCATTTGCGTCTCCGGTGCTTGTTCCTTTGTGTTGAGTTTTTTGTTGAAATTATCCCACTCCTCTTCCAAATTAATTACCCGAGGCTTTATCAGCTGTATAGAGGGGGTATGGGTTTCAGTTTTCTTGATGGTTGAAGTTTGTTCATCTATCTTTGCTGCAGACTGGGCTGTATCCTGGATTGATTCCCTACTCCTACTTTTCCTATTTTCTGATGAATTCTCAGATCCCTTGGCAGATTTCTCTCGGGATTCCTTTCCAGAATTAGTTTTAGATTTTTCCTTAGAGTCACCATCTATGCTTACACTGGGAGTGGGCTCCCTTATTGGTTCAATTAACAATTGGTCTAGTGGGACCTTTGATAATCTCTTTTCTCTATAGCTATAAAATGCTTCAAGACCCTCTTGATCAAAAAGTATCTGTGCCATATGCTTCACTTCTTTGAATGTATTCTTCTGTAAGAAAACCTCATCAAATGGGTCCTTCTCATTGCTGAATATCTTTATTTTGACCATAGTGGTAAAATCCTTGACAATACCGAATGGGTCGTATTGTCTTCCGGGGAACTTAGGTAATCGTAGAGACAACATATTATCTACTTCCCTGAACGCATGTCCAAGGTCATGTAATGCAAACACTCCACATGACATAGGAAATTGAGGCCAAATGACCTTCTTTGACTCCTTCAATGTTTTTCTCATCCCTCCTTCACTGCATGTCTGATAGGCTATCTCTCTAGCCATTAATTTATCTGGGACATAGTAAGGGAGAACATGGGGAGAGGCAATGCTGCCAAATATTCTGATATATGTAAATGTCTCTCCCCCGAACCATCGGGCTACTGGGAGGATGTCTATCTCAGCTTCTTGGGAGAATCTGGGGGCATCTTGGTTATAAATTCGTTTATGGATAGGAAGCATAACCCCATGACAAATCTTGAAAAAATGTGGTTCAAAATTGGATTCCGACATGTCTTTGTGGTGGATGTGAATAGGAAGTGGATCTTGAATAGTCCACTTCCATCCCATAAGAGGGAATTTAGAACCAAAACAAATAACGTCCATTACATAAGCACTCATGAAAAACAGAGGGTAAACCCTCGAAGCAATACTTCTTTTCCTTCTATACTCTATAATTTCTTTAGCTAAATTATCAGACAGGATTTGTGCCCAATCTATTATTGTTGCATTAACGGCTGCGTCTATTAAGGGCAACCATTCTGAGGAGAATTTGTTACTGTCGGGTTTTCCAAATAGTCTACATAGCATAGCCGCAACAAAACAGAAAGGGGAACAAACAGATGCGGTGGCGTACATACCGTTTTTGTCTTTCTTGATTCTTTCATCATTATTTGACCAATTCTTTGTGCAATCCGCTAGGTCCTCATTTTCTTTGACGAATTTCTCAACAAATTTCCTGTTGTAGGTAACCCATGGCTCCAGTAGGTGGTACATAAGCCTTAGGTTATCTGGAGTGAAAGATCCTATAACTTCCTGGCCTCCTGTTTTGAATTCTCTGTCAGATATATCAGCATCGTCAATGATCCACTTAACCATGTCGGTATAGGGGATTATTTTTGGTCGTGCGGCTATTCAGTGCAGAAATGAGCACGCAAGCTCAGTTATGGAAGCATCAGAGGAATCGTGCCCATCAACTGTAATCGTTTTCTCAAGAATCCTTAGTTGTTCTTCCTCCAGTAACTGATACATAACCTCCCATGTATATGTCCCTGCTTCCTTATTACATGTAGTATTCGTGAACAGAGGAGTCATTTCTGACTTCTCAGAGGCGACTGCTTTCCCTTTCTTCACCATTGCTTTCGGCGTCTTGTTCTGCGGCTTTTTCCTGAAAGTTTCAAGAGGAACAATTTATCAGATAAAAATGATACTGAACGTAGGAATGAATCGATGAAGAAAACCAGTAAAGGTGATAAAGGTGTTTTATTTGAAATCATGTAAAAAGATATCAAATCATGCTAAATGACCTTTCACACACAAATGCAATTAATTCTTCATAAATGCCCACTAATGATCCGTTATCTTTTAACTTGAATGTCCATAAATATTCACATCGTAAATCAGGAAACAATCTCCTAGGGTGGTGAGCCTTTAAACTGTGATAATAGCGATTTTGCAATTTGCAAAGCAATATCGCAGATCACTATATTGCATAATTCGTTTTTGTTTAACTTACCATTTTTTGAGTTTGTGCGAAATGCAAGATGCGAGAAACAAGCGTCATCACTTTTTGGCTTGTTTTTAATGAATAATGGACCTCCGCATGTGTTGGTGGAAAGATTAAGAGGTGGGTCCAGGTTGAGATCGCATTTCGCAATATCGGCATATAATAGGTTGAGGCTTGTGTTGTATGACTGAAATGCGATGCGAGAAGGCTATTATACCATCGCAATTTCGCAGATCGCAATCCTTCGGGGTAGCCTCTTAAGAGAATTTTTTTATAAACAACGATGTTGCGATGCGAGACTTTAGCTTTTTAAAGAAGCTTTAAGGACTTTCTAACATTATGACCGTTTTTCGAATATAGATTTTCTTTTTTGATTGTTTCATCGTAGATCGTGGTGGGTTAGAAAGGTATCGTTTGTGATGCATTTCATGCTAAATATGAAAAAGTAGCATTTTAATGGTTTTATAGGTTTTGTTTGATATCTTGATTTATTCTAAAAATAAAAGAAATACCTACATGCTAGGATTGATTTTTTTGGGTATATATATTTTTTGAAAGGGTCCCCATTTATTAAAGTAATATTTTACTACTAACGTTAATAAATGGGGGGGTTGTTGACAATCACAACAGGAGCATGGGAATCTTTCGTTGCAAAATGCACCAAGGTTCCGACTGGAATTATCCTTCTAGTTCCACCTGCAATACAAACCAGTCAATCACATTATCAACATTGTTCACATACTTATTAAGCAATGACACCTGGAAAACATCATGGAATTTCACTATCAGAGGCAGTTCAAGTCGATAGGATACTGGTCCAATCCTCTCAAGGATATTGAAAGGCCCACAATACCGAGGTTTCATCTTGGCACATGATCCAATCCTCAAGGAGCTCTTCTTAGGCTTGATGTGCAAGTACACCTGTTCCCCAACCTCAAACTCCTTAAACACCATGTGTTGATTTGCATAAATCTTTTGTCTATCCTATGCTACCTTTATATTCTTCTTGATTACCCGAATTTCCTGTTCCATCTCTTCCAACATATCTAGTCCAATCAATACCCTATTCACTAGATCACTCCAACCGATAGGAGTATTATAACTCTACCCATAAAGTGCCTCAAACAAACTCATCCTTAGAGATTCCTGATACTCGTTGTTGTAAGAAAATTCAACCAGTGGAAGATAATTTTCCCACTTCCAATGCTGATGCATAACATACATGCTCAACATGTCCTCGAGAATCCTATTGACTCTCTCTATTTTTCCATCTATTTGTGGATGGTAAGTTGTGTTGAAGGCCAACTTTGTCCCCAAACCCGCAAACAATTATTTCTAGAATCTAGAAGTGAACTTAGCATCCATGCCTAATACAATCTTCTTCGGCACACCATGCAACCTCACTATATCTATGATGAATACCTGTGCTACCTCACTAGATGAATTCATAGACTTCATTGGAATGAACTGAGCTACCTTAGTCAACATTTCAACCACAACCATAATAGAATCACAATGTATAGAGGTCCTCAACAAACCTATAATAAAATCCATGGAAATGACATCCCATTTCCACTCTGGAATCGAAATCGGCTGTAGTAATCCACCTGGATGCTTACACTCTTCTTTTACCTGTTAACAATCCAAATATCTCACAAAAAACTCTCCCACCTCTTTCTTCACATCTGGACAATGATAGAACTTCTTCACATCTGTTAATGTCTTCTGATATCCTGAGTGACCTGAATACAACTTAGAATGAAATTCCCTCAAGATAAGATCCCTGAGCTCACTGTTGTCCAACACATATATCCTGTCCCTAAATATGAGTAAATAATCTGCCGTGGTATGATGATCCACATCCTGTTCACTTGCACCCTCTTGTAACCTATGCCTAAGCTCCCTATACCTATCATCCTACTGTCCTGCTTGCATGATCCAATCCTGTAAGCCTGTCCCATATGAACTCATAGTTGTTATGTGATCCACCGGTACTTTTCTACTAAGAGCATCTGCAACCTTGTTCTCTTTTCCCTTAATGTACCTGATATCAAAGTCAAACTCACTAATCATCGCCAACCACCTAGCTTGCTTGGCATTCAAATTCGGTTGGTCAAATCGGTACCTCAGGCCACTGTGATTTCTCATCAGTATAAACCTCCTGCCAAGAAGATAATGTCTCCACATTTCAATGCATGGACGATCATTGTCAACACAAGATCATGCATCACATAATTATGCTCGTGCTCATTCAATTTCCTTGATTCATAATATAATACTTGTCCTTCCTGCATGAGAACCCCACCAAGTCCTCTCTAGAAATCATCTGTACACACCACAAACTCTTTGTCCAGATCTGTGATCTTTAGAACTGGAGCATTTGTAAGTAACTATTTCAGCTGCTCAAAACTAGCTGCACATTCTTCTGTCCATTCGAATTTCTTACCTTTTCACTGCATGGATAATAGGATAAGAAATATGTGAAAAGTTCCTAATGAACCTCCTGTAATAGCTTGCTAGTCCCATGAATGATTTGGCCTCATCTACATTCCTAGGAGTTTCCCATTCCATGATAGCTCTTATCTTTTCTGGATCTACTGATATGCTATCCTTAGAAACCACGTGTCCCAAGTAATGTACCTCTGTATTAAAGAAATTCACTTACTAAGCTTGGCATACAACTGATGCTCTCTTAACAATCTCAATACTGCTGCTAAGTGTTCGACATGTTCTTCCTCATTCTTAGGATATATATCATCAATGAATACAATCACAAACTTGTCCAGATAAGGGTGAAATACACTATTCATCAATCACATAAAATTATCTGGATCAATATTCAAACCGAAAGGAACTACAACAAACTCATAATGCCCATACCTGGTTTGAAAAGAAGTATTGTAAATATACTCTCTTTGATGCGTACATGATGATATCCTGATCTCATATTAATCTTCAAGAACAATGCTACTCCCTTCAACGGGTCAATCAAATCATCAATCCTTAGCAAAGGGTGCCTATTCTTGATCACCACCTAGTTCAGCTTCTTGTAATCAATACACAACCCGAGAGTACCATCCTTATTCTTCACAAAAAACACTGGTGCACCCCAAGGCAACACACTTGGCTTGATGTATCCCTTGTCAAGCATTTCCTTCAACTGCAACTTCAATTCTACTAACTCTGGAGTGCTCATCCTGTATGGTGCCTTTGATGTTGGTGCTAACCATGGTACCAAATCAATATAAAAGTCCACTTCCCTGTGAGGCAGTAACTCTGAGATTTTTGCTGGAGAAACATCCTGAAACTGTTGCAAAACCGGGTAGCTGTTCAAGACCTCAACATCATCAACATCCTTACCTTTGTCACTAGAAATATGCACTATAAATAAGACAACCTTTCCTGCGAATGCACTTTGCCTACATAGCTGTGACCATTCTAATTGATGTAGCCTTTTTCTTACCCTATAAGATTCTATGTTCCCCATTGTCATCCAAGCACTCAATATCCTTCTCGTAACAATCCACCTTAGTCCTGTGAAGATAAAACCAATCCATACCCAAAAGCATATTGTACAATCCCAACGGATGCACATTTAGATGCGCTGATGTAGGCATACCATTCAATTCAAATGTAAAATCTCTTACCCAATGATGAACTCTTTTCTGAGTACCTATAGCCAACTACACTAACCAAGATTCTGCATGTACTTCTTTATTCAAGCCACACTTATCCACCAGGCCAGGATTAACATAAATATAATTAGATCTAGGGCCAATCAAAATAGAAACAACTTGATCACAAAGCTTACCGTCCATCTCGATAATATATGTATGATGATCCACCTACCTATTATCCAACATTGCATGAGGAATACTATGTCCAACATACTCCACTATATGTGCCTCCTGAGCATTGTAAATCTGCGGTCTACCACCTTGATCTTGTGGACAATCTCTCATGGAATGATCCTTGCCACAAGTCCAACGCTGTAAAGGCTTCCTGCCATCACCCTTGTTCTGCTCCTCAGACTGAAATCCCTATCCTATGTCAGATGCATTGAACTTCTTGTGTGGCACTACATTCTCTTTGTTACATGTATATGGTAATCTTCCTTGCTTCTTATCCAATGTTAGAAAAATTATATATTACAGAGAAATGGAACACATAAATTTTGCAGAAACATAAACACATAAAACAAGAGAGACACAGATATACGTGGTTCACCCAATTTGGGCTACGTCCACAGAGAAACAACTAGTCCTTCCTTCATATTATCCAACAAAATGAAGAGATACAACCTACAAAAATTCCGTTGTAATTTCCTCTTCTCTCTCACACAATATCCTCTCTCTTTCTCGCTCAGAATACACATATGAATAAACATAATATAATTCCCTCATAAATAGTGAGGGGTTTCCTTCTAGGGAAAAAAACCCTAAATTAAACATAAATTCTACTGTCAGATCATTTGCTTAATGAACGACTCAGATTGACTACGAAATTACAATATTTTACAAGGCAATTTTACATCCATTTTTAGCTTCGGAGGCGCTGCCCCCAAACCCCCGTGGGGGGGGGGGGGAGAGGGCTCATAAAAATTTTCATCACCCCCCCTTGGACCTCCCTGGCAACGATCAAATGGGTGGTGTTTCCACCCCATTACGAACTGGGGTCCAATGCGGCGATACCTTTGAACAAAGAAGATAATCAGGCTCCACACCCAACATCCCACTTTACTTTTTTCTTTTCATTACCTTTTCAATCCCGCTTAATCTCAGACCTGTGATTCGATTGCTCATAACAATGCTTCAAATTTATGATGGCTTCCTCCAACGATCTAGGCTCATCTAACTCAATACAGTTTTTGAATGATACTAGTAACCTACTAATAAATCTTTGAATCTTCTCTTCTCCTCCTTAATATAATACACATATCTCAAAAACTCCAAGAATATGCTAGTATACTCCTCATCGGTCATGGATCCCATCTTTAGCTCATAAAACTCCTTTTCCCTGTCATCACAGTATCTCTTAGATAGATACTTCTTCCTGAAAAGTTTCTTGAACTCACTACAAGTCAAATCCTCTTCCCAGATAAAAAAGGAGAGCAAAAAAGAGGAGAAGAACCAAAAGAAGAAATCAAAGTTTAGAAGGTTTTTTTTGGGGCAGAATCTCACACGTGCGAAGAATCTAGGGCATAATTGTGTTGTAGCAAGAACGAATTGAAACCATCATAAGAAGCTAAAGTTTGGAGTAAAAAATATGAAGAAATGAAGCCGAATTGTTAAGGAAGAGAAGGTTATTCAAGCAAAGGATAAAGGAAGAAAAAATTATCATCTTCCACCCACATGTGTGAGCTAAGGTTTCTGCAGTAGAGGCCGAAGTTGCAGGTCCAAAATTGCAGTCAAAGGAGTAGTTGCAGCTGTTGTGAAGCAGGGTTGATTTGAGTTGACCTTGGAAGAAGTAAGCTCATCAAAGAGGAAGTTGACCTTGTTCTATAGGGGTCTTTGTCAAGGGTCATAGGTCTTGGAATTCATCATTTGAAGTTATATAAGAAGAGAAGAGTTCGTTTGGGTTTTCCTCTCAAGAGGAGAGTTTTTTGCCTTGACTTATAACCTATATCTTGTGTACTCTTGTCTAATCGTTCTTCATTGTTTGGTTGATGTTTGATGATAGAAAACACAATAATAATCAAGTGAAATAAGAATCTAATCAAGTTAAGTAAAATTACATCACAAGAAGTGATCAAAGTTAGGATAAATCATATAATTAAGGTTCCCATAGATTTCTCAACATGGTATCATAGCTAAGGTGAAAATACAAGAAGAGGTATCTTGAATATCATCAATTTAATAAGGATACATAAGGGTTGAGCACAAGGAGATAATCAATAATGAATAATCCACACATCATCTTGAAGGAAGGAACTAAGGAACATCAAATAGAACTACCAATCTCATCACAAGGATCATACCATCTAGAAGCAACAACACTTTGAAGAATAAGAAGACCTCAAATACCCCACCTCATTCAAAGAAGGACTCTACATTTGAAGCATTCTTGGGAAGCTCACACATTCTATAAATCATAATCAAGAAGACATCTTCAATAATCAACATTATCAAGAAGGAATCAAGTTGAAGTTATCATCATCAAGGAACATCTTCACTTCACAAGCATTTATTTAAATAAGGAAGCCACTCCATTCAATTAATTTTGGTTATTATGAAAGATTGAAGAAACTAGATTAAAGACAAACAATGATGTTGGATCAAGTGAACAAACTCAAACATATACAACTATGGCTAGAAAGAAAGGGAGGTTTGGAAAGTTTGATACTTAGAAAAAGAAGAAGCTTGACATGTCAAAGATCAAATGCTATGAATGTAATGAATATGGGAACTTTAAGAGTAATTGTACTAAACTCAATAAGGAAAACAAGAAAAGAAAATATATAAATGAAACCCATATCACCGAAGAAATAGAAGAACCTAAAAAATAAAAGTCAAAGTAGGAGGAAGTGAAAGTCCTTTATTATGACCGAAATGACCTCCTTCACTTTGTTTGTAAGAAGATATTAGTCATGATGGAATGCATCACAAGAATGATAGGATGAACTATAGCTGATATAAATATGAAATCATCATAGTGGCATGATAGGTCAGTCAAAATAGAAGTCTATATGGTTGAAGTAGTCATAATAGAAAGGAAGTAGCTCATGACATCTTCATTGGAAGCATATAAGGACAACCAAAGTAACAATCTGTATGGTTGGAGAAAGTCATCTAGCAAGATAGAAGATAAAGAGATCATCATACATCACCATCATTAGAAAGGAGCATTTGCAGAATAAGGATCATCAAGGTCCTTCATTGGAATCCTAGTTAGAAGAATTCATCATTCTTTGAAGAAGCAAGTGTCACGCAAATAGTCTACATTCCACATAGTGTAGCATGTCAAGTTGGTTGGAGTACTTTCATCTTCAAGCAAGGAAATGAAGCTTCTAGGAGGAGGTTTAGATGACCAAAATAAGGAAGAGGTATGTATATATTTGATAGATAAAGTCATGTCATCATATGGTTACAGATAGAATGGGTAGAATGATCTATCTCATGAGCATGATGAAGAAAACTCTTCCTTTAGAAAGATACATGGAGGCATGTAGACAATATGCCTTGAACTCTTCTACATATTGACAAGATGAAATGAACATAATATGACCTCATGAAGAATATGAGGAGACTATGGTTCCTATGATGAAGGAACTATCTATGGAATATCCTGCATAAATGATATGTGCAAAATGTGTTCATAAAAGATGTATTTATAGGCATGTAAGATAAGATAAGTGATCCACATCTGATAACAAGAATAATTAGCTATGAAATCTCCATGAAGAAGGTATGAAGACCTTGATAGGTATGTTGGGAAAGGAGAACCTTGGTAATGAATGTCTTGGATATGGATTCATACATGTGCAAGATGTTGATGCTACAAGAAGCTGATGTCATGAAGAAAGGGCATTATAAAGAGGTAATTTTGATTTGATATTCATTTTTGATTTTTGAGAAAGCATCTAGTTGGGTTGTAACAAGGCTACCGAAAGAGGGTTGTAGAGTCACCTACAACTAGTACTCATGAGATTGGATGGAAGATCCTAAAAGAAACATGACTTGAAAGAGGTAGTTGCATGGAGGATAGCCATATGTGGACTAGAAGGTCACTTCCCGATGAAGGATAGCCATATGTGGACTAGAAGGTCACTTCCTGATGAAGGGAATGATGACATGACTATTGGTTCAACACTATGTTGCATTGAAGGGATGTGACGAAAAAGATGACCAATTCCCTATGAAGAAGTTCTAGAAGAAGAAGGCTCCATAATGAAGAAGTTGAAGTTCATGACATGATGCTAAAAGGAGGAGCCCTACAAGCAACTGATAGTACAATGATCTCCACCAAAGAGCCGATAGTTGTTGTTGGTAACAAGTCCCTAGGTAAGAAGGATCTTGGGTATATTCCTTTTATAGAAATGAGTACATCCTCCCTAGTTGAGAGGGAGAGATAGACACATCATTCTTCTCTTCATGCTATGAAGAAAGAATGGAGGATTGGGTAAGCATATATGATTCTGATACACTTTGAGGATGTGGTAGGGCTTCCAATAGGTAAGAGTAGTCAAAGAGAAAATTACTTAAGGATGTGTTAATCCAAGAAAGGAATGTTCCTAGAAGGACATAACTTATGAAAATCCAAATGGGGTATGTGCCTTAAGAGACAATGATGATGGTGTTTATAAGTCATTGTCTTGCCAACATTGTGCTCTTATATTGTGGAGAGATAAAGCAGCTAGTCAAGGCCTTGCTATGTGATAATTCTTGTTGATATGTTGATATGCACTAACATAAATTGAAAAGATAGCTTATGATATGGCTTACCAATTTGACTCTTCTTATGAGAAGTATTCAGTATGAGAATGTCCAATTACCTTGTATGGATTATGAATACCTCCCTACTTAAGATGGAGTGTTGAAATAGGTAACTAGGTTCTATCTTCATAAATATGACATGTACTCTTGATTCTTGTATATTGTAAAAAGAAAGGAATATTATTATTATTATTTTTGTAGCATGGGTTTCATGCTCATGGTAAATTTATTAGTAGGTCAAGCACCCATTGAGTGCTTCTAGGGTTTGTAATTGAGTCATTTTCATATGAATAATACACCATTGGGCATCTTGCACTATGTGAAGAAAATTTATTTGAGTCAAAAAGTGACAAAAGACCCCCTCCAAGACAAGTTGGCCTTAGCAGAAGATAAGTCAACCTACAAGTAGCTATTTGATCATAATGAGAAGCATATATATAAGGAGACTTTGACCTCACTTGAGAGACATCCATCATGCACACAAGAAGTTCGATCAAGGCAAGAAGAATACTGGAAAGGAGAGCAAAAAAGAGGAGAAGAAACAAAAGAAGAAATCAATGTTTAGAAGGTTGTTTTTGGAGCAGAATCTCTCACATGTGTGAAGAGTCTAGGGAAGAATTATGTTGCAGCAAGACTGAATTTAAACCATCATAAGAAGCTAAAGTTTGGAGTAAAAATTATCAAAGAAAGGAAGCCAAATTGTTAAGGAAGAGAAGGATATTCAAGCGAAGGAGAAAGGAAGCATAATTTCTCATCTTCCACCCACACGTGCGAGCTAGGTTTTCTGTAGTAGAGGCCGAAGTTGCAGTCAAAGAGTTGTAGGTCCAAAATTGCAGTCGAAGTAGGAGTTGTAGCTGTTGTGAAGTAGGGTTTATTTGGGTTGACCTTGGGAGAAGCAAGCTCATCAAAGAGGAATTTGACTTGGTATTAGAGGGGTCTTTGTTAAGGGTCACAGGTCTTGGAATTCGTCATTTGAAGTTATATAAGAAGAGAAGAGTTATTTTGGGTTTTCCTCTCAAGATGAGAAGTTTTGGCCTTGGCTTATAACCTATATCTTGTGTCCTCTTGTCTCATTGTTATTCAATGTTTGGTAGTTGATCAAGTGAAAGAAGAAGCTAATCAAGTTAAGTAAAAATACATCACAAGCAGTTATCAAAGTTAGGAGAAATCATCTAATTAAGTTTCCCCTAAATTTCTTAACACGGGAGTCATGTCAGTATTTTGTAATAACAAAATAAAATAGTATGTGACAGTTAAAATTAATCGACGGGATACAGTTTAAGTTTTAACAACAACTGTTGTATGTTACAACAAAATATTGTGGGCCACGGGGTTTTGACCCTGGGCCATGGCTCAACACCCAATTTACATGGAATGACCAAGCCAATTGGACAACCAATCCTGAACACATTTAAATAAAATCCAATACATTACATTGGGGAGAGGAGGCCCAACGAGAGCACCCATATCGAGAATAGACTAACGAGAGTCGTGAGAGGGATATGGGGGTAGAACTTAGCGGTATGGAGCAATGTGTGGCACTGATTTCATACCAATAGGAGTAAGTTGTGGAATCATGAGCCAAGATGACAGGGCTGAGGAGGAGTTCCAAATGGAACTTTGAGCCAAGAGGGGAACCGTGATAACACAAGGAGAATGGAGTTGTGAGCGTGGAGCCACGAAACTCAGAGCCTGTCAGAACCAAGAGCAGTGTGGAAATGCGGGCCTTGTGTGACCCTAAGTGTGGAACTTTGACAGATGGAACCCTGACGCAATTGAACCATGATTTGGAGTAATCTTTGGGGAATATAAAAGATTCCATGTAGGGCCAGAATTTATAGTGTCATAATGGGGCCAAGTTTATACTCATTTTAACCAGAATTTCATAAGAATCACAATGATGCAGTTAGTTTTTGCATATGGGTAGCGAAATTTAGGGGTCATGGTAGAAAATTTCCTTCATCACTAGTTGTTGGGCATGAAGATCGTGACAAAAATGCACATGTCAGAAGTGGGACATGTTTATAGTCAAAAGTATGAGGAGGACGAGACAAACTCACTAGTGTTGTGATTACTATGACTTGAGTAGTCAAATTTCAAGTCACTCTTAGGAATGGAGGTATAATGATGTATTTTTCATGTACTTTCCTTTATTTTTATGAGATGAATGAAGTGAGCTCCCCCCCCCTTACTGAAGCAGGGCCCAGAGACGTAGTCCACACTAGATGAACTACGTTATCAAACTTTTGTGTGAATTGTATTAGGGATCCAAATATGTTGCTTCCTCTTTATGTGTTTGCATACATGGTTTGTACATGCTCTTTCATGAAATTATGCTAACATCAACCAAAGAAAAGATCTTGGATAATTTCGATAAATTAGAGATCTAGATTAGGTTTGGTATTAAAGTGGTCTTCTTTCTTATGTGAATTGCAAGTGTGAATGATAACTAGAGATTGAATGTGCAACACGAAGAAGGAAAATGGAGAATAACAAAGATCTCTACAAGGCCTTCTACAATATGGAAGACATGGTAGATATATTGTTTGTAGATTATGAGAAGAAATTGGCAAAGGAGGAAAATAAGGAGTAAGAGAGAGTATAAGACAATGCTCCATCTCCATCTTCAAGTGAATATTCTTCTTCTTAATCTTCTTCTCATCATTCAAATGAAGAGATCAAATAGAGCCTTCAAGCAGAGAATGCTAAATTGAAGAGACTTCTACAAGAAGAAGAAAAGGAGAAGCATAGATTGAAGCTTCGCTTACGAGCCACAGAGAGGTCTTGGAAAAATTGCAGTGACCTTAGTTGCTGAATTTATCAACTCGCTGACGTAAGATGTGATTCTTCAGTTTCATTTTCTCATTATGATGATGATTTTTGTGCTTTTGAAAGACACACTACAAGTATTGGTTCGAAGATCATGAAGAAGATGGGATATGAAGGTAAGTTCCTAGGAGTTAACAACCAAGTTATTGTGAATCCCATCCAAGTGGTGGAATTACCTTGATAGGCAATATTGGGCTATGTCAGAAAGGAAGAGACAAGAGAGTCCTCAAGCGACAAGTCAGAGACAGTGAAATATGTTGAGAGCACATCACATCATTCCATTGATAATGAGAATTTAAAAGGAAGAGCTAAGGAAATCTCTCCTCACCAGACTTGCACCAAATACAACCGTTCGAGGAAGGCTATGTTTACTAGGAAGGAGTCACGAAATAAGGATCCCTCTCCACATCAGGAGAGAAAGAAGGTCAAATAATTATGGAGGAAGAAGAACCATTGTAGCCACTGCAACAAGAAAGGATATTAAAGAGATACCTATTAGGAGCTCCATCTAGAGTTGCATCCCAAGAAGCTACATCCATAATTGGAAGCCTTTTTAAGTAGTTTGGCATGGCCACCATTGTAAATCACATGTTGTGAAAATGTTTGTAAAAGTGATGAATGTATAACATCACTTGTATATGCAACATAGTGATATTTTTTCCTTTAGTTGGATAGAATGGGATTGGTTTCTACTGTAAAATTGACCATGAGTGTGTTATAAACTCTTGCCAAGTATGGATTTGTTTGAGTCTTCTAATTTTGACATGTATTGGCAGCTACAGGTTTGCATATGGATACAAGTTTCAATTTCATCTTTCCAAGTTTCAAAGTACAAAGGTGAAGGAAAGGGAAGGTGCCTTGTTAGAGGCATCTTTTATGCAAATAGAGATTGCAGATCATGTTTATACGTTTGGAGGACCAAATGTCCTTTAAGGGGTCAGAATGATCCAGGTGGCTTTGGAAAACCACAAATATTGAAGTCTTTGAATCTCATCTAAACTAGGACTAGATCGAAGAGCTCGTTGTCCTAATTCCAATGGTGTAGACAACACCTCAATCTAACTTCGTATGAGGGAGTTATTGTCAGTCAAAGTTTCAATCAAACTTGGATTTAGAGCCAAATTTAGAGAAACATCCAAATAAATTTGGAGTGTTGCTATTTTTGACAGAGCTTCCAAATACAATACCACCCACTAAAGTTAGAGGCAATTGAAAGGGGCCAATGAGGAGATTCCACATGGTCTAGTGGGATGGTGCCATGTGGCACCCCAGGAGTGGCCAATTGGTCCTTGGTCAACATTGGAAAATGAGGCTAATAGGTTCTGTAGTTCGGCTGGTGGGCTCGATGGAATTTCCCAACCAACCAACCATATGCCGAGGACAATGAGAATCAAACCCGTACCGGCCAATGGCCGACTGCCAACCCAACCAATCCAGTTGGCAAGACCACATTTATCAATTTGATGAAAAATTTTGGATCAACAACATCAACACAACATGTTTCCATTCAACATGGACTAGGTTGGTGGACTGCCAAGTTGGTGGCCCTTCCAACCAACCACCCACGAAATAAAATTTTGTTAGCAACAACTCGACGAGCGGTATGAAAAATTAACATGTGAACGTGTGTGGTTTAAATATATGATACAACGATGACAATTGATGGTTAGTTACCAAAAAAAATGAACGATGGTGACATATATTGTTAACATTCAAATCAGTGGTCAAGTTTGTTATTGACAGATAATCGATAGAGTTTTCAGTTGCAAGTTCTAAATGCTATACGGTTAATCCAAAAATGGTGAGTATACCAACCCAACGACCAATTTACAAACAAAATGGTTATGCCAATTTTGTTTGTTAATTGTATATGCCCGACGACTCACATTACATATGGTCACAGGTCCATAACGGTTTCAGTCACAATTGTATTACAACTGTGATATATTTAAATGATCACATTTAATTGTTACAATCAATCGGGAGGTCGAACGGTCTGTGAACCATTTTAAATAGTGGCAATGGTTTTTGGTGGTTCGTTTGGTGAACAAGGATCCATATAACAATTTTTGGTTGACATTCGTTCCACGGGCGAGATTCATGTCGACATTTTGTAATAACAAAATAAAACAACATGCGACAGTCAAAATTAATCAGTGGGCTAAAGTTTAAGTTTTAACGGTCACAATTATATGTTACAATAAATACCCTGGGTCGTGGGGTTTTGACCCCAGGCCACGACCCAACCACCCGATTTACATGGAATGGCCAAGCTAATGGGCCAGTGTTAGAAATATTTTCCCTTATTGATAATTACTCGTGATTTCTTTGAATTATTATTATCTTTATTATGTTCTTATTTTATCTCAGTAATTCAAAACCCCTATATAGGGGAAAACCCAGTAAAAAACTCTTCCTTCAGTAATTCAATTGAGATAGACCAAGAACCTAGACCAACAAACCTTCCTCCTCCACCAAGTCAGCCTTCCAATGAGACACTGCAACCTTCAATAGTCTCTTCTTATTCAACAACTACAACCCAATATCAACCCATAAATTTCAGCCCCAACTTCACCAACAACTCAGAATTTCGTCGGCCTTCCTAGAAATTGCAGAATTTTGGCCCTTCCAGCAGCTTTACAAATTCACACATGTGAAATAAAGAGAGAGAATTTCGAATTCTTATGCTTGTGAGAGACCTCCTTCTTCTTCATTGTCCCTTTTCCTCTTCTTCTCTTGAAATTCACACTTTTTCTTAGCCCAGAAACTACAGATCAAACTTTTTGTGAGAGTGTGACAAATGAGGTTGAGTTGCTGCCTTTATATAGTGATTCTGCTGCACTGTTTAGTTTGAATTTTCCAGTTTGAGGCCGACTTGGTGGAGGAGGTCTAATTGACCTATTTTTACAATAAAACAAAGTTCTTCTTTGACAAATAAATCCGAAGAAGGGTTCTTTACAATATGACACGGACAAGGACACTTGAAATAAACCCTATAAGCCCTCAATGGAGGCTTTGACCTAAACAAAAAATTGACCCAAGCATGAAACCCATGCTTTAATAAGTCAATTTATTTAATAATATAATTTATTTTTCTTTCTTTTGGATATATACATTTTATTATGACTCAAGTACAATTATGAAGACTGATGCTAGTTACATCCTTCAATACTCCCTCTTAACTAGGGAGGTATTCATAATTACCTATATCTATAGAGGTACATGGAAGATCTCCAAAATGAACTACGAAGAGTTCTAGCACACTTAATGTCGCGGACTAGATTCCTGACCAGGGTAATCTATTTGGGTGGGACTAAGATGGACTAAAGCTTTCAGCCAGTTTAGGTACTATCAATATTACTAACTAACCATCAACCTAGGGATCTAGGTGCATATCCAAGGTTAGAGCTCCATGACCAACGCCACCCTCCCTCTTCAGGATCTAAACTTCACACAGGTCAGCCAAATGTCCTCCGAAGCATTTACCATTAGATGCTTCAACTCTCCCTAGACTTATCCATTTGGCCAAGCATGATTCTAGAGTGTTCAACCTTTTTATGGAGAGATTTAATTGTACAAACACAAACCCCAATCAAAAATAAACTTTAAAATATACATATAAGTAAACTCAAACCTTTGCGATCCTCATTCATTCAGATGTTGCTTGTATCATCAAGTTATCCATACGCAATTTTGTCAGAAGCTTTCTTATTTTTATTTCTTTAGCAACACCAAAAACATCCTCAGTACATTGTAGTACTTTCATTCATTCTCCAATTTATTCTTCAAGGTATCCATCATGACTATCATAATATGCCCTGCCTCTTAATTTGGGGAGATCAACATCAGAGAACATTCCATTCCTTTTTACAACATCAAGGTCATCTTGATCATATTCATTCTTCATCATGTTTACCAATATTATCAAGTCAAATTTACTTATGAATATCTCCAACATCTTGAAGATTATGTACCTGCATAAATTAAACAACAATTACAACCAAATACAAAAGCATGAAGTGAACTATATCAAAATCATGTCAATACAATAATTGAAGCATTAGACTATAGACACAAAATACCTAAACTTATTTAGGTCCATAATCAACAAGAGACACATACTTCTAAACTTCAACTTCTTGTTAGGGTTTTGTTACAAACCCTAGACTACAACATAAAGCAACTTAATCAAGAAATCAATTTCATTCTATATAGGGCCTCAATATTATTTTTAGAGATATATGACAAATTCTACTATGTTCCATTACAAACCCTAGATTCCATCTTAGAGACACAAAGCCTTAGATATCAGTAATCCAATCAAATAAAAATTCTACTATACATTTTAGACTCTACTAGGGTTTGTTGCAAACCCTAGATTTAATCATCATATCGGAAACAATATCATCATATCCTAAATATCAAACTTCTATTAGGGCTTTGTTACAAACCCAAGAATTTACAAACTGAGCATCAACAATTAGGTTAGCATATATACATATCTAGGATTTCATAACCATGCACAAGAATACAACAATATCTACTAGGTAAACCCAAGACACAACCATCAGTACATCAAAATTAGGTATACAACAATTTCATCAGACTAGGGTTTTGATTGGACTAATATACACCTAGGGTTTCATTCCTAGAATCCTAGTTTCAAGGGTTTTGTTCACAAACCCTAATTCACCAAACCCTAGGGTTTCAATACATAGCATATACATTGAAAAAAAACCCTAAAGGGCTAGGGTTATTATCATAACAATACCAAAACATCAAAATAATAGGAATTCTAGATTTCATCAACAACCCGAAGTAGACTAGGGTTTCATAATGATTATTGACACACCCTTAGGTTAGGGTTTTAAAATGAACCTTTTTAGGGTTCCAGAAGAATACTAATATAATGAGGGTAGATTCAATCTAATGATTAATCACTGTAACAAGAATCTTTATGATTTAAAACCTTATATATAACAATGTCAGTAATGTAAAGCAAATTTAAAAAGAAAAATGACCGTACCTTTTGCATGAAGAGAACTTTATAACAAATCTTATAGTTTAAGAAATACCTTGAGTTGTTCCTTAACAAACCTTGTATGACATTAATTCTTGAATAATTTCTTTCATGCTTGAAGTTTATCCTCTGAAGTCTCCTTCATAGTTTTTGTGTATTTTGTAGGCTTTCCTAACCAAGGAAAATATAAAGAAAAGGTTATTAACATACGATACAAACACATCTTGATAAGAGAGGGAAACCAAACATAAAAGATAAGACAAGGAGTAAGATACTTATCTTTGGTAAAATGGTGAGGGATCCCTCTTAATGCAATCTTGAGGGATACCTACAACTTTATCAAAATGAAAAATGTTCTAACAAGACATGTTAGACCAATAAACTATAAAAGTCAAAACATAAAGGAAAACAATTCAAAACAAAACTAAAATACTAAGAGGGCTATGTGAGAGAGAGAGGACTTAGGAGTATAAGGCCTTGACTTCTGATTATTTGGTATTTTTCTTCTTAGGTGGATCTTCATCAACAACATTCACATGTTCCCTCTCTCTCTTTTTATTTCTTGGATTCTTTGGACAATGGATTTTGTAGTGACCCATCTTGTGACAGTTGTAACATTCAATCTTGGATAGGTTCACTTTTTTCTTTGGTCCTTTGAACTTCTTGAAGGTTCCCTTATTCTTGTGATGAGAAGAATGTTTTCTTCTTCATTCTTATTATTTACTAACGATATTCTGGATTCTTGTTGACTACATGCATTCCACATTTGTTCAAATGTTGGAGTATCCTTCCAACTATTATGTCTTGATGCAAAGACACTCCAAGATTTTGGTAGTCCTAGAAGGGAAATAGTTACAAGCTCCTTTTCTAGGATAACTTCATGTATTGCTTGGATTTCATCTATGATTCTATATATCCTTATAAAATATGATGAAACAATATCATCATTTGTCATCTTAACAATTCTTAGTTCATTCTTGAGGGTTTCTACTTGACCAATGTTCTTGATTGTGAATAACTTGGAGAGAGCCTCATACATTTCTTGAGCAGAATTTATGTTGGATATGTATGGAATTAGGTTATCCTTAATTCCATCCACTACTAGGTTCATAGCCACAATTTTGATTTCTCTAAACTTTTCTTTCTTTGCATCACTGGATTCATCAGTAGGATTCTTTATTTTTCCTTCATCGAGATCTAAAACTTTGTTCTTTTCGAGAAAGAGGTATATCCTCTTTTTCTAGGCCCTGTAGTTGGAGGCTCCTTCTAATTTATGTTCTCCCTTCATTGATTTTATCATAGTTCCTGTAGATAGTAGGATTGTCTCTTTATATAATCCTTTTCCTTAATGAATTGTCTTTGATCTTCTTTTCTTTTCTCAATAGATATTCAACCTAATTTTTTCTTCCCTTTTCACCTCAGCTATGATACCATGTTAGAAAATCAAAAAGGCGGAAACATTTTCCCTTATTGATAATTACTTGTGATTTATTTGAATTATTATTATCTTTCTTATGTTGTTATTTTATCTTACTTCATCAAGAAATCACCAAAACCAAAACACGAATATCAAGGACACCAGATGTAGGCGCATAATAAGGGAAAAATCCCTATATAGGGGAAAACCCAGTCAAGAACTCTTCCTTCAGTAATTCAAATGAGATAGACCAAGACCAAGACCCTAGACCAACAAACCTTCCTCCTCCACCAAGTCAACCTTCCAATGAGATACTGCAACCTTCAATAATATCTTCTTATTAAACAACTACAACCCAACACCAACCCAGAAATTTCAACCCCAACTTAACCAACAACTTCATAATTTTGTCCTTCCCAACAATTGCATATTTTCAACCCTTCCAGTAGCTTCACAATTTCACACATGTGAGAGAAAGAGAGATAATTTTGATTTCTTATGCTAATGAGATACCTCCTTCTTCTTCGCTGTCCCTTTTCCTCTTCTTCTCTTGAAATTCACACTTTTCCTTAGCCCAAAAACTGCAAATCAAACTGTCTGTGAGAGTGTGAGAAATGAGGTCAAGTTGCTACTTTTAAATAGTGATTATGCTGCTCAGTTTAGGTCGACTTGTCCGTTTGAGGCCGACTTGGTGGAGGAGGTATAATTGACCTGTTTTTACAATAAAATAAATTTATTCTTTGAAAAATAAATCCCAAGAAGGGTTCTTTATAATATGAAATGGACAAGGATACTTGACATAAACCCCAGAAGCCCTCAATGGAGGCTTTGATCTAAAATAAATTGACAAAAGCATGAAACTCATGCTTTTATAAGTCAATTTATTTCATAATAAAAGATCTTTTTCTTTATTTTGGATAAATACTTTTTATTATGACTCAAGTACAATTATGAAGGTTGACACTAGTTACATTCTTCAATAGTGGGGGTGGTAATGTTTGCTGCTTGACCACATTTAAATAAAAACCAATACAGTGCATTGGGGAGAGGAGGCCCAATGAGAGTGCGCATACCGAGAAGAGCCCAATGAGAGCCATGAGCGGGCTATGGGGATGGAACTCAAGCATGTGGAATTGAAGATGAGTCGATAGGAGTAAGCAGTTGAATCATGAGCTAGGTCGATAGGGCGAAGGAGGGATTCCAAATGGAACTTTTAGCCAAGAGAGGAACCATGATAGTGTAGGAAGAATGGAGTCGTGAGCATGGAGATTTCCTTGTGGAATCATGAGTGTGGAACTTTGACATATGGAACCCTGACACAATGGAACCATGATTTGGAGGAATCTTTGAGGAATTTAAAAGATTCCTTATGGGGCTAGAATTGACAGTGTTTGAATGGGGCCACATTTATGATCATTTTAACTAGATTTTCGCAAGGATTTCAATGGTGTAGTTAGTTTTTACATATGGGCATCAGAATTTAGTGGTCATGGAAAAAACCTTCCTTCATCACTAATTGATGGACATGAAGTTAGAGACAAAAATGCACGTGTCAAAAGTGGGTCATGTTTATAGTCAAAAGTCTCAGGAGAATGAGACAGACTTACTAGTGTTGTGATTGTTATGGTTTAAGTAGCTGAATTTCAAGTCACTCCCAGGAATGGAGGTATAAATATGTATTTTTCATGTACTTGCCTTTCTTTTTATGAGATGAATGAAGCACCCTCCCCACTATTAGAGTAGGGCCCGAAGACATAGTCCACACTGGACAAACTCCATTATCAAAATTTTCTATGTGTTGTCTTAGGGTTCCCAATATGTTGCTGCTTATTTATGTGTTTGTATACATGGTTTTTACATGCTCTTTCATGCAATTCTGCTGACATGAACTGAAGGAAATATCTTGGATAATTTCGATAACTCAGAGATCCAGATCATGGTGTCTCCTATAGGTATATTTATGAAAATATCAGCATGTTGATGCTTGAAAATGGTGGGAGCCGGTGCTCCCAAGAAGTGGGTGCTTGTAAAGAAAAGGGGGTTGGAGCCTCCTGTAGGTTGGTGCCTACATAACTTGATGTAATATGGATTTGGTGCTTGCATTTACATCATAATAAAAAATAATTTGTGGTTTCTCCCATATGGGTTTCCATGTAGACTTCTTATGTTCAAACTTTATGTGATTGGTGCATTTCTATAGTGGCAAATGCGATTGATTAGGTAAATAACTTTTAAAAAGTGATAAAATATTGATTCACCCCCCCTCAGTATGTTCCTGGTTTCTAACATATAACATGTATTTATTTCAATTGATAGGAGTATAAGCTATTTACAAATTGAAATGGGTAATATTGCTCAAGTGATACACTGTGCTTTTCATTTGGCAATGATAATAAAGTAAACCTATGATAGGCTTTAAGTTGAATTAAGACAAAGTTAGTTTATTTAAACTTGGTTATGATCATTTGAGGAAAAATAAAAAAACACATATCTATTATAAACATAAATTAAAATAATTTTACTAGAATTTTAAGTTTAATTTGATATGGATAATTAAACTAGGGCTTAACCTATGTAATCCCATTGATTTAAATTTATTCTTAATGCCATGAAAATGGTTAAATTTTTCAATGAGTTGTTTAGATGCATTTTCTATAAAGTGCATATTTTTTAGGGGAAGGATATAAAAAACTACAACCTGTTGTTGCTATGGCAAACACACTTCAAAATTTTTTCTACACTTGAATTTGGGAGCCTCCTTGCGATCTTACATTCTGTTGTTCCATGATTGTTGATAGTCACTTCATGAATGGTCAATGTTTTGCTAAGTGATTACATTTCCTTATAAAGGTTTTAAGTGTCAAAGTCACTTGTTTACACATGCTCAACTTTTGATGCATTCATAAGAACACATATTTATACCAAGCTCAGTAGTCAATGACTATCCTTGAAGGTAGGCATTTCATAGTTCTTGAGATTAAGGCTTACACAGTCTCTAGGAATAGTACCTGCACAATGTTTAGTTAGAGTGCTTGCACAATCACTGTCGACAGTGACTATGTAGTTCATAAGGACAATGCACTATGTAATCCATGCTGACGGTCAGTGCGCACCATCATATGACAATATCTCTCACTCTTAGTTGCAATTGTATCATCATTTAGGTGAATTTTCTCAACGCACTTTTGCGCAACTTTGCTATTACAAGTCTCATTTTCACTTTTGTGACTATCCATGTAACAACCCTGGTGAAAATTTCATGTAAAAATATATAAATACCATGGATGATGGGAGACATATCCCAAGATGAACGGTGGCGAGGACATCCTAGTGGGTGTTCATTTGGTTGTTTATGGCTAAGGAAATTGGCAAAGGAAATGACTAAGGAAATAAAAAGGAAAAAATGTATTTTGGCACATTTATTTATGAAAATAATGGAAATTAGGAGAAAAGGAAGGTGAAAGGTCACAGGTTGCATGTGAGGAAGCAATTGAAGGAAAATAATGGAAAATGAAGAAAATAGAGGCCTCATTAGTAAAAAGGCTTTTGAGGATAAGTTGGCAAGCTTGGTCAGTGTAACCTTTGTTCAGTTCAGTGTTGGATCTCTCTCATTATTCCCTCTCTCTCTCATACTCTTGGATACTTAGAGTTTTTTTTGGAGCACTCTTGGACGGTGTGACATACTTGGATTATTGAAGCAAGAAGGCAAAGAAAGAGCAGGAAAGCGCAAGAAGGCATTGACATCAACAAGTACATTAGATTTTCTTGTAGGTACCAAGTTGCATGTATCATCTCTTCACTAGTTTTGGCATGCATGGAATATGCATGTGGTTTCTTGGTTGTGATCTGTCATTGGCATGGAGGATTGCCAGGATCGACAATGGAGTGCCTAGCCTTGCAATTTATTGGATAGCCATGGCGATTGTGGGTTTACTTTCATTATTTGTTTTTGGTTGGTTCTCATGTTTCCTTAGCTTGGGTTGAGTTATTAGTCCTGGAAGCCTTGGTTGGAAAAACACTCTAGAAGCCCTTTGTGGGTTGAGTTACTAGTCCTAGAAGCCTTGGTTGGAAAAACGCTCTGGAATCCCTCTATGAGCTTTGGGTTGAGTTACTAGTTCTGGAAGCCTTGGAAGGTTTGGATGGAGACCAATCTGATGATGGTTTTGTGATGTACGACTGTGAGGTGGAATCACTATTTGATGGGTTGAGGTGGATGGCCTATGGAAGCCTTGGATGAGTTTTGGTTGATGTGTTCTATGAGATCCCACATTCATGCTTGTAATATAGCACGAGGGAGAATGGATGAAGAGAGATTAGCTCGACCATTCTATGGTTAGGTGGAACATGGTAGTCCCATCTCCGGTTAGTTTATTGCTTCCATATGGTTATAGTGCATCATGCTGGGTATGGGCACGATGTGGATGGTTGCAATACTTTCTTATAGCTACACATGATTGTAGCTATAAGAAAATATTGCCCGTGACCAGGAGATGTAGTCCCCTCTCCGGTTAGTTTATTGCTTCCAAATGGTTATAGTGCATCATGTTGGGTATGGGCACGGTGTGGATGGTTGCAATATTTTCTTATAGCTACACATGATTGTAACATAAATGGTAAATAAAACATAATAATAGTACATAGCACATGTATTTCCAAAACAAATTACTGGTGAATCTTAACCACAAATTATAGAAAATGCTAAGCCACAAGTAGGAAATGTAGTGCATACGGGAAATAATAAGGGAATTTGTATTTATAGGAAACATAGATGAAGGGGGTGTGATTTTTATTTGAATATTTGGATAAACAAATTAACATAAAAATGATTATGCAAATTATGCCAAACATTGAGCCATAAGAAGGTAATGGAGTGCATACAAGAAGGCACAAGGGAATTTGTATTTATAGACAATGAGGATGAAGGGGGTGTCATCCTAAGTTGTTTGAAGCTTCAAAGAGACAAATCAAATCATTAAAATGTAAACATATCGACATTTCATATTTAAATTTAGGAAGATTATTGAGAGGTTCTAGATAGATTATTGTGAAATGTACATTTAAGAAATTCACTAAAACATATAGAAGTTGTTGGGCACATTGCTAGGGGTAAATTAACATGGTTTTTGATATATGAGTGTAGAAAATCAAAGATGGAAGGACTGATCTTCTCAATAAAAAGCAAAGGCCTTCACCATTTTTACCCCATTATACCTATGAATATTCACATATATGTTCAAATCTTTGACCTAAGAATACTCCATGTTGCCACCCAAAATTTGTATAATGGTTATTGGAGCTATAATGTGAAGGTTCTATTTTGAATGTTAATAAGGGGCATCCTTATCTCAATTGTGCATTGGATGCACTTGAAAATCATGTAGAAAAATCAATCATTGACTTTCTTATGTGCTCGTTAGTTTCTCTAAAAGCACAACCAAGTTTAATCCAGGGAACCTCCCTTGAACTAAACTTGATTATGTTTTTGAGGCATTTTATAGGCATATATCAAAGTCAACAATTTTCTATGTGCACATCTTATACCCTCATGTGTAATAAAGACAAGAATGGGCCTTCCTTAACATCCAAAATATAACCTTGATATTGCAACGTTGATGACCATTCTATGAATTGTGGGAGACAAAATGGAAGATTCCCAAGTCAAAGTGTTTTACGTAAATGTGAATATTCACAAGTTTAGTGGCATAATTTTTTTTAAATATATCTATATATTATTGGGAACATTAGTCCTTTTTTTTTTTTTTTTCTATACTCATATAACAAAACCCATGTTACTTCACCCGATGCCCTAGGCTCAAGAACTATTACATGTTGAGAGAATTCCTTAAATGTATTTTCATGGTGAATTAGTTGGAACCTCTCAACGATCTTCCTTAATTGAAAAAGGAAGGTTCATGTGTTTATGTTTTGATGAAAATATTTTTCTATTAAAATCTTCAAACAACAATGACACCCCCTTCAGTCGTATTTCCTATAAATACAAATACCTTGTCATTTCTCTATGCACTCAATTACCTATGCATGGCTTAGTGTATGAGATAATTTGTGGTCAAGATTGATAGGTAATTTGCACAAGATGTCACTAGATGGATAATATATTAACACGTTTGTTCATATATGGGGTTAAGGAAGGAGCAAAAAATAAAAGCAATATATTGCATAGTATTTAGCGTATAAAGGTTTTTTAATTATACATAGCAATATATGTATTATTATTATTTTGTTTCCCGGGGGGGTTGAAAGTTTTTGGCCCACGATGGGGTTCACATGTCTTCCAACTATAATTTTGTGTCATGTACGTCTTTTCCATGTTTAGAAAGTTATGCAATTAAAGTTCATGTGGCGGGGAGTTAATATTGAAATATATCGACACTTTAATAAAAGTTTTAAAACATTGGAATACACCAAGAAAATCAATGAAAATCAACAAGTGCAAGTCAAAGTGTCGGATCACCATTGATCCATAGGAGCACTAGATCTAACAGTGTATGTATAGTGTGGACCCCCCCCCAAGTCGATGTTTAGCAGGCTAGGGGGCATGGTGGGGATCTGTGTCCAAACCACTCAATGCAGATTAACAAGCCAAAGTTATTGCAAACACCCACCCAACCCCCACCCCCCCCCCCCCCCCCCCCCCCCCCCACCCCAAAAGTTCCAAACCACCAAGAGGGAGGGGGGGGTTGTTATGAGTAGTTTGCTGAAAGTGGTTTTTTGTTGTTCATGTGGATGCATAATGAAGCATGGATTCGGTGGACACTTAAGAGACCATAGTGGAGCTATGTATGCCTAGATGAAGGTCATCAATGACATCACTTACCACAACTTTAATGCTTCATAGTGATCTATGGCTATAAGTTATTTCGGCATGGTAATTTGGTCGAGTTTTAACACAATTAATGGGGGTGAAAAGTTAAAACCATCTTTTATGTGCATGGGTTAATCGAAATCATTTCACCCACTTTGGATGGGAGGTCAAACCATTTTAAGTGTGGGGCTAAACCACCATAGTTTTTCCATGCTTTGTACTTATTTATGTTTTAAGGTCCACTGTGCACTATCTTGTATTAAAAATTAGTAGCGTGTTTATGTGTTCCGTTAATTTATCTTTTTTAAGATTATAAATCATATTTAATTTGTTTTTAATCAAGTTTAAAATGATCTATGACTATAAGTTATTTTTGCAGAGTAACTTGCTCGAGCTTTAACACAATGAATGGCAATGAAAAGATAAAAACTTTTTTTATGTGCATGGATCATTCATATTCATTTCACCTGCTCTGGAAGGGAGGTTAAACCACTTTAAGTGTGGGGCAAAACCACCCTATTTCTTCCCATGGTTTGTAATTATTTATTATTTTAGGGTCCACCACACACTGTCTTGAATTAATAATTGATAAAATGTTAATGTGTTTGATTAATTTAGCTTCTTTAAGATTATAAATCATGTTTAATATGTTTTTAATCAGTTTAAAATAATTGATTTGTTAAAAAAGGTATAAAGCAATAAATCATTGATTAGACCATGTAATTAAAGATATGTCTAATTATTGTTCAAAATGTAATTGTTTAATTATTGTTTAAAATGTACTTACAAGTCTAGTTGTGAGTTTACAGTTTAAATTGTATAATTTTTATGGATACCTTACAATTATAATCAAACATCTCATAAACTCTATAAACCAACCAAATCTTAGATTTCATTTTTTATTTTTTAATATCATTAGTATATAAGTATTTCAAAATATAAGCACATGAGTAATGATATTCGTTATAATTAAATATTATTTATTAAAACATATTTGTGTTTGATTTATATTATAAGATAAGGGTGGTTATCACATTTTAGAATATTATTAAAGACATATTAATAATGTATGCTATTTAAATAATAAATTATAATGATAAAGGGCATATGCATAACTTATACTAGTAATTATTTTTTAGGGGTAGAAATAAAAAGGGGTATTAAAAACTCCACAGAAAACATGGATACCGAAGATATCTTTTAAAAATAGGGATTTAAAAAATTGGAAATATAGATATAAAGAGGGGGTTAACAAGATGAATTTTAGGGGTATATTTCAACATCTACTAAAATTATGGGTATTCTTTAATATCCCAGGAATGAATGTGCTATGACGCAAGTTCGCTGAGTGAATCCCCTATGGTAATTTATAGGTAACATTTGGCACTAAATGTGTTATATGTTATCATGACGTTTTATAATTTGTTTACCCATTTCTATTATAATTTTATGCATTTACATGAAGATATTGGATGACTTGGTTTATTATTATTTGGTTTTTAATCATCTTCATCCTAGGATGCCTAGTGGGTGCTTTAGTGAAGAATGCCATAGCCTTCTTCATCTTTTTTTGACAATGCAACAACTAGGAAGTTTACAATAACTATGATTATATGTCAAGTATAATAAATATAGCCATATCCTTCTTATATATAATTATACTTCAACCAGTTAAGAGTGGATGGTTGCAATATCTTCTCGCAACTATTCATAATTATATCATAAATGGGTAAAACAAATATATATATATATATATATATATATATATATAACAATAACACATACTATATGTGGTGTGAAATGATAACTACAAATTACTTATAAATCATGAACACAAATTATGCCAAATCTTGATCTACAAGCAAAGAATGGAGTGTGCATGTGTGCACACACACATAGAAAGGAATACAAATATTTGTATTTATAGGCAATGAGGATGAAGGGGGAGGGATAATTATTTGAATAGTTGAAGAGACAAATGAAATCATCAAAACATAAGCACATAGGCTATTGGTTTCTTCCTGCAACAAGGGTTAGAAAAAATATCTAAACTATGGGTTGTAAATAGCCCAACAAGGAAACTTGAGGATTTATTGGTTAAACTTTAGAGTTCTATTGGTTGTCCATTAACATATGCATATTAATACCATTCTGATTAAAAGTACTACAAAAACATATTAGAAATGTAACACATAAAACAAACTATGATACTCCAAATACCCAAATATATATGAGCTTTACTAGGAAAATATGTCATACATGAGAATATCTTATTCAACAATGGTTTTGGAGACCTCTTCCTCGAGAGGGTTCATTAGCAATCCTTTTTGCAAGTAATGATATCCCTCTCTCCAAAGGGCAAGCAAACACAAAGAAGAAAAAGAAAAAAGAAAAAAGAAAAAAGAAAAAAGAAAAAAGAAAAAAGAAAAAAGAAAAAAGAAAAAAGAAAAAAGAAAAAAGAAAAAAGAAAAAAGAAAAAAGAAAAAAGAAAAAAGAAAAAAAAAGAAAGAGTTTGAGCTTAATAGTGAAGAAAACTCAAATGCTTAGGAGCATAATGACAATGAAAATGGTTCATGGTGAAATGAGGAAAAAACATCACCTATTTTTAATAAAATGTTAGCTAGATTTGATGAGGTCAAATATTAAAAAAGAATTGGTAGACCACATCAAGATATAGCTAACTTGGTATTTCACTATTATTTTTGAGAGGAAAGAGTAAAAAATAATGGTTAAGGACCTTTATTTGGGTAACTAACTAAAAAATAATGATTTATTGAGTTAACTAATGAAAACAATCTATAAATAAATGATTTATTATATTATTTTCATTTAACTCGATAAAATTGTTAGATTATTTTGTTGATTCATTTTTTTAATGATTATGTGTAGATACAAGAATTGTAGTTATCCATATCCAATGGAGTGCATTATAATTTTATGGAAATAGGTTATGGTTATATTTTTTAATATTTGATTTGTAATTGTTTTTATTGTAGGTTTCCTATTAGGTTTATTAACAAATAATGTTGATGAACAAGGATACCTTATTCTTCATTAGTGTTTTTACTTGGAAGCTTGCAATGAAAATGATTTACAAAACAAATATTAGAAAACTTAACCATAGTTTGCTTCCATAGGGTTATAGTGCACCATGTTGGGTATGGGCACGATGTGGATGGTTGCAATATTTTCTTATAGCTACACATAATTGTAACATAAATGGTAAATAAAACATAATAATAGTACATAACACATGTATTTCCAAAACAAATTACCGGTGAATCTTAACCACAAATTATAGAAAATGCTAAGCCACAAGTAGGAAATGTAGTGCATATGGGAAATAACAAGGGAATTTGTATTTATAGGAAACATAGATGAAGGGGTGTGATTTTTATTTGAATATTTGGATAAACAAATTAACATAAAAATGATTATGCAAATTATGCCAAACATTGAGCCATAAGAAGGTAATGGAGTGCATACAAGAAGGCACAAGGGAATTTGTATTTATAGACAATGAGGATGAAGGGGGTGTCATCCTAAGTTGTTTGAAGCTTCAAAGAGACAAATCAAATCATTAAAATGTAAACATATCGAAATTTCATATTTAAATTTAGGAAGATTATTGGGAGGTTCTAGATAGATTATTGTGAAATGTACATTTAAGAAATTCACTAAAACATATAGAAGTTGTTGGGCACATTGCTAGGGGTAAATTAACATGGTTTTTGTTATATGAGTGTAGAAAATCAAAGATGGAAGGACAGACCTTCTCAATAAAAAGCAAAGGCCTTCACCATTTTTACCCCATTATACCTATGAATATTCACATATATATTCAAATCTTTGACCTAAGAATACTCCATGTTGGCACCCACAATTTGTAGAATGGTTATTGGAGCTATAATGTGAAGGTTCTATTTTAAATGTTAATAAGGGACATCCTTACCTCAATTGTGCATTGGATGCACTTGAAAATCATGTAGAAAAATCAATCATTGACTTTTCTATGTGCTCGTTAGTTTCTCTAAAAGCACAACCAAGTTTAATCCAGGGAACCTCCCTTGAACTAAACTTGATTATGTTTTTGAGGCATTTTATAGGCATATATCAAAGTCAACAATTTTCTATGTGCACATCAGATACCCTCATGTGTAATAAAGACAAGAATGGGCCTTCCTTGACATCCAAAATATAACCTTGATATTGCAACATTGATGACCATTTTATGAATTGTGGGAGACAAAATGGAAGATTCCCAAGTCAAAGTGTTTTACGTAAATGTGAATATTCACAAGTTTAGTGGGATAATTTTTTTAAATATATCTATATATTATTGGGAACGTTAGTCCTTTTATTGTTTTTTTTTTTTTTCTATACTCATATAACAAAACCCATGTTACTTTACCCGATGCCCTAGGCTCAAGAACTATTGCATGTTGAGAGAATTCCTTAAATGTATTTTCATGGTGAATTAGTTGGAACCTCCCAACAATCTTCCTTAATTGAAAAAGGAAGGTTTATGTGTTTATGTTTTGAAGAAAATATTTTTCTATTAAAATCTTCAAACAACAATGACACCCCCTTCAGTCGTATTGCCTATAAATACAAATACCTTGTCATTTCTCTATGCACTCAATTACCTATGCATGGATTAGTGTATGAGATAATTTGTGGTCAAGATTGATAGGTAATTTGCACGGGATGTCATTGGATGGATAATATATTAACATGTTTGTTCATATATGGGGTTAAGAAAGGAGCAAAAAATAAAAGCAATATATTGCATAGTATTTAGCGTATAAAGGTTTTTTTAATTATACATAGAAATATATGTATTATTATTATTTTGTTCCGGCGGGGGTGGGGGGAGGGGGTTGAAAGTTTTTGGCCCACGATGGGGTTCACATTTCTTCCAACTATAATTTTGTGTCATGTACGTCTTTTCCATGTTTAGAAAGTTATGCAATTAAAGTTCATGTGGCGGGGAGTTAATATTGAAATATATCGACACTTTAATAAAAGTTTTAAAACATTGGAATACACCAAGAAAATCAATGAAAATCAACAAGTGCAAGTCAAAGTGTCGGATCACCATTGATCCATAGGAGTACTAGATCTAACAGTGTATGTATAGTGTGGACCCCCCCCCTCGAGTCGACGTTTAGCAGGCTAGGGGGCATGGTGGGGATCTGTGTCCAAACCACTCAATGCAGATTAACAAGCCAAAGTTATTGTGAAACGCCCCGCGCCCCCCCCCCCCCCCTCCCACAAAGTTCCAAACCACCACGAGGGGGGGGGGTTGTTATGAGTAGTTTGCTGAAAGTGGTTTTTTGTTGTTCATGTGGATGCAGAATGAAGCATGGATTCGGTGGACACTTAAGAGACCATAGTGGAGCTATGTATGCCTAGATGAAGGTCATCAATGACATCACTTACCACAACTTTAATGCCTCACAGTGATCTATGGCTATAAGTTATTTAGGCATGGTAATTTGGTCGAGTTTTAACACAATTAATGGGGGTGAAAAGGTAAAACCATCTTTTATGTGCATGGGTTAATCGAAATCATTTCACCCACTTTGGATGGGAGGTCAAACCATTTTAAGTTTTGGGCTAAACCACCATAGTTTTTCCATGCTTTGTACTTATTTATGTTTTAAGGTCCACTGTGCACTATCTTGAATTAATAATTAGTAGTGTGTTAATGTGTTCCGTTAATTTATCTTTTTTAAGATTATAAATCATATTTAATTTGTTTTTAATCAAGTTTAAAATGATCTATGACTGTAAGCTATTTTTGTAGAGTAACTTGCTCAAGCTTTAACACAATGAATGGCAATGAAAAGATAAAACCTTTTTTTATGTGCATGGATCATTCATATTCATTTCACCTGTTGTGGAAGGGAGGTTAAACCACTTTAAGTGTTGGGCAAAACCACCCTATTTCTTCCCATGGTTTGTAATTATTTATTATTTTAGGGTCCACCACACACTATCTTGAATTAATAATTAATAACATGTTAATGTGTTTGATTAATTTAGCTTGTTTAAGATTATAAATCATGTTTAATATATTTTTAATCAAGTTTAAAATAATTGATTTGTTAAAAAAGGTATAAAGCAATAGATCGTTGATTATACCATGTAAATAAAGATATGTCTAATTATTGTTCAAAATGTAATTGTTTAATTATTGTTTAAAATGTAATTACAAGTCTAGTTGTGAGTTTACAGTTTAAATTGTATAATTTTTATGGATACCTTACAATTATAATCAAACAACTCATAAACTCTATAAACCAATCGAATCTTAGATTTCGTTTTTTATTTTTTAATATCATTAATATATAAGTGTTTCAAAATATAAGCACATGAGTAATGATATTCGTTATAATTAAATATTATTTATTAAAACATATTTGTGTTTGATTTATATTATAAGATAAGGGTGGTTATCACATTTTAGAATATTATTAAAGACATATTAATAATGTATGCTATTTAAATAATAACTTATAATGATAAAGGGCATATGCATAACTTCTATTAGTAATTATTTTTTAGGGGTAGAAATAAAAAGGGGTATTAAAAACTCCACAGAAAACATGGATACCGAAGATATCTTGTAAAAATAGGGATTTAAAAAATTGTAAGTATAGATTGAAAGAGGGGGTCAGCAAGAGGAATTTTAGGGGTATATTTCAACATCTACTAAAATTATGGTTATTATTTAATATCCCAGGAATGAATGTGCTATGACGCAAGTTCGCTGAGTGAATCCCCTATGGTAATTTATAGGTAACATTTGGCACTAAATGTGTTATATGTTATCATCACGCTTTATAATTTGTTTACCCATTTCTATTATAATTTTATGCATTTACATGAAGATATTGGATGACTTGGTTTATTAATATTTGGTTTTTAATCATCTTCATCCTAGGATGCCTAGTGGGCGGTTTAGTGAAGAATGTCATAGCCTTCTTCATCATTTTTTGACAATGCAACAACTAGGAAGTTTACAATAACTATGATTATATGTCAAGTATAATAAATACAGCCATATCCTTCTTATATATAATTATACTTCAACCAGTTAAGAGTGGATGGTTGCAATATCTTCTCGCAACTACTCATAATTATATCATAAATGGGTAAAACAAATATATATATATATATATATATATATATATATATATATATATATATATATATATATATATATATATATATAATATATATATATATATATATATATATATATATATATATATATGTATGTATAACAATAACACATACTATATGTGGTGTGAAATGATAACTAAAAATTACTTATAAATCATGAACACAAATTATGCCAAATCTTGATCTACAAGCAAAGAATAGAGTGTGCATGTGTGCACACACACATAGAAAGGAATACAAACATTTGTATTTGTAGGCAACGAGGATGAAGGGGGAGGGATAATTATTTGAATAGTTGAAGAGACAAATGAAATCATCAAAACATAAGCACATAGGCTATTGGTTTCTTCCTGTAGCAAGGGTTAGAAAAAAATATCTAAACTATGGGTTGTAACACATAAAACAAACTATGATACTCCAAAATACCCAAATATATATGAGCTTTACTAAGAAAATATGTCATACATGAGAATATCTTATTCAACGATGGTTTTGGAGACCTCTTCCTCGAGAGGGTTCATTAGCAATCCTTTTTGCAAGTAATGATATCCCTCTCTCCAAAGGGCAAGAAAACAAAAAGAAGAAAAAGAAAAAAGAAAAAAGAAAAAGAGTTTGAGCTTAATAGTGAATAAAACTCAAAAGCTTAGGAGCATAATGACAATGAAAATGGTTCATGGTGAAATGAGGAAAAAACATCACCTATTTTTAATAAAATGTTAGCTAGACTTGATGAGGTCAAATATTAAAAAATAATTGGTAGACCACATCAAGATATAGCTAACTTTGTATTTCACTATTATTTCTAAGAGGAAAGGGTAAAAAATAATGGTTAATGACCTTTATTTGGGTAACTAACTAAAAAATAATGATTTATTGAGTTAACTAATGAAAACAATCTATAAATAAATGATTTATTATATTATTTTCATTTAACTCGATAAAATTGTTAGAAATAATTAATGAATAAATGATTTGTCAATTTATTTACATGGAAATGAATGAAATGAGTGAAAATAATTAAATTATTTTCACATAAATGGGTAAAATTATGATAATAACATAAAATTAGTGAATACTATTGAAAATGTAACTAGTTTTGGTATTCATAATTGTTATACTCATTTCAATATGTATCTTATGTAACAAACAAGAAAATAAAAGAAAAGTTATTATTATTAAAGCATGGGTTTCATGCTCATAGTGATGGTCTTCAAGGTAAAAACATGTTCTTTCTAGGGTTTTTTAGGTCATAGGATTTATTGTCTTGAGTCAAAGGAGTCAACATCATGTTTATAAGACCCTTTCAGGCAATTTGTAATTGTAAAAGGAATTATTTTTTAGTCTAGAAAGTCCTAGAAGTTCCTAAAGTACAAGTCGGCCCTGGGAACATCAAGTCATTCTAAAGACGGGAATTCGACCCCTTGAGAAGGCTATATAAAGGAGTAGTTTAGCCTCATTTGAATACACTCAATCCACAAGTTCAATATCACGAGAAGAAGTTCGATCTATAGTTGGGAAGAGAAGGAGGCTGAAATTGCGGGATCGAGTTGCAATAAGACAAAGTGCAACATCTTGTAGCTAGAGGGAAGGATACTATTTCTAGACCTCATTGACCTTAATATGAGTTGTCTTGCTCCATGAAGGTCTAAAGTGGAGGTTAATCTAGGGTTTCCTTGGAAGCTACAATACTGAAATTGCAGGGTTGAAGTTGTAGGCTGAGTAGTAGTATCGAAGTTGGTAGGTCGAAGTTTTAGTGTGTAGCAGTTTGGTGCAGAATCAAGGAAGGACTTGAGGAAGGGATGACTTGGTACTTAGAGAAGGATTGGTTTAGGGTTTGGGTCTTTGTATCTCAGTTGAAGAATATTATAAGAAGAGAAGAGTTTCTGGGTTTTGGAGGGGATTTTCCCTGGCTAAGAGCCTAATATAGTGTCCTCTATTGTTTCAGTTTATGTTCTTGATATTTGTTTGATGAAAGGTATAACTAAAACAACACAAGAAACCTAATAAATTCACAAGAAAGTATTAAGGTTAATGAAAATAAGATTAATAGCGACCACTATCCATTTTCCAACATTGTTTCAGAGCTAAGGTGAGCAAGGAAGGAAGCTAGAAGGACACTAGAAGGAGTTACTTGTTAAGGGGAAGGGAAAAAGGAAACTCTCAAGAAAGGACTAAAGAAGAAGACTTCGAGAAGGATTGAAGACTCATTGGTAGAAGAACTAGAAGCAGTGTTTATACATTGAAGAAGATCAAATCTACATCAATCTCACATCAAGGGAAGATCTGAGAAGAAGATTGTTGATCTCTCTCTAGAAGAAGATCTATTTGGAAGGCATCTTTGAACAAGGCATCAAGGATCTTGGAAGCTATTTTTTTTGAAGTCTCTTCAAGAATATTGAAGGAATCAAAGAAGGTTGAAGACATCATCAAAGAGAATCTTGATCTCAAGTAAGTAACATATTATTACATCATGCCTGAATCTTCAATTCATATGAGTTCTTTATGCAAAGACAACAACTAGCTCATTGGGGCATCAAACTATCTAGCATGGAAGAAAATATTTGACTTGATACTCACAAAACAAGAAGTAATGGAATATGTTATTTGGGAAATTATTGAACCTGAGAAAGATAAGACACAAGAACTAGAAAATTACAAGAAAGGGGAAGTAAGGGCTCAAAAGATAATAGTTGAATCAATTAAGGATTCTCTTGTTCCATGGAACAAAATTTGAAGACTTTCAAGGAAATGTATGACAAGCTAGTGAATTTGTACTCGATAATTACAACAAGCAAAATATGTCGTTAAGGAATAAGTTGAATAAAATGAAGAAATCACATGATGAGGATGTGGCATCCTTTCTCATGAGAGTCTTTCAACTAAGAGACCATATGCAAGGACTTAGGGAACCAATTACTGATTCTAAAGTAACCACCTATGTATTAAATGAATTTCCACCAAAATGGAGCATCTTTGCAACAAGCATCTACTCCAAGAAGGATTCGACTCCCTTTCACGAGTTGTGGGTGCATTGTATATTGGAAGAACCAAGTATCAAGGTAAAGGATGATATTGTATCTGATGAGAAAAATCAAGCCTTTCTAGGCCAAGTCAAGAAGTTGAAGAAGGGAAAGTTTGGTAAGTCCAAGAAGAAAGATATGTCCAAAGTGCAATGTTTTGCATGCAATGAATTTGGACACTTCAAGAGGGACTATCCAAACAAGTAGAACAACAAGAGAAAGGAAAGGAGTGAAGCTCATGTAGCCAAGGCAGTGGCAGAACTTGATAAGAAGGTAAAGAAGGAAGAAGTGAAGGATCTTTACTACTAAAGAAGGTTCAGTGACTACCAGGTTCTTTATGAAGGCTAGTCTTTCTTTTAGGATAGCATGTTTTGCATAACATCATAAAAATGAGCATATAGTAGTAGCATATCTAGAATTTACATGTTTAAGGTGCTTTGTAGAGATCATCTAGATAAATGGATATATAGAACATTTTTGTATATTGTTCATCCATATATTGTTTAAAATTATGTTAAGAATTTGTCATCCTGCTTAGTTGAATTATCATGATTCAGGAAAGTCCATCATTTTGGAAGGTCATTAGGAAAAGCATCATGAAAATGTTAGTGGACATTCCATGTAATGTGGAATCATACTAGTAAAGGGATGAAGGAATGAAATGGGTTAGGATATAGACTCTTTGTGAGATATATAAATAGCTAGATGATCAGATGAAAGCATAATAATGCATGCTAGATAGAAAACTTTGGATAAGATTTATATGTACAAGAATCTTATGGGAGAAAGTCGGTCATAAAATATGTTTAAGTATGTGAATATATGATGCTAGAAAAGAATATGATTTGACTTACTTTAAAATGAATAAAATAGTAGTACTTTCTCTAGAATATACATAAATGATTAACATCCAATAGATTCTTTGGAAGAAACGTTGTAACTTGGTAATCAAGTACGATCCATGGGCACTCTAATGCATGAAGCAAGTTTCAAGTGGAGATGCTTGATGAGGATTTTGATGGAACGCAAAGGTCATCATGATGAGGTAAGTCTGATTTTAATTATTGGTTATTTCCGACTGCAGAGAGGAGGGAGCCAGCCCCCTCTCCATACGACCACCCAATGGAAACCAAGGGCCAGCGCCAACACTAAGCATGTTTAGAGCGTCGTTAATCAAGCTTAGCAGTTAATTAATTTGTTGATTGAGTTGGTGGAATTTATGGCAAAGCCACCAAATCTGGAACCACCACCAAAATTGGCGGACTTAACTGGATTCTCTCTAGATTTAGTTGAGGTTTCCTAAGAAAAATTGAATGAGGCATAACTTACTCAATTTCGACCAATTTGAGATTAGAAAAATGTGTTCTTAGCTAATTTGGACCTTTTGAACACATTGGTGCAGGTGTTAGGAGCCATAGATCTTTGTAAACAACATTTTTGCAACATTAGGCTTATTCAATCATCCCTTACGCCATGTTGTACACCAAAGGTTATGGTGCCAAAGAGGAATGGTAAGTATTTCAAGAAAGAGGACAAAAGGAGTAGTTTTCGCCAAAGCAAAGTTGTAAAAAGAGGTCAGTGCAAGAATATACATGACACCAAACAAGAATGGTTTGTATGGCTTTTAATGTTGTATGTTCTTTGTGGCACTTATATTACATACATGAATTTGAAGTATGGCAAAAAAGAGTCATTTCTTCAAGAAATTGTCCTCTCGGGTGACATAAACATGTTGAGAATTTTTTCTTATGCACATGTCATCTATGAACGAAAATTGTTTGATGTTTTGAAGATATCAAAGTACAAGTTGGGTTTCAATTCTTTGATGCATTTGGGCCATGATATTGGAGGAGGTAAGTTGAAGGCAAGCCTCTCCAATTTGGATGCCATTGTTGATTGGTCAACACCCAAAATCGTCATCTTGATAAGAGGTTTGTTGGGAGCAGCCCAATGTTGGAGGAGAGTTGTTGTTGATGTTTCTTCTTTTGAAGCTCCTTGGCATGCATTGTCATGTGTGTGTAAAGTATTATAGTGGGGAGGAAAACAACAAGAGGCATGTGTTACTTCAAACCAAAAGATCAGTTCAATTCTTTTTTATGCTCTTTCAAACTTGAAAGGTTCATTTGAGTTTTAGGTTTATGCAAGAAACTTCACCATCTTATTTCATTCAGAAGAGTTCCATGGTGTAAAGATTAAGTTGTAGCGATCCATGCACTTTCATTGGATGGATACTTGTCAAAAATTTCACTTGGTTCGAAGGTACAAAAGAGGTATAAGCAAAAAATTCATTGTTATGCCTTTTAGGCCTATTGGTTATGTAACTGTTGTATTCAAGCGTCACTATGTTTTACATGAAAGTTATGTTTAGAAAATTTCATACTTTCAAGATGTACAATTGGGCTTGAGTCAAGAAAACCAAGTAGTGAAATTTGTCATCCATTTGCATTACATTTTGTTATGTCATCTTGGTAAGAAGGATGTTGCTTTTGATGGCGACATGGACAAAACCATGAGTTTCTATGAACGACTGAAAATGGTGCAACAAACAGTGCAAGATCAACTTGAAAAGGGCAAAGACAAGTACAGGTATTATGTCAATCACAAGTTTCAAGTCGACGGTGCAAGATGGTGTCAGTTTTGCAAAAAGAGGCTTCAAGTTGTTGAACAAGGAGAGAATGTTCAGATTTCACATTTTGAATGCATTCCTACAGAATTTCTGAATCAGTTTCAACAAGACGCCATCCGTGACAGAAGAACGGGGTCCTCAAGGCAAGTGAATGTTGATTTCCTTAGAGAGGATCTCAAGGAAACAAATTCGTCAAAAGCCAATTTGATTGAGCCTAGAAAGGTGAGGGGGCTGTACCCTCATCTACTTGTCAAATAAAAGTATCTTTTGGGGTCCAAAAGGCTTCTAGTGGGGAGGAATGATCAGGTGCTCAGTATTTAGCTCAAAATTCAAAGTTCTCATATTAGCTCGAAAACTATATGGCTGCGTCCATCTCATCAAGACGATCGCAACACAATTCATTTCACTGAAAATGAAGTTTGGATGAAGGAGAAAAGGCATGTTGTTAATTTTCCTAAACAACTAAAAACATTGCAGAATGGGACAGAATGATGGAATGGCAGTCCAGTTAGCAAGGGGAATTTTCTTCAGTTTTTGCCAATGGAGCTGTGGCAAGTGTCACCTCTGGATTCACGAGTGTGATTGTGTGAAAGGAAAATTGTCTAGTTGACTCCAAGGTGTAATTTGATTTTTTTTTAATTATTTAAATATTATATATAATTTTTATTTTATATTATATAGCTTTAAACTATATATATATATATATATATATATATATATATATATATATATATATATATATATATATATATATATATATAATATTAAATATACTAAATTAATTTAAATTGGAATTAACCAAAGTTCAAACTATATATGTTGCATATATTTAATTTGAATGGCAATGTATTAAATGGCAACAAAAATATATGAGAAGCAGAGGGAGGGAGAATGGAACCCACGGCCTCCCCTGCCCAACTACCATGAATTACCAATGTACCACAGCAACAAAACATGAAATATGTTGTCGCGTACCAATAATTAAATGTGCGGTTAGTTGCCGACGACGGAGAGGAGGGAGTTAGCCCCGCGGGGCCAGCCCCCTCTCCATACGACCACCCAATGGAAACCAAGGGCCGACGCCAACACTAAGCACATTTAGAGCATCATTAATCAAGCTTAGCAGTTAATTAATCCATTGATTAAGTTGGCAGAATTTATGGCGGAGCCACCAAATCCAGAACCACCACCAAATTTGGCGGACTTAATTAGAGTCTCTCCAGATTTAGCGGAGGTTTCCTAGGAAAAATTGAATGAGGCATAACTTATGCAATTTTTGACCAAATTGAGATTAGAAAGAAGTTTTCTTAGATAATTTGGACCTTCTAAACACATTGGTGCAAGTATCAGGAGCCATAGAGATTTGTAAACAACATTTTTGCCACATTGAGCTAATATAGAGGCCCAAGCCATGGAAGCTGGACCAAGGAGATGTAGCCCAAGAGGGGTGAAATCCTTCATCAAAACACTGTGTTAATGTGTCTCTTTAATGGTTTGCTGCGCTGTACATGTTTGCTATTCATTATTAGTTTATGAAGCTATTTTTCTCATGAATGTCTTGTTTAATTTAAGGAAATTTACATGTCTGTAAGCACCAACAACTGAGGAAACCTCAGCACAAAAAGCAAGGAGCAAGCACATGTTTATAAATTTCTAATTGTTATTAGCACAACAAAACTAATCATACAAAAATGGATCACTTGGTCAACATATTATTTTGCTACCTGGAAGATGTTGCAGGAATATATGATGGCAATTGAGAAAATTCAACTCTATGGATTAAGGATATTGAGAGAAGTTCAATATCTGGTACCTCTAAATTGTGAAGTCAAGATATGGACATCTTGGGACTAAAAAGTAGTAGTACGAGAAGATAAATTAGAGTTCAAAGGAAGATCACTTTCAAGAAGAAGCTATGATCACCTTGAACTTTGAGAAGGCTCTATGTAATCCCTTCATATCAAAGAAAATAGTGATGAGCAAGAAGATTGTCATAGAACCTATCACAAGATTGAAGAGAGAAGGTGGTTCCATGATACCTTGAAATAAAGAAAGCTCGATGATGCAGAGGAAAGGAGTCGGGAAACTATGAAGAAATAGTAATTGATATTCTTACGAAGACAAGTTGTAAGGCTTGTCATGATGACTTCCGAAATAGAAAGGAAGTCTAGATCTCCTGTGATTTTGGGAGGAAGTAAATGAGTCTCCTTGTATGGGAACAAGGTTGTATTCTCAAGACTAAAGGAGAATAGGGATGTCCTCTTGGTTTGATAGGGAGTGATGTTGGACATCACATGTGTATTGTCATCTTCAGGTGATGAAGAGAGAATGACAGAGGATTGGATAAGCATTTGTGGTTTCATTGAGGATATAACATCCAAGAAAGGAAAGGGACTGATGCTCTTTGAGGATGTGACAGGTATCCAATAGGAGTGGTCAAAGAGGACCGATATTCTTTGAGGACTCAGGATTGGAGATCCAAGATAAGAATAGTACTAAAAGGACATACCTTGTAGACATCTGGATGGGGTATGTACCTTGTAGAGGTAGTGCAGTATCACACATAAAGCCTCCCAATATAATGCTCTTAATTAAAGAAGAGCTTGTCTAGTTAGGCCTCAGAGACAGTGCTGGTCATGATGATGATGCTTACAATATGGCTTATCAATCCGACTCTTCTTGAGAGCTCTTCAATTTTAGATATGATGTTGCACTGGTTGTACAATTATGAATACCTCCCTAGTTAAGATGGAGTGTTGAAAATGTAACTAGTTTTGGTCTTCATAATTATTGTACTCATTTAATATGTATCCTATGTAACAAACAAGAAAATAAAGAAGCTATTATTATTAAAGCATGGGTTTCATGATCATTATTGATGGTATTTTAGGTAAAATCATGTTCTTAATGCTTCTAGGGTTTGTTAGGTCTTAGGATTTATTGTCTTGAGTCAAAGGAGTCGACATCATGTTTTTAAGACCCTTCCAGGCAATTTGTAATTGTAAAAAGAATTATTTTTGAGTCTAGAAAGTCCTGGAAGCTCCAAAAGAACAATTTGGCCCTAGGAACATCAAGTCAGCCTAAAGAAGGGAATTAAACTGCTTGAGAAGGATATATAAAGGAGCAGGGAATTAAATATCTTGAGAATGATATATAAAGGAGCAGTTCAAACTCATTTGAAGACACTCACTCCACAAGTTCGATATCACAAGAAGAAGCTCGATCTATAGTTGGGAAGAGAGGGAAGGAGAGCGAAAGTCAATGAATAGAAGAAAGGATGATTTTTTTTGGGGCTCTATCTCTCTCACACATGAAAAGTTCTAGGGTTTCTGGTGCTATAGAAGGAGGCTGAAATTGTAAGATCGAGTTGTAGTAATATGGAGTGCAACATCTTGTAGATGGAGGGAAGGATACTATGTCTAGACCTTATTGACCTTAGGAGGAGTTTTATTTCTCTAGGAAGGTCTTAAGAGGAGGATAATCTAGGGTGTAACAACCCTGGTGAAAATTCCATGTAATAAAAGTTAAAAACAATAACCAAGGTCGATGGGACACTTATTCCATGCTGAATGTTGGGCAAGACATCCTAGGGGGTGTTCATGTTAGGTCCCTAGACTACTAGTGTAGCCCCTTATTATTATTATTATTATTAGTGAAACCCCCTTATTGTATTATTGTGCCCATGTAGTCCCCATATTGTTATTATTGTGCCCCATAGAAGCCCATTATTGTTATTGTTGTGCCCTTACATTATTATTGTTATGTTGACTATGATTAGATTGTGACCCCTTAGACTCATATATATAGAAAGGAGGCCTTGTCATTTGTATCATCTAAGAATTGTTCATTTGTGTAATGTAAAGGAGGTTGCCCCCTCGAAGAGGCTGATGTTGAAGTCGTTGATATATCTTTTCTTATATTTTGTGAGCTAGTTGCCTAACACTTGGTATCAGAGCTTTGGATTCTAGGGTTTCGCTGCTTCAAAAAGGTCATCATAGAATTTTTTATATAACCTTTTTTCAACAAATCTTTAGAAGCTGAAATTAAAACTCATTTAAGCTGAGATCTTGATGAACCTTGTGACTGAATTTCAGATCTTGTCTCGATATATTTTCGGAGATATGAATTGAGGAAGTTAGGGTTTGTGTAGGCTCCCTAATTCCATATCAAACAGGTGACCTTGGGAAAATCATCATAACTTTCTCTCTGAGCATCAGATTCAAATTTAGTAAAAAGAGACAGAAATAGGATGTAATGTAGTTTGTTGGGTATTGTTTTCAGGCCCGAAGGTTGAAACAAGGACACGTGGTACGTCGCACAACTTCTCTACTGAACTAGTCTATAATTTGGTCATCACAAGAGACTGGGAATAATCCTTTCTTGGAGAATCCAATCTCGATCAAACTTATCGGGTTGGAAAGAGGAATCAGAGGGCTACGACATGACGAAATTTCAGAACTTAGAGATCCGAAATTACAGAGTTACAATCGTTCAAGATCGAGCTTCTAAAAGCAAGAAAAAGAGAGATGAGGAAGTTTGATGGCAAGGATCCGATAACTTGGATACTATATATGGAGAAATATTTTGATATACATGATGTTCAACTATTACAAAAGGTACATATTTCATCTTTATATTTAGAATTGAATCAGTTTGTATGTTATAGAGGGCTTTGTTCTCATAAACGACTTGTCACCTGGTAAATTTTCACGGAGGAAATGATAACACATTATGAGGATACAAAGAACAACACCTTATTTAGTCAATTGATAAATCTCAAACAAAAGGGTTCAATGGAATAGCACATTGAGGACTTCCAAAAATTGAATATAAGGGTAAATGATATTCCAGAGAAGCAGAGGATTGATGTCTTCATAAGGACTTTAAAGGATAACATTCAACATGAGGTTCATCTTTGGGAACCCGATTCATTGGAGAAGGCATTTAGGTTGAAAAGAAAAGTGGAAAGAAAAATTATGGCAACAAGGAAGTCTACCACTCACAACTATAAATACGAAAGTGTTGTTTCTCCTAGCCTTTCAAAACCTACAAGGTTGACACAACAACAGTTGGAGGAAAAAAGAGAAAAAGGGTTGTGTTACAATTGTAATAGAAAATACACTAAAGGTCATAAGTGTGATGAGAAGAAATTATTTTACATAGATTGTGAAGAGGAGGAAGAAAAGGATCAAGAAATGTCAAAAGAAGATGATATACATTAGGAGCCAACCCTAGAGAAAGAAGAAATGAATTCGACCATATCTTGTAGTGCATTGGCAGGAATTGCCACTCCTCAAACTCTCAAGATAGATGGACAAATGGAGATAGTGAACAAACATTTGGAAGGATATATTCGTTGCTTTGTATATGATAAAAAAACACAATGGGTCAAGTGGTTACCTCTGGTGTAATGGTGGTATAACGCTTTAGCAAAAATGACCCCATTTATGGCACTTTACGGATATCATACAACATCCATCGCATCATCTTTAAGAGAAAATTCTAAGGTTCAAGCAATGGAAGATCACATCAAGCATCAACAACAAGTTCTCCAACCCTTAAATGATAACCTCACTTTGATGCATAATCAAATGAAACAGCAGGCATATCAACATCGTAGCAAAATAAGTTTTGATGTAGGCGACTGGGTATTTTTACAGCTACAACCATACAAACAAATGTCCCTCAAGCAAGCTAAGAAGGATAATAAATTATCACCAAAGTACTATGGTCCTTACAAGGTGTTGCAAAAGATTGGTACTATGGCATACAAATTGGAGCTTCCTAAATCTTCCTGAGTGCACCCAGTTTTCCATGTTTCATGCTTAAAGAAGGTTACAGGTGAAAAGTTCCCAGTTCAAACAATATTGTCAGAACTTGACGAGGAAGGAAAAGTCATATTGGAACGTGAAGAAGTCACGGAAATAAGAACCCGACAGCTATGAAATCGATCAATATCATAGTATCTCATCAAGTGGAAGAACTTAACTGTTAAAGATACCGCATGGGAGGATGAGAATTTTATACAAAAGCATCCAGAACTACTCAAGCATTGAGGACAACAAGTTTTGAAGGAGAGGGGCATGTTAGGTCCCTATACTACTAGTGTAGCTCCTTATTTATTATTAGTTCAACCCCGTTATTATATTGTTGTGCCCATTTAGTCCCCACATTGTTATTATTGTGCTCCATAGAAGCCCACTATTGTTATTTTTGTGCCCTTACATTATTACTGTTAAGCCGGCTCTGATTATATTGTGACCCATTAGACTCCTATATATAGAAAGGAGGTCTTGTCATTTGTATCATCTAAGAATTATTCATTTGTGTAATATAAATGAGGTTTCCCCCTTGAAGAGGTTGATTTTGAATTCGTTGATCTATCTTTTTTTCTATTTTGTGAGCTGGTTGCCTAACAATTCATTTGGTTGTTTATGGTTAAGGAAATTGGCAAAGGCTTTGGAAAGGAAAAATGGTATTTATGGCACAATTATTTATGAAAATAATGGAAATTATGAGAAAAAGGAGGTGAAAGGCCATAGGTTTCATGTGAGGAGGAAAATGAAGGAAAATAATGGGAAATGAAGAAAATAGAGGCCTGAATCATGAAAAGGCTTATGAGGATAAGTTGGTAACCTTTTGTTAGTTCAGTGTTGGAGCTCTCTCACATTATTCTCTCTCTCTCCCATACTCTTGGATACTTAGAGTTTTCTTTGAGCACTCTTGGAGGGTGTGGCATACTTGGATTCTTGGAGCAAGAAGGAAAAGAAAGAGCTGAAAAGCGCAAGGAGGCATTGAGATCAACAACTACATCATATTTGCTTGTAGCTACCGAGTTGCATGTATGATTTATTCACTAGTTTTGGCATGCATGACATTTTCATGTGGATTCTTGGTCATGATATGTTATTGGCAAGGAGGATTGCCTGGATTGACAGTGGATTGCCTAGCCTTTCCATTTCCTGGATAACCATGGTGATTGTGGGTTACTTTCATTGTTTTGTTTGTGGTTGGTTCTCATGTTTCCTTAGCTTGGGTTGAGTTATTAGTCCCGAAAGCCCTGGTTTAACAAACGGTCTAGATGCCTTGTAATAACTTGGGTTGAGTTACTAGACATGGAAGCCCTGGTTGGACAAACTCTCTGGAAGCACTTGGTGGGTTGACTTACTAGTCCTGGAAGCCTTGGTTGGAAAAATTCTTTGGAAGCCTTGTATAAGTTGTGCATTGAACTACTAGTTCTGGAAGCCTTGGTTGGACAAACACGCTCGAAGCCTTGGAAGGCTTGGATGGAGACCAATCTGATGATGGTTTTGTGATGTCCGACCGTGAGGTGGAATCACTATTTGATGGGTTGAGGTGGATGACCTCTGGAAGCCCTGAATGAGTTTTTATTGATGTGTTCTATGAGATCCCACATTCATGCTTGGAATATGGCACGAGGGTGAATGGCTGAAGAGAGATTTGGCTTAGCCATTATATGGTCGGGTGGAACATGGTAGTCCCATCTCTGGTTGGTTCATTGCATTCATTAATGAGAAATCCATTCCCTTGATTTTCATGACTAAAGGTACTAATATATATATGGATTTTTATGGCTAATATTTTTATTGTATTTATGTTCCTATTATGTTGGTTATATGCACATTTTGTGACAGCAACTATGTATGGATCTCAACATCTTTTTACTTGTATTTGAAAGGGTATGGTATCTATGACCTAATAAGTGATAAGGCAACAAATGACATGAGGAAACAATGGTTCATGGAGATTCTCAGATAAGTATGAGATCCCTACACTTAATTATGTTATTTACACCTGTAGGTTACATGTTGACAATATGTTTGATGAAATGCCTATCATGGCTAGTAGGGGTTTGGTTAAGGTCTTGATCAATTATTTACTTTTGCACCATTGTTTCCTGGTAATTTACTTGATTCTGAGCTTTCATTCCATTCTGGGCAGTGGACTAGGCTCTGGGCTTGAAAACGTGGCTTAAATCCCGAGGTTGCTGGCATAGAATTGGAAACTTTAGTCCATAGTCAGCAGTAGGCAGGCCTATGAGAGCGACTTTGAGTTTCTGGTCGCTCCCTTACCCATAGCATGAGATCGACTATGGTCTTAGAGATCCAGAACAACAGTGGGACCCAGGGATAGGCTGTCTGAGTGGGTGACTTGTCTTCTAAGGGTTCTGTTGATGATGTTGGATGATTGTGTGTGATGTTTCGTTGATTTTGCTTCCTTAAGGTCACCTAGGAGGTCGAATCTGATCATAGTAGTATCTCATCTAATGTTTACCCTGGTTGGCATGGTTACTTTGGGTGGATGTGGGAGGAGGGTGTTACAGAGTGGTATTAGAGCATGGTTCAACTCTCGGACTGAATGGGTTGAATGTGTTGGTCATGCATGCATGTTAGTTGCATGTGTGTCTCTTACACTTGTATACTTGTTGTGTTTGCTTGACGATTGATTAGGGTTGTAGTATGGTTATCATGGAGAACTTGATATTGATTTCACGAAATGTATTTTTCATGAGTACATGACTGGTTGCATATGGTTATATGTCGCTTATATGTTGATTTTATGTCGCCTACTTACATTCTTGTATGTTAGGTTACATTCTTCAATATTTTTCTTACATGCATCAGTATTGTAGGTTGATTACAAGAACTGATCGATTATGCTCGACTACATGTGTTTATGCGTATGTGTACTTACTAGGCATTACTTATGTATGTTGTTGGTTGCATGTGTCAATGTGTATAGTGAAGTAATGGTTGTTTTCATGCATGAGGTCATAGCATGCATTGTTAATATGGCCTTGCATTGATGACCGAATCCTAGTTAGAGTAATGTTTATGTATTGATGCATTTACTTGTGTATGTCGATATGCTGTTATGATTATGTTGCACATGTATCATGTTGATTTGGTGATCTTGCAAACAAGGTATCCTCCTCGAGCTATACCGAGGTATGTTGGTTTATTTTGATTTGGTTTATGTGACATATTATGAATTGCGGTAGGAAATATCAAATGGCTAGCAAGATTGTTGACTACAGAGACTCTCCCTACCAATTCGAAGAGAAATATGGTGTTGGGAACTCTTCCGATTTGCCAGTAACACTAAGAAGTTTAAAGGAAGGGATAAGGAGTTCTAAGGTAGATAATGACAAAATCATACAGACACTGAAAAAGCTAGCAGAGATAAATGTAGTGATACTCCAGAGCTTGTCAGATTTGTAGCGGAAAGGACCACTTCAGATCAGTCATGAGCAGGAGGATAAGACTAATGGGGCATATACTAGTAGATCACATGGCTTTCACCAATCAGATAGAAATGACACAATCTGAGATGGCTGATTGTTGGACACTCCAGAGAGGAGAAGGGATAGACACAGGCATGATTCTAATTCTGATTCAGATAGGCACTATGATCATCACCATTATCATCCTTACAAGAGGAATGATAGGGGATACTTTCCGGATGAGTTTAAGAAAGAAAAGACACCCACTTTTGATGGAGAGATAAAGAGATCACATGATGTAGAGTCATAGTTACTCGGTATGAATAAGTTCTTCAGGTTGCATGACTACTCAAAGAACATGAAATATAGAGTGGCTACTTTCAGTCTTAAAGGTAAAGCAGATATATGGTGGGAAGATGTGAAGAATGTCAAATATATAGATGATGAAGGTCTGACTTGGAGTGAATTTGAGCCACTATTCAAGAAGAAGTATCTGTTGGAGAGACACTTCGATGATAGGGCAACAAAATTATATGAACTAAAGATGGGATCTAGGACAGATGATGAGTACACCAGTAAGTTCTTAGAACTGTTGAGGTATGTGCCTTACCTCAAGGAGGAGAAGACTAAGAATCAGAGATTCATCAATGGACTACCAGTTGCATTCAAATATAGGATTGAATTCGATGAGCCTAGATCATTGGAGGAGGCCATCCGAAAGCTAAAGCATTTCTATGAAAAATTGTAGTGCAACACTGAAACTAAGATAAGCTGGAGAGGTAATGTAAAGAACAAATGAAAATGGGATAAAAAGCAAGCAAGGGCACAAGGTACAAATAACAAGGAGAATTTTTCACCGCCTAAGAGGTTCAATGCATCAGATAGAGGACAAGGACATCAATCTGAAGAAAAGAATAAGGACAGAGGCTGCAAGCCTATAGAGTGTTGGACTTGTGGAAAAGACCATCGCAGGAGATATATCCTAGAGAATCAGGGTAGTAGAACTCAGATATACAGTGCACGAGAGGCATAGACTGTTGGAGATGTAGGCCAGAGTATTCCTCATATATATGCAGTCGTGGAAAACAGGCATGCAACACATCAAGAATTTATCATTGAGATGGAAGGTAAGCTTTGTGATCAAGTTATTTCTATTTTGATTGACCCTCAATCTAATTATAGCTATGTTAGTCCTAACTTGGTGGATAAGTGTGGTTTGAGTAAGGAATTGCATGTAGAGTCTTGGTTAGTGCAATTGGCTATATGTACGAGGAAGTGAGTTCATCATTGGGTAAGAGCTTGCACATTTGATTTGAATGGTATGCCTAGAACAACAAATTTGAATGTATTACCATTGGGTTCATACAATATGTTATTGGGCATGGATTGGTTGTATCTACATAGAACCAAGGTTGACTGCTATGACAAAGATATTGAGTGTGCTGATGAAAATGGAGAACCAAGAGTCTTACAGGGTAAGAAGAAGGCCACATTAGTTAGGATGGTGACATCTATGCAAGCAAAGCGTAGCTGCAGGAAAGGGTGAAAGCTATTTGCAGTACACATTTCTAGTGATAAGGGTAAGGAGGTTGAGGATGCAGATGTATTGAGAAGGTATCCAGTTTTGCAGCAGTTTCAGGATGTATTTCCTGAGGACAGTTCAGAGTTTCCACCTCACAGGAAGGTAGACTTTTCTATTGAGTTAGTTCCAAGGGTAGCTCCAGCATTGAAGGCGCCTTACAGGATGATCACACCTGAGTTAGTTGAGTTAACGTTGCAACTAAAGGAAATGTTGGAAAAGGGATACATTAGGCCAAGCCTATCACCATGGGGCGCACCAATCTTGTTTCTGAAGAAGAAAGATGATACACTCATATTATGCATTGATTATAGGCAATTGAAAAAAGTGACTATCAAGAACTGGTACCCTTTGCTGAGGATTGATGACTTGTTTGATCAGTTGAAGGGAGAAGTAGTGTTCTCGAAGATTGACTTGAGATTCAGATACCATCAGGTACGCATCAAAGAGGAGGACATTTACAAGACTGCGTTCAGGACCTGGTATGGACACTGTGAGTTTGTTGTTATTCCATTTGGCTTAACTAATGATCCAGCTACATATATGTGTTTGATGAATAGTGTGTTGTGTCCATATTTGGACAAGTTTGTTATTGTGTTCATTGATGATATACTGGTATATTCTAAAAATGAGGAGGAGCATGCTGAGCATTTAGCAACAGTGTTGAGGTTATTGAGAGAGTATACATTGTCTTCTAAGCTCAACAAGTGTAGTTTCTTTCATACTGAGGTACACTACTTGGGACATGTTGTCTCCAAGGAGGGCATTGCAGTTGATCCAGAGAAGATAAGGGCCATCATGGAGTGGGTAGCTCCTAAGAGTGTGGATGAGGTGAGATCTTTCATGGGTTTGGCAGGATATTATAGGAGGTTCATTGGGAACTTCTTGCATATTGCTTATCCTATCACATCATTTCAAAGGAAAGGTAAGAAGTTGGAATGGACATAGGTGTGTGAGGCTAGTTTTGAGTACCCGTTCCAAGACAAGATATATGTATGAATAGTAGTGAACTCAAGAAGGTGATCTTGAGGGAGTTTCATGTGAAACTGTATTTAGGCCACCCAGGTTATCAGAAGACACTGACAACAATGAAGAGATATTACTATTGGCCAAATCTAAAGAGGGATGTAGCAATGTTTGTGGCAAGGTATTTTGATTATCAGCGAATGAAAACAAAGGGAAAACATCCAGGTGGACTACTACAACTGATTGCGATTCCATAATGTAAATGGGAGGTCATTTCCATGGACTTCATTACAGGGTTGTTGAGGGCAGTGAAGCAACATGATTCCATCATGGTCATTGTGGACATGTTAGAAAAGGTTGCACACTTCATTCTGGTGAAGTCTACATTCTCATATAGCAATGTGGCATAGGTATTCATCCAGGATGTGGTTAGACTACATGGTGTTCCAAATAAGATTATGTGAGACAAGGATGCAAAGTTCAATTCCATGTTTTGGAAGGAGTTGTTTACAAGTTTGGGCACAAATTTGGCCTTCAACACAACTTATCATTCATAGACATATGGATAGACAAAGAGGGTCAACAAGATATTAGAGGACATGTTGAGGATGTATGTGATGCATCAGCAACGGAAGTGGGAAGAGTATCTTCCTTTGTTAGAGTTCGCATACAACAACGATTATCAAGAGTCATTGAGGATGAGTCCTTTCAAGGCATTGTATGGGAAGAGTTGTAACACTCCCATCAGTTGAAGTGATCTGGTTAGCAGGGTATTGATTGGACCAAATATGTTGGCAGAAATGGAACAGGAAATGTAGGTGATCAAGAAGAATCTAAAAGAAACACATGATAGGTAGAAGAGTTATGCAGATAGGAACAAGTTGTTCAAGGAGTTCCAGGTTGGGGAATAGGTGTATATGTGCATCAAGTCGACGAAGAGCTCCTTGTGCATTGGCTCATCTGCCAAGCTAGCACTACGATTTTGTGGAACATTCAGTATCATTGAGAGGATTGGGCTAGTAGCCTATCAACTTGCACTGCCTCCGATAGTGAAAATTCATGATGTTTTCCATGTCTCATTGCTTAAGAAGTATGTTAAAGATGTTGATCATTTGATTGATTGGTCTGTATTGTAGGTGGAACCATATGGAGAATTCTAGCCGGAGCCTTAGTGTATATTGCAAAAAAAGGTGATCATGCTCCAGAACCAAGCAATCGAGCAAGTTAAAGTGCAATGGAAGCACTTTGGGTCCAATGAAGCTACATGGGAGACGACGGATCGGATGTGGGCTATGTATCCTTCTTTGTTTGCCAGTTGAGGCAAAGCAACTTGACATGGTGGTTTGGTATTTGCTTATGGTGGTTTGGTATTTTCTTATGGTGGTTTGGATTTGCTTATGATGGTTTGATATATGCTTTATGATGGTTTGATATATGCTATATGTTGTTTTGATATATGCTTAGACATGGTGCTTAGTATATGTTTTGATATATGTTTTAGTATATGATTTGGCATATGTTTTGGTTATATCTATATATTTTGATGACGTTGCTATATGTACACCCATGTATGGATGTAAATATTGTAACGAGCTGTGTTATAAAGCTCCACTATGCGGTATGGGTGTCATGTTATTATGCTACAATGTGGTTATGTTATCATGATCTATGATGTCATAGGAGTTGGCACTCAACATGATTATCATTGTAAATATTGTAATGAGCTGTGTTATAAAGCTCCACTATGCGGTATGTTGTCATGTTGTCATGATGTTATGTCTTGAGCAGATCTTTCATTGTAAATACTGCATTGAGTTGTGTTATAAAGCTCCATGAGCAGTATGTCTTCTTTCAGCAGGTTGCTGAGGTATATTTGTGGTTGAACATCAAGGACAGTGTTCCCCAATGGGGAGGGTTCTGTAACATCCCTAGTGAAAATTCCATGTAATAAAAGTTAAAAACAATAACCACGATCGATGAGACACTTATTCCAAGTTGAATGTTGGGCAAGACATCCTAGGGGCTGTTCATTTGGTTGTTTATGGCTAAGGAAAATGGAAAAGGCAATGACTAAGGCTTTGGAAAGGAAAAATGGCATTTTTGGCACATTTATTTATGAAAATAATGGAAATTAGGAGAAAAATGAGGTGAAAGGTAACATGTTGCATGTGAGGAGGAAAATGAAGGAAAATAATGGAAAATGAAGAAAATAGAAGCCTCATTCATAAAAAGGCTTCTGAGGATTAGTTGGTAACCTTTTGTCAGTTCAGTGTTGTAGCTCTCTCTCATTATTCTCTCTCTCTCTCATACTCTTGGATACTTAGAGTTTTCTCAGAGCACTCTTGGAGGTTATGGCATAATTGGATTCTTGGAGCAAGAAGGAAAAGGAAGAGCCAGAAAGTGTAAGAAGGCATCGAGATCAACGACTACATCAGGTGTCCTTGCAGGTATCGAGTTGCATGTATGATTTCTTCACTAGTTTTGGCATGCATGACATTTGCATGTGGATTCTTGGTCATGATGTGTTATTGGCAGGGGGGATTTCCTAGATTGATAGTGGATTGCTTAGCCTTGACGTTTCCTGGATTGCCATGGTGACTTTGGGTAACTTTCATTGTTTTCTTTTTGTGGTTGGTTCTCATGTTTCCTTAGCCTAGGTTGAGTTATTAGTCCTAGAAGCCTTGGTTGAACAAATGCTCTGGAATCCCTATAACAACTTGGGTTGAGTTACTAGTCCTCGAACCCTAGTTGGACAAACGCTCTGGAATCCCTTAGTGGGTTGAGTTACTAGTCTTGGAAGCCTTGGTTGGACAAACGCTCTGGAAGCCCTGAAAGGCTTGGATGGAGACCAATATGATGATGGTTTTGTGACATCTGACCATGGGGTGGAATCACTATTTGATGGGTTGAGGTGGATGGCCTCTAGAAGCCTTGGATGAGTTTTTATTGATGTGTTCTATGAGATCCCACATTCATGCTTGGAATGTGGCATGCAGGTGAATGACTGAAGAGAGATTTGGCTCAACCATTCTATGGTCTGGTGGAATGTGGTAGTCCCATCTTTGGTTGGTTCATTGCATTCATTAATGATAAATCCATTCCCTTTATTTTCATGAGTAAAGGTAGTGATTTATATATGGATTTTAATGGATGATATTTTTATTGTATTTCTATTCTTATTATGCTGGTTATATGCACATTTTGTGACAACAACTATGTATGGATCTCAGTATTTTTTTTACTTTTATTTGAATGGATATGGTATATATGACCTAATAAGTGATAAGGAAACAAATGACACGAGGAAACAATGGTTCATGGCAATTCTCAGATAAGTATGAGATCCCTACTTAATTCTGTTGTTTACACCTGTAGGTTATGTTGTAGCATCCATTGTTATTTAAGTTTTATTTTCAGTTTTATCAAAAATATGAAAGAAAAATAAAATATTATGTTATAACGGAAATAAAAAGTAATGCGAAGATTTGAAAGAAATGGTTGATTTTTATGGCTTTTGAAAGTGATAAACCCGCGAGAAGATCTGGGCCGTCCGATCAATAGGCCATAGATCCGACGACAATCGTGTAGTTAACTAGAATGGGGTTTATTTCAGAGATCTAACATGATGGTGTATCAAATACAATTTAATTCATTGAAGTCCAGGCCAAATATTGGGTTGGAATATCGGGTCGGCAAGTAATCAGGTTCTATCTTTTAAATCGAACCTGATAAATCATTAACTGACAGTTTTTTAGTTCCTATCGGGTCCGTATGACGTCGACGGATATTGGGTCGGCAAGTAATCAGGTTCTATCTTTAAAATCAGACCCGATAAATTATCAATCGACAGTTTTTATTTCCTATCGGGTCCGTATGGGAGTCAAAGGGGCGTTGAAAAGGCGGACGCGACAGGTTTATGAACCAGAGTTTTAATTTTTTGAGTTCCATAATAACCGATCCATTGTCTAAAGGTCATGTAGGTTCAAGAGGCGTGATCAAGTGATAGCTTGATAAGTACGTTGAGGTGTGCTGCGAGGGAGAAATGAGAACGAAGGTTAATTAAATCTCAACCCCCGCAGTTGACCGTGACGTTAGCATGGTTGACCGAAATGTGTGGCTTGAAATCACTGCGGGGGTTCAACCTCGTTGAAACTCCCGTACATTCTTTACCCCCATGGTGAGCTCCCAAAGCTTTCCGCCCCACGTCACTCACCATACCCCGCCACTTCCTCCACTACTCCATTAATGGATGACAGAGCAACACAAAGATACATCAGCAGAACCACAGGCTCAAGCTACAGATTCGAACAGTGAACAACCATCACCTTCTAATTTCCATTACTTCCTGTTATTTTATTTTCTTGAGAATGAGGTGTCTTTTACCCTCTATGTAATATTCTGTAATAATTTTTACTTTAGACAGTTAGAGGATAGTTAGGTAGTTTGACAGTTTTGGTGATTACCAACTGTCTCATAATGTATAAAAAGAGGAAAGTTTACAGAGAAGAGGTTCGAACTTTGGAGAACTTGGAGACTAGGCCACTGTATTCCTGATACAACTATTGATTAATGAAAGAATCAGAAGTTTTCCACACATTGTTGGGTATGATTTTGTGACTTCTCTGTTATGTGTCATCAAATGTTTTCCTCCTTTAAGTATGGTAATGAAGCTACATGTCTTTATTTTCTTGTGTAAATGAAGTTAAAATCCCTTAAAGAGCGCTCCTATACTTGAAGTTCCCACCTCTGCAATTCTTATAAGTTACAGATAGTAGTTCCTGTGTAAGACAACATATTATCTTTAACTTCTCCAAGTGTAACAAATAGTAGATTCTGTGTAAAACAACATATTGTCTATGACTTCTTCAAGCTTTCTTCATTCATCATTTATATTCAGCAACCAAAGGGCATTCTGAGATTTTCATGTCACCTAAGTATTGAGGGTTTAAAACTAAGTCTTTCAGGTCCTTCATCTGAGAATAAAACATACAATTAAGTGATAAACAAGTGACAATAATTATAAACATTAATGTCTTAAGCACAATTTCTACACAACCAGGAAATTGGTTTCTTAAGGTACAACAGGTTACATGTTGACAATATGTTTGATGAAATGTCTGTCATGGCTAGTAGGGGTCTGGTTAAGGTCTTGATCAAATATTTACATGTACATCATTGTTTCCCTTTACTTTACTTGATTATGAGCTTTCATTACATTCTGGGTAGTGGCCTGGGCTCTGGGCCTGAAAAAGTGGCTAAAATCCTGGGGTCGCTAGCACAAAACTGGCAACTTTAGTCCACAGTCACTTGCAGGAAGGCCTATGAGAGCGAATTTGGGTTTCTGATCGCTCCATTTCCCATAGCATGAGAGTGACTATGGCCTTAGAGGTCCAGAACAATAGTGGGACCTAGGGACAATCTGTCTGAGTGGCTGACTTGTCTTCTAAGGGTTCTGTTGATGATGCTGGATGACTCTGTGTGATGTTCCATCGATTCCGCTTCCTTAAGTGCAACTAGGAGGTCGAATATGATCATAGTAGCCTCTTGTCTCATGTTTATCCCGGTTGGCATGGTTACTTTGGGTGGATGTGGGAGGAGAGTGTTACATAGGGTTTCCTTGGAAGCTGCAAGATCAAAATTACAAGGTTGAAGTCACAGGATGAGTAGTAGTATCGAAGCTGGAAGGTTGGAGTTGCAGTGTGTAGAAGTTTGGTGCAAAATCAAGGAAATACTTAAGGAAATGTTGAATTGGTATTAGGAGAAGGATTGGTTTAGGGTTTGGTTCTATGTATCTCATTTGAAGCAAATTATAATAAGAGTGTAACACCCTCATCCCACATCTACCCAAGTAACTGGACAACTGACGTAAATATGTGACAAGAGGCCACTATAATGGGATTCAACCTCCTAATACACCTTAAGGAAGTGGAATCGACGGAAACACCCCACACATACCTTCCACATCAGCAAAAAAACTCCCAGGATCCATCCAAACCACTCAATTAACCAACCCCTGAGACCAACTGAAGTTTTAGTTCATAAAACCCTTGGACGCTCCCTTGATTTGGACAAGGGTGTGTCTGGGAGGCTCCAAAATCTCCCACAGCAAGGGCAAGGGTGCTTCTGGGGAATTATTTCCCTAGTGCTGTGCCTGCGACTCTAGTATTTGTGCCAGTTTAGTCCCATAGCCTAGACCACTGCCCAAAACTCAATGACACCTTAAGAAATGAAATTTAATAGTGGAACAAAGATACATTTGCAAAAAAATCAGCAAGGACTAAATTGGACCCCTAATATCCATGACAGGAATTTCATCAAACATGTCACAAACATGAAAGCTGCAGGTCTTAACATCAGAACTGAGCATAGGGGTCTCATACTTATTTACTAATTGCTAAGAAGCATTGATGCCTCAACACATTAGCTGCAAATTTCATCTATTAGGCCATGTATACATTGTTGATTAATTTATAAGTAAAAACATGATAAGATCCATACATAGCCACTATCATAATACATTTTCATAACCCACATAATAACAACAGAAATACCAAGGAAACAACAACCATATAATCCACATATAAACCAGTATAGTACTCATGAATTAACAAGGAGAAATAACCTCATATTAAGGATGCAAAGGCCAACAAGGTTTGGGACTTCCACGAACCACCCAACCATAGATTGGTTGAACCAAATCTTTCTTTCAGCCAATAACCCCAGTTCCATATTCTAAGCATGAATGTGGGACTTAAAACCAAACTGAACCAGGGATTCCTGAGGCTAGATCAACTCACCCTCATCAATAAAACCATGATTTACTGCAATCCACACCGGATCACTAGGCCATAAACCATAAGCATACAATACTAGGCTTTATCGCAATCTCCACTAGATCACTAGGCCAAAAAAAGCATGGATTCCACCAGATTTCTCCACCTACACTGTGAGGAATTTCCTATCTCCTAGTCTCTATGATTTACCACAATCCATAGTTTGATCCAGGGATCACTAGGCCATAACCGAGACACCAATCTCTAGGATTTACTGCAATCCACACCGTATCACTATGCCCTAACTGAGACTCCACCCTCTAGGCTTTACCGTATATCCTGCCATTCACTGGCAAGGATTCCTAGGCCTAATCAAGGGCAACCACCTCTAGGATTTACTATAGATCTTGTCATTACTGTTTGAGGATTTCTAGGCCCACTGAGGCACACAATACCTGGCTTTACCATGACCCACATTCCAGTTTAGGGATCACTAAGCCAGTGACTTTACCTAAATCCATAGTCTGGTTCAGGGATCACTAGGCCATGTGTTCTTTCTTTCGTAGATCCACTTCACTCAGCTTCAAATCCATACGACAATTGAGCTCAACTAAAACATGAGAACCCCTTCACACCATGGCTATCCGGAAATGATAAGACTAGGCTGAAAACACTATCACACCTAGAAAAACCCATTCCATGGCAACAAATAACCACATGTAATAACATGCATGCCAAATATATCAAGGAAATCACACATGAAAATCGATACCTGGAAAGAATCTTGTTGTAGCTTCTTGATCCTACTCTTCCTTGCTTGCTCCTTCCTTCCTCTTGGCTTCTTTTCCTTTCTTAATTCAATGCCAAAGTGCTCGAAGAAAACTCTAAGTGTCCAAGAGTGAGAGAGAGAGGGAATAATGACAGAGCTCCAAAACTGAACTGACAAAGGGTTACATTGACCAAGCGTTAGAAAAATCTTGCCAACTGATCCTCAAAAGCCTTTTTATCAACAAGCCTTTATTTTCTTCAACATCCATTATTTTCCTTCATTTTCCTTCCCACATGAAACCTGTGACCTTTCACCTTCATTTTCTCCTAATTTCCATTATTTTCATAAATAAATGTGCCAAAAATGTGATTTTTCCTTTCCAAAGCCTTTGCCATTGCCTTTTCCAAATCCCTTTATCCATAATAACCAAAATGGACACCCACTAGGATGTTTTTCCCACCATTCATCTTGGAATACATGTCCCATGACCATGGTCTTATATATATTTTTACATGAATGTTTAACCAGGGTTGTTATAAAGAGAGGAGTTTCTAGGTTTTCCCGTTGAAGGGATTTTTCCCTGGCTAAGAGCCTAAATTTGTGTCCTCTATTGTTGCAGTTTATGTTCTTGATATTTGTTTGATGAAATATATAACTAAAAGAACACAAGAAATCTAATAAATTCACAAGAAAATATTAAGGTTAAGGAAAATAAGATTAATAGCTGCCACTATCCCTTTTCCAACAAATATATGGGTTATTCTAATGTAAATGGGTAAATTTTTTTTTTTTTTTTTTAGGAAAAGTGGTTCCTTAGGCTATGTCCTTAGTTGAAAGTGGGTTTTAATGTGAAAAACCCATACTAACATGGCATATTTTGATCCACCAAATGATTTTTTCTAGGTGATCCTTTTTTGTATGATAACGGATTCTCCCCCAATGTATGATTGTTAGGATCACATCGTATGACTGAAATATATAAAAAAATTCCTTTCACCAAACACAAGAGGTGGTCAGTGATAGAGAGAGAGAGATTACTACCGAGATCCATAGGAGGATGTAGTGGTCACCACTCATCAAACAAGAGTCTCAAAATGGGTGTGCATGATCTCAGTGAGGTGGGGGAGGCATACCCATGCCCATCGATATAACTTAGTACAAAGAATAATTATGTGCCAAAAAAGTGGATCCGACCAAAAGAATACATAATACATCGAGGTGTTGGCATCAATAAGCCAAAAAGTAGTAAAATGAAATACATAATCTCTTAAACATGTGCTTGGAAAAATATGGCTAAGAATGATAAAATAATTACTGCTAATTTGGCACATAGGACTAAATGCCCCAATGTTTATAGGAGGGGGTGGTCACAACCTAAACAACCTTTTTTAACAAGAAGGGCCTCTGAAGATCTGAATAAGACAACTAAGGGGAGGCCCATGTTGTGGGATCTGAGAATGACAAAAATTAACCTAGTAAAATATACTTAAGTGCATCTAAGGTTAGATCATGAATTATTGAAGTCTGAGCATGTGAGGGGCTACTTGAAGGGTAACACCCTCCTAAGTTCTTGGAACATATCACACATGTTGTGCAAACGCTGGTACAATCTACTAAAGCAGTGGACCATTAGGTGTATGATTCTCAACCCTACAACAATGAGTTGAAGTCAAGCATGCGAGAAACAATCAAATTAGAGGGCATTAAGGTCTCTCTCTGCTTAATCCAAGGAACTAACCAATGAGGAAAATGGATCCAAGGTACACTACCCTCCATGCCATTGCCCTAGAATACATGTGCTCAAGTCAATAGAGAAATACCCATCAAACTAGAGGAAATGAGGAGTTGTCAACAATGACATGAGGTACAAATTATAGTGCGATTGATAGAGATTGACACCAATCGGGGGGGTTGATGGGGGAGTTGTCTAATGAGCGGACTTACGTATTCCCTTGTTAGAGCATAACATGGAAATTTGACCTGGAAGTGATTAAAAACATTCCACAGGAAATAATCAATTACTAGGACACATGATTTCCAAATATATATCAGTAAATAAATGAGACATCTAGAGGTTAAATCTCAACAATGCAGGACAAGTGCAACACATGGATGGGATGACATATTTTAATAAGACTCAAGGTGATTTTGAAAAAACTTGATGGTACATAATGGTGACTCATATCTGATGCTCTGAAAAAAGGTGCTTAAATGATGTTGTCACTAATCGAACCAAGTACAAGTGGTATAGGGCCCTCCTCGAGTAAACCAAGAGGTTATAAAGGGGGGTGTCTAGGGGGACATCGGTTGTCATCAAGATAATGAGAAATGTAGATGTTAATGGATTTGGTATGAATATAAACCAAACTCCTAACCTGAAAGAGGATTGTACGACATATGCACTAAAATGTGAAAGTGGTATTGGTGCTAGAGTGCCTATGTGGGGGAGGTTCTAACACTTGATACATGGCATATGCAAGAGATGGATGGGTTCATACGTCAACCAAAGTGTAGGGTTACCTAAGGTGATATCCACTAAATGATAAGAAAATTGTAATATCCCTCTTAGAGAGATTACCCTTGGGGTGCAATTCTAAGTTAGGGTTTCAGATAAACGGATGACAAAATTGTATTTAATAACAATGTTACAATACTCATTAATCTATCAAACAATGATGATCTTTATTAAATGTATAAATAGTATAATAAAGTACTAAAAAAAAAATTGATTCCTCAAGTAACCATAGTAAATTAGGGTGAATTTTACCAACCATTAGTATTCTTACTATATAACATAGGATCCATATATCGCCAATAGGGATAGCAACAAAAAGCTTAGTTCTAGTTTTACAGAACTGAAATTGTCCACTATTATTCAACAACTGCACACACAAATTATTCTAACCTTAGGTTAATTGATACCGAATAGTTTTTTAGATGGAACCATTATTAGTTAGAACCCTAAAATCGTTGCTACAACCCTTCTGCGTGTCTCTTAGACCCAAATCCACCTTGCACTATGTTGATGGTGTTGAAAATCCATTAACCAAGGGGGTCTCCACTATGTGAAGTCCCAATTAGACCTCACATCATTTGGAATAGGAGCCCCATCCAGAGTATCGTCCCGGATTCCATATATTCTTACAGATTTTCCTTGGTTTTAGCTGTCAGCAAGAGGGAGAAGCGTGTATGTGCCTTTGAAAAAGAAAGTGAGTGTGCCTGGTGAATGTTCAGGTTTAGGTGTACCAAGTTTTTCCTACTACAGGGGGAAAGAAAATTGAGCATCTAAGAGAGAGGTAATAGTACCACCCTAGTAGAGACACACACAAACAAGAAATACTCATCTAACATCAAGCGGAATAGTCCACACAAATGTGATGATTGTTATAACCATTACAATACATTCTCAATGTGATAAGCACTAAAATAACTAAAATAGTTCAACTATTTTAGTACAGGTGAAAGAAAACATGAATCATAAACATTTATAGAACAATCTTACAATATCCACAATCCATGCATGAAAATGTGATGGCCATCAAGTTTCAAGTATTAAGTAAAAGTACCAAGATGCATGAATACAACGAACATCACTAGCTCCAATATTGGAGCATTGGAGCCACTACTTGCTCCCCAAAAATACTAAATCTGTCTCTCTAATGCCTTTGGGGAGAAACCAAGGTGAAAATTCCTTTTATTGTACAATGAGGGTGTATATATAAAAAATGGGGTGATCCTTCACCTCCCTTGTGACTCTTGGAATACCCACATGGTTGTTTGACTTCCTTACGACTTTTCAAAATTTTCATGACTCTTGGAATTCCAATTTACAATACATTTCTCCAATATAGGATTTACATAATCCACAAAATGATGTGGCACATGATGACTCATGACACGACATGACATGACACTGCCGACATGGACTTTGTGATGACATGGAAATATGAAGCCACCCTTTGTTGCTAGTTTCTTTGTGTCTTCTTGAAAGATGGTGCATGTTCTTCTTCCTCCTCCTCATGACTAGAAGATAAGGAGTTTTCAATGTGATCTTGATCTTCTATCTTCTATTTTAATCTTATGTTCCTTCGTCTTCTCACTTGATGATCATCTGGTCTCTTTAGCTCCATAGGCGTCTTCTAGCATGGTCTCCTTCTCCTTTCCTCCTTCTTCACCCTATCATGCTAAGATAGAGTAACTATAACTGAAATCCATTCATGAAAATACGACATCAATACAAAAACTCCTAACCTAACATGTTTCATGAAATCACTTTTTAGGGATGGAATTGGTGATTAGTTGAGTGATTGACTCAGGGATTGCATAGTTCCAAAGGCCAAGGTTCAACACTTAGGCTTGAGACTGTGAAATGCACAATTCAGGATGGCTAGGGTCAAAGTTTTGTGCAGTTGAGGGACTCAAGATCTCAAGGATGGGGCTTGAGGCTTGAGGTTTCCTAACATGCAGTTCTAGAAGGAAATATTTAAGGAGTTGCATAGTTGAGGGACTCAGGAGGTCAAGCTCGAGGCTTGAGCCTTGAGGTTTCCCAATGTGCAGTTCTGAGAGGCCAAGCTATGTGACTGCGTAGTTGAGGGGCTTAAGGAGACACACCGAGGGATTGAACATTGAGTTTTCCTACTGCATAGTTTTGGAAGGAGAGGAGGCCAAGTGATTGCACAATTGTGTATTTTAGGAGCTTAAGGTTGAGGCTTGAGGACTGAGACTGTGCAATGCGAGTTCAGGCTAGGCCGGAGAGAAATATTGTGCAGTTCTAGAGCTCAGGGGATGGGCTTGAGCATTGTGATTGCACAATTATGAAATTTTGGGAGGCAGAGATTTCACAATGCGCAGTGTCAAGAGCAAGGTTTTTTTCTTGTGGAATGAGCTTGTGTAGTCCAGGAGGGCTAAAGGATGCTGAGTGGCTCGGTCGATGATTTTTTCACAGTTTTGACTAAGCGTGGGAATAATGAAATAAGGTTGAACAAGATCAATACTTAATCATTATCACACACTTGGATCACTTGATGACATTACATAGAACACCCAAAATTAATGAAAAACATACTTTCCTCAATGTGACAACATTGCGATGACTCACTCGGAGTGGAACACTAAAGATACACTTTGCGACGATAGTGACGACACTTGTGAAACCATGCTTGAAACTTTGAAAATGAATTCGATACATGTCTATATGATAAGAATGACCCATTAACACAAATATTACACCTTGAAACAATCCAAAGCTACTTTTTACAATGTGTGACGCTTACCATGCCAAAAGACGACACTTGCGATATGAGAAGAAAAATGCAAACAACACTTGTGATATGCGAACGACGGTGGAGGTGACACACATCAGAGTGAAGATAACATGGATAAGACACTAATTAAGGTGAAATAAATTAAAAGTGAGTCGTAAACAGTAAAACGACACTTGCGAAGGTGAAAGTGCAGAAAAAGCGACAGTTAGAAAAACTCACTGAAATAAAAGTACAATCGCAAAAAAAAGTGAGACATTGTCAATTGAGAGTACGCATTGACTGTCGACATAGGTTTAACATTACATATGAACTATCTTGAAGTACTATTCTTGGTCTATTGAAGCGAGCATAAAAGTATGTGCTCATGAACTTGTTGCAGAATGAGCATGTGTGAGTAGGTGACTTCGACACTTACAATCCAATAAGGGATACTAAGGACTTAATAAAGCATCAACCAGATAAGAAGTGATTATGGAATGACTGATTGCAAGATCCAAAATGGGCTCCAAAATTCAAGTGTACAAAATGTTGGAGGGTGTTTTTCTCAACGATAACACTTGTTGACACACTGGTAGAACTCTAGCTTCTTTGCCTTGGTAAATTCTTTGTGCAGGGTCTAGTTCTTTAGGGAGTATTGGTTCATCATTCAGATTACTCTAGCTTCCCCACTTACTCTATATGTAAAAATAGTCCTATTCATTCCTTCTTAGTTGAACATAAACATATTACCAACAATATGACAACGTTTCAAGACAGGAGAAGGGTAATGTAGATCACGAGCTTTAGATTTTCAGAGTATAGTTTTTCATCTCTAGTGTTGCTCTGCTACCAGTAGTCCTGGACGATACCCCGACAGTCACTTTAGGAGCATAAACATCACTCCTCTTCTAGCGATATTGAACCGTACCCCAACATAGTTGCTTGCTTCACCTCCCTCCGCAGGAATCCTTTCTCTCCTTTCACCCTTTATTTATTTATTTTATATAAAGCTATGTATCGACACTTATTTATTTCATGGGCGGGAGAGGGATCTCAACTTATTGAGAGCATAAGAGGTTGTTCCTTCAAAGAAGTGTATGTAATACCTCTGATATTGGTTTTATCCTTTAAATTTTCCCCTTGTCCTTCTCTACTTGATTGGATCAACATGGAAAACATCGAAACGTAGAGAACCAATCGTAGGGATGAGGCTTCTAGAATAGACTCAACTATCATGGTTCGACATAGAGCTTTCCTCATGCAAGGATCATATTTTTTGCCTAAACATCATCGAACAAAGGATAACCAAGATGGAGAAGGACTGAAGGTTAGCCAAATGTTGTAGTGTCACAAAGAGCTCTTCTATTTTGCCACATTTCTTTTTGAGCCAAAATGGGACACCCAAAATATTATTAAACAAAACACGAAAGAAGAGAAAAGACACAACAAAAAACAAAATCAAAATGGAAAAGAAAATGGGGGGGAACAGAAAGAGGATGTAAGATAAAAGTTAGAAAACACAAGAGAGACTACTAAAAACGAGTGCAGGATGAGTGCAGAAGGGGGTAGTAAATGCAACTTGACCTATTCCTAACTTAACCAGCTAGAAGGCCAAGGTCAAGTGTAAAGAAACTTCCAATGAAGCCACCGTAGTTGTTCCCAACCTACAATCACAAAGATTTGACCAATTAAAACTAATATAAAGCAATGTGCAACAGAAAAGCTAAGATCTTGAATAAATTTCACAAAAAATGGAAGGTCTTGCCTTTCGGTGAAGAGATGTGTCACAACCACTACTTCTAACCAGTTCACATTCTTACCTTTTCAACACAGACCATAGTTAAAAAAACTTCAGAAGCTTCTTGCGAACATATCTTCATCTGCACTGTAATTCTTAGAAAGCATGAGGAAAGATCAAAACTTGTTATTTGCGACAAATATTTCCAAGTAGGATTAATCCAATCATTCAGGGATTGGATTGTAAAATTAGAAACAATCCCCTTGAGCACCCTGAAGCCTTCGAAAATATGATTTTTCAATTAAAAGCGTGAGGTGAGGATGATAATATTGTGAGGGAAAATGGATATGATTATATTCAATAGGCATGCCAAGACAATGAGGACTTGACACAAACATCAACGAAGGCTAAAGTGCCTCAATTGCTTGACAAGTACCCAAATAACAAGATGTTAAACCATAAATATCAAAGGATGTAAAACAACTCTCATCTGATGTGTCGATGGGAAAATGGTACGCTGAATGACAGTCACAAGAGTCAAAATCACGATCAAATGGGTTGATTAAAGCATTAAATTCCCAAAAAGATAAATTAATTTTAACAACTCTCCAAATTCTCTAAAAAATAGAATCAACCTCCTTGCATGCTGAATGTGACAAACCATTTTTCTGTAACTAGTGATAAACTATACAAGCATCACAATCATCGAAAGAATTGAAAATTAATCTTAGTATAACAAACATATGAAACCAACCATGATGTAATGGATGAAAAAGAGGAACTTGATTCAACAAATAACTCAAGCAGTTGCTTACAATCAAGAGAATTTTTGGTGCCATTAAGACATTCATAAGAGAGACTACGACTTAATTATCCACCATAGAATTTAACATATATGAATTATTTGGCCAATGGTAATCTTCAAATTGACCTGCTTCATAATTTTGCGCATTCACAAAAGATATACGCTCCAAACTTGAATTCGATACAAGATATTTGCATGAGGATGAATTCAATACAACAGTATGATCAGAAATCCAATCTTAAGAAATAGAAAAATTGTAATTAGAAATCCCAAAATCCATCAGGAATGAGTTTGCATCTAGTGAAACAATACGAGTGAAAGAATTCTGCGAGAAAATCCAGACTTGACATGGTTCAAGAATTTTACCCGGATCGCGATATCTTGACATAACCCTCAATGAGAGTTGAAGTGTGTCATATACCTGACAAATTATGGAACTCCAAAAAAATAAATAAGAACATTTTACAAATTGAGTCAGATCATAAAATTGTATGTGGACAACTACTATCAATTAAGTTAACAAGATCACCATTATTTGGATGGAAGCTATCTACATAACTGGTTTGATCATATTTTTCAACTTCAAAAAAAATATTACTCAAGTCATAATATTCTTCTGATCGCAAATCTAAGAATGCAAGCATCAAAAAAATCTCATGATCACACTGATTCAAAGATTTGCCCCCATACAAAGCAAGAGATGATAAGGGATGGAATGGATGCTCTATAATTTCATTTCTTTCTTCTTCATCATGGATAATCTCATTATCCTATGTCATTTCAAGATTCAACTCATCAGATAACAAACTTGAAGAACATGAATAATTTCCATCACAAGTTGATGCATTACAAAACATTAGAGCACAAAGGATAGGGAGGTGAAGAGGAAGAAGTGTTCATAAGTGAATCTTCTTTGAACGAAAAAAATTTGAGATCTAAATATTTCAAAACAAAATCTTCTTGAGAAACTAAAAGATTAAATGGTGCACTTGGGCATTCATCATAATATATATGAACGGAGTCATCCTGATTAGAATGATTATTTCCCAAGGCTTCAAAATGATTAGGAGAATTGATTACATTTGATTTACGACTGATATTACTAGATTCATTATCATCCAAGAGTGAGGGAACACCATCTTCACACAAAGGACTCTGAAAAAGAGAAGAAATATTGAAAGAATCTTCACCTTCCTATTCCTCTACCTACAAAACGTGATTACCTTGCACCTATTCATTACTTGGATTTGGAAGAGATTAATCAGGAAGATTGAGGGACAAGGGGTCATGAGAAAGAGATGGTAGAGGATGAAAAGTATCCAAATCAGATTCACGATTTAAATTATGAGTAATAATATCATCTTGAGGAATGGAGAAATTAGTCTTCACCATAGGCTTCACGAACCATTCCGGGATTTCCTCCATGGGATCTGAATCATGAAAAACGGAAGGAGGATGAGAAGATGGATAAGGAATTTGATTTGTAGATTTCCCATCTTTATTATCATCTCAAGGAGGCATCCACGCCAAAACTAAAAAGGAGGAGGAAGAGGAACAAAGGGAATAATACGTTCCCCCTATGAAATTAGGGGTGTCTCAGGGCTTACAAGAGTTGGGGGAGCATAAATATTAGGTGGGTTGGGTTCATTGTGCAAACAAATACAAACCAAATGCTCAAAATTTTATTTAAAGAAATCTCAATCCATGTCTTCTTTAGGAACTTCATAATAGTGGTGAAGGAATCGATCAGAAAAATCCTTAATTGATTCATTAGCCTTCATTATTAGTTGATTAATCCTTTTATAAACATATTAGTAATCATACCTATCAAATGTTGAATGGAGCTCCTTGATGAGGTGTTCAAGAGAATGAATGGAAGCAGGTGGTAGAGTGTGATACCGTCGACTAACTCGACCTTCAATGGTGAGGTAGAAGAGAATACAAGCCACATATTCACAATCAATTTCATATTATTCACAGAACTTAAGGAAAAGAGATACATTCTCGACAATTGATGTATCACCCTCACCATCAAACTTGAATTGAGACAAGTCATGGAGAGACTCATCGGGCATTGAAAGTTCACTAGGGAACATTTAGAAAAACACCTCGGGAGTATGTTTTGAGGATTATCCATTTCAGATAAGAGGTTAAAAACAGACTCAATGGGCACAACTTGTCATGTGGACCTCCTTCTAGCACCATTTGTTGACGGTGTTGGAAATCAGTCAACCAAGGGGGTCTCCCCGATGTGAAGTCCCAATTAGACTTCACACCATTTGGAAGAGGAGCCCCATCTAGAGTATTAGCCCAATTGCCATATATTATTACAATTTTCTTTAGTTTTAACTGTCAACAAGAGGGAGAAGCGTGTATGTGCCTTTGAAAAATCAAGTGAGTGTGCCTGGTGAATGTTCGGTTGTAGGTGTACCAAGGTTATCCTACTGCAAGGGGAAATAAATGTGAGCCTCTAAGAGAGAGGTAATAGTACCACCTTAATAGAGACACACAAAAACAAGAAAGACTCATCTAACATCAGGTAGAATAGTCCACACAGATGCGACAATTTTTACAACCATTACATCATATTCTCAATGTGATAAGCACTAAAATAAATGAAATAGTTCAACTACTTTAGTACTTGTGAAAACAAACATGAATAATAAAAAAATATAGAAGCCTTAGGGGAGAAGCCAATGTGAAAAGTCCTTTTCTTGTGCAATGAGGGTGTATATATAATAAATGGGGTGATCCTTCACCTCCGTTGTGACTCTTGGACTACCCTCATGACTATTTGACTTCCCTATGTCTTTTCAACCTTTTCATGATTCTTCATATTCTATACATGACTCTTGGACTTCCACTTTATAATACATTTCTCCCATATAGGATTTACATAATCCATAAAATGATGTGGCACATGATAACTCATGACATGACATGGCATGACATTGCCGAAATGGATTTTGTGATGACATGGAAAATCAAGTCACCCTTTGCTACTAGTTTCTTTGTGTCTTCTTGAAATATGGTGCATGTTATTCTTCCTCCTCCTCCTTATGACTTGGAGATAAGGAGTCCTCAATGTGATCTTGATCTTATGCCTTCTTTTGTAATCTTTCATTCCTTTGTCTTCTTGCCTGATGATCATTTGGTATCTTTAGCTCCATATGTGTCATCTAGAATGGTCCCCTTATCCTTTTCCTCCATCATCATCCTGTCACAATAAGATAGATTACATGTAATTGAAATCCATTCATAACAAAATGACATCAGTCTGAAAACCGATAACCTAACATGTTTAATGGAATCACTTGTTAGGGTTGGAACTAGTGAATGGTTGGGCGACTGACTCAGGGATTGCACAGTTCCATAGGCCAAGGTTCGTGACTGAGGCTTGACACTGTTCAATGCACAGTTCAGGATGGTAAGGGTCAAAGGATTGCACAGTTGAGGGACCCAAGAGCTCAAGGTTGGGGCTTGGTGCTTGAGGTTTCCCAATGCGCAGTTCTGGAAGGAAAAACTTAAGGAGTTTCACAGTTGAGGGACTCAGGAGGTTAAGCTTGAGGCTTGAGCCTTGAGGTTTCCCAATGCGCATTTTTGAGAGGCCAGGCTAGGTGACTACGTAGTTGAGGGGCTCATTGAGGTAAGTTGAGGGCTTGAGCATTGAGTTTTCCTACTGCGATGTTTTGGAAGGAGAGGAGGCCAAGTGATTGCACAATTGCGCAATTTAGGAATTCAAGTCTGAGGCTTGAGGACTAATACTACAGAATGCATAGTTCAGGTTATGCTCGAGAGAAAGATTGTGCAGTTATGGATCTATGGAGCCGCGCTTAATCACTATGATTGCATAGTGTGTAGTTACGGGAGGTAGATATTGTGCATTACACATTTTCAAGAGGCAAGGTTGTTGATTGAGGATTAAGCTTGTGTAGTGTGCAGTCCAGGAGGGTTGAAGGATATCAGGTGGCTCGGTCAGAGAATTTTTCACAATTTTGACTAAGTGTGGGAATAATGAAATGAGGTTGAAATTGATTAAGAAATGAGCATGATCACACACTTAGATCACTTGATGACTTGAAATAGAACAACCAGAACTCATGAACACCATACTTTCTTCAATGCGATGACATTGTGATGACTCACTCCAAGTGTCACACTAAAGATACACTTTACGACGATAGTGATGACAATTGTGCAATAGTGCTTGAAACTTTGAAAATGAGTGTGATACATGTCTATATGATAAGAACAACCCATTAAAACAAATATTACCCCTTGAAACAATCCAAAATTGTTTTTTACAATGTGTGATCCTTAACATGCCAAAAGACAACACTTGCAATATGAGAAGATGTTAGGTCCCTATAATACTATTTTATTCACCCATTATTATTGTCATTGTAGCCCTTGATTGTTATGGTTGTGCCCCTGTTGTCCCAATATTGTTATTATTGTGCCCCATAGAAGCCCACTGTTGTTATTTTTGTTCCCTTAGATTATTATTGTTATGTCGGCTATGATTATATTTTGACCCCTTAGACTCCTATATATAGAAGGAGGTTTTGTCATTTTTATCATCCAAGAATTGTTCATTTGTGTAATGTAAAGGAGGTTTCCCCTTCAAAAAGGCTAATTTTGAAGTCGTTTATCAATCTCTTATTCTATTTTGTGAGCTGGTTGCATAACATTTGGTGTGAGAGGTTTGGATTCTAGGGTTTCACTACTTCAAACAGGTCATCATGGAATTTTCATTATAACTTTTTTTCAATGAAGCTTCAAAACCTGAAATTAAAACTCATTTTTTTTGCAATCTTGGTGAACCTTGTGTACAAATTTCAGATATTGTCTCGCTATACTTTCAGAGATATGATTCGAGGAAGTGAAAGAAAGAGGAAAAAATTTAGTTTGTTGGGTATCATTTTTAGGGCTGAAGATTGAAACAGTGACACGTGGAACATCACACAAGTTCACTCTATTGAACCAGTCTATAATCAGGTCATCGTGGGAGATTGGGAGTAACTATTTCTTGGAGAATCCAATCTCGATCAGAGATGTGGGGTTAGAAACAAGACTTAGAGGGTTATGACAGGACGAAATTTTAGACCTTGGAGATTTGAAATTATAGAGATACATCAGATTCAATATCGAGCTCCTACAAAGCAAAAAAAAAGGTGTGTAGTTTTTTTAAAATTTGCATAAGTTTTGTTTGAGAAAGTAGTTTGAAGTGATTCAAAGGGCACTGTGAAGCATAATTATCATTAATTGATGACCCGAAGAAAGAAAATGGAAACACCTAGTAAGAAACTCGAAATATCTACTATGGCACATGAAGAAGAGGAAGAAATGCAACATGATATATCAAAATTACGAGACCAAGTGCAACAAATTTCTCTCTCACAAAAAGTAACTGAAGCTAAGGTGGATGATTTGAAGAATGACATGGAAGCTAATATCGATGGTATAGAAGAAAAACTGTAAGGCAACATGGAAGATTTTAATAAATACATGGAAGGTTTGACAAAGTTGCTACAAGAAAGACTTCCTAATGGCGAAAAGGTAGTAGAGTAAACTCATGATGAGAACAAAAGAAATGTTAATCATGATTTCATAGACTCTAACGTTGGATTGAAGACCCACCATGTTCCAAATATCGACATGAGGAATTTTGATGACAAGGATCCTGTAACATGGATACTACAGATGAAGAATTATTTCGATCTCCATAATGTGCAAAACACATAAAAGGTACGCATTTCCACTTTATATTTGGAACCCAATCAGTTTATAAGGTATCAATAGTTTTTCTCTTGTAAACAAATTTTCACTTGGTCAATTTTTACGGAGGAAATGATAGGACATTATGAGGATACAAAGAGAAACACCTTATTTAACCATTTGATAAATCTCAAACAAAAGGGTTTAATGGTGGAGCACATTGAGGACTTCCAAAAATTGAATATAAGGGTAAATGATATTCCAGAGGAGCATATGATTGATGTGTTTATAGGGACTTTAAAGGATAACATCCAATATTAGTTTCGCCTTTGGGAGCCTAATTCATTAGAGAAGACATTCAGGTTGACAATAAAAGTGGAAAGCAAAATTATGGCAACAAGGAAACCTACCACTCACAACTATAAAGATGGAAGTGTTGCTTTCCCTAGCCTTCCACAACCTACAAGGTTGACACCAAAAAAATTAAAAGAAAAAAGAGAAAAATGGCTTTGTTACAGTTGTGATAGCAAATACACTAAAGGTCATACATGTGCTGAGAAGAAATTATTTTACATAGATTGTGAATAGGAGGAAGAAAAGGAACAAGAAACGTCAAAAGAGGAGGATATACACTAGGAGCCAACCCTAGAGGAGAAGAAGGACATATCAAGAAGGAAAAGGTAATAGTGATGATTGATTCGGTTAGTACCCATAATTTTATTCATTGTAAGATAGCCAAGGAATTGAATTGCTTCCTGTATCCAACACCAAAGTGTCAAGTGATGGTTGCAAATGGAGGAACCATAAATTTCTTTGGAAAGTGCCATAATATCAAGCTATCCATGGGAGAATATGTATTGAATAGTCCAATGCTTTCCATTCCAATGGGTGGTGTTGATGTTGTACTAGGAGTCAAATGGCTACAATCTTTGGGTATAATAAATTTTAATTTTCAATAACTTTTCTTGATTTTTTTTTGGGAAGGAAAGGAAGTTGAATTAAGGGGTATCGAAGGGAAATCGGGAAATATAATCAGCTCTAATGACATGACAAATCTTCTAAAGAAAGAAAAATAGGGCATAATTGCACAATTATGTTCACTAGAGGTTCCCACATCGAAATCATCTATTTCTCCAGATCTCCAGAACGTGTTGGACAAACATTCCAAGGTATTTGAGACTCTCAAAGGCATCCCACCAATTCATGATCATGATCATTCTATTCATTTGATTCCAGGAAGTGTTACTCCAAACATCATGCCTTACATACATCTCTATGAACAAAAGAGTGAAATTAAACGTATGGCTGCAGAAATGCTAGAGGTTGGTATAATTCAACCTAGTCAAAGTTCTTTCTCTGCTTCAGTAGTATTGGTGCACAAGAAGGATGGATCATGGCACATGTGTTCGGATTATAGGGAGCTCAACAACTCACTATTAAAGATAAATTTCCCATTCCTGTCATTGATGAATTATTATATGAATTACATGGAGCAATTTACTTCACCAATTTGGATCTTCGTTCAGGATATCATCAAATCAGGATGAAGATTGAAGACATTCTGAAAACAACATTTAGAACTCATGGGGGTCATTTCATGCCTTTTGGCCTTACCAATGCACCTTATACATTTCAAGGTTTGATGAATTCCATTTTCAAACCCTTCCGTAGAAAATTTGTGTTAGTATTTTATGATGATTTACTAATCTACAACAAGTCTTGGAAGGATCATGTTCAACATATTGACAGGGTGCTCAAACTATTGGAGGAGAAACAATTATATGAAAAACCTCCAAAAGTTTCTTTGGAGTACAAGATGTGGAATATCTAGGTCATATTGTATCTCATGAAGGTGTTATGGTAGAACCTAGAAAAATTAAAGACATTAAGGAATGGAAAATCCCCACATCCATAAAGCATCTGCGAGGATTTCTTGGGTTGACAGGGTATTATCACAATTTTTTAAAGAATTGTGGGAGAATAGAAACACCTATAACAACATTATTGAAGACAAATGTATTTTCTTGGACTCTAGAAGCAACAAAGGCCTTTGAACATCATAAAGAGGCAATGTGCCAAGCACCGGTCTTAGCTATGCTAGACTTCACAAAAACCTTTATTGTGGAATGTGATGCCTCATGAAATGGAATTTATGCCATTTTAATGCAAGAAGGAAGACCCATTGCTTTTGAAAGTCATCCAATCAAAGGAAAGTATTTAAAAAAAGCTATTTATGAGAAGGAAATGTTGGCAATACTACATGCACTTAAGAAATTACGACCTTACCTAATGGGAAGACACTTCAAGGTAAAAATGGATCATGATAGGCTTAAATACTTTTTAGAACAAAGATTATCTTCAGAAGAGCAACAAAAATGGGTCACAAAGATGTACGGTTATGACTTTGAAATCATATACAAAAAAGGGAAGCAAAATGTTGTTGTAGATGCACTCTCAAGAAAGGATGAGTATGTGAAAGCATTGCTTTGTGCCATTTCTATCATCCAACCAGATTGGATAAAAAAAGCAAGGGATAAATGTAAGAATGACGAAGAAGTCTGGGCACTCATTCAAAAGTTGTAGCAAGATCCCACTACATCTGATACATTTAGCTAGAAAAGTGATTCGTTATGGTACACGGATCACTTATACCTTTTTAAGAATTCCCAACTCAAACAAAAGATTCTTTTGGAATTGCACACCTCTCCCTTAGTAGGGCACTCAAGATTTTTAGAAACTTACCATAGGGTTAAGAAGGATTTTTTTTTGGACCCCAAGGCTGTTACAACCTTTATCCATTCCAAGTCAACGTTGGGAGGTGGTTTCAATGGATTTTATCACATGTTTACCCAAGTCCGAATGAAAAAGTGTCATCATGGTGGTAGTTGATAGAATTACCAAGTATGAACACTTTTGTGCATTATCTCATCCATTTAAAGCTCGTACATTTGCTACTGCATTTATGGAAACAATTCAAAATCTACATGGAAACCCAAATATTATTGTAAGCGAAAAAGATCCCATTTTCACTAGAAATTTTGGATGAAATTATTTTCTTGTCTGGGTACTCAGTTAGCTCATAGCTCATCTTATCATCCTCAATCTGATGGGAAAACTAAGATAGTGAAAAAATGTTTGGAAGGATATCTTCGTTGCTTTATATCTGATAAACAGACACAATGGGTGTTGGCTTATGGGGGCCTGACCCAAGTTCAGAGTTATTTAGCTAAAAAAATCCCTACACTACTGGCCCTTTCGGCATCAACCCGTGGAGTGCAGACTGAAGTCTCACCTGAAGCAGTATGAGGGGATGCAGGAACCAAGTTTCCGCACCCTTGAGATGTATGTGATGTCAATTTAGTCCAACTAGATCTGCCTTCGTGCAGGTCGCTTCGCACACTATTCTAACCTTCAAGACCTTTGCGATCTGTTATAATCATCTTTCGTGCAGCCCTAACCAGGGGCTGAGATGCTTTCATGCTGCTACGACATCGAACTGCACTACTTCCTCAAATTACACAACGTATCTTACTTATCTTCTTAATCGATCTTACTTATCTTCGCGTAAACAATTATTCTAACTTGCATTCACTTAATCAACACAATTATATACATTTGTGCATCATATAAGTATTAAAAGTGCAATTTATATCCAATGTAACAGATGCATAAAACATGAAATAAATACGCAGAAATGATATGAAACTTCTCTTTATTAATACTTCCAACTGTTACAGATTCGACTCGCCTTGCACACTTAGCTGCAGGGGTCCACGCACTCAACTGCAGAGCCTTCTCCTACTCTACGACCCAAAACTAGACTTTTCTCCTTAGATATGACTCAATTCTTCATCCTTATCGTCATTCTATTTCTTAACTACTTATAGCCTCACTCTATTTATACAATCCCATGGTCCGCGGACCATGGGTAGGTCTCTACAACCGACATTACAATAACAAAATTAAGGGTGGACAACCCTATGACTCTTTTACAAGCTACGCGCTCCGCGCCCACAAAATGCAGAGTCTTTACATCAGAAATACAATCTTTGACCAAAATCTGGGCTCTAAGCCCCAAAACTTCCCCTGGGGGATCCCGCACCCAACATGCCCCCAACACAAACATTGTGAGTCGTCCTCGAGTCACTCTGTCAGTGCGGAGATCTTGGTGTGAAGACCTCCCAACTCTGATTGGATTGTTGCAAGTTTGGCAATGCACTGAGCGGCTGCTTGCTGTACTTCCTCGACGCGCTGTTCAGTGACCGCTGTGGCTAAACTAATGCCCTGAATCGTCTCCTGTGTTGCTTGCAACTGCGTGAGATTTTCTTCATAGGAGGCTGTAATGGTATATGCCTCATCTATCCATTGCTGTAAGCGTGCCTTAAAAACTACTTCCTTATGCAGAGCAACATCCACCTGCTCCTTGAGCGCTTTAGCCTGCTGCATCCTGGCGAGCCTCTGTGTGAGGGAAAATGTCTGCACGGTCCCTTCTACTTCGTCGTATCTTTTTTGTAGATCACGCACCTCCGTTTCTAGGTGCTGTATGTTTGGGTCCCCCTGTAGGGTGGTGAGGACCTCAAACGACTGCTCAAACGACTTTGTGCAGTCTGTCACTGAACTGTTGACTGCTGCCATTGTTGTGGTGATTGTGGTGGCACGTTGTTCCTTAACCTCCGGCGGAGTTGAAGGCTTTTCCCTCAACTTCAGTTTTGCTATCTGAAGGTTCAAATCCAGTTGAACCTTGACCATTTCTTCCTTTGCCTCGCACACCCATGCTGCTAATTTTTGGATGCGTGCCTACACTAGTTCTTCTACTTGGATGGCCAACTTCAGAACCATCTGGCAGGCTTCCTCCACCACCTGCACTATTTGTCTGTTCTGCGCCACTACCTCGTTGTGCTGTAGGCTCAACTGTTCAATGTTGATGAACTGCTCGCTCATTACCTGGAGCGTGTGACCCTCCCTAGCTCGTAGTTCTGAAGTGACTCCATCTTGCAAAATATAGAGTGTCTCCTGAGGGAGCGCAGCCACGTTTAATCCGATTCCCTTCAACCAACTGACCATAGGCCTGTCAGCCTCTTTTTTGTAATGAGTGCTCCATCTGGCAGCACTATTGTGTTAGTCATCCGGGCACGCAACATTTCCTCAGCCGCAGACATGCCTACTGCAAGGTTGGTTGATACAGTTCCAACCTGTGGAGTGCACACTTGCAACTCCTGTCTCTACGTTCGGAGAGCCCCCAACACCATCTGGTGTTGCTCCTCGAACTGCTGGAGGGCCTCCGTGGTGACATCCCTCACCGTCTTTCCAATATCATGGAGATACCCCTCAGTGAGGGTGATCGGGTCGAACGAAGTCTTTGAAGCCTTCGATTTCTTTCGCGGCCCTACCTGCTCTTTAGGGCACGGATGTTTTAGCTATGTGGATGTTGTCTGTGGGTCCACATCACCTTGTTCTATGTTGGTCTTTGGCTCAGGGGAAGGTGACTTCTATCCTTTGCGCACTTCTTCTGTTGCCTTCTGCTGCTCTTCTACCAACTTTGCACTGCTTGGGCATTAACCGTTGCTTCTTCCTTCCTACGTTTTTCTTCCAACTGCGCCATCCGCAGTTTCGCCTCTTCCTTCTTTTGATGCACGACAGACTTCTCTGGTTCCACAACGGAGCTAGTTGGAGGGCACCACTTCGGCGGACATGACTCAAGGACCGCGAAGATGACATCGTTGGTCGCCAAAAAGGTAGCTCGCGCCACTTCTTCGCGGGGTGCTTCGGCATCCTAATGTAGAAATGGTGGAAGTCTGCCTTGAACTCTGCAAAGCTTTGCAAACTATTGTAGACCGTGGGCGATAACCGTGGCTTGCGATTAATCCCCATTCTGATGTTCATCTCCATGAGCACCCATAATATTTTGCTTTCCCTTATCCTTTGTGCATCTCAGGTTGCTCACAATGAAGCACACTTCCATACCTATGGAATATCCTGTGTGATCGTCAGGAATTGGCTATCTTCGGGCAATTCCCATGCCGCCAGTACTATTGACAATAGAAGCCACGCATAGTGAAAAGTTTTTCCCTGCTCCTGTGCCTCGCGACAGTTCTCAAGGAACTATCTGCATAAATAGTTTGCCTAGTTAAACTGGACCCCTTTTGCGCATTGTGCTACTAACGCAACCACCGACACGGGCACCTCATCCGCCTGAAACTTCTGCATCACCTTCCCTGCCAATACTTGCGTTCGACCTTGACCACAGGGTTGTTGATGTTGGAAATGGCGTACACTCGCTTCTTCTTCTCCAGTTTAAATTTCTTCTTCATGGCCTCTGCGATGGCCAAATCATCACTCTTTCCCTCCGAGATGTTTGTTGGGTGCTCCATTCATATGTTTTATGGAAAGATTGGGGTGAGAAAAGCGTCTGACCACTCACTTGTCATGAGGGGAATAGAAGAAGAAAGGCTTCTCAAGCTGCAAGGTACCTCTGCTCGTGCACAACATTTCTCATACATTTCTCATTATGAAGAAGGTACACTTCCATCAAGTTTATTATGCCATGTTAGATTTGGACATTTGAACTATGACAGCCTCCGCTTGTTGAAAAAAAATGGTGTTGCTAGTTTGCCTACAATTACTAGGAAATTTAAGCAATGTGATGCTTGCATTCTAGGAAAGCATAGCAAACAGTCTTTTCATGATTCACATTCAAGAGCACATAGAAAACTTGATTCATTCAGATTTATGTGGTCCAATGCCTATTCCTTCTGCAAATGGAAATAAATATAAGATGACATTTATTGATGACTACACTAGAATGTGTTGGGTTTATTTATTGAAGAACAAATCTGATGCTTTTCAAACATTCAAGAACTTTCATAAATGGATTGAAAATGATGCACAATCTCATATTGGGTCTATTCAAACTGATAATGGAAAAGAATACACATCAAATGAATTTGAAAACTATCTTCGCCATCATGGGATCAAACATCAAAAAACTGTGCCTTATAATCCCCAACCGAATGTTGTAGCTGAAAGAATGAATAGGACAATCTTAAATATGGTATGATCCATGCTCTTCTTCAAAAATGTAAAGATGATGTTTTTGGCTGATGCTGTTCTATGTGCTGCATATATAAATAATAGATGTCCATCTAATGCTATTAGAAACAAGACTCCATATGAAATGTGGTATGGACATGTTCCTTCGGTAAAGCATCTAAGGGTCTTTTAGTCCACCTATTATGCCTTGATACCAAAGGTACATAGAAACAAACTTGGTGCAAGAAGTCGTAAGTGTATCTTCCCGGGGTATTCAAACACCTCCAAAGCATATTGTCTCTATGATGAAGTCAATAAAAAGTTTGTTGTATCTAGAGATGTAATTTTTCTTGGATCATCCAAAACTGACAATGTTGTTGAGCGGCAACTTGATCGCTTGGATAGATTCACAAATGAAAAATCATTTCAAGAATTTGATAATCAGATTCCACATCTTGAAGGGCGATTCCTATACTAGATCAACATGTGGAATCTCCTTATGAAGAACACTCTCCCCCGCATGAAACTCCAAAAATGGATGATGCTTTAAGTGATGTGATTGATAGAATTTGGAGACTCAATCTTGATTCAGTCCCAACTCAATCAACGGAGTAGCCTGGACCATCTGAGAAAGGTCCCCCAAAGTGGCTGACAAAGACAATTGAAAGTGTTCATCCCAATGAGGTTGGAAAGACATGAACTAGAAATTCAAGCCGGCAAAATGGAGGTGATGTAGATGACTCTAATTCACCTGTTGATATGGATGTTTCTTATGATTGTGAATTGAACTTGTCTACAGATTTTGAACCAACTTCCTTTAAAGAAGCTTCTTCTAATGATGAATGGAAAGAAGCGATGCAAAAGGAGTATGATGCCCTCATAAAGAATGGCACTTTGAAGCTGGTTGATCCTCCATTAGGATCCAAACCAATTGGCTGCAAGTGGGTCTACAAGAACAAGTATAAAGTTGATGGCTCACTTGACAAGCACAAAGCTAGGATTGTGGCAAAAGGTTTTGCACAGAAGGAAGGGGTCGATTATGAGGAGACTTTTTCCCCCACAGCAAAATGGGCTACCATCCGGACACTCTTTTCCCTAACAGCTTAGAACGGTTGGAAAGTCCATCAAATGGATGTAAAAACTGCTTTCTTGAATGGAGATCTAAAAGAGAATGTTTTTATGTCCCAGCCTGAAGGATTTGCAGTGAAAGGACATGAACATAAAGTATGCAAACTTGTGAAGTCCTTGTATGGCCTCAAACAAGCACTGCGAGCCTGGTATGAAAAACTAATTGAGCATCTTCTGAAACTCAATTTCAAACATTATGATCTTGATGATGCAACTTTATTTGTCAAGAAAGTTGGCAAAAAAGTTGTATATCTTGTGGTATATGTAGATGATCTTTTGATGATAGGGAACAATGAAAGATACATTGCATCCATAAAGAAGGAATTAGGGAAAAGTTTTGAAATGATTGATTTGAGCTATGTTCATTACTATCTTGGTATTGAAGTAACTCAACATCCAAAGTCCATATTTCTTTCTCAAAAGAAGTACATTGGAGATATGTTGAACATATTTGGCATGACAGAATGCAATCCTCTTACTACTCCAATGGAACAAAACTTAAAGCTGACATCTATTGAAGGAAAAGAATTTGAGGATACAACAAAATATAGACAGCTTGTAGGAAGTCTCAACTACCTAACTACTACCAGACCAGACATTTCGTTTGCTGTTGGAATCCTCTCCAGGTTTATGCAAAAGCCTTGTGAGGGACATTGGTCTGCTGCAAAATGAGTTCTAAGGTACTTGAAGGGAGCTCAAGAATTTAGAATCAATTATACACAGGTGGACAACTTCAACTTGATTGGATACTTTGATTCAGACTTCGATGGAGACAAAGAAACTGGGGTATCTACTTCAGGATATGCTACGAGTCTTGGATCAGGAGCTGTCTCCTGGAGATCACGCAAACAATCAGTTCCAACAGATTCCACAACAGAACCAGAATACGTGGTAGCAACTGAAGCAACAAAAGAAATTGTGTGGCTTAGGAAAATTCTTGAAGATTTACAGGTAAAACAAGTACAATCAACTCCACTCATGATTGACAATACCTCTACAATAAAGTTGGCCAAGAACCCAAAGTTCCATGATTGAACGAAGCACATCTATACCAAATATCATCTGATTTGACATCGTGTTGAGGCCAAAACAATCCATCTCCGTCATTGTTCCACTAATGAAAAAATTGCAGACATCTTCACCAAAGCACTTGGAAGAGAAAAGCTTGAACGATTCAGAATGATGCTTGGACTCACCAACATTCCTTCAGATTAAGGGGGGGAATGTTGACACCTAATCATCAGGATTGGGTGAATAAATATAATTAATGTAAATAAATAATAAGAGATATGAACAGTCATCGGGAGATGAAGTGAACAGTCTCCCTCATGTATATAATAAAGACCAACCTGAAGGAATAATATGAATTGATTTGTTTTGAGGAGTTACTGCCTGGTCTGACACTCCCCTTTACAAGGGAGTTGGGTAATTCTATGAATCAAATGGTTTGTGATGGGGATGGGCTCCTCCAGCCACAAGCACCCATCATGCACCAAGAAGAGCAGCTGCTTGATGACAAAAATAGTCATTGGGGCACGATGGAAATGCGACACCTAGAGCAGGTGTAACAATCCTGCCTTCTCTACACCTCTCAACTATTTGCGCAGCTCCAAATCTATTATCCCAGCCGCCGCGCCTTTCTTTTGGCGCATGAGTTGTACGGTCGCGAGATGCGGGAAATTCTCGTGGTCCACGAGATCCCAATCCTCAAACTTCAGCACGGGCTCCCGTCCCAAGTGCGCTCCTTCAAAAATAATGTTTCTAGTGAGCAATGGAGTCTGCAAAGGGCTCTTGCTCTGGTCTATACCTTTGGGGACCTTTGCTTTACCCTTCTGCGGGGGAACATATGCGGGCAGCCTAGTAAGAGGGTCTGCGCCCTAGGTTTCTTCCATTTCTACATCCTCCTCCTATACCGAGATTTCTTCAAACTCTTCTTCCTCATCAGACTCGAAATTGATAAGCTTCCCCTTTTCTTCCATGGTGAGCTTAGTCCTTAGTGAATTTCTAGGTTATATGCACACTGGTACCATGGCCTACTTGTCTTTCGTGGGTCTCGGCGTGCGCGGTGATTTAGGGATCTCAGTGACTATCCTGGCGCTCTCTGGGGCTTCTACTTCAGTAATTGCCTGCGCAGCTTCCTCAGCGGTCATTGCTCCAATATCCATGGCTTCTTTAGGTGTTTCCATAGTGCGATTCCACAATTCTCTCAACATCTCGGGTAATTGATCAAGCAATAGATTCGCCTTCAGAAGATCGAACGGGTCTCGGTTCATGAATGTCTGAGCGCGCAACACCTTAGTTCTCAAATTTCCAAGTGTTGTTTGCTAGACAACCCTCTGTAATTTATAGCGCCTTTTGAATTTGAATTCGACCATTCCCCCCACATTCAGTCCATTAATGCTCGATTGGTGGCATATTTTCAAGAATCTAGCCCATAAAGTTTGCCTTAAATGCCTGCCGCCCGCTCCATTTGGTCTCAAACCAAGCATCACATCATGAATAGTGACTGTAATGGTCACTTTCCAGCCAACCCGCGCGGCAGCACAACTACCCTCGCGCTGTCGTGGACCCTGTGACACTTCGCTACTGCGCGCAGTCCTGACATTGCGCAGTCCCCAGGCAGAGTAGTTTATAGTCTCGCGCCTCCTTTCAGCTGCCTGGAGCGCTAAGATTGTGCTTCTGTCAGTTAGTCAGATGGCCGAGCCACCTATGTATGGCTTCAAACGACTACCATTTACTCTTCCTGGGAAAGGTTCTCCATTTAACTTTACCAACTGCACCGCGCCACCATCTGTGATCTCCTTAATAACATATGGTCCCAGCCAATGCATTCTAAGCTTCCCTGGGAATTTATCAAACTTACTATCATACAAAAGCACCAAATCATTCACCTTGAATGTGCACAACTTAATATGTCGATCGTGCCATGCATTTTTGCGCTGCTTTTGTACCTGCTGGTGGAATCCAGCCAAAAATCATTCTTCTTCGAGCTCCTCCAACTTTGCGAGCCTCTCCTCCAGGGCTCCGTGATCCATCATACCTGTGAGTGTTGCTATGCGTAGACTAGGTGTTAGTGCTCAAATCTGCCTCAGGCTGAGGAAGGCAAAACTCGAGGCCACATCAAACCACGCTCAGCCTCGTAGCTAGCCCTACGAGGACAGGAGAGGGCTCTCTCCGGGTCTATCTCGGCAGACAAGTTTTCAAAGGGGCTGAGATGACTGATAAGGAATACTGATTTTAGGCTAGTAAATTGATAGAAAGGGTTTTTAATAAATGATTGGGTTTTCTGGGCTGTGTGGGGCAAAGACAGCAAGAGCAGAGATTAAATGAAAAACGCAGATTATCTCCTGAGGCAAGATAAGCATGAAGTTTAACAATTAAATTGAAATTAAAGGGCGTGGAAAGACTGTTTAAGATAGCTGAAAAGGGCATTAAATCAATGAGTCCTTTACAGACAGAAGAAGATACACAAATACTGAACGCTCCTCTAGGGCAGAGCAGTAAACTGGATTCTGGCCTTCTACTTAAAAGCATTCATCTAGAAATGATTATGCAATGAAACAGTAAACATAACAAGGAACGTATGAGACAGAGAAGAAACATATGTCAAATGTCATACCACAGGAATCTCAGGCGCCAGAGCTGTATCTTTTCATTAAAATCTCTGTCAAAACTGTACAATAGAAGCTCTGTTTTTCTCCACGCACACCTCAGAATTCTCCCCTCTCTACAAATGATTTTTAATATATTAAATAAAACTCAGCTAGGAGAAAACAAAACGACCCAAAACAAGGGCACTGTTTCAACTAAAATGATGAAAATAGGAAAGGTCTGCTCTAAAAAGGAGCAGCGTTACATTTGTTTGTTAATAACTAATGGAGAGGCGGCAGCTGTAGCTGAAGACCCTTTAAATTTGTAACTGAAGACCAAAATAGACAGTGCGCTCTGTTGTGGCAAGTATTTCCATTTAAATTTAAACTTTCCGCCTTTGACTGCCACTTGTTTTTCCTTTATTTGCTAACTTATTAACAAAATGCTATTTGAATAAAAACTAATTTTAATAAAAATATTTTTTTATAGATTGCCCGAGCCTCATTTATGTTACCAGCCAACAGCTCCATGTTTATATAGCCTTGCCAGGCCTCTAACATCCCACCACATATCTTAATTAAGCTTTCCCAAACTCCTCGAGCAGCTTCCAAATCCCCTCCAAGCTGATATTCTAACCGAGCCCAGTATGCATGCAAATGCAAGAATTGATCTGTGTAATTCAGATGTGAAGACAAATATTCTGCTGCACGCTGAAATGTTTCTCGAAGTTGAACAACGTAAGATGATTTACTAATTTCATCCATCTTCATAATCCGTCGCCTCAAGCCATCAGCACGAACAAGGAACAAATCCAAATACTCATTAGGATTTGAGAACCCACAATGCAGAGACTGCTCAAACACGGCAGAGAGATCTTCCTCTGAAGCATCAAAGCGTTCCAAAGCAAGCATGTATTTAGCCCAAGTGCTTCAACCCAGGGGCAGTTTCGGACAGCTCTGGCATAAACAGATTTTATAATACTGGGAACCTTCAAATTGCTATCCAAATATTGAGTATAACAGAGCCAGAGATCATTTGCAACTGGAAATTCTGTTATTGCTCTCTCATAAAGAACTTGAACACGAGCTGGATCTCCTGAGGATTCTTCAAAGTTGATATAGGACAGGTAATTTTGAAAAAGTTCAGTATCCGCCTGCTTTCCTCTAGCCACCTTTTCTTCATAACTAGCACGCGCATTGTACATTTGTAGAGCCTTTTTATAAGCTGATATCACATTGGAAGGAAGTCCAGCTAAATGATCTATGTCATTCCCAATCACAACTCCCTGCTGCTCTTCCCAAAATTTGTAATCTTGAAGCATTGAATCAATGTCTTTCAATGGTATTGAAAGTTTTCGCCGAAATAGGTTACGGATTCGATCAACCTGTTTATCTTTTACCTCTTTGCTATTTTCTTCCATTGCGATGAGTAAAGCTTGCTTGAATTCTCTATATGCTGCCCACAATTTCTGAAACGATTCTTTTCAATAATTCTTTTCAATGATTCTTCCAAGGCACGATTTCTTTGCTGGAGCTCATCCTCTCGGCGCTTCAATTCAGAACTTCTTAGCTCTATCGTCGATCAGATTGAAATGACAGAGAATGAAAAACAATTCTCTCTTCAACCAAGGCTTGTTTCCTAACATTAATAACACCACAATCATGCTAAAATCTACTGAGCAACCTTTAGAAGCCTACTTGCAAGTCGATGGAGCCGATTTGATAAGAAACTGGGCGCAAGACAAAAATTTTCTGGGCTCTGTCACTGTATGGGTAGCGCGCCTACCCAGTGCGTAGCGCACCTCTGTGTGCGTAGCGCCTGTGTATTTTTACACTGGCCAGTGAGGCCCAGTGCGTAGCGCCCACCTGAGTGCGTAGTGCACACCTCCAATGCATAGCGCACACCTCTTTTGGCAATTCTTGAACTATTGGCTGCAACCAAAGTGAATGTATACAACAAAGCAACTTGAAGAGAGGAAGCAACATCCATGATAAGCGAGAAACCATAGGATGAGAAGAACCAACATCAAAAGTGAATGCAGAACCATTTTGAGAGGTGGAGACTGAAGCCTTTTACTACCACTCCTTTTAAGGGCTCTCTCAAAAAGGGTGACTCTGTGGAAAATATGCCACATTAGTTCATTCTCTGGTGTATTTGGGCCTCTAATTAAAAGATTCACCAAACCCAAGATATCTTGCAACTCTTTTTTAATCCACTGTTTTTTTAAAGGTTCAAGTAACCAAGCTAAAATGCTTTGCTGTTGCTCACTCCCAGCAGCTGAAGCCATCACAAGAAATGTTTCTCCAACTCACTAATTCGTTCTTTCACTGGATGCAAATGAATTGACGATTGTGGAAATATATTATGTATGATAGATTTTGATCTTCGATCTGGAACCCTTTTTGCAATATTTGAAGCATTGATGTTTCTTTTCAACTTTATTTTGCATTGCCTCTGATTACTGATAATGTTTTTTCTGTTTGTGCTTTTGCAGGGATAGGAGCTGCAGAAGCTGCGGCCATTTGAAGAGCTGGAGAATTTTGAAACATTTTGACAAATTACATATTCTAAAAAACACATTTACTGATTTCTTCTTCAAAACAGGGTTTTGAAGAAGAATCAATCTCACATTATTAACGATGACATTCCTGAAAAACTTACTGCGTTATTTCACACTTCTGCAGACAAAACCCTGAACTCAAGACATAAAATGACTCATCTGATCAAAATGGCATTTAATGACTACCAGTGACGGGAAATGAACCTTGGTGAATTTGACAGCAGTGGGCTGACAAGACAGAGTCTAACACTAGGCATGATTTATTCCATAGGCATTACGGCTTCCACTCCATAGACAAGCCTAAAAGGTGTCTGTCCCGTCAGTTTCTTGCATGTCATCCTATAAACCCATAATACTGCTGGTACGCGCAGGTCCCAATCACTTCGTTGCACATTGCATACCTTGTTCAGCGCGTTGCATACCTTGTTGAATGATTATGAGCATAAAATCTTCTACGTGATTACTCTTCCTGCATAATTTTTTCCCAACATTAAGAGCCATCTACGAGCCCCCCCCCCAACACATGCTTATTGACCATGTATTTCAACGTGGAGTACATGTGCATCCGCGCAGGTTGGGGCTCTTTTCTGTATGCTTGCATCCTCCTGGCCAGATGTGCGCGTGGATCATCCCGTTCATTGTACTTGTCTGTCAGTCGCACCCTAGGCTTCCCAAATCATGTGCACATCATTCTCCTACATTCGCGCCAGTTGTCAAAGCTCCCTTTGTGCATACCCCACCATCTCGCAGGCGTAGCGCGCAGTACCTAGTCCAAGGCCTGGAATCGTTGCTTTTTCGAAACTTCTCTTTCAAATTTATCCAAGAAGGTATCTACCTCACTTAAACCATCATAAGTAGGTAGGTATCTTACTTCTATCAATACGCAGTGCAATGACCTTGTCATCATATTACAACTCAGTGTAGTTACCTCATGTAACCGATTCTGCCATTGCTCTATTTCTTCATCAGAATCTGAAGTACAAGAGCTTTCGCGCTCCCATGCAATCCATCCATCCGCAGTGGGATTTACCCAGTCTTGGTATCGCTTTTTTATCTTGTAGATGCAGTCCAAATCATCATCACTTTCATAGTTGCACACTGGCTTTGTATAGCATGATCCTTCAGCAGGGTCCAGGGGTACAACTACGCGTAGTGATTTCTTTTCAAAAATCATTTTCCACTAATTACCCCGTTCATGTCAGTGGCCCAGTCAATTCCTAAGAGCGCATGATAGGGATTGCTATCATCAAAAATCTCTATCACTTCAAAATCTGCCGGTGCGCTTGCTCCCTCAATATCCACAGTTATTCCCTGCAATCGCCTCGTGGGTATGATTTTCTGCTAGTTCGCCATTCGTAGTTGAATTGGAGACCACTATAACGTAGGTCTCTCCATTCGTTCCCATGTATGCTTCGACATAACATTCACATCCGATCCTAAATCTAGAATGACTTGATCCATATCATATTATCCGATCTGCATGGTTGACCTCATTTCCCGTCCTGTTCTTGTCTTATGCTTTCTGATCTTCTGGACTACGTGCGGCTCTCCTAGCACGGTCCTAACGCATCTATTAATGAGTTCTTATAATCCTTTTACAGCCTTACTGTCACGCAGTAACTTCATACATGTTTCCAAGAATGTTGTGAGCATAGATGGGTCCATTTCCGGCTCTGGTCTATCTTTGCTTCCTGAAGTGGAGGCATCAGCGAAGCTCTTCTTAGCTTCCATGAAGGTTTCCCGAGTGCGCTCCAAATCAAACTCCGCTTCTTTCGTTAGAGCTTTGCGAACCCAAGTACTATCTTCTAGCTGTTTGCCTTTGTCATCTCCCATCGCGATTCCACTTCGGAGCACAATGTTCACATTCGGATCTTCCTCGCGCAGCTCAGACCTCATCATTTGCAGGTTTTGAGTCGGGGGAGGCAGTAGCGCTCCTTTGTCGCATATCCTAGGTATCAACGTAGGAAAATCTTCTGTCTAATGATCAAACAAGGTGTAATACAAACACGAAGGGCGCATTGGATTCGTGCAATCACAGGCATAATGTCTTGGCCCTCTGCAATTATAGCATATCAACTGTCTGCGACCTCTTCCAGGTCCTCCTCCGCCTTGGCCTCGTCCGCACCCCTGAAATCCTGTTTGCGACATTCCTGCATTCTGGTCAAGGGGTTGCATTTCGGCTTGAACTCTGTAGGTGGGAGTTCTATCCATCATCAACTCATAGCTTCTACAAGTGCGCTCATTGTGTCCCACCGACCTACAAAAGTTGCATAAAAACTGTTGTGAATTTTGCGTATACTTCTGTAACAAGTGGCAGTTGTCCGTGGCATGTTTTCCAGCTATTTGACAAAATGCACACCACAAAGCAGGCATTACGCTAGGTCCTACTTGCACTTCCAGCCTTAAAGGCATCGGTCCTCCTCTTGCGAGGTAATTTGTGAAAACCGGGCAGTGGTCCTTGTCATGACCCTGACCCTTGCATTTTACGCACCATACCTCTTTGCGCACTTCTGGTTGAGCTGTCCTGTCCTGTTTTAGACTCTGCATCTCAAGGCATAAATTCTTTAACTGCACGTGGATCTGCTGAACTCATAAGTTAGGATCCTGCATTGGGGTCTCATGCAGCCTTATGGCAATCTCTAGGGCTTCTGCCTGTGTTGTTATCTTCTGCTACGATAATGCACTCCTTAAATGTGGCATTAGCGAAGCTACAAACCACTCGCGATGCTGTCCATCCGTCAGATTCATATTAGCTTTGCGAATCGTACATTTCAGCCTTTGATCTAGATCCCAAGGACTCTCACCTAGTAGCAGTATGATCTATTTGAATCCAATGATCGACTGTGCTTCAGACTTCAGCCTGCTAAATTCTCTATTTAGCGTTGTTTGGATATCCATGATTCCCGCATTTGGATTATCACTGGAGTACTTAATATACCAGGTCAGCGAGCAGTCTTGAAGAGCGCTAACCAGTGTTGCTTTCTTTATATTGTCATCTGTAACTCCTTGCGCTTCCCATACAACCCTTACAATGAACCAGAATTGGTCCGGATCCTCATTTCCCAAACCTTTGAACACATGCAACTTCACTATGCTTGCCATATTGAATCGCGACAGTGGTAGAGGTGGTACGGGTGATGGCGGTCAAGCTGGTGGTGGTGTGGGTGGAGGTCGTATTTGCGAAATTCTTTGCCTTATTAGATGGATGGCACTTCGTGGTGAGACCTTCACGGGCTCTTCCTCGTCCCCTCACAGAGGTGAAATAATGGGGCTATTTTCTGGTCCCTTATTTCCTTCGTTCCTGTAAGATTTTCCACTTCACGTAGCCCCGAACATCAAGGTAACTGCATAACCCTCTTTTCGCACAATATCATTTTAATCCAAGTATTCAAAGACTTTACGTACTTACCTCATGGTCCTTTGAGAAAGCGTTGCTTTGCCTCGCTGTAGCTAAATGAGGTGTCAACCGTGAACTCAGTAACGAATCCTTCTATAATACAATCGAGCCAATGATCAATGACGCATGCGATCTTATCCTTTGATGCTTCCAACCTTCACACTAACTCTGGGGTTCACACAATAGGACCGTCAAGCTTCCACCTTTCTTGGCTCTCTGCTAGCTTCACGATCCACTTGTATAGCTTAGTAGGGAAGAATGCGAAGAAGATTTTGTGGATCTCCATGTACAGGTAGCAGTCTAACCACTCTTCTTTTGACAGTCGCGGGTTCTTGTTCTCCTGCGTAACGAACTCATGAATTCTTCTGTCCAACTAGCCTTATATTTGTTTCTTAGTTGGATTCCAATGATACATCATCAGACATCTCTATGCAGATTCCAGTCCCGACAATGGAACCATTTGTTGGCTTATGGGGGCCTAACCTAGGTTCAAAGTTATTTAGCCAAACAAATCCCTACACTACTGTCCATTTAGCATCAGCCCGCGGAGCGCAGATTGAAGTCTCACCTGAAGCAGTATGGGGGGATGCTGGAACCAAGTTTTCGCACCCTTGAGATGTCTATGATGTCGATTTAGTCCAACTAGATTTGCCTTCGCGTAGGTCGCTTCACACACTATTCTAACCTTCAAGACCTTTGCGATATGTTATAATCGTCTTTTGCGCAGCCCTAACCGGGGGCTGAGATGCTTTCGTGCTGCTACAACAACGAACTGCGCTACTTCCTCAAACTACACCACGTATCTTACTTATCTTCTTAACCGATCTTACTTATCTTCACGTAAATAGTTATTCTAACTTGTGTTCACTTAATCAACATAGTTATATACATTTACATATCATATAAGTATTAAAAGTGCAATTTATAACCAATGTAACAGATGCATAAAACAGGAAATAAATACGAAAAAATGATATGGAAATTCTCTTTATTAATACTTCCAACTGTTACAGACTCGACTCGCCCTGTGCACTCAATTGCAGGGGCCTGCGCACTTAGCTACGGACTACTAGGCCTCTGCGCACTCAGTTGTAGAGCCTTCTCCTACTCTATGACCCAAAACTAGACTTTTCTCCTCAAATACGAATCAATTCTTCATCCTTATCATCATTATATTTCTTAACTACTTAGAGCCTCGCTCTATTTATACAATCCCATTGTTCGCAGACCATGGGTAAGTCTCTACAACCGACATTACAATAAAAAAATTAAGCGCAGACAACCCTATGACTCTTTTACAAACTACGCGCTCTGCGTCCACAAAATGTAGAGTCTTTACATCAGAATTACAATCTTTGACCAAAATTTGGGCTCTAAGCCCCAAAACTTCCCTTGGGGGATCTCGTGCCCAACAATGGGTCAAGTGGTTGCCTCTGGCTGGATGATGGTATAACACTTCCTTCCATACTGTAGCAAAAATGACCCCATTTATGACACTTTATGGATATCATCCACCATCCATCACATAATATTTAAGAGAGAATTCTAAGGTTCAAGTAGTGGAAGATCACATCGAGCATCAACAACAAGTTCTCCAACTCTTAAAGAATAACCTCACTTTTGCACAAAATAGAATGAAACAACAGACAAGTCAACATCACAGCGAAAGAAGTTTTGATGTATGTGATTGGGTATTTCTACAACTACAACCATACAAAAAAATGTCCCTCAAGCAAGCTAGGAAGGATAATAAATTATCACCAAAGTATTATGGTCAGTACAAGGCATTGCAAAATATTGGTACTATGGCATCCAATTTGGATCTTCCTACATCTTCTCAAGTGCACCCAGTTTTCCATCTTTCATGCATAAAGAAGGTTATAGGTGAAAATCTCCCAGTTCAAACAATATTGTTAGAACTTGACGAGGAAGGAAAAATCATTTTGGAACCTAAAGCAATCACAGAAACAAGAACTCGATCGGTGACTTTGGTAAGAACAAGTGTGTGACTTTGGCAGAGAGTTAAGTGCAATGCATGAATGTTCTGCCATGTGGAAGGGGAAAATAAGTCAGCCCCTTAAAATCCTATAATAGTACGCAACTTGAAAGGAACACATGAGCATAATGACATCACAAGATAATATGTGAAATAATTCACAACTTAACCGTGTGTTAGGTAAACTTGACTCGGGATATAGTCAAAGTTGACCAGGTAAACAATGATGGTTTTGGGGCACATGGTATTGTGCACCCATGGTTTTTTTGTCTGTGGTATTTCATGCAATGGAGCTTGGCTGATAAAATTACAGGAGAGAAGGGTTCTTGGTTCAAGTGGGAGAAATGGCAGAAGATGGTAGGTTTAGGGTCGAAATATTTAACAGCCAAAACTACCAGCTGTGGAAGATGCAGATGGAAGATTACTTGTATCAGAATGATCTGTACCTACCATTGAGAAGAAAGACAAAGAAGCCAATGAGTATGACAGACACATAATGGGATATTATCGACAGAAAGTCACTTGGAACAATATGGCTGTGCCTAGCAGCGTCGGTAGCCTTTAATATTTCAAAGGAAATGACAACAGAGGGTTTAATGTTAGCATTGGAAAAACTATATGAAAAACCCTCAGCCTCAAATAAGGTATTTCTTATGAAGCATTTATTTAATATGAAGATGTCAGAAGGTGGATCTGTTGCTGATCATTTAAATTGATTTAAAATAGTTACGAGTCAGTTAAGTTATGTAGGTGTAACTTTTGATGAAGTTAGGGCTCTTTTATTTCTGTGCTCATTACCAGAAAGTTGGAATGGTTTAGTTATGGCCATTAGTAACTTTGTCTCTGGATCTATTACTTTAAAGTTTGATGATGTTGTTGGTGCAATCCTTAATGAGGAAATGTGATGGAAAATCTCCAGTGAGACATTAGGTAATTCTTTGAATGCAGAGACTAGGGGAAGAAAAATGGAAAGAGGAAAGAGTCTAGGATATTACAGTAAGACAGGGAAAGGAAGATCAAAGTCCAGATCGAGGAATTTGCTGGTGGATGTTAGTCATCGAAAGAAAAACCTATTGTAGCAACCTTCGTGGTATTCTTTCATTACCATGAGGTGATCTCAGTGGCTTTTCACTGTGGTCTTGAGGTTTATTAGATTATCTCAAGGTCATGGGTTTGAGGATTCAACTTATCGCTCTAGTACTTTTTTAAGTTCAATATTAGATCTGCAACAAAGAAGATGCATCAAATGGTTGAAAGGATCCGAGGATCACGATGATTATAGATATAGCAATCTTGAAGACGTACAAGAAGGGAATTGAAACAAAAATCTAAGGCTGAAGTCTTGTTGGTGTCTCTGGTCCAAGGCTGAGCATTAGACACGTGAGGTTGCTAGAGATAAGCCTTGCAACTGAGATCGTGAAGTTTTTGAAAAAGTGTAAGCCATTGTTTGGGTTGAGGAGAACGTTGCACATAGGTTTATATGCAAAGGAAAACCCTTAAGAGTGATGCTCAAGGATAACCGCATGGGTTGAATGGGAGGTATAGGAGAGCATCAAGCACGAAGTGCGTCAAGTTGAGAGGGTGGTTATACAAAGCAACAAGGAAACAAAACAAAACAAAAAATATTATTACAATGGAGTCAAATTATATTGCATGTAAATGGGCATATTGATGTAAGACCTGGTAAGGCATGCGTACCCCTGGGTAATCACCCGTACAGTCTGGGTTAGACCTAGGTGATAGGGGGATGTCGGGTTAACAATACCCCAAGTAAAAAATTTGAGGGAGGTAAGGGCTAGAGTGAGCGAGGTTGTCTCACTTAGCAGGTTTGGCTGGAGTGAGTCAAGGAACCCCAAGTCAAGTTTAAGGGGGGAATTGTTAGGTAAACTTGACTCGGGATAGATTCAAAGTTGACCAGGTAAACAATGATGGTTTTGGGGCACATGGTATTGTACGACCATGGTCTTTTGTCCGTGGCATTGCATGTAATGGAGCCTATAAGAGTTTGGGAATACTTCATTGTAATGTAGGCCTAGAGGTGAGCGGTGAAGGCTCACTTGGCCAGATTGGCTAGGGTTTTGGCCAATGCTAATGAGATCTCACTGGGTTGGGTTTTTCCCCAGATTTGGGGTTTTCCGGTTGTTGCAGGTTATTTTTATATTTATCCCTCTCGGTAATTATTTATGTTCTAAAGTCAATTTCTTAACACCGTGATGAATTGATACAACAACACACATTCAACAAGATTCACACCAATGAAAATGCAATAGTTCATAAGCATAAGTGTAAGTTAAATAACATACATTGCAAATACAACAGGAATATTCATACTACATTCGCAACATATGCATGAAAGAGTGTTGACTTTGAGCTTTTATTAAGTGAAAGTTCCAATCATAGATACACCATTGATAGACCATTAGCCCCAATAGTGGAATGTCAATTCAAAATCACTTTCTCCTCCAAAGAAACATACTTCCTCCACACTAGGAGAAACCAAGGCTCTCAAAAAACTCCCAATCTCTCGATTCTAAGCTTAATACTAGCCAAACGTTTGGCTCCCAAAATCCCTTTACATGAGTTATGAGGTTCTATTTATAACAAGAGGGGGTGACCCTTCAACTCCCCTTTGTGACCTTTGGACTACCCTCATGACTCTTCAAATTATTTATGAAATAAATCATTACATTACATCATGACTCTTCACATTCAAATATTGACACTTGGAATTCCATTTACAAATAATATTAGGATTTACACTCGTACCCATATAATAAAAAATAGGGTAGAGGCAACTAGACAGCCTAACAATACAAAATACTATCATGCTTGAGTTTGGGAGAACTTAAGCTCTGCAACTTCCACTTGATGTTTGTCGGTCACGTAGCGGTGCCAAGCTTGGTACTGTGTTATGACATCCCAAAACTGTGTTATGGTGTCTGGCTGGAAGAAGACTATAGCCTCCATGGCATCCAAGTACAATGTTTTGGAAGCATTTTCAACTTCGTTCTGAAGCATTATCAACATTGTTTGCACTAGGAGAGGGCCACCAATGTAGTTGTGCACGTTATGTTTATTCAACTCCAAGTCCTCCTTGGTGGAAATTTGTCTCAGTTGCTCCAAGTATTCCTTTATCTCCTTTTTGACCTGGTTCTTGGGTTTGGCTTTAGTGAGTGAGCTAACTGATGGGATCTTGTGTGCCTTCACCAAGAAATCTAGACTATTGTATATTCATGCATATGAGTCTTGAATGTTACCAATGAATCAGGCGAGATGTTTTCTATTTTGGATTAACATATGCACTCTTGCTTTATCCAGATCTACCTGTGGCTTCATCTTCTTACCTAAGTCAAGAAATGTCCCTTTCTATCGCATTGTCCATTCATGCATGGCAGTGATTGCATCTTGCACGTTACTAAGAGTTTTGACAAAGAATTTACACTGCTACTGCAAGCCATGCACGCAGACAACTACCTTATGCATGGTAACTAGCTCCTCATAGAGATCTTGCATAGTCTCTCCAAGTGTCAATACTTCATTGAGTATCACAACCTTCATTTCCTTCAGATGGACATGTGCAAAAGTTGTGTTCTGAGCTGCTGTGCGAAGCTATTGAATCTATTCCTTGGAAGCCTACAATTCTTTAATACTTGCTTATTCTCGGCCATCAGACACTGAGTATTCAACTTTTTTGCACCTGTGAAGGCCAAATTGGCTGAGGCAAGGGCTTCGGGATCTCTCCTGATGTCAACCACAATTACCCTTTCTCTCATAAAACTAGGAGATGCAAGATCATCCAAAAAATGATTTTTACGCGCTTTTACAATATTCTTCTGGAGTTCGTCATATGAAATATTAGTGTACATGTCCATAATCGGATCATCGTCAAGAGGAAAAACTTCCCCTTTCTCGCCTGGAGATGACTCTGCTGCTGGGGGTGGGGGAGACTGTATAGTGACCTGTTGTGTGCTAGGAATCAAGTCGACATTTGGGTTCTGCGGTTCTAATTTCGCCTTCATGTCATTGATCTCTATCAATTGTTCAATCTACCGAGGAAGCTCCCAATCCTGTAAATTTCCACCCTACTCCTCTGTTGGTTCTGTTCTTTCTCTTCAAATTGTTTCCATGCTAGTTCTTCTGATATTGTGCGTTTCCTTTCTTCATCTTTCCGCTTCTTCTTCTTTTCCTATTCTTGATTTTTCTTTTCTTCCTCCATTCTCCTTTGCTCTTCTTCTCTCTTCCTCTGTTATGCTCTCTACATCCTCTGTTTCCCCTTTGCATCTATTGCTAATGCCTCTTTCATAAGAGTTGGATCTTATTTCATCTTGCGCCTTCTTTGTCTCCTTGGACTATGAGAAACCTTTCTCTTTCTTTATCCTATGCAGGGTTGCTCCCTTCTATTGGCACTTCTTCTAGCGTTGCTGCCTTCTATGGAGTGACCTGTGAAGTTCCTGTAAAACTGACCGGCTCTTGGGTCTTGGAGGCAATATAGACATTTTTCCATGGATCCTCCTCCTGAAAATGAAATGTCCCGCTTAGCCACTAAAAATTCTTGCACAATGGTTCTTGAAAATACCACAAAGATTGTACAGATTAAAGTCTCGAGTACTGAATGAAAACTTATCTATTTCCTTTGATTTAGTATCTGTGACTTTTAGGTTCTTTATCTCGTACAATCCAATTTTCATAGGAAGAGTTGGCCAAGGTGCTTTCTTCTTCCTATGCAAAGCAGTTAGCAACGCTCTGGCGAGATAGATGATATGAAAATTATTGCATGACGATCTTGTCAGTGGCATACCTTGGAAAACATGCGGTGGCTTCTCTCCAACAAACACTCTAAGGAAGGTGCCATCCGCTGAGGAAAACCAATCTACGATCTTTGATATTGCCTCCGTTGTCGCAGGCGGCATGCAAGGTAGTTCTTCCTCAAATATCATCTTGTATAGCAGAATGAGGAAGTGGTCAGTTAGCTTCTCCATAACACTCGATTGCTACAATTCGAGAGCATCTTGCAGTGTATGTGCACGACAATGTCTTGACGTAACCAAGCCTAGATCATACTAGGGAATGGATTATGTGCACAGATTGCATCTAGTAAATATGGAGACATATAAAATCTCTCTTTCCCACCCTCGGGATGATTCAGGGTGTTACCTACATGGATCTTTAATTGTCAAGCCAAAAAATCTGACCAGTTGAGAAGCTTCCCACTGTTCACAACCTGATTTAGAAAGATTGCCTACTCTTCCGAAAAGGTCTCTGTGCCTTGTTGACCGTAGATTTTGCAAGTTAAGATGAACAACAACATATAGGCCCTCTTGAGAGACCTTGTCTTATATGTGTTGGTGGGTGTCTATCGAAATATTGATGACTCCTTCACCCAAATCTTAACAACATCTTTCATGCCCAAATAGTTGTTGGTGGCATAGAAGAATGAATCCATGAGTGTTTTTGGCTTAAGAAAGTGGTACATATGTTGATAATCTGCTACCAGAAAAGTAACAAGCCTCCATCCACAGGTACTACTAAAAGTCATGATCTTCTCATCAATATGTGAGACAATCTAGCTAATAACATATGCACATGGGAAGGTTGGATATCTACATGCAACCTTGTGTAGCCCTGATCTCTAGACATTCATGTATACCTGTCAGTCCTCTATATCTATTGCAAATTCCTTTGCCAACAAAGCTTCATTTAATTTTTTCCATGTAAGATCCGAGTCCTTTTCTACATACAATTGAGTGTCTGGGTATACTAGAAAGTTTACTGGCATTTACTCAACTGCTTCCACAGTACTAATTTCAGTGGTATCTTTTGAAGCACTTCTCTTGGGTGCCATGGTAACAATGAATTTTGGAGAGAAGTGCTCAAAAATTGTGGTACCCATGGGACATAAAAGGAACTCATGGAAAACAAACATAAACTTTTAAAAATCTACCTTCAAAGCAGGATCAAGAAGCAAACTAGTGCACTAGTGAGAAAAATTGCACAATTTTTTCAGAGAGAGGGAGACTAGCCATGGGTACTACACATTACGTAGTCCTAGCAGCCAAGGTGCAACTTGAGGCTTGAGACTGCAAAATGCACAGTCCATCCTGGGCAGTGATTGGGAGAGACTGCGCATTGCACAATCTTAGTGGCCAAGGGGTACACTGAGCCCTGAAACTGCGCAATGTGTAGTTGGGCTAGCTTGTATTGCACACTATGTAGTCTCAGAGGCCAAGCCTAAACTTGAGCTTCTGGATTGCGCAATGCCAAGCTGGGCAAGGTGAAAAGTGGCCAAGGGAAGTGCAAATTTGTGTGGTGGAAGTGTGGGAAACAAGAAAATCTAAAATATAATGAAATTTAAAACATAGATCTGACTAATTGTAGATTGATTGACGTGAATCAAATGCAGAAACTTAACAAACAGAAGGAAAAACAAATATGTGAGGAGAGTTGCTGAAATGATGATTGCCGGTGTGCAAAAACAAGAAAATCAATGCGACACTTATGAAAGAAAAATGACGAACTAAAACAACATTTCTACAAGCTAATGCAAGTTAAAACGGTAACAACAATGAAGAGAAACAAGAAAAACAACACTCATAGAAGTGAAATGACGAAAAAAACGACAAAAAAAGTTGCAAAAGATGATAAAAGCAAAACTCACCCAGAAAAGCGACGAAATCTCCACCGAATATTCATTGATCTCCTCGAGAATGTTAGAGCTCCAAGATCAATTTGTTGAAAATGCAACAAGATGATGGAGCTTAGTGAAAAGAAGTCGCCTTCACTAAGTGGGTCCGCAGGCTATTTTTGGCGCAAAGTCTATTTTTAGACATATGGATCATGGTCTATGAGTTGCAGGATGCTATTTGTGGATGATTGGTCACGTTGGTAAAAATAGATGGACTTCTATTTTTAGACATATGGGTGGAGTCTATTTTTAGACTGCCAGTCTAAAAATAGAAAAGTCGAATATTATTAGCTCTTAATAATATTTGGACTGTAAACATTATCTTATTCTCTTGGAGCACTTCAGTTCGAGCTACGGATGTGGCACATGCAGCTACCAGAAGGAAATACAATTTTCTAATGGGTCAGTTGAGCTATTGCATGATGGACTTCAGTTAGAACTCAAGTGGTTGAGTTTTGGTGGAGTTGATTGAGGAGTTGATGGAGTTGTGTTCAGTTTGACTTGGTTGAACTAGTTGTATTTAGTCTAACTAAAGAATACACTAGTGATGAGTTGCGTGAATTAATTATTAATTAATTCACTAATTATTAACTCATAAATCAACTAAAGAATACATCAATTAACTCAGTGCATGGACAGTTTAGTGGAGACAGGTGTTAGAGGTGCGTGAAAGGGAAAGACAGCTGTCAGTTGTGACTATAGTTGTGCATGAGATTTGCACAATCAATGGATTGAGTATTTCCAATGAGGATTGCGTGGTTCAGCCAAGGGAAATAATAGTTTGGATCAGCCATTCTCATCTATTCTCATGTAGGATTGCGCAGTGGAGGCAGGCAAGGAGAGGAGGAGATTTGAACCTGTGATTGATTCAGATCTGAGCTAGTTTGTGTGTAATAGGTGGAGATAGTACTGAGTACTTGCGAGGAGTATTGTACTATGTATTGTTACATGTTCTCAATCAATATAATATACAGATAGTTTGGGGTTTTCAGCTGTATGCTTTCCCGGTTACATACTGTGTTAATGTGCGCATGCGATTGATGTTTCATTGTTTTTAATTCCGCAAAATTGATGATCAACGTAGAGGAGGTTATGTATTATGCATGCATTCCACAATAGTGTATAATCAGGATAATCTCTGTGAATAAGTGCCATATTATTCAAAATTTATGCATGGTATCGGAGCAGAGTTGATCATCAGATCTACTATTCAGAAAGTGTTTACATTTTATTTCTTTAGGCAGAGTCTGTAATCGGGCCAGGTAGCCTCTGGATTCATCCTTCTTTTGGAAGGTGAGATATCCGGTGAATGCCCATACAGTCAATCTCTGTACAAGAAATACTTTGTTCTCACGACTTTTAGATCAGAAGCGGTTGAGTTTTGAGCTGGTGGAATTCGAATTTGCACCAGTCTTTTCTTGGTGTCGAAGTTGAAATGTCTTTCAACGGATTGCGATTGGAGTATGCCCTTGAGGGTAGCTCGAACTATATTGCATGGAAAGACAGGATGGAGGCGGTGTTATATGACAATGGGCTGAAGGAGTTCATAGAGGCTGAGGTCCCAAAGCCTACTGATGCTACTCACATTGATGCTTGGCAAAAGAAGAGCTCACATTGATGCTTGGCAAAAGAAGACAATAAAGTGTTGAAGGATTCTGTTGGAGGGCGTGAAGGATCACATTGTGTCCAGCCTGCATGGAAAGGCTTCTCCATACTTGATGTGGAAAGCGTTGGCAGATCTATTCCAAAGCAAGAACGACCAGAGGAAGTTGGCGCTCAAGGATAAACTCAAAAACATTAAGTGTGAGAAAGGAGACAGTATGCCTAAGTATCTCACGAAGTTCACCCAATGCCAGGATGAGCTGCGAAGTGTGGGGGTGACTGTCGATGATGAGGACTTGGTGAGCTTGGCTCTCCTTGGTCTTCTGAAGAGTTGGCATTCCTATCAGGACTCTGTTAATGGTCGGGAGAAATTGCCAGGATGGGAGAGACTTTGGTCGGATCTTGTGCAAGAGGAGATCAGGTGGAATACCAGGGACGAATCTTCATCAAAGGCATCTAATGAAGAAAATTGTGCTTTGGCTGCCAAAGCAAAGAAGGGGAAGGAGAAGGGTTCTCTTTCCGAATCCAGTTCTTCCAATGATGCGAAGAAGGTTGACAAATTGAAAGTGCGATGCTTTCGTTGTCATGAGGTGGGCCATTATGCTGCAAATTGTCCACGGAGGAAATCCAAGAAGGGATCTGGGGAAGGATCTGAAGGTGAGGCACTTGCTTCACAGTTTGAGTTGGATTTCACACTCTTCGCATTCATGGTTTCATCCATGGTGGGAAGTGGTTGGTTTCTTGACAATGGAGCTTCTTTCCACATGATCGGTGACAAGAGTTTGTTCAGTACTTTGGAGGAGAATGATCTCCAGATACTCATAGAGATGGGTAATGATAAGAAGTATAATGTCTCAGGTGTAGGCATGCTTATTTTTTAGAGGGAGCATGGAGCTTGCCTTACCTTGACTGATGTCAAGTATGTACCAGGACTGAAGAGAAACTTGGTGTCGATCGCGATGCTGGAAGACAGAGGCTATGATGTAGTCTTCAGTAAGGGAAAGGTTTTCCTCAAACACATCATCACTAGACAGGTGAAGCAGATTGGTTCACGGGTCAAGAACCTGTATGCTCTTGAGGTTCAAGATGCATGCAAAGCCTTGAGCAGCGAGGCAAATGATGGAGACTTGGTGGTTGAGAGGGAGCGTATATTACCTCTCAACATGCAGAGCCAGAAGAAGTCTCAGACGACTGTGGAGGAGCCACGATTGGTGCAGCAGCTTCAGGAGGTTGTGGAGTAGCCACAACAAGGGAAGCTGAGAGGAGATCGAGTAGAGACATCTACTCATGTAGAGACCTCTAGTAGGGGGAAACTTCGAGCTAGGTGGGCTGAGGGATCACATGCAGCCATACCTCTAGGTAGGAGGTGGGGTGATGTAGATTGATCATCCCAAGGAGGAGGGGCAGGATCCTTGAGGTACCCAACCTCTTGGATGAGACCTTGCTATGAGAGCCCTAATGTGGAGTAGCAGGAATTGACTGATTGGGTAGAGACAGATGCGGATGGAGCAGTACAGAGAGCGACAGTGTAGGGAATCCTAGGACAGCGCATAGCTAGCAGGTTGCAGCAATGCGAGAGGAACAAGTGTTTTGCACAGTGCTAGGTGGCACAGAGAGGTGTGCAATGGTGCGAGATGCATGGAGATGTTGCAGCAGCACAGATGTCAGAGAGGGAACACTTGTCAACAACAGGTAGAGCTTCAACATCAAAGTATGTTCCCAGCCCAATAGAGTGGTCAGTTGGGAGTGTTTTTTGTTCCAAGTGTTGTTGGAGCAAGTGGACCGAGCAAATGTGTTGCATGTAGAACATTACAGAGGTAGGACAGGGGTTGCAGATAATCCATATCTTGTTGGGAGGGAGTGTTGAAAATGCAACAAGATGATGGAGCTTAGTGAAAAGAAGTCGCCTTCACTAAGTGGGTCCGTAGGCTATTTTTAGCGCAAAGTCTATTTTTAGACATATGGATCATGGTCTATGAGTTGCAGGATGCTATTTGTGGATGATTGGTCATGTTGGTAAAAATAGATGGACTTCTATTTTTAGACATATGGGCAGAGTCTATTTTTAGACTGCCAGTCTAAAAATAGAAAAGTCGAATATTATTAGCTCTTAATAATATTTGGACTATAAACATTATCTTATTCTCTTGGAGCACTTCAGTTCGAGCTACGAATGTGGCACATGCAGCTGCCAGAAGGAAATATGCTTTTCTTATGGGTCAGTTGAGCTATTGCATGATGGAATTCAGTTAGAACTCAAGTCATTGAGTTTTGGTGGAGTTGATTGAGGAGTTGATGGAGTTGTGTTCAGTTTGACTTGGTTGAACTAGTTGTATTTAGTCTAACTAAAGAATACACTAGTGATGAGTTGTGTGAATTAATTATTAATTAATTCACTAATTATTAACTCATAAATCAACTAAAGAATACATCAGTTAACTCAGTGCATGGACAGTTCAGTGGAGACAGGTGTTAGAGGTGAGTGAAAGGGCAAGACAACTGTCAGTTGTGAATATAGTTGTGCATGAGATTTGCACAATCAATGGATTGAGTATTGCCAATGAGGATTGCATGGTTCAGCCAAGGGAAATACGATTTTGGATCAGCCATTCTCATCTATTCTCATGCAGGATTGCGCAGTGGAGGCAGGCAAGTAGCGGAGGAGATTTGAACCTGTGATTGATTCAGATCTGAGCTAGTTTGTGTGTAACAGGTGGAGATAGTACTGAGTACTTGCGAGGAGTATTGTACTATGTATTATTACATGTTCTCAATCAATATAATATACAGATAGTTGGGGGTTTTTAGCTATATTCTTTCCCCGGTTACATACTATGTTAATGTGTGCATGCGATTGATGTTTCATTGTTTTTAATTCTGCAATATTGATGATCAACGTAGAGGAGGTTATGTATTATGCATGCATTCCGAAATAGTATATAATTAGGATAATCTCTGTGAATAAGTGTCATATTATTCAAAATTTCTACACAATTGTACAAATGAGCTCTAGAGTCATCCATTAAATATATTTGAACAGAATGAGGTGCATGCCTAAAATCAAGGAAAAAGAGACACTTGGTGGAAATTTCTAAAATAAGGATTGTGCCACCTTTAGGAAACTAACGATGGATTCCTACTTTCTGGAGATTGATTTTTTATGTCGTCTTTTCCATTTTTTTTTTTGTTTTTTGGGAAACTTGCCATGCACACTACCGGGAAAGATTTCACAATTATGGGGAATTGGAAATTTTTTTGGCTCAGTGCATTGTGCAGTTTTTGAGCTCAAGTAGTGGATTATGTAGTTTCTGGCCTTAGTGTCGGGTTTCTTTCATGACTACGTAATTCCAATCATCAGGGTTGGCTTTCCCTCATGGATCGCATAGTTTCTAGAGGCAAGCCCATAACTGCTGCAAGATCAAGTCAGAAGGATGCGTGTGACTCAAAAAGAGCAGTTAATTATGAAAACAACCAAACAAAGCACATATGAAAATAATAAGTCTTAATCAACTCATGAATACTTGACGACAGTAAAAAATAAGCTTATGTCAACAGAAAGGAAGGCTTCAAAATCAAAGCATAGGCAAAATTTTGGAGGGTGGTTGTAGCCGTTATAACACTTGGTGACACATTAGTAAAACTCTAGCTCTCCGTATGGGTCTTGTCTCATGTAAAAAATGTATAACTCTTTAGGAATTATTGTTTAGTTCATCGATTACCATAGATTCTTCACTTAACTTGCGTTAAGGATATAATATCTACCATTCTATTCATCGACGACACACTTAACCAAGCCAAGTCAAATTGAGTTTGTTTCGATTGGGGATGAGGAGTATATAGATTCACAAGTGAAAATAAATGTGAGAGTCTTAGTTTTAATCTTTGGTGTTGCTCCACTTCCAGTAGGTTTGGATAGTACCCCGATGGAATCACTTCAGGAACACAAAGATTGCTCCGCTGCGAGCTCTTAGTGTCTAGGAGTCACTATTGATCAAATGTACTCTTTCAAAAATTTTGATTAGGGTCCTAGGTCAAATTTTTATGGTTTCAATAGGTTTTCAAATAAAAATTTGATCACTTGTTAGTGTGTCTAGGTATGTTGCTACTCCCTTCATTTCATGGTCAAATTGTCATATGAATCATGCCATCACTCATTGTGATGAGTCATCAGTGAAGTGTCTTGATCACCATCTCAGTCATCATCTCATGGTAAGTCATGCGTCAAGGTCCAAATCATCAGTTTCATACTCCATTAGATGCCATCATTAGGTCAAGTCATCAAAAAGGTCAAAAAAGAGCCATGACATCATCTAGATCATCATTGTGGGAGTAGTAATAGGGAAAAGTGTTCTATAATGATATCTAAAGTTAATTTTGATATTTATTAAGATGTAATTATGTATAATAAGGTTTGAAGCTGCAGTATACTAGCATTTCATATCATTTTGTGAAAAGACAAGGTGGGGCCACATCACCACCTAAGAGAAAATCGACCCCCCAGCCTATAAGAAGACCAAAGGAGCAAACCATTTGCTCATTCCACCCCCATAAGACATCACTCCACCAAAAAGAAGCATTTCCATCCTCTAAAAATAAATTTCTTGGAACCAAAGTGTCATTCTCTCTCCCTCACTGCGTTTTTGGCAGCCTTGCTGCGCTTTTGGCGAAATTGTTGTGCTTTTGGAAAAGGAGCCAAATCACCCATTGCAAAGGTTTTCTTCAGAAAATTATAGGTCCAACACATCATCAACAAGCAAGTGGACTTCATTCACTCCTCCTTCATCCTTCCTTTGCTTCAGTTTCCTCATATAGCTTAGTGAATCACCCTCTCCTAGGGTTTAGCTGCGCTTTTGGTCTCTTAGTCATTTTCTTTCATTTCTGTGGTAAAAACCATACATTTTATGCTCAAACACCCTCATTTACACTCCATATACCTCCTCTTATATTTTCCCATGAATATTCCCCTCATCTCCCTCATTTTCCCATAAACCCTAACCTATGCTACACTTCTTGACAATTTCCTAGGCTAGGACTGTATTTTGAAACTTTCTACCCCTTCCCCTCGTCCATTCCCAAAAATTTCACTTCCCTACAATCCCTGATACCTATCCCTACCTCCCAAAATTTCCCCATAAATTTAGACAAAACCCTGACCCCTTCATTCCCCTCCCTTTACAAAGCAGCCCTAAATCCCCTGTTTTCCCAAAATTAAACCCTAACCTTCCTCCTAGTGAGCAAGGGTTTTACCATGGAGGAAGAGACCACAGGCATTGAGAATAAAAAGTACAAATGAGGGAAAATTTCTAGGTATGAGCCCACAAGATCTAAGAAATCATGGCCTCACCTTTCATCAAGAAATCTTTCCAAGGTGTGGGTTGTCTAGGTTTTTCTGAAAAGATTCAAGAGGTAGGTTGCCATGCCAAGTTGGAAAACCTTTTTTATGCTAACTTCAAGAGGGAAAAAACCACCATAGAAGGGATAGAATTCATGGTATCAGCAGAGGTGATTGACATCATTTTTAGAGTTTTGTGATCATTTGCTAGGGTTTACATTGCACACAGGGACAATTCTACTTCAAAATTAGTTTCTGAAGTAAGGAAGATGAATTTGAAAAAAGTGAAAGAGGTTTCTGTCAATAATATAATAAGGAAAAAAACATCCTTTAGTTTATACACAGGTTTTATGATTTGGTATAAATGCCAAAAATACAATTGCTACAAGAGATTTGCTGCACTTCTGGAGTAGCCTTGGGAGATTGAATTTTTAGGTGTCTTGGAGAAGGTTCTTTCAGTGCTTGATGACTCTATTGTGTAGAAGACGTCCTTAGCTTTCCAACCATACCACGTTCAGACCAAAAATCCTCTAAGAAGGCCTCCAAATCAGTCTCCAAACTTTTCACTGCGCTTTTGCTATGAGCACACTGCACTTTTGCAATTTTTAGTGACCAACTTCAAACTTGGATTTTGAGCAAATGGGAAAGTATTTTCGAAAAATGTAGGTTTTTTTTGTTCATAACATAACAAAGAAAAAAAAATCTCTACATTTTGTAAAAATATTTACGGTTAGAGATATATTTCTCCATATTTGAGCCCCATGTTTGCAGAAAACCCAGAATTTTTGGAAATTTTAGTCAGCCAAAGGGCGCTGTGCTTTTCCTCGAGGCCTCCAAATCAAAAAAAGTTTATATGCCTGAATAGATTGTGACCTGAAAGTATCATCCATTTAGTTTGTGTGCCATGTCATCCTTCTGGTTGGAATAAAAATGCGAATAACATGCCAAAAAATCACTTTCTGCCACTATTTTCACCCTGGCACTGCGCTCTTAGAGCGACCTTGTGAGAATCCATTTTTCTCAACTTTGGAGATGCCATTTTGCATGCTTAAGGATTCTATATACAACCAGACATCCCAAGAGTTCCAATGGGGCCTTCAGATCATAATTTGGAGCATTGGAAGTCACTCAAAATTGTCCTCCAAGTTGGCACTGTGTTTTTCGTAGAATTCGTTGCGCTTTTCTCAGAAAGACATGAATTCAAATTTTCTACAGTCAAAGTCAAAGATGTTGGTCAAATTACTCCTCCACGGTAATCATGTGATATAAGTAAATGTAAATGAGGTGGACATTGTAAATTTCATGTAGATTTAGGCTTATGTTTGTAAAGTCAAAATGAATCAGTTGGTCTAATTAGGGAGTTTGTTTTTAACTTCCCTAGGTTTAGGTTTGGTTAGAGATAATCATGTAAACTGTTCCTATCATGAGGGATTTGACCCCTGAGAGGGGGAAAGAATTGTTTTGGTATATAACTACCCCAAATCAAACTCAAGGGAAGGGTTGGACATCAGAGAGTAAAAGGCTTTTGAGCTTGTATTCGTCATTTTTTTATAGAAAATTAACAGGCCAATTGCAGCTATTATTTAAGAATTCTTGTGGTATGATTTTGTGACATTGTTTTTCTTCTATAAATCACTTAAATGAATGATTAGTTATCCTTCTTTCCTTAAGCTCTGTTTTGTTAGGAATTTCATGTTTATGTTATCTATCTTCTGTTAAATGAATTAATGATATTCATGCTCATTTTGAACCTTTTCTTTTTCAACCCTAAACTACATTGACAAAACTCAAAGTGTCACTGAAACATACCTACCTTGCTCATCTATATCCCTTGTAATTGAATATTTTGAAACCTTACCTAGTTCCCTGACCTCTATTCCTCATTTAACAAAACCCTAAAATTTCAAAACCCTAGATCTGAACATACCTAGCCTAAAATTTGATTTCCTCTCTAGTCACTTTGTTGATTGTGAGATCCTTAAGAGAGCCCTCTTTGATTTGGTAGGGCTAGCTACCATATCTAGAGATTGGTTTGAGGTTACCTCTATTGATCTCCTTTCTCAGCATTGGGATATTGTGGAGGTTAACACTAGAAAGCCTAGACAATACCCCTGTAGAGTTTCTTACTTCACCTCTCTACACAGGACGCCTTTCTCTTCTTTCACCTTTATTTTATTTTTACATTTTTTCACTTGGTTCATAAAACTGTGCATAGGCACTTATTGATTTAACAAGGCAGAAGAGGGATCCCAACTTATTGAGAGTAGACAAGGTTGTCCCTTCAGAGAAGGATATTTATATATAACTCTAACACACTTGTTAAGGTTTTCCTACTCTCCTTACTCTACTCGACTTAGCTAACAAGGGTTAATAAAAAATAAAAGAACGATTAGAGTAGGTGGTACTAGTTACGGGTTCAAGCATCGTGATTCCATTGTGGCTTTCTCTAAAAGAGAATGTATTTTCCATCAAAGTATCATTGACTAAAAGAATGCAAGATTCACACAAAGAGAGGGAATAAATAGATAACCAAGCGGTTGTAGTAGCACAACTTCCTCGTGAACTTCACCATGCTTGCTTTGGAAACCAAACATAATCTCATGTAGAAGCTATTCTACTATTGAAAAGAAACAGAAAGATAGGGAAAGAGAAAAATGGAAAGTAAATCAAAGCAACACAAAACAAATCAAAACAATCAAGAAAAACAAATGAATACTCCTGCTCCTAACCTAACAGAGAATAGGTTAGACCTACGTGAAATGATATTTCCAATACAACTACCGATGCATCAGTTGGGCTATGTAAGCTAGGGAATTCATGTCAAGAAATATATTTAAACATAAACATAAAAAATAAAGATAAGACAATGCATACCAAGACGTTTGAAGTTTGAAAATGCATGCAAAAAAGTATGAAAGAAACACACATGCTAGGTAATATGTGGATCCATTACAATGTTTAGACACATTGTGACTTAAAAAAAAGCAAGAACAAACTTTAGAATTGCGGAAACTAGTGAACATAAAGAAAGAAGAAAATTTTGGTTTTGCAACTGTGCTCGCCAGTTATGACTCCTCCAATGAATAAGCGATAGGATCATGCAATGCAAATGGAGGATGCAAAAATTGTGAGAGAGATTGATTTTCAATTTGTGCTACAAAGTGATGAGGAGCCTTGGAAGATACATCATTATTTTGATTGGAATTGGAACTGATCTCAATATTATGAGAACTTGACATAACCATCAACTCAGGCTGAACTGCCTCGAAAGCTTGCGGAATTTCCAAATCATCAAAAGAAGGATCATAGAAGACAGGTGGCTTAGAAAAATCAATAGCGAAAAAATTAGAATCGTGATCAGATGAATGAGTGAAAAGATAATGAAAGCCACGACCAGAAAGTTCAAGATAAAAAATAAAGGCATCCTCATGATCTGACGAATCATAAAGAGGGTAAGATTGGAGACAAGAAATTTCACCCTCTAACTCTTCAGAATGATGAGATGATAGATTAGGGAGATTTAAAAGAGAATATTTTTTCTCTCCGCATTTGGATGAAAAACTAAAATTCCCTGAGTTCTGAAAATGACCGGAAGTAATAATATCATTAGAAACTAAATTTTCACAAGATTCAATAGGAATGAACACAAAAAATGTCAGGATAAATAGGGATAGGTGTGGAAGGAGAAAAATCAACCTTCATAGCAGATTCTTGTTCAGATGTGGACTCCCACACATAGTCATCGTAAATTATATCACAAGTTTTTTGCACAACACCAAATCCATCCTGAAGTTGATCCTCTTGAAAATCCAAAGAAAAATTGGAAATGGGTGAACACAACAACCCACAATGCAGAGGACAAAGGAACCAAAGGATGGTGGATGAGGAGATAAAACTTCATCGCAAACATCAGATTCACAGTCCAAATTTTCTCTAGAATTATGAGTATGTCGAGTGGGAGAAGAAGGTGATAAATAATTGGATGAATTCTAAATTTATCCCACCTCAACTAGTGGAACTGGAGCTGTTTGATTAGAAGGAGACACAGAGTTAACTGGAACAAAAATCTCATGCGTAGTGAATTTAGAAGCTCTAATACCAAGGTATGTTGGGAGGCTTTTGAAAGATGCATATTCGTACAGATTCAAAGAAATCTAAACAAGAAATTTAAATTTCTCTTTCATTAAAGGCCAATCAACATCCTCTTCAGAAAATTCAAAGAAAGAATGAATGAAATGCTCGTGGAAATCATCAAGAGATTCATCATGTTCTTTTCACAATCACATGATTTTCTTGAACACAGATTTGTAACCATACCTATCAAAGGCATGGTAAAGTTCTGTGTAACACCATTCCCTTACGCACCCTTCGAATGTAAGAGTGAACAACCTACAAGAAGCTTCCTCGCAATGAATATTATGCTTTGTGCATAATTCAAGAAAACGAGCGGTGTGCTCAAAGAAGGTTGTTTCACCCTCGCCATTGAATTTGAGATTTGATAAGTCATTAATGATTTCCACTGACACTTTTAGTTTTGAGGTTTTAGAAAAACATGTTAGGGCTAAGATATGGAAAGCAACCATTAATGAGTGTGGAAAGTTTAAACTGACTTCATGGGATTAGCTTGTCATCTAACATTCCTTCTAGCACCATAAATGTTGACAATGCTAGACCTACCAACATTCAGGGGATCTCCCCGATATGAAGTCCCAATTAGACCTCACATAGTTTGGTATAGGAGTCCCAACATTAGGTGTTAATTATATGCCCTGGCTGTGAATACGCATAAAGTTATGTACGATGAATTTGGTGAGAACAAGTGTGTGACCTTGCAGAGAGTCAAGTGCGATGCATGAATGTTCTGCCACGCAGAAGGGGAAAATAAGTGAGCCCCTTAAAAGCCTGTAATAGTACAAATATTGAAAGGAACACACACGCATAATGACATCACAAGATAATATATGAAATTGTTCACAAGTTGATGGTGATGAATTAATACAAAGCACACATTTAACAAGATTCATACCAATGCAAATGAAATAGTTCATAAGAACAAGTGTAAGTTAAATAAATAACATACATTACAAATACAATAAGAATAGTCCTACTATATTCAAAACATATGCATGAAAGCATGTCGGCTCTGATATTTTATTAGATGAAATTTCCAATCATACATACACCATTGATGGATCACTAGCCCCAATAGTGGAACGTGAAGTCAACATCACCTGCTCCTCCAATGAAATATACTTCCTCCATGCTACGGAGAAGCCAAGGCTCTCATAAAACTCCCAAGCTCTCGACTCTAAGCCTAAGTGTAGCCAAAATCTTGGATCCCAAAATCCCTTTACATGAGTTATGAGGTTCTATTTATAACAAGAGGGGGTGACCATTCAACTCCCCTTTGTGACCTTTGGACTACCCTCATGACTCTTCAACTTCTTTACAAAATAACTCATTACATTACATTATGAATATTCACATTCCAATATTGAAATTTGGAATTATACTGACAAATTACTTACAAATAATATTACAATTTACACTCATACCCATATAAGACAAAATAGGGTAGAGACAACTAGACAACCTAACAAGACAAAATACTATCAAGTTTGGGTTTGGGAGAACTCAATCTCAAAAACTTCCACTTAATTTTTGTCGGTCACGTAGCGGTGCCAAGCTTGGTACTGTGCAATGACATCCCCAAACTATGTTATGGTGTTTGGTTGGAAGTGGACTCTAGCCTCCATGGCATCTGGGTACAATGTCTTGGAACCAGTATCAACTTCCTTCTGAATCATGATCAACATTGTCTGCACTAGGATAGGGCCACCAATCTAGTTGTGCATGTTCTGTTTATTCACCTCCAAGTCCTCCTTGGTGGAAATTTGTTTCAGTTGCTCCAAGTATTCCTCTATCTCCTTTCTAACTTGGTTCCTGGGTTTGGCTTCAGTGGGTGAACCAAATAATGGGATCATGTGGGTCTTCACCAAGAAATCCAGACTGTTTTATATCTATGCATACGAGGCCTGAATGTTACCAATGAATGAGGCAAGTTGTTTGCTATTTTTGATCAACATCCACACTCTTGATTTCTCCAGCTCTGCTTGTGGCTTCATCTTCTTACCCAAGTCAAGCGGTGCCCCTTTGTATCACATTGTCCATTCATGCATGGGAGAAATTGTAGCTTGCACATTCTCAAGAGTTTTGACAAAGTATTTAAATTGCTACTGCAAGCCATGCACATAGACAACTGCCTTATGCAGGGTAACTAGCTTCTCATAGAGATCCTGCAAGGTCTCTCCAAGTGTCGATATTTCATTAAGTATAGTTGCCTTCATTTCCTCCTGATGGACCTGTGAAAAATCTGCATTCTGAGCTGCTACGTGGAGTTTTTCAACCTCTTTCCTGGTAGCTTGCAAGTGCTTTGCCAAATGCTTATTCTCTACCATCAGACATTGAGTATTTGAATTTGTTGCACCTGCAAAGGTCAAGTTGGCTGAGGCAATGGATTCAGTAGCTCTCCTAGTGCCGACCACAATAACCCTTTCTCTCATAAAAGCAGAAGATGCGGGATCTTCTGTTGGAAATAATACTGATAGGGGGGTGAATCAGTATTATCAGATCAATCAAACTTTTCAATGCTCAGAAACATATACGCTACTTCAGTTAGGTGAACCAGCGTGTACACGCTACTATGACTAAACAAAACAGCGTATAAGAAGAAAACTCATAATTTAGTTAGCTTATTCTTCAGTTAAGTTCATCAGGACATTATTCACCACATTAATAGTAAACAGGTGCAGTATAACAGAATAGATCAAAAGCCACACACATGAACACCAAGATGTAAGGTGGAAACCCAATGTGGGTGAAAACCACCTGCTGCAAGTTGTCTCTATCTTTCTTTAATATGAAACTTCAGTTTACAATCTTTTGTACTGGTGCAGCCTTATACCAGTACGCAGGCTACAACCTGCAGAAGGCTACAACCTTCTCTCGTTCTCCAAACTTCCTTGGAAGGGAGCTCCAACCCCCTTTGCTCTTGTACTAGCCAAGATACTAGTACGTAGGTGCTGACCTACAATCTTCTTTCCTTCAGGTACCACCTTTCATACATTTTCAGACTGGATATTCCTGAAGCACAACATTACAATCTGTAGACCCCAATTCATTCAATTTTCACAACAGATCATTGAAGCATAAAACAACCAAACTTTGAATCACTGAACCACTGAGCCCTGTCAATCACCAGTTACCAGAACACAGAGCAGACTACAGAACTCTGCAATAACAGTCAGACCCCACTGTAAACCCAAAATCAAGCTTCAAAAGATATACGCTACTTCAATGAGCAAAACCCGCGTATACACGCGCTTTTGCCGAAGCCAACCTGCGTATAGATCTAAAAATAAATTTTCTCAATTTGCAGCTGTACCAGACATCAGTTAGACCCAGAACATAACATTGCGACAATATGCAGATCTAGAAATACGCATAATCACCCATATCATGATAGTGCATTTCAAACCATTAGATCCCGATCTATCCTTAGATCTAGTCTTCCATCAACCGATGTGATCTCTCCTTGGCTTAGATCAAGCAACCCAGCACCTGCATATCAGATCTCTTTCTCTCTTAGATATTCAAGCCTTGTCGAAAGATGTGTTTGCCTAATGATCTTCTTCTCCTTATATAGCCTTAGGCCTTGCTCAATACCAAGAGCCAAAACCATAGTAACACAATACCATCAACTTCAAAACTAGGGATCGACACGCCCGTCGAGACACAATGGTCCGAAATCATAGGCACAACTTCCAAGGACTAACCACCATGGACCAAAAGGTACTTTTCCACATACACGCGCTTTTTCTGAATCCAACTAGCGTGTACACGCGACTTGAGCTTAACGAACCTGCGTATATGAACTTCCTTGGCATGCTGTACTAAGATCTGTCTTCTGATTAAGTTGCCATCACCTGTACCAACCTCTGAACACCTGTACCAACCTCTGAGTGAGTTGCCATCAAGGACAACACTTGAATCATAATGCCAACAATCTCCCCCTTTGGACTTGATGGCAACCACCACACCAAGTCACTCTCCCCCTTTGACATCAAGGGCAAAGGGCTGTGCTCCCCCTGAGGACATGCTGATACCTCTGCTTGGCTGACTCATGCTCCCCCTGAAAGTAGGCCAGATCTGCAAAAGATGTTCTTCAAGAAGAACATGACTCTATACATCATAAAGGACCTTCCTATCACTTAGGACTCATACATACATCCATCTCTCAACTAAGTGAGAATATACAAAAATTGACTCATCCACCCAACCAAGTGGGTATACATCAAAATTTTACATATGACAACCAATCACATTGCATCAATCATCCCAGGCATAGTGGGGAAACCAACATAGGCCGTTACATGACCTTGACACCATAAAAGAGACATCGCAAGAGAGATACATGACATAGAGACAACAGATCTAGACCAAGACTTATGAAAGTCACCAGCAGCATATGATAAACATCGTTTTAGATCAGCAACCGGGATTTCTTTCTGAGCTCCTTTTCCTGAAATCAACAACCAAAACATCTGAATGCCAACAATGCTTTATGAGACTTTTAAGCTGCTCCCCCTGAACCTGTGCCTGCTGCACCCCCTGAAACCGTGCCTGAAGAATTCTGACATACCCATTGCTGTTCAGAACTCCAGAGTTTGCCCTTGCTGTTCAGAACTTCATATACGCGATTTCTCCTGCATGAAACAGCGTATGTACGCGGATATAATCCTGCAACAAGCGTACACCTTACACGCGACTTTCCCAGCATAAATCCGCGTGTATACGCGTATATACCTTACGTAACTTGCGTATACCAACTTTTCTGTAGAACAGACAAGCTTCAACAGCAGGATGAAGCATCAACTACTCCCAGCTTTTGTCTGAGATGTTCAAAAGTTTCCCTGGGCAGTGGTTTTGTGAGAATATCAGCAACTTGTTCCTTAGAAGGAACATACTCCAACTTGACCTTCTGCTCAAGCACTTGTTCCCGGAGAAAATGGTACTTGATTGGTATGTGCTTGGTCTTTGAGTGCATGACTGGATTCTTTGAAATGCTGATTGCACTAGTATTATCACATAAGATAGAAACTGGTGGAGTGCAAGTGATTTGAAAGTCCTGCAAGGTCTGCATCATCCAAAGAAGTTGTGTGCAACAAGATGCCGCAGCCACATATTCTGCTTCAGCTGTAGATAAGGCAATCGAACTCTGTTTCTTGCTGAACCAAGATACTAATCTGGAACCCATGAAGAAAGCACCACCACTTGTGCTTTTCCTATCATCCACACTTCCAGCCCAATCTGCATCTGTGTAAGCATGAAGAGTGAGATTTGTATTTCTAGGATACCATAAGCCATAGTTTTGGGTCCCTTGAAGATATTTGAAGATTCTTTTGACTGCCTGAAGATGAGTTTCCTTTGGGTTGGCTTGAAATCTTCCAACCATTCCTACAGCATGTGTAATATCTGGTCGAGTACCTGTCAAATAAAGCAAACTCCCAATCATGGATCTATAAGTGGGTTGGTGAACTGCTGCTGATTCATCATTAGCACTGAGGCTGCATCCTGTAACCATGGGTGTACAAACTGGCTTTGACTCTTCCATGCCATACTTCTTCAAGATCTGTTTGAGGTATTTGGTTTGAGACAAGAAGATACCTCCTTCATTTTGTTGGATTTGCAATCCAAGAAAATATGTCAATTCTCCAAGAAGTGACATTTCGAATTCTTTCTGCATAACCAAGGCAAAGTTTTGACTCATAGTCTCTTCATTGCTGCCAAAAATAATATCATCTACATAAACAACAAGAATTAGCAATTTGTTATTTTCAACTTTTATATAGAGATTGCTATCTGCTGATCCTTTTGAAAAGCCTTGTTGGTGAAGATATTTGTCCAACCGATAATACCAAGCCCTTGGAGCTTGTTTGAGTCCATAGAGTGCCTTTTTCAATCTGCATACAAGGTTTGGATCATTCCCAAGAATGAAGCCATCTGGCTGCTCAATATATACTTCTTCTTCTAAGTCTCCATTCAGGAAGGTTGATTTCACGTCCATTTGAAATACCTTGAAGTTTTGAAAGCTTGAGAGAGCAAGGAACATTCGGATGGCCTCTAGTCTTGCCACAGGAGCAAAGGTCTCTTCAAAATCTATTCCTTCTTGCTGTGCATACCCTTTACAAACAAGTCTGGCCTTGTTTCTAATTACTTCTCCATTTTCATTTAATTTATTCTTGAAGACCCATTTTGTTCCTATTACATTCTTATCTTTTGGTCTAGGAACTAATTCCCAAGTGTTGTTCTTTTCGATTTGCTCAAGTTCTTCATCCATTGCTTTGACCCAACATTCATCTTTGCATGCCTCTTTCACATTTTGTGGTTCAGTGGAGGAGAGTAGTGCCAAGTAGCTTGAAGCTTCTGCAAGTGTCCTTCTTGTTTGTACTCCTGCTTCTTTTTGCCCCACAATCTGAGTTTCTGGATGATTCTTTTGGACATATCTGGATGGAGTCTTCTCTTCTATTCTTGTCTGCTCCTCTGGTTCTTCTTGAGATTCTTCTTCTTCTTGAGGTTCTTCTTCTACATCATTTCGCCTTTGAGAGTAACCTTCATCTTCTTCAATGTCTTCATGATGAACTTGCCTAGGAATATATCCCTTCTCATCAACCACTATATCAATACTGTCAACAATTCTGCCAAGTCTTTTATTGTAGCACTTGTATGCTTTGCTATGTGGAGAATAACCAAGAAGAATGCCCTCATCTGCTCTAGGTTCAAGTTTGCCAAGTTGCTCATCAGTATTCTTAATATAACATTTGCTCCCAAAGATTTTGAAATGCTTCACGGAAGGAGTTTTACCACTCCAAAGCTCATGAGGTGTTTGAGTGCTGTTTACTCGGACATTTGTTTTGTTAAGAATAATAACAGCAGCATGTGCAGCTTCACCCCAGAAGGTTGCAGGAGTACCTGATTCATCGAGCATAGCACGAGCCATTTGTTGGATAGTTCTGTTCATTCTTTCCACAACCCCATTTTGCTGAGGAGTTCTAGCTGTAGAGAATTCTCTTCTTATCCCATGTTCATCGCAGAAATCGAAAAATTCATTTGATGTGAACTCCCCACCTCTGTCAGATCTGAGGCACTTAATTTTGTGTCCTGATTCATTTTCAGCCAATGCTTTGAAGGATTTGAATTTTTCGAATGCTTCATCTTTGTGCTTCATAAGCCCTAACCAAACAAACCTTGAGAAATCATCAATGAATAATATCAGATATTCTTCTCCTCGAGGTGTCCTTTTCCTAAATGGACCACATACATCTGTATGGACTAGCTCAAGAGGCAAGCTAGCTGATCCTTCCTTCTCTGGAAAGTTAGTTCTGGTTTGCTTTCCAAACTGACAAGATTTGCATATGGTGTTGTCTGGAATTTTGATATCTGGAAGATCGCGAACTGCCTGATATTTGCATGCTTTCCTTATTTGTGAGAAGCTTAGATGTCCCAACCTTCGATGCCATAACCAGTGCTCTTCATCCTTGCTAAGATAGCATTGTTGTTGTCCTTCTTCAAATATGTACAGATTATTTGGAGTTCTTTTGCCTTTGAGAACTGTTTTACCTGTATCAAGATCACGAACAAGACATCCATTCGATCTGAAAATAACCTCGGTTTTTTGATCACACATCTGGCTGACACTTAGTAGATTATGCTTCAATCCATCAACATACAAAACATTTCCAGCCTTGACCTTTTCTTTCAAAGGAGCAATACCTTTTCCTTTTATAGTTGCAGGAGTATCATTTCCAAAAGATACTTTCTTTCCCTTTTCTAAAGTAGAATAAGATTCAAGTTTTTCTTTATCACCTGTCATATGTTTCAAACATCCACTGTCAATGTACCATAGATTTTCCTGTCCTTCTGCATAAAAAGCTATCCCACATCTTTCTGTCTGAGGTTCCTTTATTCTCCATTTTTTGGTGCTCGTGGCTTGTTCCTTTTTCTCCTGAAACCTGCTCCTGCATTCAGAGTCTTTATGACCAAAATTATTGCAAATAGAACATTCAACTTCATTTTCAAGAACCGAAAAGTTGTTATAGGTCCTCTTTGTAATCCCTATCATACTTCTTTGTTTTTGAGCTTCCCTAGTCATGATTGTTTTATATGCAACACACTGAGCTGCTTTGTGACCAAAGTTATGGCAAGAAAAGCATTGTCCATTGAAGAAGCTTCTGCGGTTATTGAATCTACCAGCCAACTGATTGTAATTTCTATTTTCATCTATTCTTGAGCCAAACTGAGAGGATTTTACCTGTGGTTGGTTGTAGCTTTTGTTCACCCTTAAGAAGGATTGTCCCTGATAGTTTCTGTTTGTAATTCGTCCCTGCTTTACCTGATTATCTTCATTGTTCTTCTGCTCATTTCTTCTTGCTGCATCAAGATAACTTTTTGAGGTGGATGCTTGAGAGGTTTCTCCATTATAGCCCAAACCTGTCTTGTTTAGAGGAGACCGCTGCACATTGATAATCTCATCCAAAGTTTCAGATCCTTTGACAAACTTAAGATTAATAGTTTTTGTTTTCTCAATTTCTTTTCTGAGACCAACAATTTCACCTTCTAATTTTTCAAGATGTTTTTCCTTTTCATCAATTTGAAATTGCAAAGTATCAATGATCACACTCTTTTCTTCTATGCATCTCTTGAGTCTAGTAATTTCATTATAGAGATTATCCACATCTACAGCATCCTCATAATCATCATCTTCAAATGCCATTAACAGCTTATATTTATTACCTTGTTCATCTTCATCACTGTTTGATAAGCCATCACTATCTTCATGGGTGTAGTAGCTTTTCTTATTTGCACTTTGTTTCTTGTTCCATCTAGCAGGTTCTTTTCCTTTATCCTTATAAGGACATTTTGCAGCATAATGACCTACTCTTCCACAAGCAAAGCATTTGAAAGGTAGCTTACCTCTGAACCTTCCAGAACCCCTTTGAATATTTCTGACAAAATTTGATTCTTCTTCCTCTTCTTCTGGAACATGGCTTGCTTCATAGTAATCTTCTTTTCCTGATGCCTTAAAAGCAGCTTCCCTTCTGTCAGATGGACCTCCCTTTCTCATTTCATAAGCAGTTAGAATTCCATGTAGCTGAGACATAGTGAGAACACAGAGATTTTCTTTTTCTTCTATTGCAGATACTTTAGATTCAAACTTGGGGGATAATGATCTTAGAATCTTTTGAACTACTATAGTCTCTTTTATTTCTTCACCCAAATTTTTCATGCAATTAACAATCTCATCTACCCGAAGAAAATAATTAGCCACACTTTCATCATTATACATCTTGAGAGTCTCATATTGAATCCTGAGAGTTTGAAGTTTAGCTTGCTTTACCTGTTCATCTCCTTCATAGCTAGTGATCATTTTGTCCCATATCTCTTTTGCTGATTTGAAGTGCATGACCTTCATGAATTCTGTTTGGGATATACTTCCTAATAGAGTACTGACTGCTTTTGCATTTGTTTCATACTGCTTTTTCTCAGCTGGATCTGTAGGAGTAGCTGAAGGAAAAGCATAGCCTGTTTCTACAATATTCCAAACTTCTGTACCAAGAGATTGAAGATATGCAGTAACTCTTACCTTCCAATAATTGAAATTTGTCCCATCAAAAATCGGTGGCCTGATTGATGTTTCTTTCTCGTAGTTGCTCATGATGAATGATCTACCCTCAAGCGATCAAGCTTCTCTGAAGGACCCGCTCTGATACCAATTGTTGGAAATAATACTGAGAGGGGGGTGAATCAGTATTATCAGATCAATCAAACTTTTCAATGCTCAGAAACATATACGCTACTTCAGTTAGGTGAACCAGCGTGTACACGCTACTATGACTAAACAAAACAGCGTATAAGAAGAAAACTCATAATTTAGTTAGCTTATTCTTCAGTTAAGTTCATCAGGACATTATTCACCACATTAATAGTAAACAGGTGCAGTATAACAGAATAGATCAAAAGCCACACACATGAACACCAAGATGTAAGGTGGAAACCCAATGTGGGTGAAAACCACCTGCTGCAAGTTGTCTCTATCTTTCTTTAATATGAAACTTCAGTTTACAATCTTTTGTACTGGTACAGCCTTATACCAGTACGCAGGCTACAACCTGCAGAAGGCTACAACCTTCTCTCGTTCTCCAAACTTCCTTGGAAGGGAGCTCCAACCCCCTTTGCTCTTGTACTAGCCAAGATACTAGTACGTAGGTGCTGACCTACAATCTTCTTTCCTTCAGGTACCACCTTTCATACATTTTCAGACTGGATATTCCTGAAGCACAACATTACAATCTGTAGACCCCAATTCATTCAATTTTCACAACAGATCATTGAAGCATAAAACAACCAAACTTTGAATCACTGAACCACTGAGCCCTGTCAATCACCAGTTACCAGAACACAGAGCAGACTACAGAACTCTGCAATAACAGTCAGACCCCACTGTAAACCCAAAATCAAGCTTCAAAAGATATACGCTACTTCAATGAGCAAAACCCGCGTATACACGCGCTTTTGCCGAAGCCAACCTGCGTACAGATCTAAAAATAAATTTTCTCAATTTGCAGCTGTACCAGACATTAGTTAGACCCAGAACATAACATTGCGACAATATGCAGATCTAGAAATACGCATAATCACCCATATCATGATAGTGCATTTCAAACCATTAGATCCCGATCTATCCTTAGATCTAGTCTTCCATCAACCGATGTGATCTCTCCTTGGCTTAGATCAAGCAACCCAGCACCTGCATATCAGATCTCTTTCTCTCTTAGATATTCAAGCCTTGTCGAAAGATGTGTTTGCCTAATGATCTTCTTCTCCTTATATAGCCTTAGGCCTTGCTCAATACCAAGAGCCAAAACCATAGTAACACAATACCATCAACTTCAAAACTAGGGATCGACACGCCCGTCGAGACACAATGGTCCAAAATCATAGGCACAACTTCCAAGGACTAACCACCATGGACCAAAAGGTACTTTTCCACATACACGCGCTTTTTCTGAATCCAACTAGCGTGTACACGCGACTTGAGCTTAACGAACCTGCGTATATGAACTTCCTTGGCATGCTGTACTAAGATCTGTCTTCTGATTAAGTTGCCATCACCTGTACCAACCTCTGAACACCTGTACCAACCTCTGAGTGAGTTGCCATCAAGCACAACACTTGAATCATAATGCCAACATCTTCCAGAAAATGCTTCTTACGCGCTTATCCAATCTTCTTCTTGAACTGTTCATCATATGAAAGATTGTACGTGTCCATAACCAAATCATCGTCAAGAGGAATAACTACCCCTTCCTCGCCTGGAGTTGACTCTGCTGCTAGGGGTGGTGGAGACTAAATAGTGACTTGTTGTGTGCTAGGCATTAGGTCTAAATATGGGTTCTGCAACTCCGGTTCTGCCTCCATGTTATCGATATCTATAAATTGTTCAATTTGCTGAGTAAGCTCTTGATCCTGCAAATGTATGCCCTACTCCTCTGTTGGTTCTATTGTTGCTCTTCAACTTGTTTTTGTGTTGTTTCTTCTGATATTGCATGTTTCCTTTCTTCCTCCTCCTCCTTCTATTTCTCTTATTGTTCTCGCGTCTACTTTTCTTCTTACAATCTCCTCTACTCTTCTTATCTCTTCCTCTATTCTGCTCTCTACATACTCTATTTCCTCTTTGCCTCTGCTGCTAAAGCCGCTTTCATAAGAGTTGGATCCGCTTTCATCTTGTGACTTCTTTCTACCCCTAGATTGTGAGCAACCTTTCTCCTTATTTTATACTATGCGGGTTTGCTCCCTTCTTCCGATACTTCCTCTGGAGTTGCTACCTTCTGCGGAGTGACCTGTGAAGTTCCTGCAAAACTCATCGACACATGACTTGGAGGCATTATATAAATTCTTCCATGGATCGTCCTTCTGGCAATGAAATTTTCTATTGAGCCACTGAAAGTGAATTATTTCATAGTTGTTCTTACAAATACTACGGGGATTGTATGGATTAAAGTCTCGAGTACTGAATGCAAGCTTCTCTATCACCTGTCCTTCAGTATCTGTGACTTTCAGGTTCTTTATCTCATACAATCCAATTTTCATAGGAAGAGTTGGCCAAGTTGCTTTCTTCTTCCTGTGCAAAGAAATTGACAACCCTGTAGTGAGATCATATGACACTTCTTGCATGACAATATTGTCAGTGGCATACCTTGGAAAAACATGCGGCAACCTCTCTCTACTGAACACTCTAAGGAAGGTGCCATCCAATGTGGCAAACTAATCTGTGATCTCTAATATTTCCTCCATTTCTGCAGGCGACTTGCAAGGTGGTTCTTCCTCAAAGATCATCTTGTATAGCGGAATGAGGAAGTGGCCAGTTATCTTCTCCATAACCCCTCAATGGCTACAATTTGAGAGCAGCTTGCAGTGGATGTGCACGACAAGGTCTCAAGGTGACCAAGCCCAATTCATACTAGGGAATGTGTTATGTGCATAAATTGCATCCAGTAAATATGCAGACATATAAAATCTCGTTTTCCTGACCTTGGGAAGATTCAGGGTGTTACCTACATGGATCTTTAATTGTCGAGCCAACAAATCTGACTAATTGAGTAGCTTCCCATTGTTCACAACCTGGTTCAGCAAGATTTCCCACCCTTCTGGAAAGGTCTCTGTGCTTTGTTAACCTTAGATTCTATAAGCTAAGACGACCAACAACTAATAGACCCTACTGAGAGACCTTATCTTATATGTGTTGGTGGGTTTCTGTCAAAATTTTGATGGCTCCTTCACCTAGCTCTTAAAAACATATTTCGTGCCCAAATAGTTGTTATTGGGATAAAATAGTGAATCCATGAGTGTTTATGGCCCAGGAAAGTGGTAAATACATCAGTAATCTGCGACCAGAAAAGTAGCAAGCCTTTGTCCACTGGTACTGCTCAAAGTCATGGTCTTCTCATCAATATGTGAGACAATCTAGTTGATAACATCTGCACATGGGAAGACTGGATATCTGCATGCAACCCTGTGTAGCCCTGATCTCTAGAAATTAATGTATACCTGTCAGTCCTCTAGATATGTTGTGAAGTCATTTTCTAAAAAAACTTCATTTACTTTCTACCATGTAATATTTGAGTCCTTTTCTACATAAATTGAGTGTCTACGTATTTTGGCAAGTTTACTAGTATTTGCTCAGTTGCTTCCCTGGTATTGCTTTCGGTGGTATATTTTGAAGAAATTATCTAGGGTGTCATGCTATTAGTGACTGCTGGAGAGAAGTGCTCAACAAATGTGGTATCTATGGGACAGAAAAGGCACTCATGGAAAGGAAACATAGCTTTTGCAAATCTACCTTCAAAGCAAGAGCAGGCAACAAATTGGTGCACTAGTGAGAAAAATTGTGCACTTTTTCTAAGCAAGTGAGGGAGATTGTCCATGGAAACTATGTATTGCGTAGTCCTAGTAGCCAAGGTGTAGCTCGAGGCTTGAGACTATGGAATTCACAGTCCAACCTGGGTAGTGACTTGGAGAGACTGTGCATTGTGCAGTCTCAGTGGCCAAGGGGCAGATTGAGCCTTGGAACTGTACAATATGCAGTTGGGTCAGCCTATACTGAGCACTGTGTAGTCTTAGAGGCCAAGCATTAGATTGAGCTTCTAGATTGCGCAATACTCAGTTAGAAAAGGTGAAAATTGGCCAAGGGAAAGTGCAAATCTACCCGGTGGAAGTGTGGGAAACAAGAAAATCTGAAATATAATGAAAGTTAGAACATACATCTAACTAAGCGTATATGGATCAATGTCAATCAAGTTCAGAAACTTAACAAATGGAAGGAAAAAACAAATACGTGAGGAGATTCGCCGAAACGACGATTGTCGGTGTGTAGAAACAAGAAAATCAATGCGACACTTATGAAAGGAAAACGAAAAACTAAAACAACACTTATACAAGCTAATACAATTTAAAACACCAACAATGACGAAGAGAAATAATCAAAACAACACTCGTAGAAGCGAAATGACAAAAAGCGATAGAAAAAGCGACAAACGTTGACAAAAGAAAAACTCACCTAGAAAAACAAAGAAAACTCCACCAAATGTTCCTTGATCTCCTGGGGAATGTTAGAGCTCCAAGATCAAATGTACAAATGAGCTATAGAGGCATCTATTAAATAAATTTGGACGAATTGGGGTGCATGCCTAAAATCAAGGAAAAAGCGACACTTGGTTGAAATTTCTAAAAATAGGAACTGTGCCACTTTCAAGAAACTATTGATGGATCCCTACTTTCTAGGGATTTTTTTATTTTTTATTTATATATATATATATATATATATATATATATATATATATATATATATATATATATATATATATATATATATATATAGATATATATATATATATATATTATTTATTTATTTATTTATATTTTATTTTATTTTATTTTATTTTTTTATTTTTATTTTTTATTTTTTTCAGGAAACTTGCCATGCACACTACCGAGAAAGATTGCTCAATTCTAGGGAACTGAAATTTTTTTCAGCTGAGCGCATTATGTAGTTTCTAAGCTCAAGGATGGGCTGCCTTCCATGAATGCACAATTCCAATCATCAAGGCTGGATTTCCTTCATGGATTGTGCAGTTTTTGGAGGCAAGCCTGGAGCTGCTGCAAGATCGAGTCATAAGGATTCTTGTGACTCAAAAAGATGAGTGAAATATGAAAACAAGCAAATATTGAAACACTCCTTACATGATATCAATCATGTTGGTATAATTCTTTTGTAACTCCTATAATGGACCTAAGGGCCCAATTACATCCATTGGATTCACAATCATGGAGAATTTCATCACCCAACTAGAAAAACAGATCTTTCAAATAGAAACCCAAGTCACTAAAATCAACTACTTGAATACACAAGTTGTTAAGATCAACTCCCTTGAAATTCATGTTTCTCAAGTCACTAGCATGCAAGTAGTTTTGTAAGCTTCTAAACATCATCCTGTGGTTGGATCTTCACACCTATCTACCTCTCATGCAGGGGTTGTTTTTCTTGTTGCTAATTCGTTGCCATTGTGTTGGTTGTTTTCTTACTGGATGATGTGGGTGGTGATATCCTGAAGTTTTAACCAATGGTGTATCCTTCTTTAATTCAACCCCTAATGGAGCCTGATGGGTATCTGGTACATGTCATGGCGCCTGCAATTGTTGCTTATCTTCTAGTATTACTTCAACCACAGACTCCTCATCTAATGTATCAATGCCTGCAACATTTTCTGCTTCAGCCTCCTTGGACTCTGCCTGGGTCTTAATGGAAATATCATGCAATGTAATTTTCTTCTTTTTATACCAGAGTTTCATGAATTTCTTCTGCACATTAATATTGACAGTACCCACAAATTCCATCCAAGGATATCCCAAAACAACATCCATATTATCCATATCTAAAGTATAAAAATCACAATGCAACACATACTTATCCATAGAAAGCTTCAAATCTTTATAAACTTGCACTTGCTCATTATTAACCTGTGTGTGTTCCATTTGTTTGGCTGGGACTTGCAATCTTTTAGCCAAATGAACATTAATAAAATTATGCTTGCTATTAGGATTGATAGACACAATTATCTTCACTTTCTGAATATATCCATGAACCTGTAATAATGAGATACTAGCCGAAAATAACCCCTTATGTTTCTCATCATCTTTTTTTCTAGCATGAGACCATTTTTCCAAAACGATTTTTTCAATTTCTTTACTAGGAAGACACCTCACTGACTTATCAAGTGAGAACCACCATTTAGCAGCCTCATGGCGCAACTCTGTCCCTAAGGCTGTTGTCCAATATTTGAATTGAGATTTGTTATATTCTATAAATTCTTCAATAGTCAGTCCATCATCTTTTCCTGTAAAAAACATCTTGCTAGAAGCCATGAAGAGGGTTTTGCAAAAATCACTTACTTTGTTGAAAATTTAAAATGGACACAACTCGATCAATATGGCTCAGAATCCTTATTATAACCTGTTTTTGGAAATTGAACGACCATTTTGCATCTTTTCATGTGATAGAAATCTCTATCTAGGCACTCTAGAAATTCAGGTTCGCTCTGCAACTGTCCCGCCGTAAAAAATTTATGAAAAAAGAGCTGATTTTAAATTAGCGATATCTCCCTCATCCGGACTCCGATTTGACATGTTTTTTTTGTTTTTTTAAATTGGGTAATTTTTCAAGAGGATATCATATCTGCAATTAGTTTCTCAAAATTTCCCACAAAAACTACAAAAATTGGGAGGACATCCGCCATCCACGAATCAACGATATCTCCCTCATCCAGACTCCAATTTGACCGTTTTTTTTTTTTAGGTATTTTTCTCAAAGAATCGAGATTTATAATTTGTTTCTGCAAAATTTTAACCATAAGTTTCATATCTGAACTGCAAACTCGCTGTCCCAAAAAATCCTACAAAAAATAAAAAAAAAATCTCTCTGCTTTGCTCAAGAAAGTCCTCTGACACCACTTGTAGTAGATCTGACCAGAAAATATATAAAAATAGAAATATGCCCAGAAATAACAAGAGAGAAAATATTAAACTTCATATCTTTATTAATATCAAAATCTTGAGGTAGGGTAACACCATACAATCACTCCTAAAGGAAAGAAAACACTCCACAAGCCATATGCTTGCCAATACAATAATCCTTGACTTCTCTCCATGGGGAGTCTTTAGCCTCTATATAGGCTTCATATATACAATACCATGAGTAATTACCATGAGTCTCTCAATACCATATATCTAATACAATGTTCTTATCACATTATTTCTAACTACTTGTGGTCCCTTACATGATGCGGTCAACCACTTTGTTTATTAACTATGGCCCATTCATTTATTATCCTTACATCTCATTATTTCCTTGGGTACCTCCCTTTGTACCCCATAATATCCCCCTAGGTATACTACCCCCCTAGGTATACTACAAAAGTAATATGTAGCAGTGAGAATATATCTATGTTGTTTAGAAGAATGAAGAGCGACCTCACTTATGATATCCAGTCCCCATTGTTCAGAAGGTTGTTCGATGTTCACTGGATGCAAAGGAAAAGTTGGTTTCCTTTGTCTTCTAGAAGAAATTTGGCATGCTTTTCATTTGCTCACATATGCATGGGTATATTTGAAGAGAGTGGACTAGTAGTATCCAATATGTAAGATTTTGTGTGTTGTAGTATCTCCTCCAAAGTGTCCACCTGCTTGTCCATTATGAAGTTCCTGCAAAACTGTTTGTGCTTCAGACTTTTCAAAGCATCTTAACAATATGGAACCATAGTTTCTCCTAAATAACACATTATCAACAATATTATAATTTTTTTCTTTTAATCGTAAAACTCTTTTTCTTTTATAATTGAGTTCAGGAGGAGCATATCCATTTTTTAAATAAAAAATTAAATCACCGTATTTGGAATCACACTTACCTCAGAAAATTGTTCATTGTTACCTGTGTCCCCCTTGGCTGGTATGTTGGATTCTCTTGTAAGAAGCTTGTAGAAACCTTGCCCTTTAACAATTTTCGTTGGTTTTATTTCGATGTCGTATTCTTGCAAAACTATTACTCAATTTGCTCTCTTTTCTCCTAATTTTTTCTACATTAGTAATTGTCTCACTGCTGGGAATGGGACTATTACTTTCGTGTGTGTTTTTAAGAGAAAAGGTCTAAAATGATTTACAGATTTATATACAACAAATTACTGTTTTTCTACTTCTGAATAATTCAATTCAGCACCCTGAAAATTTGAACTGAAAAATGAGATTGGGGCTTCAATTTTCTAATTATTAATTTGTGTCAAAACAACAACATAAGACGTTGAAGAAGCAAAAGTGTATAAAATGAAATGATCAGAGAAATTCAGAGTATTTAAAGAAGGAGCATTGATAATTGATTGTTTGATTAAATCGAATGCTTGCTTTTCATGATGACCCCATTTAAAAACTGCGTCTTTCTTAATCATTTGTTGTAACGGAAAAATAATTTGTGAGAAATCAGGGACAAACCTTTTGAAAAAATTGATTTGTTTAAAAAATGATTGCATGTTTTTTTTGTTATATGGTGGAGAAATTTTTAAAATTTATTTTATTCTATCAGGGCCAATTTAAATTCCATTTTCTGACCCAATGAATCCTAAAAGTTTCCCTTCACTAAGAGTGAAAAAAGATTTTTTCGGATTTAATGAAATACCATATTTTCTACAACATTCAAAAATTTGTTTTAAGTCTTGCAAATGACTATTTTTGTTCTTTGAATAAACAATAATGCCATCCAGGCAAACAACAACTGTTTTTTTTAACAGACCTTTGAAATCTATATCCATGGCTCGTTGGAAAGTGTTCCCTACATTTATTAAACTGAACGACATTTTTTGGTAAGCATAAGTTCCCCATTTGGTTCTGAAAGTAGTCTTTAGCCTATCATCTGGGTGGACCATGATTTGATTATATCCAGAGAAACCATCAAGGAAAGACATAAGTTCGGAACCAACAATTGATCGTAAAATATGTTCCATAGTGGGTAGAGGGAAATTATCCTTTTGACTGGCCTTATTAAGATTCCTAAAATCTATACAAATGCGGATATCACCATTTTTCTTCCTAACAGGTACCAAGTTGGAAACCCATCTTGAATGCCTAATAGGAAAAATGATTTTAGCCTTAAGGAGTTTATTCAATTCTATTTTGATTTGATTTTCTAAGTTCGGATGAATTTTCCTTAATTTTTGTTGGACAGGTTTATCATTAGATGTCATCGGAATTGTATGTTGAATGATGGAAGTGTCAAATGTTTTGAGATCTTCATAACTCCAAGCAAAGACATCCTTATATTTTTTTAACAAATGGATGAAGGATAATCTTTCTTCAGACGAGAGACTAAGTCCTAAATTGATGTTATAAGGTTTAAGATCTGTCCCAAGGTTTATTAATTCAGATCTCAAAGTTGAACTCTGTAGTTTTGAATTAGTAACTCTTTTAAATATGTATTTTAAATCATAGAGATCCTCAAGTTTAACTACAAATTTGAGTATGGGATTATCCTCAATTTTATGTTTTAATTGATTGTCATGTTCATGTTCATCAATTATTTGTTCACCGTATGATTTTTCAGAAGTTAAGAAGCTTAAAATGTATTCATCATCATTAATTACCCGCCAATTGGTGATATTATCGAGAATGGATGGCCTAAAGATTAATTCTACATAAAATCTATCAGGACTGTAATCTTCGGATGGGATTAGTTTTGATGCAACGTTAGCAAGAAGGTCAACGCTAGCATTCTGAATCCTAGGAATAGCAAAAATGTTAAACACTAAAAAATGTGAAGTCAGAGACTAAACCAAATAATGATAATGCTTCAAGTGTGTAGAGATACAATGCATCATGTTTCTTACTTGTTTAACTACAATTTCTGAATCTCTATAAACTTGAAGGTATTTAACGTGAAGGCTAATTTCTTTGTACATACCTTGGAATAATGCCTCATATTATACAATATTATTTGTGCATTCAAATTCCAATCTGCAAGTCAACATTGTCTTCCCACATTCAGGATTAATCAATATGCAATCTACTCCTGCACCATCGTTTGATTTTGACCCATCAAATTACAATGTCGAAAATAAAGAATTAACTAATGGTTTTTCTAGCATATTTACACATCTGGAAAAGTCTGTCTATGAAAAATTTTCAATTTGAGAAGTTACAGAATTACTCAGAAATGAAGATGTTTGTGCTTTAAAATTTTCAAAAAATGATTTAGTAGAGTAGTTTCCAAGAATGTTGTTATTAAATGATAGTGCCTCATTTTCACCTTCAAAATCTGTTACTGAATGTCTCATATGTTTTTCTCGGTTGATTCTGAGTTGATTCAGCTTTCCATTAAATGGAAGCCATAAGTGAGACCAATCAGTGGAAAAATAACCGTGTAGTTTTTTCTGACCAATCCCTACTAAGAATTAAATCGTAGAAATATGGGATATCAACAACAAGTATATCAATTATTTGACAAACTTCAGGATTCAAATATAATCTAATAAGAACTGAATTCATTTCTCCTATGACTTTGAATTTTGTCCTATCGAGTTGCACACTGTGAACTGTAGTTTTCTAGGGTGACATGTTTAATTCAGACAAACTTTATACGACATGATATTCAAAGAAGCCCATGAATCTACCAAGCATTTATGTACATTTTTATTAAATATTTCATAAGTTAAAAGAAAAGGAGGAGTATGTGAGTTAGAATTGTTACCTATCAGAATAGCATTGAAGGAATTGAATAATGAACGACCAGGAGGTTTACCCATTCCGTTAGAATCTTTAGATACCACAGTAGTTGGAAGAGGAGAAGCAGGTATTGCATTCAATTCTTTCAGTAAAAATTTCTGCTGTTGTTTGAGTTTAGCGAGTTCATGAAGGGAAATGTTTTCTTTTATTTTCTTCATATCCTCAACTATATTGTACTCAATAGTATCTAAAACTACTAATGTTCTGGGTGAAGATGGAGAATTGGATGAAGATGAAATTACTCGGGGAGAAGTGGAAGTGGATTTTTAACAACTTTATCTTTAGCAGTGGAAGTTGAAGGTTTCTAGTTTTGAATTGGTTGTATAGGATCAAATAGACTTTTGCTTCTTGTGCTAACTCTTAATGATTCATATTCATTTTCGCTATCAAAAATAGGAAGAATAAAATCCCACATTCCATTTAACTCGACTATTTGTTCATCTTGGGATTCATCAGGAGAAAATGTTGCTTCTTCCTCATCTTCATCATTAGTTTTTGCATTAGAGATCGTGTTTGGAGGCTGTGGATTAGGTGGCTGATTTCTTTTGAATGGTCTAAAAGGTTTTTTGGAAGAGGATCCAGCTACTTGTTTTTTGATCTCTACCATCTCGTTAGATAAAGTTTTAAGGACTTGTTGTAAGCCTTCAAGATCAAAGGGATCTTTACGTGCTTTCTTTTTAGCTTCATCCTTAAATGTAACTCTTTTTAATTTTTTTGTCTTCCTGATCTATTTTCTTTTCTAGTGCATTTATCCCCTTCTCTACAGACACAACTTTTTTCATGTTTTTTACCAAGTTATTTTTATTAGCTCTATCTAAAAAAATTCCTATGTTAGAAGGAAGAGATGAAATATACCATTCAATTTGTACATCGACACCAGGTCTAGAAGTAGCTGGGATTATATTTAACAATTTGTTAAATCTGGAATTGAAATCTTTTATCTTTTCCCATGAATTCATTTTTAAATTGGAAAGGTCATTGATAAGAGATGCGGTTGAGCGATCGTCACCAAATTTAGTCAAAAATTGTTCTTCAAAAATATCCTGACTAGTAATAGAATTGGCTAGTAATGAAAAGTACCAAGAAAAAACATTTCAGAAAAAAGAATTCCCAGTTTTTCCAAGAAAAACCAAAGAGAAAACATAGTAAAACAATGCCATATAAACATACAAAGATGTTTTCTAAGGATAAAGAGATCATTTGTTACAATTGTAACCAAAAAGGCCACACAGCTCCAAATTTCCCAGAAAAGAAGACAGAGAAATCAAAGAAGAAGATCCAGTATAGAAACAAAAAAGGAAAGATAAATTTCTTTGATCTACCCAGCAGCTGTGATGAACTTATATCCTCTGATTCAGAATCAGAGTATGATTTGAATTTTGTTGACTCTGAAGATACTTCAGAAGATGAATTTTGTAGGGATCCTCATTGTACAGAATGTAGAGATTGTAATTGCAGCGACCCTGATGTCTGTAGATGTAATGCAGTCAGAATGATGAAATCTGACTATGATGAGACCAGTAGAAACATTTTTGCACAGATGATGAATGCTATTGATCCTCAAATAAAAAATTATTTACAAATCTCTTTTATTGTCTAGATAATCTTCGGCAAAATCACATAATCAATCTTTTGTCGACGCGTTTCGAACCAACCAGTGTGGTTCATCGTCAGGACAAGTTGAAGAACTGATCTGGTTTAGCTTGATTAAATAGAGTGTGCAGAGACTCCAACGGCTATATTGCAACGACTAATTTTGACCTGAGGATCAAAGTCAAACCCCTGATTTTATTATTAATAGAAGCATATAATTTATTATTATTAGTTAATTGAATAATAAATATTTTTATTGTTTAAATATAATGGTCATTATATCTTCATATTTATTAAATAACCTATATTTATTATCATCCCTAAATTATTTAAATACAAATAAATAGTATTAAATTATTATTATTCTTAGAATTTAGTTACAATAGGTAACTGTGTATTTATTTAATAATAATTGTTTAAATCAAAGGGTCTAATGGTAAACTAGATATAATGGTCAATAATAAATTATGGTAAATTAAATAATGGTAAACTAAATATAATGGTCCTTAATAAATTAAATCTCCATATAACCTATATTTATTATTATTCCCAAAATTTATTTAAATACAATAAATAGTATTAAATTACTATTATTCTTATAATATAGTCACAATAGGTCATTGTGAATTTATTTAATAATAATTATTAAAATTAAGGGTCCAATGGTGAACTAGATCTTCTCCAAAATAAATCATTTTTATTAATTATTTTAATGTAATGGCCCATTCGAAATTAAAATAATAAGTTCATACAATAATTTATGTTTATTAAATAATCTATATTTACCTAATAATATATAATTCTGATATTAAAATCATATTCTAGTTAAATCATTATTATGTAAATACCATAATCAAAGTCCATGTTTATCTAATTTAGTAATTTATATCCATATTTTTTTACTAAAAATTTTTATTACAATTAACTATGTTATTACTTATCAATATATAGGAAAACAGTTAAAGGAAATAACTAGGTTAAAAATCCATGCAAAGAATCTAATCCAATTTTAAAATTACCCCCTGGGATAAGGTTAATACCATAATTAGCTCGAAAAAACTTAATAACCTATTACTAACTCTTGCACTCCATGACAAACCCACCAAAAACAGAACTGGAGGAGGGGGAAGACAAACACCCTAAGACCTAACAAAAGGAGAAAGAGGAGGCTAGGAAGACAAGGCTGGGACCCAGCAACTGCTAATCTTCCAACCATCATCCCTATTAAGATTGTTCGGCCTTTTCTCAATCTCCAGGGCCTCTCTAAATTTTTGATGGTGAAACTGCGCAACTTTGGCAATGACTTGAGCATCTTCTATACAGACATGATGCATAGTCTTCCCCGCATGTTCAGCCAGGGCTGAGGACTTAGTCCTACCATGTCTTAAGTCAGCCGAATGCTCGCTAATCCGTTGATTGATAGAGCGACCAGTCTCACCAATATAAGGGGTCCCACAGGAACAGGGAATGACATAGACGCCCTTCATGTCCTTAGGGTCAATAGGGTCTTTCACAGACCTGAGGGAGCTACGGATAGTGCGGAAGGAGCCTTCAATCCGAAGAGTCCCTAAAGACCATATCATGGGTGTGAACCTTCCTTACATCCAAGGGACCACAGATAGGATTGCGAGGGTTCTGAGGAAGTACGATGTGCCCGCGACTTTTAGACCTCTCCGCACTATCCGTAGCTCCCTTAGGTCTGTGAAAGACCCTATTGACCCTAAGGACATGAAGGGCGTCTATGTCATTCCCTGTTCCTGTGGGACCCCTTATATTGGTGAGACTGGTCGCTCTATCAATCAACGGATAGCGAGCATTCGGCTGACTTAAGACATGGTAGGACTAAGTCCTCAGCCCTGGCTGAACATGCGGGGAAGACTATGCATCATGTCTGTATAGAAGATGCTCAAGTCATTGCCAAAGTTGCACAGTTTCACCATCGCAAATTTAGAGAGGCCCTAGAGATTGAGAAAAGGCCGAACAATCTTAATAGGGATGATGGCTGGAAGATTAGCAGTTGCTGGGTCCCAGCCTTGTCTTCCTAGCCTCCTCTTTCTCCTTTTGTTAGGTCTTAGGGTGTCTGTCTTCCCCCTCCTCCAGTTCTGTTTTTGGTGGGTTTGTCATGGAGTGCAGGAGTTAGTAATAGGTTATTAAGTTTTTTCGAGCTAATTATGGTATTAACCTTATCCCAGGGGGTAATTTTAAAATTGGATTAGATTCTTTGCATGGATTTTTAACCTAGTTATTTCCTTTAACTGTTTTCCTATATATTGATAAGTAATAACATAGTTAATTTTAATAAAAAAATTTAGTAAAAAAATATGGATATAAATTACTTTGATTATGGTATTTACATAATAATGATTTAACTAGAATATGATTTTAATATCAGAATTATATATTATTAGGTAAATATAGATTATTTAATAAACATAAATTATTGTATGAACTTATTATTTTAATTTCGAATGGGCCATTACATTAAAATAATTAATAAAAATGATTTATTTTGGAGAAGATCTAGTTCACCATTGGACCCTTAATTTTAATAATTATTATTAAATAAATTCACAGTGACCTATTGTAACTATATTATAAGAATAATAGTAATTTAATACTATTTATTGTATTTAAATAAATTTTGGGAATAATAATAAATATAGGTTATATGGAGATTTAATTTATTAAGGACCATTATATTTAGTTTACCATTATTTAATTTACCATAATTTATTATTGACCATTATATCTAGTTTACCATTAGACCCTTTGATTTAAACAATTATTATTAAATAAATACACAGTTACCTATTGTAACTAAATTCTAAGAATAATAATAATTTAATACTATTTATTTGTATTTAAATAATTTAGGGATGATAATAAATATAGGTTATTTAATAAATATGAAGATATAATGACCATTATATTTAAACAATAAAAATATTTATTATTCAATTAACTAATAATAATAAATTATATGCTTCTATTAATAATAAAATCAGGGGTTTGACTTTGATCCTCAGGTCAAAATTAGCCGTTGCAATATAGCCGTTGGAGTCTCTGCACACTCTATTTAATCAAGCTAAACCAGATCAGTTCTTCAACTTGTCCTGACGATGAACCACACTGGTTGGTTCGAAACGCGTCGACAAAAGATTGATTATGTGATTTTGCCGAAGATTATCTAGACAATGTTATGGATCACAGAAGTCTAAATTCCTTAATAAATCTCTTTTAACAGAACATTTGAAGCAGGCACCTTCTGAATCAAAAAAGTCTCCTAATAAAGGGTATGTACCCCCAGCTACCCTATTCTCAGTTGAAGCCTTAACTCGGCAGTTCAGAAATGAAGATTTTGGAGAAGATTTGCCGCAGACATTGCCTAGTGTTCATCAGGCAATTAAAGAACTAAGAAAGACGATAAAAGACAACAGGAGAATGTGCATAGAAAGACATGAAGAGTTAAATGTAAAATTGCTGAATGCACAATCAGCCTTTGCCTCTACTTCACAAGGACCTGAAATATCAGGAAAAACAGAGAATTGGACTTATCATTCAAAGCCTGTTCAGCAGCAAGACAGTCCAGAAGAAGAAGAAGAGGAGAAAGATTGATCAGATTTTGGATGCAATACAATGAATCGAGATGTGATGTATTGTGTCAAAATGAAAGTAAAAATTGGAGGGCAGTCTGAATATTGGAAAGTATTGTTGGATAGTGGTTCTAGATTAAACATCGTCAGCAACACTGTGGTCAGCATGCATCTGCGAAGACCAACTGCCTGCCCTAGAGTTATCACTGCTAGTGGTGAGATTGCCACTAAACATGAAGCAGAAGTAGATGTTTTCCTGACTAATGAAGTAGGAGTACATTTAGTCTGTCCAGTAGTTCCAGGTATAGACTGTGCCATGTATCTCAGAACTCCTTTTTTCCAAAATTTCAAAAAACATGGAGCTAAGCTTGATGAGAATAGCCAAAGGTATGGATATTTCTTCAGCATAGGAAATAAAGAAATCTTTTTTCCATTTATAAACTCCAATTCGCCTAACAGAATAAAGAGGATTGAAAGATTGGAGAATCTTTTAGCAAAAATGGAAGTAAAGAAGGAAATATTGAAGACAGAAGAACATTTGGACAATGGAAAATATGCCACAGAAATAGCAGATCTCACTGCTAGATTTAAAGAATGTTGTTCAGATGACCCTAATGCCTTTTGGCATATCAAGAAACAGGAGGTAGAACTCCCTCTTAAAAGGGATTTTAGCGGAAATCTAAGGAGATCTAAAGCAGTGGCAATGAATGAAGAACAGATGAAGATGTGTAAAGCAGAGATCAAGGACCTCCTAAAGAAAGGACTCATCAGAAAGAGCAAGAGCCCAATAGCATGTTTTGCATTTTATGTCAATAAGCATGCAGAGATCGCCAGAGGTAAGCCAAGGTTGGTTGTTAACTACAAGCCTCTCAATAGTGTACTGGATTATGATGCTTACCCTCTGCCTAAGCCATCCTCCATACTTGCCCAAATATCAAAATAAAAAATATTCTCCAAATTTGATTTAAAATATGGTTTTTGGCAAGTAGGAATTAAGGAAGAAGATAAATGGAAAACAACATTCTCTGTGCCTGAAGGACATTATGAATGGAACATCATGCCATTCGGTCTGATCAATGCTCCTTCAGCCTTCCAGAGAATAATGGATGAAACTTTTGAAGGAATGGATGAATTCCTGAAAAGTACATTGATGATTTATTAATTCATTCTGATAATATTGCTGACCATATTAAACATTTGAAAATATTCTTGCGAAGGGTCAAAGAAATGGGTATAGTATTATCAGAATCCAAGATGAAATTATTCAGGCCAATGATAGACTTTTTGGGTTACAACATACAATATGGATCTTATACTGTAATCCAAAGAAGTTTGAATTTTGTAGATCACTTCCCTGATGAAATCAAAGATAAAACTCAGTTGCAGAGATTTTTGGGAAGTTTGAATTATATCTCTAAGTTTCTGAAGCATTGTGCGCAGGAAAGAAAATTATTAAATAGAAGGCTTCAGAAAGATCCAATTCCATGGAATAATGACTGCACCCAAGCAGTCAGAGCAATAAAAGAAAAAGTCAAGAGCATACAACCACTCTCCCCTATCAGAGAGGAATGGGAGAAGATCATAATGACAGATGCTAGCCACGAAGGATGGGGAGCAGTTTTGTGCCAAAAGAACCCTAGCAGTAAAAATGAGGTTGAAGTCTGCCAGTATGCATCTGGTCTTTGGGCTAAGAACCAATTAAACTGGTCCAGTCTGAAGAAGGAACTTAGAGCAGTTTGTTTGGGAATAGCAAAGTTCAGAGATTTTGTTATTTACAAAAAATTTATTGTCAGAACAAACTGCCAAGCGCTAAAGTATGCCATTCATAAGTGCGACTTTGAAGACGCCGCCATGGTAAGATGGATTATGCAGCTCAGCCAATATGATTTTGATGTTGAATTTGTAAAAGGAGATAAAAATAGCTTTGCTGACATGTTGAGCAGAGAATTTTTATCTGAACACTCAATATTACAATGCAATTATCTCAGGAGAAGAGAGGGCACTATTGAAATTGAAACCTCCTCAGGATGGATTTCATATGATCTAAGCAAAAGACTTCTAGATCATGATGATAATTGGATTCCCATCAAAGAAATCAGGTACAGAATAGGTTTTGAATACCTATTGACAAATCCACATCAAGATCAAATGAATGATGAAGTTCTAGAAGCCCTTGATTACCTCAGGCAAATTGGAAGCATCGCTTATAGGCTTGAAAGAGATAATGAAGATGATATAGGATCACCAGCTGTCATATAACATTCAGAAGGTTTGACAATCATCTTAACAGAGAAAATTATGATCCAGAACGACAGCAAGAAGCTTTCTACACAGCAATGAACTTGCAAAATTTTTCAACTAACATGTTTTATTCTTTGCAGTTTTCATTTTTGTTTGAAGGGGTCCTAGTTGAAGATATGGAAGAAGACGATCCACTTCCTGAATGGTTTATGGAATGGTGGAAAAGGTTCGGGTTATCACCACTTATCCTAAAACCATATTCATTCACTTTATTAAAGATTCCAAATTTCAGTCCATCAAGCATGCTCGTGACTCAAGTATTGTACAAGACAATTGAAGATCTGGTAAATCTAAGTGATGAAGATTTTCTAAATGGAGTCCGTAGATGTGGTCATGTCAGATGGTTCGTGATGAATCATTACAAGGCCAGAAAGATTATTCCAAGTACCAATTATGAAGAATTTCATCGGCAAATTCACCCAGATTTGAACCCATTCATGAACCTTAACTATTTGGACTTACCCGACCCACATGACAGTGCAACCTGGGAAACTGAGAAAGAAGTATGGGTACAATACTATTCAAATTACATGATCGAGAGATGGAATTTTCAGCACTACACCTATCCACAAGTGGATTATTATACTATGTACTAAGTGTTATCTTTCCAACCGATCTTGGTGTTGGACGAACTTTCGGGGATTCCCTCGTACTGGCAATATCCTCAGTGTAATCTTTGTACAACTTTTGGAGATTTGCATATCTCTTCTTTTGAGTCATTCACATGGTTTCATGGGTTCCTATACATTGGAATCTCCACTTTGTATATGAGTCTAGTACGATTTGGTCCCCACATGCCTCTGGCTATCCGTAAAAGGAGAAGGGATGAGATAACATGGGACAGTCCTCCCATGCCCGAATCTAGCTTTCAGTGATTTGATTAGACCTGATCAACATCTTTCTTTTGAGTCATCAGTCTGTACACAGTCCATTCACGGATGTTTGTTCCCTTCCAGCTCTATAAATATGAATGGCTACGAAGTAAGACTCATTCGGAATTAGGGAGTTTTAGAGTCTAGTTATGGTCGAATTTTCTCCTGCTCTGCATCTGCGGACATTTTGTCTGAACTGCTTGCAACACGAGAATTATTCAAATCTTAGGTGATTTGGGAGCCTACGCATCAGTGCTTGACGCTGGTGAGAAACTAAAGTGGCCGAATCATATAGAGAGTCTTTCAGTCTGTATATCTTGAGACTCAGTCTGCTTGTATGCCAGGTAGCCTGTAGATTTGTTATGCTCCGGCTAACTCATATCTACTAAAAGCTGCAGCAGTCCATCTGAGGAAGAGATTTCCCCTTTGTACTGTTCGCATCCATAAATGAATAAAATCATTCTGTTCAAATTTCCGCAATCTTGTTGTGTTATTTCATATCTGTGAAAGGTCCTGTAAAAGTGGTATCAGAGCCAAGTATTGTTTGAGTGGTTTTTGTTTGTGAGATATTGTATGAGTGGATAGCGAATTCGCCTGAGTCCTGAATAGCGTTTGTAGCCTCTAGCTGCCGGAGTAGGCATTGAAGGGTGTTGAAGATGTTGGACGAGAATTCGTACCTCGGTACGCGAAGAAACCGCAATTTCTCCTACAGAAGAAAGCCACAATTCTTCTTGGTATCATTCTGCAAGTCTTTGAACGGGTATTTATCTTTCTTAAATCTTCTGAAAATGGATGCCTCCAGTAGTTCTGAGTCTATGGGAAAATTTGGTTCGAAATATTTTGATGCAATGCAAAATGAGCATGAATTAAGATCTGGAATGTATGATGTATGCCATAATGAGGAAAGTTCTGGAAATGAAGCTTGCATTAATGAAGAAGAAGATAATCCCACAGTAGATTGGAAACTTCCTTCTGTTTCACCTACTGATGTATATAAAAATCTTGGTCCTTTTAATTTCCGAGCTCTTAGTCAAATCAAAATAAAAGAGAAATCAGTCAAAACAGAGTTAAGCTTAATTGTCATGATGACTATCCCTTTTCTTGAAAAAAAACATATCCAAGCCGCTTTGAAAGCAGGGTACCAATACGCCCATTTCGGGATGGTGAGAGTGGGTTTGAATGATTTACATAGAAAAGGACAGAAAGCATTTGTCTTCTCAGCCCTGTTTGATAATTGATGGTCAACTTTTGTCCAAGCCATGATAGGAGGTATTGAGACCAGTCTCTCAGATGGTCCAGTACAATATGATGTGTTCCCAGATTTCTCTGTAGCCCTGGATGACCCAAATATTTTAAAATGTCTAACCCTTGGAATCCAGACTAAAGGATATGAAAATTTTCATGGAAAATCAAAAAATTTGACAGTTTTTTATATTACCTGTGTCTGGTTTTATAATACTACTATACCTGCAGTCTTGCATTCCCCTGGAAAAGACTCAGGAAGAGTCACCCTTGTACAGTACGACTCCTCTTGTAATCCAGTGGCCCCTGTGTATGTTTCTCGAAAAGATCTATGTCCCCCTGATGATTGGGTTACCAACTGGGGAAAACCTACCAAAAGATTTGTTGCTGCTGCTCAGTCTATTATCACTGAAACCGATGGTAGGGTTATCACCAGGTTTCCCTGAATAAACACAGTCCAGCATGGTGGATCATCATCCATATTCACTTCAGTTCCAACAACAGTCAACCAATTACATCCTGTTCAAGCCCAAACTCCTCCGCAGTTTGTAATTGACCAAGCAGTGTATGATTCTATCAGAAGATTATTTTCACAACCAGGCCCTTCTCAGCCATTCAGTTCAGTCTGTGACCATCCACACTGCTCTAAGACATTTTGCCAGTTTTCTTCAGAACCACCTACACCACATGGTGAGTCTTCAGATCGTCACAGAATCAATATGATCAAATTCACTCCTTCATCTGACTCTGCTGAAGAAAGCTACAAAAAAGTTGTATTCTTTAATCCTCAGGAAGAACTACTTGTACATACAGTCTCTGGTTCTTCTACCTATGGTTTAGGTTATGTTGATTCTTCACCTATCCCTGAATATAGGAGGAATCCCATTGACAAAATTCCAAAACATGTAGAAATTCCTTCTGATTCAGAGATAATTGCCTTTTTAAAAGTTTTTAAGGGAATTAGTCCATATGATCCAGAAGATCAGTGGAAGAAGAGAATGTTCAATTGGGACATGTTCACACATGAAAAAGAACATTTTTACCTCGAAGAAGTAAGACTTCTTCCAAAAGATGATCGTCCTGCCTTTAATAGACAAAATGTTGAGAAATGGAAAGAATGGATGAAGGCAGAAAACCAATGGATATCATTCTATGAATGGTATTATCCTTCTGCAAATATAATTGAACAGTCCTTGATAAAGCAATTCAGAAACCAAGCCAAACAGAAAAGGATCAAGGATTCAGAGAAATTTGTAGAAGAAAAAATGAAAGAAAATCCAGTAGTAATTCCTCCACCTCTGAAAGCTCATGTTTTCCAACCAAAAATTCAGAGTATGATGAATAAACCCAATATTCCCAGGACTCTGATTACTGTCCAAACAGAAGGTGAGAAATTACTAAGGAAAATTTGTTCCCAGCTCAATGTAAATATGATGCGGACTGGAACCCCAAATAAACACAAGTGGGAACTCCTTGATGGAAATATATTAGAAACAGAAATAGAATTTCCCCCTTGGAAAAATTTTGTTCTAAGAAATCAAGATGGAAAATTGTATAAACTAATTCCATCTCATTCAGATGAATCAACTTTAGCAGCAAGAGATTCAGTCGCTGCTACCAACTGGACTAATCTAGCTTTGTCCAGTCTTGAAAAATTTGTCAGATCTAAATTTGATAAAGTAGAAACTGCTAATTCAGAGATGAAACTTATGCTTGAAAGAATCTTGCAAAAACAAGATTATAACACAGTCTGTTTGAATAGCAGTGTAACTACTTTAGCAGAAAATGATAAGACTCTTGCACAGAGTCTTGATAAGCTGTCTTTACAGACAGAAAGAAAGATCCATGAAGCCACCTCTGCTCATGGAAAAGAAATTGTCAAAATCAACACTTCACTGGATATTGTTAAGAAACAAGTTTGGGAGGTATCTCAAGGAGTAGAATCTCTGAAAAAGAAGCCTCAGGTAGAAGCCTACAAATCTGCAACTTTATTTTCAGAACCCAAGACTTCTGTTCCTTACTCCATCACCCCTTCTGTGGAAAGTCTCATCAGAACTCCCAGTTCCATAAACTTTCCACCTCCTAATTCTACTCACCCCTATTCTTTGTTTGCCAATCCCAGTTTCTTCAGTCCTAGCCAAATAGTTTCAAAATCTAAAGAACCTGAAGAAACCAGCAAAGATTCCTCTGATTTCATATTTGGTTCATCCTCTAGAGATGAAGAAGAAAAAGAAGATTTTGATACAAGTATCCATAAGATTGATGTTGAGCCAGAAATTGAAGACCTTGAGGCTTGTATCAATAATTTCTCTATCTCAGACAGAGAGCAGTCTGATAATGATGAAGACCAGGTAAATGCTACCTCTTCCAGATCCCGATGGGAAACTACCTGGAATCCTGCTCCTGATCGCAGGGACCTTATGAAATCTGAATACCATAAAGACTGGTCTGCCAATGCAACTTATTCATGGAATATAGACAATTGTACTGAAGCTGAAATCATTTCTGTTATGCATTCCATGCTTGTTTGTTATAGGACCTACCTTGCTGATGATATAGGTCCAATTAATGCCACAAGGAGAATCATTGGAGGATTTGAGGGTACCCTGGACTCTTGGCTAAAAGCAGAAACCCTCAAATATCCAGGTCTTTTGCCAACATGGGAACAAGCTGTTGTTCTTAATGAAGACGGATCTACACACCAGGGAAAATTTTAAGAACCCCCCCTAAATTTATAAATATAATAAATGGGCGAATCTCCATGGTATATAGGAAAAATGGAAGGCGATTTTATCAATAATATAATATGTATATATAATTTTTTGGCGAATCTCTCACCAGGCATGGCGAATATTTTATTCAATTATAAGATCTTGTAAGATCTTGGCGAGTCTTTCACTAAATAATAAAACTTTGTAAAGTCCTAGTGAATCTTAGCATTGTGAACTCTTAGAGAAGAGTAAAAATGAATCTATGCTGGTTTAATTGCCCCATTTAAATAGGCCACATTCCAGGTGAATACCATGGGTCAATACCATGTGCCATTTTGGTGAATACCATGGGTCAATACCATGTGCCATTTTGGTGAATACCATGGGTCAATACCATGTGCCATTTTTATTTTTATTAATTCTAATATTAGGGTTAATAATGGTCTTTTGCATGGTATTAATAGCAATCTAGTCCATGGTATTTGTCCCATAGTATTTTTCCCACAGGTTTCACCTAAATATAACCCATTTCTTGAGTGTTCGTAAATATAAGGTGAATTATGGAGTAAATATAAAAAAATGTTTTATTTGTTTACCATACCTCTAGTTTATTTATATTTTTATTAATTTACCATAGCTCTGTTACAAATATGGTATTTGGCCCATAGGATTCACTTAAATAAAACCTCTTTCTTGAGCCTTCATAAATAGAACGAGGGTTATGGACTAGATATAAAAAGAGGTTTTATTTATTTACCATACGTCTAGTTTATTTATATTTTTATTTATTTACCATACCTTTTGAGTAAGTATAAAAAGACATTTTATTTATTTACCGTACCTCCACTTTACTTATATTTTTATTTGTTTACACTTATTTATTTACCATACCTCTCATTTATTTATATTTTTATTAATTTACCATACCTCTTTTATAAATATGGTATTTGGCCCATAGGATGCACTTAAATAAAACCTATTCTTGAAAATGGGCGAATGGATTCACATAAATAAAACCTATTCTTGAAAATGGGCGAATGGAAGGTTGTAACTCCTAATTTCAAGGGCTAAATTTACCTTTTTTACCCTCTCCCTTAAAATAAGGTGGGCTATTTGAGGTGATTTGTAAAAATGTACTATGATACAAAATATTCGCCCACTAAAAATTTAAAACCCCTTAATTTCGCCAAAGGGCGAACATTCGCCCCTAAAATTATCCTTGCTACACACATAGATCCTGTTACTCATGTGCCTGTCAATAACATGATAGGAAAGCTCCTGTATGGCATTACAGTCAATTTCATTTGGTTCCCTCAAATAACCAATGACATTACAACTATTACTTTTCTTGCCATGAAGTTGCATAATATGCAACATTTTGAAGAATACTTTAATGAATTCCTTCACAGGTTACACACTCTGACTCCGGATCTTATCCTTGAGCCAAAATGGAAGGAAATCTTTGTAGCATCACTTACCCAATGGGTCTCTTCTGCCATTCTGAACAAATTACCAGGGAAGGTTGGTGATTACAAATTTGGAATAATCAGGCACGCTGTTAAGGCTATTATTGTTGAATTGTGCTCACAAATGAAGATTGCTAGAGCAGCCACTAATCCTAAGAAGCCGCATGGCTATCAGCAGCTCAGTAAGCAATGGCACCTTGGCAAGGCTGGCAATTTTGAGGGGCATAGAAGAAAGAAAAAACATTTCAGACTGCTGATCCTGTAAGAGTGCACGAGAATAATCTAACAACAACGTCTTCTTCATCTACCTCATTGAGATTGATGTCTAACACATAATTATGAAGGTGCTCTTCAACAAGTAACATATCATCAAGATTGAATTTGGGAAGCCATCTTTCAGGATGTTTTGGTAGAAGATGAAGTGGTGTTGGCATTTGAATAGCTCCCAAATTTGACCATGATCTAGCTGCCATTGTAATAGTTGGGGAGGTGGATGTGATGAAAGAAGAACTAGTAGCTGTGATAGTATTGATTAAGGCAAAGCCAACACTAGTTGTTTGTGTAGAGGAAATGGAAATAGATGAAGTGAACGGTAGAGAGAAAGGAAATGAAAAAGGAAGAAATGGAGATGTTGGTGAATGAGAGAATGAGGGAATCTCACTAACAGATGTTTGGGAATATGATGTAGTAGTTTTTGCTCGGTGGGATTGAAGTGGAAATTCAAATGGAGAGATGCCAAGTTTTGCACTTTGGGACGGAGTTAAAACACCAGTTCCTTGAAAAATAGAAGTTATTCTTCCTTCAAAATCTTGAGATGATTCAGGATTGTCTGCTGAAATGGAGACATCTTTCAATTTCTTTATCAAAGCTGTAATTTATGGTGATTCTAGAGTATAATCCACAGGGATTACCTCAGGAAGTATTCTAGGAGACTTGGGTGGTGATTGTACAACTCTTGATCTAAAATTAGGAGATTCTGGAGCGTATCTGGAAGTTGTAGGAGATTATGAGGGAGAATGACTCTTGGAATGTCCTTTTGTTTTTGGATTGGAATTAATTTCTATTCATAGTATGTGTTAGTGTCGGTCTTGAGCCCTCCATCAGTGATCAATAGCTCTTTGCATGTGCATTTGTAGTTGTCTCATCAGTGTCAGTCTTGCATCCCGCTAGGCATGCCATAACACTGAATGGAGGAGCTGGTCTTTGTTCCCTTCTTGGCTTTGCTGGATCAGGTCATACAACAATGTAATTGAGTCATACTTGTTTTTTTTTTTGTCTTGAGGTCCCATGGTCTTAGGTCTAGGGTTTTGAGTCAAAATCTTTTCAAGGTCATGAGTCATGGTCAGTAAGTGCCCAGCAAGCCGGAAGGAATTTTGTACATATGTTTCATTATCATTTTCTTCAGCTACAGCTCACTTTATGCCTTGGATTTAAAAAACCCTGTTTTTAAGTCCAAGGCCATGTGGAAATTTGAAAAAATAAAGAAATTCTCAAAAATTTGTAAAAGTGCCGGCAATAACCCTGGTTCCTTCGCTACAGTTCATCAGGCGGTCAAACTGCAAAAAGAATGGAGTCAAACGCATCAAGAGAGCTCATTTCAGGACAAAAAGACTCTAAACAGTGTTAAAGAGAAAAGCAAGTTCAAAACATTAGAAAGTGGGTTCTAAAGTTAAATTTTTTTTAAATGAACCTATAAAAGCTAATTTCCCTCTCTAGTCACTCTTATTGTGCACATGAAAGTCAAAATTTCGTGCTAGAGGCAAAGGAGGCAAATCGTGGCAATTTTCTGCAAGTTTCAGCACTTGGGAAGGTGCGCGACCATTTGCTGGTGCGCGACCAAACAAAGTGCTTTTCTATGTGTTAAAATACACGGGCGCGACCATTTGCTGGTGCGCGACCATTCTGGGGAGGTGCGCGACCAAAAAGTCTGCTCGCCTTAAAACTCACCCAAACGCCAAATCTCCCTCAAATTTGCTCGATTTTGTTGAGGTATGTCTCTTCCACGTGTTGTGTGATGGTTTTGTGGTTGCAAAGGAAGGTAATGCTCATGATTTTATGCAAGGAATCAATAGAGAATAAGCTAAATGACTTGATGTTTTGCAAGCAATATGCATGGACAGTTTGTTTGTTTTCAAGGCAATTTTTCCCTTATGTCCCTCCTTTCATTTTCCCATGTAAATTACATATGTTAACATGTCATATTTATTGATCTCATTTGCAAATTAATCATACCAACCCTACCCCTAAATCCTATCAAACCCTAGTCCCCTCTAATCATTTCAAACCCTACCTTTTCCCCATGTTATATGCTCAAAACCTAAACACTAGTATACACAGCAAATTATATATCAAATGCACAGCAAAAGAATGAACAGAAAACATTGTAAAAAAAAAACAAATAGAAAAGTGATGACAAGGCATACATTCAAGAATTGTAAAAAACAGTGAAAATTGCTACTTGCATAGCCTTAGAAAAAATAAAGAAAAATGTCATCTTGCTGTATGATGTCAAGGACTTGAAAGCTGAATAAAGTCATGACAAAATTCATTAAAGGTATCAGCTGCATAGCTATCAAAAAAGACCAGTTTTGCTGTGATTAGGGTTTTGCATTAACATGGTATTCTTCCCCATCCTTAAGACTCTGTTTTTCCCCACCTATTCCCTATATTAAAACCCTAATTCAATTGCATTTCCCTTCATTAAAACTCCTTATGCAATTGAATGTCCCTCCCTATGATCAAAGCACACAGTGAAACCCTAATTCCCCATGGTAAAAGCATGATGAAGCTGCCACTGTCCTAAATGAATTGCTGTTACAAAAATTGGTTGGCAGCAGACTTTGTTGATGGGTTCCATTGTCCCCCTAAACCTAATTCCTAATATCCTCTCTTTTCCCTAATTCCCAAGTTACCAATCCCCTCTCCCTTCCTCTTGCAATCAAATACCCTAAATCCCTGTTTCCCAAAGCATCAAATGGCCATTCTAAAGTCATGAAAAAACAGAGTATTCTCTTAAATGACATTCAAAGCAAAATGAAATGAGCGGCCTGTTACTTGTACATAGTTGATGCTACCCTATTCCCCTATACCCATGACATCATTCCCTCCATGATGAAGATTTTCATTGTCCTTTCCCTTGGTGCTTAAAAAACACAGTTTCCCTAAATAAAGTATTGATTTGCAAATGGTGAGAGATGGAATGACATGTTTAGCATTATGTGATGTTTTCCTTCAGAATTCCCTGCTTATATATATATATTTCCCTTTCCTATATGTAAATTCCCTCCCCTAACATATCCCTCATGATGTTTCCCCTTGAAAACAGCATACTTCACAGCATTTTGCAGGCAGGGCAGCGGTCAATTTGACTTGTTTTTTCCACCTTGCTCAATAACACCATGTCAACTACTGAGACTAATGAGCAAGGTGATGACCGATCATCATCTTCTGAGATTGAGACACAGCAGAGGCCTCATAAGGGTGGCAAAGGTGGTCATCATAGAGGTTACATGTTTGCAAGCCAAAAATGAAAATTCTCCAACGAAAGCTGTCGGAGGCCCGGAAGAGGAAGAAAAGGCCAAATCCACTCCGTATTTTGGCTGAAGCTTCCCTCACTCATCATGGTACTGATCAGCCTTGATCCAGCACCAAAATGTGAAAATTTTGAAGATTTTTGAGCATTTTGGAAATTTTTGGTAAAATTACAGGTTTTACCCACGGTTTGGTCTCACCCCGGGTGAGACCATTTTGGAGGACTGCTCGGAATTTTGAAAACTTGGCATTTTTGGAAAGGGCATGCAAAAAGAAAAATTACCAATGCTTGGGAGAAGCCTGATTTTGAGTTTTGAGCCTCCAAAAGCTCAAAATACATCAAAAAAATGACTTTCTGCCCACTTTTTGAGTTGCAGAAAGTGACCTTGGGAGAAATGGTTTTTGAGGGGTCAAATCAACACCAAATTCAGAAATTCCACTTGGGATGGAAAGTAGACAGGCCAAGCTTTCCAATGAGCCATCGTGCACCTGATTTGGACCAGTGGAACCCACTCAAAAACAGCTGTGAAGGGGCGCGACTAGAACTTCCAGGGGCGCGACCATAAGTTCCAGTTTTGCCAGAATTGCCATTTTCGGTCAAAAAACACTGTTTTGACTATGGTTGACCATTTTTACTTGTAGATGATGGATGAATGTAATATTTTCATGGCACTTTGATAGGTTTTATCTTTCTTTACTCTTCTAGAAGCTTCTTTGATGTAAATAGTGAAAAATTAATGCATGGATGAGTTAGCTAAGTAATAGAGGCAAGTTGTTGGGCTGCCTATTTTCTAGTTCTTAGTTTAGAATTAGTTCAAACTGCTCCTAGGAAGCTGAGCTCGACCCCTAGAGGTGGGGAAAGGAGTTAGATGGTCTAGGAGGTCTATATTATGCTCTCTCCTTCTCATTTTCATGGTTGGACTCTTGTGTAAGGAAGCTTTATTGTATATTGTGCATCTATTTCTGCAATTGAAGGCAAGGAAAGCCAGGGTTTTACAGACATCTTTGAGGATTCTTGTGGATCTGATTGTTGATGGTGTGTTCTCTACATGTTCTTGTAAGTTTGTTTATGTGTTTCACATCTCTCTTATGCTTCTAAATTGGACAGATGAAGTGGTAATGTTTGAACTCATGTTTTGACATGCTCAGCTTTTTAGTTTGTTCAATTTTAATGTTTTCTACTGTCTAGAGAGGATTCGAATTGTGTGTTTGCCCTCTTTAGTTTCTCCTCTATCATCTCTGATCATCCATCTCAGATTAAGACATCAGCACTCATTCCTACCTTGCCCCTTAGATCCCCCTGTGAAAACTGTGCTCAATCCCCGCACTTTGAATTTCACTTCCACCAATTGCCACCAAAACCCCAAAAATCATTAAATCAACCCCCCTTATCAATTTACTAGCCTAAAATATTTATTCTTAATTGGTCAGCCTAATCATATTGAAAGATCTATCGAATCTGACCCGAGAGAGCCTTCTCATACCTCGTAGGGCTAGCTACGAGGTGAAATGGTTTGATGTAGCCTTGAGAGTTTGTCTATCTCAGCCTAGGTGAATTCCAAGCGCTAACAGTATGCATGCCCTCCTTCTAGTGCTAAAAAGTGTCGAGGCCTCAAAAATCGTTGCTTCAACACAGGGGGAAAACCACCTAGTCCGAATCTTAAGACAACTCCTTTTCCGTTTAGGTAGTGGCTCCGACTGGGGATAATGGGACCAATTTCCCAATGAAAGGTTATTGAGTGAATGTGTAATGCTTATAGTGGAGTGAAAAATATGGATTTGTAGCAATGAATCAAACGAAAAACATATGCATTAATCTACTCTATAACCTGAGATTGTTTAACATTTATCTGGATGTGATCTATAATGATTTTCCTTAGTAAATGACAATATAGATTGTTCAAACACCAATGAAAATGAAAATATTTCAAGATGATTACTTTGATTAAGTAGTTAATCAAAATAATGTGTATAACTCATATCACATTTAGAATATCAAAGAAAATTGTTGAACATGTATTTAAAAATATCAATGGCAGCATGATCAGAAATGAATACATGTAACACTATTTATTATTTATTCACTAAAAAGATAAATTCATTATTTATTCATGAACAAAATAGACGTACAAAGATAGAAATACCAGATGTACTTTTTTCAACTCATAAAAGAAATAACAACAATATATTCCTTCCCACAAAGATGATTCCAGGAGTACAATAATGTAACTTTGCAAAATTCGTTATGAAAATTCCTAAACAATGTTCTAGTTGTTCTTTTGAGAAAAGTATGAAAGTACAATAGTGCGAGCTTTTGTACTTAGACTTTCTTCATAAAATTCAGGACCTTTATTTCACACAATGAGTAAGCTTAAATAGTAGAAAACAACCAAATATATTGTGCAGAGCATTGAGGGCATTTAAACAGATCCCTTCAACAATGCCCAAAGGAAAACAATATTTTGGTAGAAGTCTCTGAAAGTGATTTGTTGTCTTCATTAGCTTTGTTTGTTCCATCGAATTCTCTAGATGTCTGTCTGTTTGTTTGAATTGATATGTCACTTATCAACACAACTGTCTTCATGTCATGAACCTGAACATGAAAAACAAGAATCGATAAGATAAACATAAATGAGATGGTAAGCGAATTTTATTTGAAACAAATCACATTTTGCAGGAAATCAAGAAAAACGTAGAGTGCAATAAATCCCAAACAAACATCATGGAGAGGAATGCAGAGTGAGGAGGTGGACTTTACGGTCTATCACAATCAGAAATCAGAGTTTGGGGCAGAACTCAGAAAATCGCAATTGATTTAGAATTAGGGGTTTTCCAAGTAAAATTCAAAGGGGGGCCTTTTTTTTAAATCACATCGCAATTGCAATCGGAATCAGAATAGGCGGAGGAGGTTGTGATACGATGATCATTTGTTATTTGAGATAGCTGCAGATGCAGGGATTAAATGAATTGCAGTGTATAATTCTATCGGGTCTGGGGCTTTATTGCATACCACAATACACAGGATTATCACAATCAACGTTTGGAGTTGCAGATTATAAGAGGTGACCAAAAGACTTGCAATTTGTGATATGTGGGATGACATCAGGGATGATGCCATGGCAATGTCACTATGATGTGGAACTGGTGTCACTGATGACGATAAAGATGACGTGGCACATGGCTTGGGCCTTATCACATATCGCAATCACTTTTAGCAGGAGTCTTTGGAACAAGCAGTATGGCTAAAAGAACTACGATAGTCGTGGATATGATATTTTTATGAATTGAAATATAATTTTTATCGCAAATCACAATCGGCATGTGAAAAGTTTAAGATTATGATTCTTGCGATTGCGCGGATGTGGGGATTTATGAATTGGAGTGAATAATCCTGTTGGGTCCGGGGCGTTATCGCAATCGCAATCGACATGAGGCGAGACCCTTTGGTAACTGCGATAGTTCCAGATGCGGGGGTTTTATGGTATGGATTTTCTTATCCTGTCGGGTCTGGGCCTAATTGCATATCGCAAAGGGCAGGAGGCAATACTTAAGCTTTTGTGGTTTATTACGATAGCCGCAGACATAGGGAATGTATGAATTGTTTTAATTTTACCATTGGGTTCGGTCTAATCACAATCGCAATGGATAATGGGAGAGGGGTCTTAAGCCTTTGGAAACTTTGCAATGTGGGAAGTGGGATGAGTCAGAGTTTATGAAGAATAAAACCTTTGGCAATTAAAACTTCAATATCTTGTTTTTTTTAATCAAATAACCCATGTTATTTATTACTTAAGGTTTTTTAAAGGTTAAGAATAAGTCTTGGTTCTGGGGGCTATTTAATTTGGTTTTTTGGGATAATCAAGGTTTAATACTTGGGTTTTAATTAAAAAGCCTAAGTATTAAACTTTGATTATAATATTTTTCTAAAATTGAAGGGTCCCTATTTTAATATAATGAATTTCATAGGAAATTTATAATATATTAAAATGGGGGCATGTTGAACAGTACAACAGGCCCACATGACCTCAGGGTTGCCACATGACAAAGAGGGGACACACATTTATAAAATGGGTATGTTATACCATAAAGGGAGGGATTCATTTAATGAAGGATTCATTCAGAGCTTGGAGTTGGACATAGGATTTTGGTTATGAACTAGTTGGTGAGCTCTGAGTCTGGGTTCTTGAACCAACTGGGCATTTTTAGTTGGTGAGTATTATGCTTGGACTCTAGAATCGGCTGGAGTTTTGTTGAAATTAGTTTCTAGCAACCAACTGGTGAGTCTTATGTTTGGGTTTTGGAGCTGGTTGGGAGTTGTTTAAGTTTAGGGGACCAGGTGGTAAGCCATGTGCTTGGGTTCTAGAACTAACGGGGAACCAAGTCAATTTATGGCCTGGAAGAGTGCCTAGAATCCTTGGAGGAAACATGAGCTCCTAGATCCCTGTGTTGAGAACTTTATGGCTACCCATAAGGTTACCTAGAATATGGGAATCACAGAGGGACTGTTAGGGCCTGGGGAATGGTGTGCCACTTGGGCACAATTTCAGGGAAGAAAAGCACAGTGGTTGGAGTTGTGACTATTGTGTTGGTTCATTGGACATTGATATATTGTTGTTTTCAGGTTCTCACCATTTCCAATAAAGTTGCGGCCCCAACTTGGGGGTGACCAGTGGTTAAGATTGATGAATCACAAGGCCTATGATTGGGTGGAACATGGAGAGCCCACAGTTTCCATTTTTATATAGATAACTACTCAATTTGATGTGCCATGTTGATTATTGATTTTATGTTGAAACCCTAGATTCATGTTTTTATGATTAATGTTAATGATTTACCTGTATTCCATTGTGCATAATGTTAATGTGTTGTCACTTGATTCTTTATGCGTAATTATGTATTTTTGTGCCATGCTAATTATTAATATTATGTTAAAACCCTAATTTTAAGGTGCCATGTTTAATTCCTATAATTATCTTGTATTTCACCATAAACCCCAATTAGGGCTTTGTACTGATGTGTATAGTTTATTTATGTTGTGCAAGTTCATGAGTAATTGTTGATTATTGTGAGAATATATGGCTTCTTGTGTTGTTTTATTTCATTTATGTGCATTTCTCTCATAACCCTTTTCTGGGTTTTGTATGCTAAATATATCTTCTGTGTATACCTATGAATTATGGTGCACAACCTTAATTTGTTAATGTTACATGTTTTTAATGAGATTCATAGTTAGGGTTTATACCCAGGTTACAGATTTATAGTAGAGTTTGCCTAGAATTATAGCAACACTAGTAGTGACTCGTGGTTTAATATTTGAAACCGTAAAGTATCTGTTCTGAAGGAATATTGGTGAATTATCTAGTCAAATTCGGGTTATGGGTACGTAACATTTCCTAGTTGGGGGCCAGGGACGTTACAAGGTGGTATCAAATCGTGGTTTACAACATTGGGCCTGATTGGGCCCAATTTGGAAGCAGAATGAGGAAATATTTGTAGGTCCCAAGTTACCCATCAATTGTTTGACGAAAGTCATGATGGTGGAAATAACATAAATTTTCCCTAAATTGAGAATAGGTGCCACAGAAGGTTATATGTCAGTTACAAGGAATCACGAACAATAATATAACCATATTTGGGTGAGATTCATCCATAAAGGGGCTAAATTTATGCAATGGTAGCATACAAAGGTGGTGATAAATTTTTCCATTAGTTATGGGAATATCTTGTTGGAAATTGAGGTTACAAGTTTAAAAATTCTGTAAATATTGCTATGGGTATCACTGTCAGGGAAAACCTCGTTGAAATTGTGATTATAAGTAAGAATAGGTCCATGTTACAAGGTGGAATTCAACAAAGAATCTTGGTGGTGTTTTTTAATTTGTTGGTATTGATGTGGACAATGCCACAACAACATGGAAATCGACTGACCATCCTAAGCTCCTGAAAGTTAAGCTACTAATGGTGGTAGTACTTGATAGATGGGGCCAAATTAGTGGATTTGGCACTTACATCAGGAAAAATATTTAAAAGGTAAGGATTTAATATATCAAAGAATGCTTTGATAATGGGACACTTCAATTAATTGACATTGTTATTGTTGGTGGTGTGCGTTCATTAATAGATCAATGACAGTTGTTAGCCAATGGTGCAACTAAACATGGTGCCAAAAGAATAAAAATTAATATCTCACAGGTGGTCGAAATGGTGTTGATGGATCAAGCAATAGATTTGTGGAGCAGCTTGAGAAATATTTGAATCACCTACAAAATGAAACTATTGATGCACAAATTTCTTCTAGTGGTGGTCACATGTATGTGACTATGGATCATTATGAGAATGATTGGGATATCGTTAAGCAACAATGGGATGCTCACATTTTGGGAGAAGCACCATACACATTTAGAAATGGATTTCAAGCAGTGAAAAACCTTCGGGAGGATTTTAAAGCTAATGACTAATATTTGTTTCCATTTGTCATTGTCGATGAAAATGGAAAACCAATAGGCCCTGTTTTAGATGGAGATGCAATGGTTTTTTCCTTTTGTTTTTGTTTTTGTTTTTGTTTTTTGTTTTGGTTTTTGTTTTGTTTTTTTGGTTTTTGTTTTTTTTTGTTGTTGTTTGTTTTTGTTTTATTTTATTTTTTTATCAGTAGAAAAATATAGAACACTCATATATTAAATAGGAATTTTCTACATATTTGATCAGTCTTTAACCAAGGTAACAACACTTCTTACTAGTGTAGAAATTTGAATAATATAACACTTATTCACAGATATTATCCTGATTATACACTATTTGCGGAATGCATGCATAATACATAACCTCCTCTACCATTGATCATCAATTTGCGGAATTAAAAACAATCGCATGCGCACATTGAAACATCAATCACACATATCAACACAGTATGTAATGGGGAAAGTATATAGCTGAAAACCCCCAACTATCTGTATGTTATAATGATAGAGAACATGTAACAATACATAGTACAATACTCCTCACAAGTACTCAGTACTATCTCCACATGCTACACACAAACTAGCTCATATCTGAACAAGTCACGGGTTCAAATCTCCTCCACTGTTTGCCCGCCTCTACTGCACAATCCAAGTTGAGAATGGATCAGATCCAAGTCCGAATTCCCTTTGTTTGTACTGCACAATCCTCATTGGAAATCTCATGCACAGCTATAGTCACAAATGATAGTAGTCTCACCCTTTCACCCACCTCTAACACTTGTCTCCACTGAACTGTCCATGCACTGAGTTAACTGATGTATTCTTTAGTTGATTTATGAGTTAATAATTAGTGAATTAATTAATAATTAATTCACATCACTCATCACTAGTGTATTTGGCAATTAGACTAAATAAAACTAGTTCAACTAAGTAAACTGAACACAACTCCATCAACTCCTCAATCAACTCCACCAAACTCAATCACTTGAGTTCTAACTGAAGTCCATCATGCAATAGCTCAACTAACCCATAGGAAAAGCGTATTTCCTTCTGGCAGTTGCATGTGCCACATCCGTAGCTCGAACTAAAGTGCTGCAAGAGGATAAGATAATGTTTATAGTCCAAATATTATTAAGAGCTAATAATATTCGATTGTTCTATTTTTTGACTCGTAGTCTAAAAATAGACTCCGCCCATATGTCTAAAAATATAGGTCCATCTATTTTTACCAACATGACCAATCATCCATAAATAGCATCCTGCAACTCATAGACCATGATCCATATGTCTAAAAATAGACTTTGCGCCAAAAATAGCCTGCGGGCCCACTTAGCGAAGGCGACTTCTTTTCACTAAGCTCCATCATCTTGTTGCATTTTCAACAACTAGTGACCTTCGGAGAAAGCATCAAAGATATTCAGTGCCAGCACAATAACACCCTACCTCTCAGAGAGGCAAACATTACAAAAAGAAACAACAACAATAGAACAACAGATAGAGAAATAGAAGGATGGCTTCAACTCATTCAAAATCCAAACAACAAAAAAAATTACAACACAAAGTTTATAGTTCAAACATCCCATGTCCATAGATCGCTCTAATATGAAGAACATTGAAGAACATATACCTAGGAATCATGGCCACCCCACACTTTGAAAGTAGATCTGCTTCAGAGTTTTGTTCACGGTAGATATGTTGGGAAGAGACCTCCATTAAGGTATACCTTAGCTTCGAGATCAACTGATCTCAATTACAAAGAGAGGGGACTTTGAAAGCATGTCGACCTTGAATCCATCAGATCACCGAGAGGGGATCTCCCACAACCAATATATTGTCTAAATCCAGCCATCTGGAGCATTGGAGGGAACCCCCTAATGTAAGCATCTCAGCCCGACAGTTGTCCCTAATGCTAATGGATCAATAGAATCTATAGTGAACATAAAGTTCCAATTTGAGTATACCACCACAACCATAATCATCATTTAAGGAAGCACTATCAAAGAAGCATATCAGGAATATTCCATCCAAATCAACATATGAAATGGATATGGATGTGGCTTTGGGGTACCAAGGACCAACTTCCATGAAATGTGTCACAATATGGAGGGAGGTAGACATAAAATCGGGGGGAATGCCTTCAAAGATCATCTTGTTCCTGGTAATCCAAATGCCCCACAAGACATATAAGGGGACTTCTCTATAAGTAATGGCTTGGAGAGAACGATAATCAATGCAGGCTAGAATGGAGGAGAGGTCAGAATGGATATTGATACCAAGGAGGAGAGAGATCGCAGTCTAGATGGCAACATCAAAGGGGTAGTGCATAAATAGATGGAGGCAGTCCTCAAAATCAGTTTGACATAGAGAACATCTACCAGGAGCCACAAACCCTTTTTCCAACAATTAGTCGTAGGTGTGAATGTGGTTGTATAAGACCAACTAGGAGAAATATTTAATTTTTAAAGGGACTTCCGAAAGCTATAATTTTGAGGTGCAACCCACTAGAGGGAGAGAGTGGATGCTGGAGGAAATATAGTCATACACTTCCTTGGATGCTATCCACCCATTCAGAATCTATCAACCCCAAATGAGTTGATCAAGATGTAGAGAGAATGAGATGCCCGCATGAGTGAGAAGACCACAAAAAGATTCCTATTCAGTGGCCAAGGCGTTTGTAATACCGATTTGTTTAGTGCGAGTCCAAACTGGAGTGAAGAAAGGAGAGGGAATGTCCATTAAGAGGTTGGTCAGATTATGAAATCCCAATAGGTTGAGAATGTGAATCAAGGGAACCAATAATATATGGCAATCCATAATACCTTTCATGGAATCCCTGCCAACAAGAATTTGTTTTCCATCACCCACCAACCACTGGATATTATTGCAGAGTCACGGAACAACATGTCTGAGACTACACCAAATATATAATGCTTTGGAAATCGATGGCGCCCTAGTCCACACCCATTCCTCCAGGCCCTCAAAATGGGTGTATTTAGTGAATATAATGGAATTCCAATCCCTAAAATCCATCCACAGGTTTGTGGTCAAGAGGAAAATATTGAATCTTCTGAGATCTAGGATTCCCCAACCGCCCAACTTAACAGGCTTCGAAATTGTATTAAGAGCCACAAGGTTAAGATTTTTCTAAAGGCACGCACAAAACCAAATGAATTTAGCAACAATGGAGTCCAATTTATGAATAATGGCTAGAGGAATATAAAAGAGATGCATCCATTAAACGGGTAGGCCTTGCAACACTGCCTTGGTCAAGATGACCCTGCCTCCCAACGACAACCATTTATGGTCCCATCGAGTGAGCATCGTCTTGAATTTGTAGGCAATCCAGTCCCAGTCAATAAATTTGTAGTTTGAGAGTTTTAGAAAGCACCCTAGGTATTTAAATACATGAGACAGAGGGCGGATGGGAATGCCAAATAAATTAAAAATTTCATTTATCTCCGCCAAATTTCCATAATCCATGATGAGTTCTATTTTGGAGTTGTTGATATACAACCCGGAGGCATTGCCAAATTTCATAAAAACCCTGCCATTCCAAAATGTTTGCAACACCAACATAAAGAATGTCATCCACAAATAGTAGGTGGGATGGATTGCAGGTCCTGAAAATCCTACAACCATAAATATACCAACTTCTCCCATGGCACAAATTTCCCTGCTGAAAGATTCCATGAAAAGTATGAAGAGTAAATGTGACAACACATAGCCTTGTCTGTGGCCCATGTGAATCTTGAATAACTGAGTTGGATCCCATTGATGAGGACAACCATTGAGGCTAATGATATGCATGCCATGATCCATGAAACATGCATATGATTGAACCCAATTTTGTACAAGATCATGGTGAGATATTCACAATCCACACAGTCAAAGTCCTGGGAAAGGTTGATTTTCATGAGAAAAAATTTTAATTTCCTCATCTTGATCGAATGTATACATTTGTGTGCTATTTCCACCACATCCTGAATCCTCCTAGAGGAAAAGAAACCAATTTTCTCCAAATATATATGAGGGGAAATAATCTTCGCGACACGATTAGCAAGGAGTTTTGAAATCATTTTGCAAATAATATTGCAAAAGGAAATTGGCCAATAGTAAGGGAAACAAAGAGGCTTATGTCTTCTAAGAATCAAAGTAAGAAAGGTGGAGTTAATAGAACCTGGCATGAGCCCATAACACTTCACTACCTCAGCCTTGTTGACTATATCTGATCCCATCAGCTCAAATAAGTGAAGGAAGAATTCATCAGGGCAACGATTGGACTCATGGCTCTTATCTTTGGCCATTTCCTTGAGAGTTTGGAGTATTTCAACTTCTGATATTTGTGCATCCATGAGCAATGAATCACCTGCATTGACCATGGCTGGGAAACAATTTATTAAGTCCATTTTATCTGCCATATATGCTTCATCCTTGTCCATGAATTTATTTTTGAAGTGTTGATATGCCTCCTACTTAATGTCCATATGGGAGGAGAGGGTAATTCTTGCTTCATTTTTGATGGTCCAAATCATGTTTTGTTGTTTTCTTTTAGAGGCTTCATGGTGGAAAATTTTTGTGTTCTTGTCTCCTCCCTTTATCCAAGCAAGGCAGATTTTCTGCCTCCATTCATCTTTCTGAATTTGAAGGATTTTCTCCTTCCTTTGAATTAGATTTAGTATTTCCCTGTGTTGTTGGGAAGAGAATAAACTAGGAGCAATCAGGTCAATAAGGAGGGAAATCTCATGTTAATTGGAGCGCAACTCCTAGTTGAGAGCATCTCGGTGTCTATGTACACACGATTTAACAACAACCTTTAATATCCTTAGTTTGTACAAAATCCTGTTTATGGGATCATCGAGAGGTAAAATAATCGGTGCAGACCAGGAATTATGGATGAGGTTTTGGAACTTAGGATCATTGACCCATATATGGTTGAATTTGAAGGGTATTTTTCCATGTGTCAATTCATCCCACCACTCCAGAAAGATAGTGTCATGGTTCGAGATTTTGGAAAATAGCGACCATGATTTTATGTTAGTCAACCTTTGGTATAGGCGAGAATCCACAAAGAACCTATCTAATCTTTTAGCAATGTTCTCTTCCCCTGATCAACCATTTCTCCAGGTCGGGTGAAGGGGATCAAGGGTGACGTATTTAAGGGATTTTTGGTCGAAAATATCAATGAGGAAAGGGGAAATCACATCCATTTTGGACTTGTAACCCCAACACTCACTGGACTCTAGTGTGAAGTTTAGATCCCCTTCCATGATCATTGGATTGATGTCCAAAATGCCAAAATAGTCCATCAAATCCCAAAAATCTCTACGGTTTTTGTATGGGGCATAAACATTCATAATGCAAAGTCTGTGATTCCAACGCCTGCAGTAACCTGACAGTACAATACCAACAAGAAATTTCAATGTTTGAAAGGAGAAATATGTGGGGTTCCAGATGGAAACAAGTCCCCTAGAGTAGCCCTGAGATCTTGAGGCACAACCATGCCATGTTGAACATATTTTGAGAATAATATCCAGAGTACGCTCCTTAGACAACAAAGTTTCCTGGAGTAGGACGATCAAGGGGTCATTTGTGGATATACAATGTTTGAGGGATCAGATTGTATTGGCATATCCTAGGCCCTTGATGTTGAGTGACATCACCCTCATTAAGGAATGGATGAGCCAGGATATGACACTCTAAGGTCCGAGGAAGGAGCTTCCTCCGATGATTCAAGTGATCCATTTGCTAGTTTAGGGTCGAAATAAGGATACATCGTCTCCCTAACAACTTCAGAGAACCGAGAGTTTAGTTCAATATCGACATCCCCACATAGGTAGAGCTTATTATACTTTGTTTCCTTCGTTTTTTCCCCTAAACAGGGTCAACATTCTTCATTCCCCCTATGATCTTGGATCTAGAGTAATGGGAACTAAATTTCTTGATTGACATGGATTCAATACCAATTCTAAGGTTTCCTAGGAATGGATGTATTTCTGAATCTATCAATATGGGGATAAATTTGCATCGCCATTCATAGTGTTACAAATTGGGGACAACAAATAATTTTTTCTAGACTTCTTTAGAGTCATCTCGATGACCTTCCCTTTCCTTTTTGTGGGAATTTTTGGTGAGTGATTAATGAAATTCTCCTGGGCACAGGTAGATTTGTTGCAAGGCACAACTTCTCTTCTTGGAACAATAGCCCCATCGACAAAGGATTTTGAATAGTTCAGAGCAGCCCGGGGGGGCTCTTCTAGTGAATTTCAACAGTTATTTATGGGACTAATCCGATGAAAAATCACTGTCAATACTAATAGGTTGTCTGGGCTTAAAGATGGTTTCCTTTTTCGACCAGTGGCTTCCAATTTTTTGACTGGGGCAGTTGGCCATTGGGTGTCTAGTTTTGTGGCATACTAAGCACCTGAATAGGATCCCCCAGTAGTTTATTTGTTAATGAATGGAGAAGGTTGCCTAATAGATCTCGATAGCGGCTTGAAGATCTCTCGATAAAATCCAATTCCACTAGGAATGAAGCCGTCTTTTTATCTAATAGACCCATTCATCCTTTATCCACTTAATACAATTTCCCAATTTTGCCACTTAATACAATTTCCCAATTTTGCTGGCAATATCCTAAATTTCCGTCTTCGTCCAAAGTTCAATGGGAAGGCTAGGAAGTTTGGCCCAAATGATCTTTCTCCTGGGGACCTCCACCATTGGGTCAAATCCCACTTTCTAGTTTTGTAATACTAGGAAACCACGTCCTTTTACCCAAGGTAAATCATTGATTTTGATTGTGTCCTCTTCCTTTAGGAAATGGAAACCAAACAAACCATTTACCATCATATTGACTTTTGGCATGTAACCGAGCAAGGAAGTCTAGCCATTCTGAATCCGTTTCTTAATTTGTGCACCATTCATTCTGATGTATTCCCAGCGACCAACCAACATATGTTTTCTTAACCTGATCACGTTGTCCCAATATAGGTCAACACCCAGGATTAATTTTCAAATTATTACCTAGCTTTAATAGGTTTATTGGCCTTTTCTATGTGTTTATGCCAAAAGAGAGTTGTCACATGTCACCTACAATTAGTACTCATGAGAAGGGATGGGATATATTGAAAGAAACATGACTTGGAAGAGGTAGTTGTATAAAGGATAGACAAATGTGGACTAGAATATCACTTTCCGATGAAAAGAAGGATGATATGACTATTAGTCTCATTGAAAAGAAAGTGATGTAGAATATGGTTGATTCCCTACGAAGAAGTTATGATGAAGAAGGTTCCATGATGAAGAAGATGAATTTCATGACATGATGCAGAAAGAGGAGTTCTACAAGCAGCTGATAGTACCATGATCTCCACCAAAGAGTAGATAGTTATTGTTGGAAACAAGTCCCTAGTTGATAGGTAGCTTGGGAAAGTCCTTTGTTAAAAGGGAGACTAGGAATATTCCTTTTATAAGAATGTGTAGATCCTCCCTAGTTGAGAGGGAGAGATAGACACATCATTCTTATCTTCATTTTATGAAGAAATAATGGAGGATTGGATAAGCATCTGGTCTCCAATACTCTTTGAGGATGTGGTAGGGCATCCAATAGGTAAGAGTATTCAAAGAGGAAATTGCTTGAGGATGTGTTATTCCTTGACAGGAATTATCCTAAAAGGACATACGTCATGAACATCTGGGTGGGATATGTGCCTTAAGAAACAATGATGATGGTGTCTACCAATCATTGTTTGTTTTTCCAACATTGTGCTCTGATCTTGTGGAGAGATAGAGTTTTTAGTCAAGGACTTGCTATGGGAAAATGTTGGTTGGTATGATGAGATGCAATCAGATAAGCTAAAAGAATAACTTATGAGATGATTTACCAATCTGACCCTTTTTATGTTAATTCTTCAGTATGAGAATTTCCAAGTACCATGTATGGATTATGAATACCTCCCTAGTTGAGTGGGAGTGTTGAAATATGTAACTAGGTTCAGTATTCATAATTTATATTGTAATCATGATTTTATGTATTTGATATTAAAGATAAGAGGAATTTGTTATTGTAATTCTTGAGGCATGGGTTTCATGCTCAAGATAAAATTATTTATAGGTCAAGCACCCATTGAGTGCTTCTAGGTTTGTCATAGAATTATGAAGTCCAAAAATTTCGTTGTCATACATGTAAGACCCCTTTGGGCATGTTGTATCTTGTAAAGAAACTTTTTGTAGACTCAAAAATGTCAGAAATACCCTCCAAGACCTTGTCAAGCAAGTCAGGCTACATGAAAGATCAAGTCAACCTCATGGAAGAAATGCGTACCCTTGGAGAGCCTATATATTAGAAGGAACTTAACCTCATTTGGACACATCAAGAAGAAAGTTCAATCTTCAGAAGAAAGAAGCAACAAGACTAGAAGAAAATGAAGAAAATGAAGAAAATCAAGGATAAGGAGAAAAGAAGCAAGATCAAAGTTTTGGACCTCTCTCTCTCTTGTGTTAGGGTTTCTAGACTTGTTGGGCATGTCAAAGTTGTTGGAAATGGTTGGGCAAGTCGAAGTTGGTAGAATTTGTTGGGCAAGTTGAAGTTGTTGGGCAAGTCGAAGTTGTTGGAAGTTCTTAGGAAAGTCGAAGTTGTTGGAAGTTTTGGGCATGTTGAAGTTGTTAGAACATTGTTGGGGCGAAAGTTACTGGAGAAGTTGTTGGGGTCGAAGTTGTTGCTAGAAGGTCAAAGTTTGTTGTTGTAAGCTATGTAAGGAAAGATCATCAAGAAGGAAGGTTGAATTGGTCTTGTAGGGGCCTTTGCCAAGGGTCTTAGGTCTTGGACTTCATCATTTGAATATTCTATATGGAGTGAAGAATTCTTGTGGGTTTTTCTCTCAAGAGGAGAGGTTTTGGCCCTAGCTAGCAACCTACATTTTGTGTCCTCTTGTCTCTTTGATATTCATTGTTTGGTAGACGTTTAATTATAGAAAACACAATAATAATCAATTGAAAGAAGAAAATAATCAAGTTAAGTAAAAAAAAACATCACAAGCATTATCAAAGTAAGAGAAATCACCTAATTGATTTGCCCCTAGATTTCTCAACAACTATGTCATTGATATTGTGGCTACTCAGGATAACAACCTTATACAAGAAATGTCTTATAGGTCTACATTCTTCTTTCATGTGAAGGCCTTAGAAAGATGGATCACCCGAGGAACTATTAGCCAGTGAAGCAGATGTCTACACTTGAAAGGGAGAGTATGATAAGAAAGAGATGGTTCAATTGAATCTTCTATGTGCTGGAACATTCCTGTCGAGTAATCAACAACCCTAGAGGTGTTGGCACAAGACTTGAGGCACTGATTGGTGCAGTGAAGGGGTGCACCACTTGGGCACAATTGATGGATACTTGGTATGTACCTAAAAATAGGCAAGTAGATGCCCCAGGAAGTCAAAATCTCGTTTATTCATACATATAAGTATTTGTTCAATTTTTATGCTTTATTTTTATTAGGAATACATGAATTATGAATTAAAATTCTTAGAAATTGAATACTTATGGATATAATTCTTATTTTATAAATGTGGTTATAATATGCTTGTTTATTTGTTGAATTTTGTAGGGTATGCTAAGAAACTACGATCATTGGGAGAAATTTTATAATAGTCAAGGAAATGATGTAACACAAATAGAAGACGAATGAATCCTAGGGACTTGATAATAGGTGTTTACTATTGAAGGGAAAGGAACACCAAGGATGGTGTTTTACTAAGGGGGAGGGGAATGTAACACCCCCAGTTTTTTCCCTGGACTATTAATGTACCTTAATATTTAGGCTAGTGAGTCAAATATATATAATGGTTAGGAGGTTGAGATGAAGTTATTCTGCAAGGATTCATGCCTATGTATCTATAGATTCTTCCATAGGTATGCGTGGATACATATTTATGTCATTTTGGCTATGTGGTCAGAGGTTTGAGATTGTAAAATGATGTAAACAATTGTACATATAATATAATAATAAAATAATAGATGCCTGCAAATCCCACTCCACGAAAAAGAGTATGGGAGGTGTTACCCACTAAAAGTGGGTACCCTAGGAGAGATTTTATCATATTCATGTTCTTTCAACTGATAGCCAACTGACCCTAACATCCACCTTGTAGCGAATGTGATGTGCCACTTTATCTCTTCCACAAGCATCAATTGTATGTTTCCTCACCCATTTGTCAAAAACACATATTAGAAGGTGGACAATCGAATCCAAAAGGTATGTTATTCATTGTGCAATCGAGTGATTATGCTTTTTTTCATATGGGAATTTGGCATGGATTATTGGATGACTTGGAAGAAGGAACGATTTTGACCATGGTTTTGTTCCCTCACCTTAAATGGGGGTTTAATATTCAATCATAGTCTACTAAGACCTCCCTTATTGGCCCAAGCCTTTAGAAAGGGAACTACTTGGGAAACCCTCATTTTGGTATCATGCTTGTTGGAGAAATTATATGTGTTATAATTCCAACATTAAATTATCAATCTGGGCTCATAAGACTTAGAGGCACAAGCGCAGGTAACGTAGGATCAGAGCATCTAACCTAAATTAACATCAAATTCCTATTTCTGAATTAAGTACAAAATGCAAATAAACAATTTCAATCCAATCTAAGTAAATTAAATCAATCAAACTTAATCTCAATGAAAGTAAAGCTTAACTAAAATTCAAACAATAAACTTTAGAAATCTGAAATCAAACAAAACTAATTATTATTCAATATCAAGTTTATTATAATTTCAATCTTAAACAAAACTAATTCTAATTCAAGCGATTCTAAACTTAAGGAAAATAAACAATCCAACAAAACCAAATCTAATCACTAAGTCTAAGTCCAGGGATGCAAGCCAACAAGAATTCAAACTAGTCTTTTATCTTTCCTAACATTCAACTCTCAAACACTCGAAGGAAACTAAAAACTTCAAATTAATGTTCTCACACATTTAAAAATCAAAGTTTATTCTAATTTAAAATTACATCAAATAAAATTAGAAAGCCTATTCCATGAAAAACATTAACCTACAACTCTCAATCCAACCATACTTCAACTCTAACTAAGCTACAACCATTAACATCTCATCATATTATCGCTGGACATTCATATAAAACACAATATTACAAAACTTGTCTAAGTACATAATAACTCTGTATAAGTACAAAATGCAAGATTATACAATTTAAATAGAATTGGTTTCAGAATTCGCATTCAAGCATCCTTCATGCTTCATTAACAAAGTCCTTAACGATTCATGATGAGATTGTTACTCCAATCTAAAAGGAAACAATCTTTGAATGTTCTGAGTCATTCAACACAACTTTTGCTAATTTCTAACAATTGAAAACTAATGTAAAGTGAGGGATGTTGAGCTTGGTTGGTTGGGCCCAAACCATCCAGCTCTCACTCTCTTAAAATTAAATCAAATTACAGAACAAAAATGATCATTAAAAACAATAGATTTGGAGAAAGAAACCTAGCATTAGAAGTCTTTTATTAAAATTGAATCAATCTTTACATCCCAAGCCATATGCTCCAACTCCAAACCAGCAATATGAAGCTATACTAACATCTCCTCCCTTCACACAGACCATGGCTAAGCCATTTATAAAATTTACAAGGAAAATTTTGACTGTAACAGTCATTTTCCCTAATTCTGGAAAATTGCATATTTTTAACAAATTGGCCTCAAAGATATTGACATATCTTCCTAACCATGGCGAATTTTGGAAACCGATTTGGAGGGAAACTAATTTGTAATATTTTAAACAAAAAAATCTCTTATATTTGTCTCATTCAACTCCTTATCCTTAGAAAGCGTGCCCGAAGTTGGTTGTTTGGCTCTTTTTACAAGATTCTAGAATTCTAGAAAAACAGTGTTTTTTTATGAAACTGCCTTAAAGACCCACGTGTAAATTTTTAAACAAAAGTGAATCTTGAGAAAATGTTTTTGTTATAGGTAATTTATTATATTGGTAAAAAACCCATTTGCTCAAATTTTTCAGATTCACCTCCAGTTGCACGTAAATCGAGGTCAAACTTAGCAGTTTGAAAACTGTGCGGATTTTGAGCAAATTTCTTAATTTTCTTCTAGAGACCCACATGTGCGACCTGGGTGCAATAAAACTCATGGGAAGGTGTTAGAACATCATTTTGGACAATAACCTTCCTCGGTTTTCCCTGGAAGCGTGCCAAAATATCAAAGCCCCAAATTGGTTGCTCTCTAGTGTAGGAATGCTAGTGTAGGAGTGCTGGTGCAAGAACAAAACTAAGTGCAATTAATTGTTGATGCATGTGTATCTTTGATCGTTATTTCATATGCATTCCTGAAACAACACAAGCACCATCATCAATAATCATTTTGATGCAAATCTTATTGAAATAAAAGAAATAGGTTAAATAATGAACACTTATGTGATCATGCTCCAAGTTTAAGCTATTAGCCCAACAATTGTGCAAAATGATAGTAATAACAATGATAACCATGAGTAAGCATAGGGTGAGAATTTTAATTAAACATGACAATTCTGGGGCCTAACAGTGGTCATGTTTTCCCATTCCATATTTATCACTTCCCTCCACATATTATGAGCCCTATTCATCATCTCCCCTCTCTTGGTCCACAAGACCATTGCGTTCACAGGGTACCGCACACCCCTTGCACTTTCCCATATATCTTGGCTGGGCTTGGAAATGTTTCCCCAAAGGTTTATGTAGCTAAAAGAAAAGTAAAATCATATCATCGCCACAAGCAAGAAACAAAAGGAAAAAAATTATAAAATGAAAAAATGGTTGGGACATTAATATTAGCACATGGGCAAAAGCCAAGCACAAGCTCAACCCCTTACCATTATGGCCATCACCCAGTTCCTGGGGCTAATGTTTCCCTATTACATCATTAAAATGAACCCTTTCACATCCCAAACCCTAGTGGGTGATGAAATTACCTACTATTAGGGGGGTAACCATTGCTAAACATCATTCATGACATGTTCTCATTTCCTCAAGCTTCGAGTAGAAATACAAAGGAAAAATCAAGAAAAGGAAAAAGGAAATAAGAGGGGTGGAAAAAAAAGGTCGAAGGTAACTCATGCATCCATGATCACTCCCTCCTCACATCTGTATACCCAAAATGTGGATTTCCTCTTCATTTTCTACCCCTTTGACCATGGCATCTGGACTTGAGACCCCTTTACCCCCATTTAGTTTCATCATTATTCACATGCCACCTATTGATTGAAGGATGTACAAAGGACCTCTCTTTCCCATAGGGGTTGGGAACAACTAACAAGATCATGTATTAACCACTCCTACGTAGGAAGGTAACACTATTATGAGATCAAAGCCTCAAATTTGGAAGGGAATCCCTGTATGAAGTGCCAATTTTCCCTTGAAGAACACACTTGGTTCACTTAGATGAAATAATGATTATTGTACCTAATGGTGAAGATGCAGTGCTGGACATTGTGTGTGATTGGAAGGTGCTTTTCATAATGGGATGGACAACTTAACTAGGGCCCAAGTCCACTAGAGGAGCATTATGACTCCCAACAAGTAAATCTTTGAGAGCCATGGGACTTTGACTACTTGTAAATCATCATTCCACTCCATGGGTACCTACAACACCCCTAAAAGTATACACTTTGCCCCTTATTATTCATGAGATGATGCACTTGGACCAATGTGCCCCAGCTAGCTTAGTAGTGATCACATGGTTTGGCAGTTGATCCAATGACCAAATGAGGTTTGTCTCGCCCCTTGAGACATGGAAGGGCTTGCACCATCCTAAGATCCTCAATGTTAGAGCATAATCAAGCTATTCTATCACCAAGAGACCCATGAGACCCATTTTGTGCCCTAAACACAAAATTGGGGTCCACAAGATGATTTTCATGGAGATTTAGGGTTCAACCCCTAGATCATGATTTATGGTGCTAGAGAAGCTCATCGCACTCCCCAGAAGGGCCTACACATGCATGAAATCAACATTTCAGCCTTTTTTGGGTTAATTGTTATGTTTTACATTGGCTATGAGGTTGGGTTGTAACCTCACCTAATATTAACCTATTATTTTATGATTTGAGGGGATTTAGGATAAAATTAGAGATAATTAGACATGTATAAATTGGAGAGAGATCATTTCATTATCTCATTATCATCACTTGGATAATTCGTACTTCATAAGAGAATTCACACTTGTTTCCTTCTTGGCTATTGGAGTATCTTGGATGCATTTCGATGTGTGGAAGCTATTTTGGATTGTCTTTGGAGCTATTTATTTGGTGAATGTATGGATATACTACATGTTATCTTGCAAGTTCCTATTCTTGAAAATTTGTATTGTGAAATTGTCTAATGTATGGAATTTCTACTTCTAGATTATGCTTATTTGTGCCCTAATTTGTTGAAAATTAATTTTAAAGGCTATCTAGTTGAGAATTTCATATGTTACTCATTGTATAACATGTAATGAATGTTCCTAGTGGAGGAATTCTTATAACCCTCCATCAAACTCCAATTATCATTAGGTGGGTAAATGTTGGAATTTTGATACTTATGGCATCAAATTTTGACCTATTTAGCAACAAATTAGGCTTATCTAGAGCGTCCTTGACCCCATATGCCCAAAGGACAAGGAAATAGTCCAAGTATTTAGTGATCAACCTTAAACTTTCTCCCTAATTTTCTCCTCTCAAATTTAGTCATTTTAAGGCTAGAGAGAAAACCTAAGGCTTGGAGCGAAATTTTAGGAGGAGGATTTTTGGTGATTTGAGAGCCTAAACATCAAGATATAGGCCTACGCTACCTAACCTATCAATTTGGTGTGCATCCACTCAAATTTCATCCATAAAATATTTTTCCCTAGGTATTTCTCTAAGAGGGAAACCCTAGTATCTTGTCCCTTAACATCATGAATTTCTTGAGTGTTTCATGAACCTTGGATTAGTTGATTATCATGGTAAGAAACCATTTCCTTTGAGAAATTACCTTTTGAATACATATTACCATCGAGAAACCTAAAAACCCTAGGTCTTGAGCCTTCCATTTGTAGTAATTTTATTTGAGAGGGATTTGCTTCTTTGAAGCCTTGTACCTTTATTGAGCCTCTCTTTCGAATGAGCTCTAGCTTGATCACTTTGTTCCCTATACCTAACATATCTATTCTAACTTATCTCCTTCCTACTAGGACACCTCCCATCGTTGAAAGTATATAAAGAGTAGGGGGTTTTGGCTGAGGTGACATTAGGCCTCTACCCCATTGTTAACACTTTGTCTAGCTATTATCTTGTAGGGTTTCCCTCTTCAAGACTTGCTATATTTTGTGGTAACATTTTTGGTGTCATTGTCAGGGAAGAAGCAAGTACACCTTTATGAAATTATTAATTTTCTTCCCTAACGATAATATACATAATTATTTGACAACCCCATAGGAAGAGCGAATCCCTTGTTCTTCATTGAGCTTCAAAATGATTGTAGGGTGAGGCCATTATTCTTTAGGGAACTTGAGATTCATCTTGGTGACTCTACATTTGGTCATTATGCAAGGTTTAAAGGAATATACCATATGAAGGATACCCTGGTGGGTCCTTGGTGATGAAGAAATGAAGCCTGAATTTCCTTGTAATGACCAAGATGATGAACTTGAAGTTTTAGATCCTAAAACTCTCCAAACACTTCAAGAAAAAGGTGAATAAATATAAGGAGCATTGTAGGCAACTAGTTGAAGGATGCATCGATAAAAATTTCCTATTGAATTTATGTAGCAAGTAAGGAAAGAAGCTATATGAGATGCAACAAGAATATGAAAAGAATCATATAGAAACCCTTCTCATAAACCTTTCTTACAAGCACTATGCAGTCAATATCTTATGTGATGTTTTATAAGAAATACATTGTAGCTCAAAACAAAGTCACCAACAATGTTACCCCATCCCAGAATAAGTCCCAAAGCCAGATCTACCAGAGGAGGGTTGCGGTGAGCCTAACGAAGGCACAAATATAGAAGATAATCAAGCAGATGAAGGATATACGGAAGAATTTTGGAGTGCAAATTGGGGAATTGATTACGATAGAAATGAAGAGGAAATCTCTGTGAAGCTCCTAACCTATGTTGAAGAACATGATAAAGGTGGTTTTTTTGGCACAAAAAGTGATATGTACTCTCTAAAGATATTGAAAATGGTGACCCCATTGATTCCCTAGAGATTGACATTTTTGAATTCTTGCATATAAACGAGGGGAAGTGAGATGGAAGCAACCATCATTTTGAGGATGATCCGACTTGCGATAATGATGATGAAAATGGAACTATGGAAAGTTAATTTTAAGCAAGCCACACCATTATTGACGAGTTGGATGATGAAACTCATGAGAATCTTGAGGAGGGTGATCCTATGTATTCCCCAGGAGTTGGCATTGAAAACTACTTGCATATTAAAGAAGGGAAATGGGAGATCGTTGGCCATCATTTTGACGAGGACCCTATCTATGATACCAATATTATATTAATAGAGACCATGTCTTTCCTAATCTCCTTTATGATCATGGAGTTGTATTTGAATCATCCTTAGACCCTCCTATCATTCCCCATTGAATGAGCATTGAAGATGGTCAATCTAGTTTTTTTCCCCCTTTTGAAAGTGGCCTTAGTAATAAACAACCTTGTCATGGTGATCCTCTATGCCAATCATCCCCTCATTCCCCCCCTTGTGCCTCTAAGGCCACCATGAAGAATGAGACCACTAAGGAGGCTCATGAAAGGGATTTTGTGAGCTTGATCATTGGATTCTCCATTCTTTGTTTACAAGGAAGGATTCGATGGTGAAAGTTGGATTCATTCCCTTCATCTCAACTGCCTCCTATGCTTTATGGTTTTATTATTTTCCCACTTCCCACCCTTTTGATCCTGCATATGATTATTGCTATGCTTTCTCTTGGATTTATCTCATGATTGATCATAAGGATAAGGGCAATAATATTGACCTTATAATATGTTGGTTGCATTGGTTGTATGATTATACTTATCTCATGCATAGTGTGCTAGCATTTCATGGTAGTGTAGGACCATTGCATATCAATTTTTTTGCATAGTTAACACCATCATTTTATGCTCTCGTGCTAGACTAAATTTCATTATATATTACACTTGCATCTTAGCATAGATTTACTTTTTTGTATGGATTTATTACTTGATGAAAAACATGGGCGATAAAAATAAACCTAATGCACATGCTTCCAATAGATGTATTATTATGTGCAAGATATAGGTCTGTGTTCCAAGAGATTGCTAGAGTTTGCTGGAGTTCTCATGATCTCCCCATTCGAGTACATGTTCCATGGGATATATGGTGAGCTCATGTCCTAGTTGGAGCCAAATGTTACCCACCAAAGTTGGGTGCCTCTAGGAGATATTTTATCTGATTCATCTTCATCCACTTGGTAGTCATCAACCCCTGACATCCACCTTGTAGATGATGTGTTGTGCAACTTTATCTCCACAATTTGCATCAGTCGTATGTTTCCTCACCCATTTTTCAAGAGCACATGTTAGAAGGTGGGAAATCCAATCTGAAAGGTATGTTATTCATTATGCAATTGGGTGCATATGCATGTTTTTCATTTGGGCATTTGGCATGGATTATTGGGGGGTTGGAAGAAGGAAGGGTTTGACCGTGGTTTTGTTCCCTCACCTTAAATGGGTAGTTAATATTAAATACTATTCCAATGAGACCTCCCTTATTGGCCCAAGGCTTTAGGAAGGGCACTACTTGGGAAAGCCAGATTTTGTTAGCGTGGTCCCGTTTTCATGTTCCATATTTATCATTTCACTCTGCACATTATGATCCATATTCATCATCTCTCCATCTGGGTCCACATGACCATTGGTTCCATAGGGTGGTGGAATATTCCTTCCCCTTTCCCACATATCTTGGTCGGGCCTAGAAACGTTACCCTGGAGGTTGATGCAACAAAAAGAAAAGTAAAAGCATATCATGGCCACAAGAAGTAAACAAAAGAAAGAAAATTATAAAATGCAAAATATGGTTGGGACATTAATATTAGCATGTGGGAAAAAGCCAAGCGTTAGCTCTACCCATTATCATTATAGCCATCACTTGGTTCATGGGGCTAATGTTTCCTTATTACATCATTAAAAGGAACCCTTGCACATCTCAACCCCTGGTGGGTGATGAACTACCCCACCATTAAGGGGGTAACTACTACTACACATCATTCACAACATGCTCTCATTTCCTAGAGATTTGAGCATAAATACAAAGGAAAAATCAATAAAAAGAAAAAGGAAATAAGAAGGGTAGAAAAAAAAAGGTCGATGGTAACTCATGCATCCAAAATTGCTCCCTCATCACATTTGTATGCCCAGAATATGGATTTCCTCATCATCTTCTACCCCTTTGACCATGACATGTGGCTTTGAACCGTTTACCCCCATTTTGTTTCATTATTATTCACATAAAACCTATTCATTGAAGGATGTACCTGTCTTTCCCCTTAGGGGCTAGGAACACCTGATAGGATTGTGCATTAGCCATTCATACCTAGGGAGGTAACACTTTTACGAGATAAAAGCCCCAAATTTGGAAGGGAAGCCTTGTATGAAGTGTCAGGGTTCCCTTGACTAACATAATTGGTTCACTTAGATGCACTAATGATTACTTCACATAATGGTGAAGATGCAACAATAGACAATGTGTGTGATTAGAAGGTAGTTTTCATCATGGGATGGGAAACTTAACTAGGGCCCAAGTCCTCTGGAGGAGTATTATGACACCCAACAAGCAAAGCGTTGACAACCATGGGACAAATACTACTTGCATAACATCATTAAACTCCATGGGCACCTACAACACCCCAAGTAGTTTGCACTTTTCCCCAAATTATGCATGAGATTATGCACTTGGACTAATGTGCCCCAGCCGTCTTAGCAGTGATCACATGGTTTGGCAGCTGATCCGAGGCCCATATGAGGTTTGTCTCGAGCATTGAGACATGGGAGGACTAGCACCATCCTCAATGCCCTAAATTTTGGAGCAGAATCAGGTTATTATATCACCAAGAGACCCATGAGACCCATTTTTTGCCCCAAACACAAAACTGGGGTCCACAGGATGATTTTCATGGAGATTTAGGGGCCAAACCCTAGATCATGATTTATGGAGTCCTCTACATTCACCTTGGTACTAAAGGAGCCCAAAGCATGCCCTAGAAGGGCCTACACATGCATGATGTCAAAATTTTGGCATAATTTGGGTTAATTGTTATGTTTTACATTGGCTACGAGGTTGGGTTGTAACCTCACCTAGTATTAGGCCATTATTTTATGATTTGAGGGGATTTAGGATAGAATTATATATCATTAGACATGTATAAATTGGAGAGATATCATTTCATTCTCTCATCATGATCACTTGGAGAATTCAAACCTCATAAGGGAATTCACACATGTTTCCTTCTTAGCTATTAGAGTATCTTGGATGCATTTCGATGTGTGGAAGCTATTTTGGATTGTATTTGGAGATATTTCTTTGGTGAATGGATGGATATGATACATGTTATCTTGTAAGTGCCTATTGTTGAATACTTTTATTTTGAAATTGTCTAATGTATGGAATGTTGCTTCTAGATTATGCTTATTTGTGACCTGATTTGTAGAAAACTAATTTTAAAGGCTATCTAGTTGAGAATGGCATATGTTAATTATTGTATAACATGTAACGAATGTTCATAGAGGAGGAATTCTTATAACTCTCCATCAAACTCCATTTATCATTGAGTGGGTAAATGTTGGAATTTTGATACCTAGGGCATCAAATTTCGGTCTCCTTAGCAACAAATTAGGCTTTTCTAGAGCATCCTTGACTCCATATGCCCAAGTACAAGGCACTATACCAAGTCTTTGGTGATAAACCTTAAATTTTCTCCATAATGTTCTCCTCTCAAATTCGGTCCTTTTAAGGCTAGAGAGAAAAATTAGGGCTTGAAATGAAATATTAGGGAGGAGGATTTTGGTGGATGGAGAGCCTAAAAATCAAAATATAGGTCTAGGATACCTAAGCTATCCATTTGGAGAGCGTCCACTCAAATTTCATCCATGATTTTTTTCCCTAGGTGTTGCTATAAGAGAGAAACCCTATTTTATTCTCCCTCATCTTGATGACTTCCTTGAGGGTTTTATGAGCCTTGGATTAACTGAATATCATTGTAATAAACCCTTTCATTCAGGCCTTGACCTTTTCAATACCTATTCCCATCGAGAAACCTAAAAACCCTAGGTCTTGAGCCTTCCATTTCTACTAATTTTCTTTGTGATTGGTTTGCTTCTTTGAAGTGATGTACCTTTATTGAGCCTTTCTTTCAAATAAGCTCTAGATTGATCACTTTGTGCCCTATACCTAGCATATATATTCTAAGTTATCTCCTTCCTACCAAGGCCCCTCCCATTGGTGAAAGTTTGTAAAGAGAAAGGGGTTTTGGCTGAGGTGACATTCGGCCTCTACTCCATTGTTAGCACTTTGTCTAACTTTTGTCTTATAGGGTTTCCATCTTCAAGGCCTACAAGATTTTGTGGTAAAATGGGGTGAGAAATTCCATGATGACAGGAAACCGTATGTTTTGGTGACATGTGTTGGTAGAAAAGGGCACTTGAGGTCCACGTGACCTCAGAGGTGCCATGTGGTAGAGAAGGGCCATGCATTTGTAAAAGGGTTATGTTTTCCCTTAAAGGGAGGGATTTAGTTAATCAAGGATTCATGCAGATGCTTCGAGTTGGAAAGGGGATTTTTGTTATGAACAAGTTGGTGAGCCATGAGTCTGGTTTTTGGAACCAACTAGTGATTCTTAGTTGGTAAGTCTTGTGCTTGGACTTTGGAACTAACTGGAGTTTTGGTGAACTCTGTTTCTAACAACCAGTTGGTGAGCCTTGTGCTTAGGTTCTAAAATTGTCTAGGTGTTGTTTTGTTTTAGGTGACTAGTAGGTGAGTCGTGTTCTTGGGTTATAGAACTGATGAGGAACCGAGTTTGTTTATGGCCTGGGAGCCCTAAAAGCACCATAAGCTCCTGGAGCATTGTGCCGAGAATTTCCTAGCTAGCCATAAGGTGACCTAGAAGGTGGGGCACCACAAAGGCACTAGTAGGGCCAGAGAAGGGTGTGCCACTTGGGTGCAAGTTTGGAGAAGAAAAGTGCAGTGGTTGGAGTCATGACTATTTGGTTAATGCTTTGGTCACTGAAGTATTGTTATTTTCGAGTTGTCGCTGTTGCATATGGAATTGTGGCCCTAGCTTGGGTGTGACCCATGGTTGAGATTGATGAACCATGAGGTCTATGGATGGGTGGAACGTGTAGAGCCTGCAACCAATTGCCATTTATATATATATATAAGTGCTCAATTTATGTGCCATATTGATTATTGATTTTATGTTGAAACCCTAGTTTCAAGGTTTTATGCATAATTTTTATGGTTGAAATGTATTTCGTTGTGCATAATGTTAACATGTTGTCACATTATATTTTATGCATAATTATGCATTTTTGTTGTTGTGATGATTATTCATATTATGTTAAAAACCTAGCGTTAGGGTGCCATGTTAAATGACTCTAATTATCTTGTGTTATCTTGTATTTCATTGTAAACCCCAATTAGGGTTTGTGACTGATGTGTATACTTTACTTTCATTGTGCATGTTCATGAGTAATTTTTGGTTAATGTGAGAATAGATGGTGGTCTATGATGTTTTATTTCACATATGTGCATTTCTCTCATAAACCTTTTTTGGGTTTTGTATGCTAAATATATCTATTGTGTATACGTGTGAATTATGTTGCACAACCCTAATTTGTTAATGTTAATTATTTTTAATGGGATTTAGAGTTAGGGTTTATACCCAAGTTATAGATTTATAGTATATTTTGTCTATAATTACAACAACACTTGTAGTGATCCATGGTTTAATATTTGAAACTGTAAATTATGTGTTCCAGAATATTGTTGCATTATTTGGTGAAATTCAGGTTTTGGGTATGTAACATTTCCCAACTAAGCATTGGGGATGTTACAAATGTAAGGAATGGATTTCTTTTCATTGATATGGCACATACCAACGTGCTTAAAGGAATTTTGCATGAAGCCATGTTAGATTTGGATCTAGGATTTAGAAAACACCACACTTCCTCCTCCTAAAGAAATCACCCTACATTCTCCTTGTTAGGAACCCAAATTTCCCTCCATGCCTTATTGGGAATTTTAGCACCTCACACCTTAAAGTTGGTTTGTTATATCAAGCATAAAAATATCTTCATCTTAGTCGACAATAATAGCACCCATGATTCATCATTGAGCTACAAAAGAAACCCACATTTATGCCCATTAGGTGCAAAAATTTCAAAACATGATAACTAATGGAAATATGAGTAAATATCATAGTAAGTGTGAGAATGTGAAACATCAAATGGAGGATTAATTTTCTAAAGAAAACATGTTCACCATTGAAATGGGAGGTTATGATGTATTTCCTAGAGAAAAATTATGACAAACATTGTATTTTCTTACAATGGATTTCAATGAGCTACACATAAGATTCAATAAGGAGGTGTGTTTATGTCATAAGGACACCCTCAAATGTTCCTAGTCTAACTCCCTATAAATGATCACCTCTCATCGTATGGAAAATAACTTGAAGAAAGGACATTCTAGCATTATTGCTCAATTTAATGTCATCAGAGTTATGGAATATACCCCATAGGTTCACCATAATTTTTACTTGGTTTTTAATAAGCATCAACATGTATTTGAAACACCCCATGACTTACCTCCATGTAGCAAACATGATCTCTATAATCCACTAATTCTAGGCAATCAACTACTGGATGCCCATTTTTATTGATGTTCTTTTGCATAAAAGAATGAAATGGAAAAGATCATTAAATAACCTTTAGTGGTTAGCATGATCCATCCTAGTACTATCCATTACTCATCCTTGATAGTCATGTAATTGAAGAAAGAAAGAAACTAGCACATAATCCCTAACTTTCGCACTCTTAATAAATTGATAAAGACAAATCACATCCCAAGTATTGATGACATTTTAGATGAACTCATGGTGCTTGGTTCTTCACTAAATTGGATCTTTTCTCTGTATATCATCAATCTATATAAATGAGGAAAACATTCCTAGTATTTCCTTCCACACAGTACATGAATGGCATTATCAGTTTTTAGTGATGCTTTTTAGTCTTTGCAATAGCCTATTTACTTTTAATAGCCTCATGAAAAATATTTTTATCCCTTCCTACAAAACATTGTGCTATTATTCTTTGATTATATCTTGATTTATACTAAGACTTTGGAAGCACATGTGGAGAATTTGATAAAATCCTACAACTACTCTAAGATAACTAGTTGTTCCTCAAATGTTCTAAATGTGCCTTTAGCAATTCTAAAGTGTAATACTTGAGTCATATGGTTAATTGTACATGGGTACAAATGGATCCAAATAAAAGCAAGGCTATGAAAGATTGGAAACTTATTAAGACTAAAAATATTGTGGTTTCTTAGGACTGATTGGCTACTATAGGAAGTTTGTGTAAAATTATGGGTGAATTACATCTCCAGAAAAACACATTTCTTAAGAATAATGCCTTTTTGTGTAACGATGCAAAAGAGAAAGATTTGTGTGCTTTAAGGAAGCCATATGTACTACTCCAATGTTACTAGTGCTTGATTTCACTAAGATTTTTGTTTTGGAATGTGATTCTTCTAAAAGAGGTCACAAAATATAATGGCCAAAAACATAGTTATCAAGATAATTGAGACATATCTCTAAAAGTGCATCTTTATTCCAAGCATAATGGACCTAGACATCCAATGTCCAATATTGTTAGTAGGACTCAACACACCTTTTCAAGAGCCCCTTGACACTCAGGTTAGTTGAAATCATTTCAAATATTATCTTGGTATTATTAAAACAACCACATAAGTTGTGGCTAATAGTTTCCATACATGAAATTAATGTTTTCCACTTTTATTAACTAATGTTACCTACAACATATATCAATTTCCACTTTTGTAGTTGTCTTAATTAACAACTAACACGAAGGGACATATACTAATACTTATATAAAATTTAAAATAATAAAAATGATTAACATCAATATTTATTTATTTATTTAGTGTGGTTCACAAACACCAGAGATCAGTGGTTTCTCATCCATAGAAATATCCAAGCTGATCCACCCGAAGGGATCACATCCTACTGACTCATTAATAGAGCCTAACCTCGAGAGCATTGAGGAGAATTGACCATGTGACCTTCCATTCGAGAGGTGATTTAGCGACAGGAACTCGATCGAATGAGCTAACCCTCGAGGCTTATTAACATAAATATAAAAAATGTAAAAAATAAGATAATAATAATACTAAAAGTATATCTATAATCATAATATCAATATCAATGGAAAAATTATAATATTAATTAAAAATTAATATTGATGGATTATATATATATGAAATCATTATTTGTTGTAGTAGTTTAAAAAATAAATAAATAAATAAATATATATATATATATATATAAAAGTAATATTGTAATTTTAAAAATCTAATATTAATAGTACCATTCATGGTTATAGAAATACTAATATAATCTTCATATTCTAATAATTTGTTTTAGTAATACCATTACTATTAGTATTTTATAATAGAAGCACGCTCTAGGAGTGCAATGGTTAGAGTTTTTCCTATCTTGTCATCACCACTTGAATTAAGTTACTATGGGCACCTTGACGACCTCCTTATGCCCATCCTTGCCATCTTCTTAATCTCCGCACAATTGATACTTCAAAATCGGTTTCTTCACTCCCGACTTCTATGTTGGTGGAATATATTTCTTGTAATGTTGTAGGTCAACCATGAGGTATTCCCTCTTGTCTGATTCTTCGTGACTTTTTGTTGATGTAGATTCATCATTAGTTCAAGATTTCATTCATAAATTTTACGAAAAATGGATATATTGGTGGATCCCATCCCCCAAGATTCCTTATTGTTCAAGAGGTTCCAACTCTCATCATTCCTATTACAAGGACACTATAAATCAATCAATATTCTATAGATCTAATGGCCTCATTTATAAATTTATTTTTCTCTAACCAAGATTAGAGAATCTCCACTTGACTACATCTACTTGAGTTTAACTATGATTGATTATGGTTGATGTTTTTTATTATGGTTATTAATGATCAACTATGGTTGACTTGGATGAGTGAGGTTGATTGTCATTGAATCTAGTCACATGTGGTTCAATTGGCTAAGTGTGGCTAAATTTGACTTTGGTTGTTAAAGGTTGAATTAGAAAACAATGGATGACCATAGTTGACTTTGGATGCTTTTCGTTGATTTAGTTGATAATGGTTCACTTGGCTCACTTTAATTGACTATGGTTGACTTGATTTAACTTCTATTGAATGCCACTTAATTAGCTAGGTGTTTCATTATGATGTTTCACATTATGTTTTACAAAGGGTTATGTCATGTGCAATGTTATAGATTTTTTTTTGTTAGGGTCCTATCCTAACCTCCCTACTTTAGGGTACTTAGAAATTAGTCAATTAATATATGAGGGCATCTTCTTTGAATTATTCCCATTATATAGTTAATGGATAGTTACTCAATGTAAATGTACCATCCTTATTAAATAAGATCCACTATGTGATTAGTACTCATTAATGATGGAACCACAAATAATTAGGATTTTGCTAGTGAGAAACTATTTAGAGCTACAATAATATATAATGTTTTTTCAATGGTTATTATTCTATTGGAGCTCTACTAAAATGAGATCCCCCCCCTTGAAGAATCCTATGAACATTTATTTCCCTTTTGAAATAATTAATACAAGGATTATAATTCCTTAAGTTTAATCTCTTTGTCTCTTGTATTTTCTTTTCTAGACTTATATTTCTCTATATATTGTTCATGTTCTTCTATTTTCACTAGTTAAGTACATGAAAAGGGGCATTAGATATCTTTCCTACTGATACGGATCTTTGGGGGAGGCCCCCAAGATCTGAAAATTTGAAATTCCAGAAAAATATGAGAACACATAGTAAACAAAATGACCAATTTTTTTTTTATTAAAATAGAGAATAACTGTAAAAGCTAAATTGTGGTGGACTTTAGTGGTGGCAACAATGGTGTTGGGCTTTGCATCAATAATTTTCTTCCCTTTGTCATTCCCCTTGTTGGATTCTAACTCAGAGTCGGAACATGCATTTGACTCTGAAGCCTTCAGCTCGACCACCAGTGACTACTTGGCTCGACACTCACTTGTGTCGTGAGTGGGGCTCTTATGGAACTCACACCACTTTCTTGTGTTCTTCTTTGTCTTCGTGGTATTGTGATTTTCTTACGGCTTCGACGAGTTATCCTGGGTCACACCACCTTGGATTTGTCCTTTATTATGTGGTTTGGGGTCGCCTTTCCCTTGCTCCAGATTCACAGATCCAAAGTCTCACTTCTTCTGTTTAAATTTCTGCTCGATCTTGATAGTGTATCAACAGGAAACACCAAGCAAGGAGATGTCCATAAAATCCACCTCGTCCTGGATGTACTTGTGTAGACAACCATGGTATTTGAGTACCGGATACTGCTCAAAATCCTTGATAACCAACTTTGTGCGAGGGTATGGAAATTATTTGTGAACTCTAGCACGTCTTGGTCCCTTCCTTGTCGCAGTGTAGTCCACTTTATGTACTTATATTCATAGCTCCTAACAAGGTAATACTGTTCCTTGATGGTGTCTTGGAAAAAATTCCAAGTGTGTGTGGCTGAAAACAATGAGGATTCCCTCTTGTCCTTATGCTCACAATAGGTTTCCCACCAAGCCTTGACATGGGGGGCGACTTTGAGGAGTGAAAAAGTAATATTTTCCCTATTGGAAAAATCATGAACCGAAAAATATCCTTCCAACAAATTTAACCATTTATCTACAACATATACATCTATCTAGCCTTCAAATATGGGAATGTCAAAGTTGACTTGTACCAGAAAGGGAGTGGTGCCTCCAGAGTGGTTTTCAGATGAAGATGCATCGCCTGTGGGCATCCACCAAAGGATCTGGGAAAAGTTGTCCATCATTGCGTTCCTTTGTCACTCGAGGGCTTCTTTAAGAAATATTTTGAAAGGATCTCTTGATCCCTTGTCTTTCTTTTCTTCCTCCAAGGGAGGTTGTCGAGGTTGACAAGGCTGGTCTTGCAAAGGTTCAACCAGTTTGAGCCCTAACTCCTTATACCCCAACCTCGTTGTGGACAAGCACAAAAAGATAGAGAAAGAGCATATTGCTATGGTACCACTGATATGGATTTATGAAGGAACAAAATGAAATACATGTATAAACATAAACACAAAGATACAACAAAAACAAAGCTTCAATTCATTAATAACAAATATTGAAAATTGTTTACATGCATAATGGAAATAAACTAATTCAGGTGATGGTAGCTTATCTCTGAGAAGAGAGGTGGTGGCTACATGTCTTATGAACTATGTTACAATGAGGCTCCAAGACCTATTTATTATTGGGAAACAATTGAAAACCATAAACATCCAAAAACCTAACCCTAGGAGATGAAGCACCAAGTCTGTGGACCTCGTTGGGGTAAATTGGTACATTAACCTCCTAGGGTCGTAAATTTTGCATACGAACTCCATTTGACGTGTACGATACATCGTTATAAATATCTATCTGAGGACTACAAATTTCAACTGAAAATGATAGTCATAGACCTATGTTTTCTCGTTTTCCAAAAAAACATCGTTTAGGGCCTCAAAACGGCTCTGGAAGTCCAGGACTCGAAAAAATGCCAAAAATAGTAAATAATGCTACAATTAATGAAACTAAAAGAAAAAATGGTGGGGGTACAAATGGAATAGGTGGGTGGCCACCAATATCCACCTAGATCAACCCTCCCCCCTTAGGAAGCAATGGTCCCCATTGTGTTGAGTGCCTTCGTGAGATGGGGAAACTTTTGCTGAACTTGGTCCCTGGTGAGCCACTTGCCTTGGTGTAGGAGTTGGCCAGCTTTGACAACCTGATACGGTTGGATCTTTTGTTGGAGAGTTTTCTTGATCTGTGTCTCCATGAACTGATCAGTTGTTGCATGTTCCATGCAATCTAGGTTTAGCTTGTTTGGTGTGAGTTGTTCTGCAATGTCTGATGTGTCCAGTAATGGTGGAAAGTATGGCCAAAGGTGGTCCACATTGAACATTGGGTGCAGGCCAAGAAATGGGGGAACGTTGAGCTCAAAATAATTATCTCCCACAACTTTGGTGATGGTGTAAGGCCTATATCAGAGTGGTCTGAGCTTCCGATGGACTACGGTCAGGTGTTCTTTATGCAAATGCAACCAAAATTTTCCGCCCACCTCAAACTTGTGTGGCACCCACTGTTGACCATGTCGCTGCTTGTACTTGGCATTGGACTTATCCAAGATTTCGTGCACCTGCTGGCGGATGTGTTGGATTTGTTCAATAAACTGGGTTGCTTTATCAACCTCAGACTGTACATGTGTGGATTTTGTCTGTGTAGTCGCATGATGTATGACAACATCAATCAAGCATAGTTTTAAAAACCGTTTTGAAAAACCGGTAACCGGTCAAACCGGCCGGTTAGCTAGCTGGCCGGTCGGAACCGACCTAAAAACCCGGTTTAAACCCATCACTTGCCCGATTTTTTGACCTAACCGGTAAAAACCGGCGGTTTAGGACAGAACCGGCCCGTTTGTAACAAACCGGCCGGTTTTGTCCTAAACCGGCCGGTTTTAGGCACAACTTGTGACCTGTGATCAAAGATTTGAACCAGCAGCTCAGTAGCAGTTTTTTTGGATACATACAAACCTAAGGTAATAATTAATCCAAGAGAGGAGCCAAGAGAAGTAACAGATAACACAAGTTTCAGCACTTAAGACATCTTTCAGATATCACATTACAACAGTATGTGCAGGACTCTATCATGGCACATAATGATTGTTAAGCAGAATATAGGGACCTCAATTAGACGTGATTCTGAAACATATATCATTATTCCTTGGGTTGCATGCTTGATATGATTGCAAACCTTACATAACACCATAATCCCTGGCACGACAGTTACCTTAATATGGCAAAGCTTTCATGACAAGAAAACAGAGATCTTGTAAAGACTCTTATGACAGGATTGTATGGCTTGACTCATGACAGTGACTTCACAAACAGTGCAACAGTGATGACTGCAGCATGACAGAGAGGTATGGCTATGATCTATGGACAGTGAAAGTGGCAATGACACAGTAATCCTCTTGATGGCAGTAACCTGGTATTACGAGTAAGCAAGTGACAGCAGTGTTAGTGGACAGTTGGATCAGTGGGAGCAGTGAACAGTTGCATAGAGGGAGCAGGAAGTGCAAAAGGAAGATGCAGTGAGAATAGCAGTAGGCAGCAGTCATAGAGCAGCAATGAATGTGTGAATTGATTGATTGTAAAGGAAACTGAAGACCCCTGCAGACTTAGTCTGCATATCTTTAGACTTGGGGAGACTTGTACTACCTTCCAGGTTTACCTGCTAAATGTTGGATGTACATCATACATAACTGAGCTTATTGTTGAGCAAATTCTTGTGTACTCTCCTTGATGTCATTGGTGGCATTGATACTGAGGTTGCAGATCAGGCTGAGGCATCCTCAGACTCTGAACCAGATGATGTCTATGTAGCTCCTGATGATGATCCTGTGTCTAGTAGTGGTGATGGACTTGATGATTGATCATGTGTACACTGTAGACTTGTAGTAGGCCAATGGCCTCATAGCTTGCAGCATTGTTTTTGGACTTTATAGGCCATTTAGAGCCTCATTTCTTATGTATTTTGCTATTTTGTCGATGATATGTATTGCACTCGGTGCCATTTTGATATAATCACCTTTGCATGGTATATAAATGAGCAAACTTTGCATATTTTGTCTCTATTGGCTTGGAATCATGGTTTTACATCTTAAAAATAGTTTTGTTTCATTAAAAATTAATTATTTAATGTATTTTTTTAAAACCGGTTCGTTTAGACCAAACCAGTCCCGGTTAGACCGGTTCCGGTCGGTAAACCGGTTCATTAGGTGGACCGGTCCGGTCACCGGTTCCGGTTTTAAAAACACTGCAATCAAGCATAATGGTTGAAATCTTAGACCCACTTGAAAAGGAATATGTCCAGTCGAACTATGGAGAGCTCTTTTATAACTACGTTGGACACAAGGAAGGACCTCATCCTAGATTTGTGGATGCTTGGAGTCATACATACGTAGTATGTGCATTATCATCTTGTTGATGACCTTTGTCTGGTCATCAGTGTGGGGATGGAATGTAATCAACTTTGTGAGCTTGGTGTCCAATAATGTCCATAGACTTGAATAAAATGTGCTCGGGAACCTGCTATCTTGATCTGATATCATATCGTTTGCGGGATCCCAAAATGTACCCATACTCATTTAAAGAAGAGTTTGGCATTTCCCTTTGTTGTGATACTCTTCTTGCAAGCCGCTAATATAACCATCTTATAAAATATGTCCATGACCACACATACACAATCATTACCATTCTTCGTAGAAGGGAGGCTTGACAGATAGTCCATGGAGATGGATTCCCAGGGCTGGCTGGGAGTAGGCAAAGGAGTGTACATGCCTTTCTTCTTGATGGTTGGCTTGGTGATGACACATACAATGCAAGATCTGATATATTTTCCAACATCTTGTTGGATTTTTAGCCAATAAAAATATTTCTGTAGTACGGTCATAGTTTTCTCCACACCAAAGTGTCATGCGACCTGACTGTAGTGTGCCTCCCAAATCAGCTTGGCACACTCGCTTGATGAAACACAAAGGTGGCCCAGATAGCATAATAATGCATCCTGGAGGTGGAAATCTGGAACTTGCTTTCCATCCACTAGCATCTGGTATGTGGTGGCAAAATCTAGATTATTTTTGTACAATTACGACCATCTGGAGGTCTCGTGGCCTAGAGCTCGCCACCATGTACAAGATTCTAGTGGATGGAAAGCAAGTTCCAGATTCACACCTCTAGGATATAGTATTATGCTACCTAGGCCACCTTTGTGTTCCTTCAAGCAAGCGTTCCAAGTTGATTTGGGAGGCGCACTACAGTAATGTCGCATGACACTTTGGTTTTGAGAAAACTATGGTTGTACTACATAAATATTTTTCTTGGCCAAAAATATGAAAGGATGTTGGAAAATATATCAGATCCTACACTTTATGTGCCATCACCAAGCCAACCATCAAGAAGCAAGGCATGTACACTCCTCTGCCTACTCCAAGTTAGCCCTAGGAATCCATCTCCATGGGCTATCTGTCGAGTCTCCCTTATACCAAGCATGGTAATGACTGTGTATTTGTGGTCGTGGAAATATTTTATAAGATTTCTATATTATCGGCTTGCAAGAAGAGTATCACAACAGAGGACACTGCCAAACTATTACTTGAATGAGTATGGGTACATTTTGGGATCTCGCAATCCATTATATCAGATCGGGATAACAGGTTCCTGAGCACATTCTAGTTGAGCCTCTAGCAATTATTGGACACCAAGCTCACCAAGTCGATTGCATTCCATCCCCAGACTGATGGCCAGACAAATGCCATCAACAAGATGATAATGCACATACTATGCATGTATAACTCCAAGCATCCATGAACCTGGGATGAGATCCTTCCTTATGTGCAACGCATTTATAAAAGAGCTCTCCATAGTTCGACTGGCCACAATCCTTTTCAAGTGGGTCTTTGATTTCAACCATTATGTTTGATTGATGTTGTCATACCTCATGCGACTAAACAGAAAAATTCCACACATGTATAGTTCGAGGTTGATAAAGAAACCCAACTTATTGAACGCATCCAACACATCCACCAACATGTGCATGACATCTTGGATAAGTCCAATGCCAAGTACAAGCAACGACATGGTCAACATCGGGTGCCACACAAGTTTCAGGTGAGTGACAAAGTTTGGTTGCATTTGCAAAAAGAATGCCTTGTTGGAGCCCATCGGAAGCTCATACTGCTCTGATATGGGCCTTACACCATCACCATGGTTATGGGAGACAACGCTTTTGAGCTCAACATTCCCCCATTCCTTGGCCTGCACCCAATGTTCAATGTGGACTGCTTTCAGCCATACTTTCCACCATTGTTGGACACATCAGACAGTGTAGAATAACTAACACTGACAAAGCTAAACCCAAACTGTATGGAACAGGCCACAACTAATTGGATGATGGGCATGCATATTAATAACATTCGCCAGCAAAAGATTCAATTGTATCGGTTTGTCAAAGCTGACGAACTCTTGCACCAAGGCAAGTGGCTCCCTAAGGACCATCTTCAGCAAAAGTTTCACCATCTCATTGAGGCACTCAATGCAATTGGGAGCATTGCTTCCTAAGGGGGGATGACTGATCCAGGTGGATATTGCTGGCCACCCACCTATTCCACTTGGACCCCAACCATTGTTTCTTGTAGTTTCCTTAATTGTAGCACAATTTACTATTTTTCGTAGTTTTTTCAGGTCTTGAACTTCGAGAGCCGTTTTGAGGCCCTAAAAGACGTTTTTTTGGAAAATAGGTAAAATTCAATTTTACAGTATGGGTTTGCAATCGAAAGTTTTAGTCCTCGGATAGAACTTTCTAATGAGGTATCCGACACATCAAACAAAGATCATATTCCAAAGTTACGACCCAGGAAATTGATGTACCAATTTACCCCAACAGGATCCACAAACTTTTGGTGCTTCATCTCCTAGGGTTAGCTTTTTGGATGTTTAGGGTTTTCCATTCCCTCTCAATAATAAATAGGCCTCCAAGCCTCATTCTAACACAATTCAGAATGCATGTAGCCACCACATCTCTTCTCAGAGATAAGCTACCATTGCTTGAGCTAGTTTATTCCATTTTGCATGTAGACAATTTTTAGTTTTTTGTTATTAATGAATTGAAGTTCTATTTTCGTTGTATCTCTGTGTTCTGTTTATATTTGTATTTTATTTTGTTCCTTCATAAATCCAGATCAAATCGTCACCCAAATAATTTTAGTGTATTAGCTCTTATAAATTATAAAAAAATGATTACTTTATTTAAAAGTTTTATATTTATGTTTAAAAAGATTGGGATAAATGTTTTCAAATATTTATAATTTGATGAATTATTAGATTAAGAAGACCCCTAATTTTAAATATTAAGATTGAGGTTTGGTGTGAGTGCACATTAAGTATAAAGAAAAAAGTGAATTTATCTTTTACCTTCTTACATATGTTTCTTCTTAAGAGGTTATAAGTTCAAATCTATAAGGGGTAGAGTATTTACATCTCCACAAATTTTAGCAATGAAATGTTGTATAGAGGTGATTTCTTATCCCACAAACAAAGGGGTTTCATATAGCAATTTGATGTTTGGCTTGGTTGTGACGTTAATATTAGATTATTATTATTATTATTATTATTACTATACTTGTTGCATGCATGGTATTAGGAATTCAATTTTTCTTTTCACTGGATATTACTTTGTTTTTTACCAAAAAAATTTGCAGCTTCTCCACAATTTAACATTATGGATTGAATTTTATTATTTTACTACTAATATTTAAATTTATTTATTTACAATATAATTGGTTCAGGTCTTATTCTGTAATGATTACTTGAGTACACGAATAATAAAGGTATGAGGTGTGTATCAAATTATGTGCAAACCACTACAAAGGAAACATTTTCGAAGACTGTGATCGATATTTTTGTCTAAGTGGCTAACATGACCATCCAATATGGCCCAAAGCAGGCCACCAACGACTGCGAGATCAAGCCTTCTAACACTTGGGTTTTCGCATTTATTACAACAAATATTGCAGTACTTCAAGCATCATTGCAAGCGATCTTTAACGATCTTGTACCCAAGTGTAAAATCCTCTCTCTTTCCAGAATTTGACAGTAATGCTAACGACGATTTGTGCAACATAACAAAGATCCTCTACTCTACACTACACATCCCAATTCCAAATTTGATCCTAGTATTAATATCATCGCCTTATCTTTTGGTAGAAAAAATTAATACATGCCCATGTATATTTTAACTATTGTGTTGGGTTTGCAATGAGAATATAACTAAATGCAAAGCCCAGACCAACCCAGATATCAATGTCCCAAGTTAAAACTCGTTGAGTTCGTAAAAATATTATCATAGGCATTTTACACTCTTGGAAATAGAATTATAGGACTTTTTAAAAAGCATTTCTCCTATGTATCAGCAAAGTGAAAGGCACGTAAGTTTAGAACCTTAATTGTAGGTGCTTAATAAGTGGCATTTGAATATTTTTGGCATGTAATTATGTAAATCAATTGATATGGTGTAGGTTTGGTATTGCAATTTCAATGTTTTAGGTTGATTCAAAGGTACTATATTTTTGCTCTGGTCATCGAATTGTACCATACCATAAAAGAAAATCAAACAAAGTTTTATATTATCGTAGTAGAAGACAACTGTTTTAATTCTGAGGAAAGATGACTCCTTAGAAATACATGTTTTTTTTAATAATAATAATAATAATAATATTCATTTTTAAGGTCACAGCCAAGCCAGACACCAAATTGATGTATGAGACCCCCTTGTTTGTGGGACAAGGGACCCACCTCCGCGCAGCGATTTGACTGCTAAGTCTACGAAGGCATACATACTCTACCCCCTCTGGTTTTGAACCTGTGACCTCTTAGGAGGAAACACATGCTCTTAACCATTAGGCCCACTCAATGTATATTATTAAATAGGTTTTATAAAGTTTATTAAATATTATTATTATTAAATTAGATATTAGATTTATTAAAGTGATGTATGAATTTTTTAAATTTATAAAATAAAGAATTTTTTTAATTGAAGTTTATAGATTTGTGAATATTTTACTTTAATTTTAAAAAAAATGTTGTTAACCATTTGATTTATTATATTTAAATATAAAATATTTGAGGTTGATATAAGTTTTTGGAAAATTGTGTGTTGTGTTCGTTGATGTGTCTAACGTTTTGAGTGAACACTTAATTAATCTTCAGAAACATAAAAAATTTAACCATAACAATTTTAATATATAATTTATTTGAATAAATTAATAAATAAAAAATTCACAAATTTACTTTTAACTATAGTAATAATTACTTATTTAAAATTTGTATCACATAATTTTACATTTTAACAAGGTGCACATATTCTATCATCTTCTAGATTTGAACCTATAGAACTTTATAATATTTTAAGTATAATTAAATTAACTTATATTCATTAAAATTTAGCATATAATTGTTTTTTAATTGACAATTGTTATAGATATTCTCATCTATCAAGATATTTTAAAATTTTCGATTTGAATAATGAGAATATTTATTTATTTATTTAAACATTGGGAAAACCTATCATAACTCAGTTATCATACCACTATTGGTTTGACAATTAAGTTATGATAGGTTTATTATCATTGAGTAGGATTGGCTTCTCCACTGCCACAATGCAGAATTACAATTAACAAAATATCTCAATTTACCAATCATTAAAACCTAAATTGACTCGATTCTAAACCATAACAATAACTTGAATTCAATATTTTTACTTTACTTTATCTATGTTTAAACTAAGTCACAGGTACTAGCTACTATGTAGCACTTGTTAATATAACAAAGAAAACAAATTCTTTTATCCCACAATGTGTTCCAAAATGTCCAACACCTTGTTTCAATATGGAACTTATGAGAATTCATTCTTGTTTTAACAATATTGATTTTCTTCCTTAAGATAATTAAAACAAAAACATAATTTTATATTCTAAACTAATTCTCTTATCCTTTATTTATTTATTGTGTCACAATTTGCCTTATAAATTTAAATGTGCTAGTATATTTTGCAAATTAACTTCTTTCTTCATTTATCCAATAATTCAACCTAGCATATTTATGCCAACCCCTCTTAAATAGTAAGTGAATTTAATTAGACTTTAAATCAATATTAGGAAACCTTTTTTTCTAATAGTTTTCTTGTTCTAGCACAATATTGACCTACTCTAAAAAGGGATGTTTAAGAGAAGTCCCATCTTTATTACACTTGTACTTCTTTCATTATTGTGGATTTTGTGCTACTTGAGGGAAAACACAATACGATTTTTAAAGTTTTGAAGAATAGTGTTTCACTAGGGAGGTTTCAATCCACCCTAAATCATTTTTTTTTAAATTATATATATAATATTTTGAATATATATATATATATATATATATATTATCGAGTGTGTTTTAATGGTGATTTTCAACAAAAATTTGGAAACAAGTTTAACTAACATCTTGTTATTTAGGAGCATAAGTTAGTTTTTATTTTGTACATCAACTTTTGTTATTCAACATTTTTTGTTATTCAGATGATGATAATGTTTAATAATTAAGCTCTATAAGTTATATTGCGACATCAATAACTGATGTTTTAGTTTTATTGGTGTCTCAACACTCTTTATGTCAGATATGATTTCATTTGATGTGAAGAATAGATTTTCGGTTGTAATTATAACCATAATTATTACTTAGTCAATTATTATAATATAGATAAATTTATTATTAAAGGAAATTTCAACTTAAAGTGCCCATGAAATTTTCATGTAATTTCTATATGATAATATGTAAATCAATCAAAATCTTTTAAATTTAAAAAGAGGTATATGTAAATATATTGGGGGGAAAAGAAGAAAAACTATTTTTTTAATTGTATTTTTGGCTTATCTACTTATATGTTTACTCAAATTTCAAGTGTAGACACTCGTTGGATGCGGAATTAAATTCCACATCCAACGAGTACTTATTATGCATAATTTGGAGAAGACCTGCATTGACAAAAATTGAAGACACATTTATATTCAATTTTTATCAATGTGGGTCTTCTCAAAAGTATCCACAAAGGATACTTGTTGGAGGTGGAATTTAATTCCGAATCCAATGAATGTCTACACTTGAAATTTGAGTAAACATATAAGGATGTAAGCCAAAAATACAATTAAAAAAAATAGTTTTTTTTTCTCTTCCCTCCAAAATTCATAACTCTTATTTTATTATTTTTCCTTAGTAGACCACTTTTACGCAAAAATTTCCTCTAATGAATAGTGACACTTAGTTTCTCCACTCCAATTTTCTCAATGAGATTTTCTCTAGCTATAAGTGTTAGTTTAACTTTAACCAACATTATTAACTCCACTTAGATCTATTAACATTTCTTTGTCAATGAGTGTTTTATTATTAGTTTCTTTTCTATTTCCTTTTTCCATTGTTCAACTTCTTAATTTGCACAAACAAGTTTTGATTATAATTCCTAAGGAAATAAATTTTATTTATCTTTATTAAATAAAACTTTGTCAAAATTCCCCAAGTTCCTACTTTCCATGCCAAATTCAAATCATTTCGAAAGATCATGATTCACATATAATACTTTTTTGTATTTGGTGAGGAGACTTCACTTTGCAACATCATTATAAGGCCCTGCAATGTTATATTCATTTTTTTTGTATATGTAAATTCTCTTCCCATCTTTTAGCTCATGAGAGTGAGATATTATTCATGGCTCAGAATGATCCAAATTTATGAAGGAATGAAATGAAATATAGATTTAAATAGAACACAAAGATACAACAAAAGAACATAAATCCAATTAATTAATAACAAGTATCGAAAATTTCTTACATGTAGAATGGAACAAACTAGCTTGGGCAATGGTAGCTTATCTCTTAAAAGAGATGTGGTGGCTAAATGCATTTTGCACTGCGTTAGAATGAGGCTCAAAGACTTTTTTTATCATAAAGAAGAAGTGTGAAACCATAACCCTATGAGATGAAGCACCAATGGTTTTGGGCCTCGTTGGGGTATGCTGGACCGCCAACTTCCTGGGGATGTAACTTTAGCATACAATCTTTGTTTGACTATCATAATACCTCGTTTTGAAGATCTCCACGAGAAGGAAAAAAGGGATCTATGAAATAGATTTTGGCATTTTTATGATCTCTTCGTTTTCCCAAAAAAAACCTCTTTTAGGACCTCAAAACGACTTTGAAAGTTTAGGACCCGAAATTTTTCCAAAAATAGAAAGTTGTGTTAGAATTAAGGAAACTGAAAGGAAATAGTGTTGGGGGTCTAAGTCAAATAGGCAGGTGGCCACCAATATACACCTAGATCACATAAAGAGCTTTAATCAACAAGTGTATCATGAAGAACGAACATGCCAAAAGCGGGTTTTAACACCCAATGAAGAGTGTAAGAATTTCTCCTCTCAACCACTAGAACTAGATCCAATTGGCCATTCTTATTATTATGGATAGATGCCAAATATTTCCTTTTCAAATTCAACTGAAATTGTTAAATGCTTTTATTCATATTAAACTTGACACAATGTCGAAACTTTTCCACATAAAAAACATATTTGATTGACATTTAAACACACTCACCAATCGATTGTTGATTTTTTTACTTCGTCTCCTTTTGGTTAAAAAATAGTTTCACAATCATGTTTGACTTAAAAATTTGCAACTAGTCAACATGACATTAATTTTATTGTTGCTTTGTTGTGAGCTATAATAATGATAACATTTAAATATTTTTTTTGATATCATATGTCATTTTTTCATGAAAATAATGTTGTCATTTTTTTTGTTATTTTGTCCACAACAAAATCTATGGCTTGAGAAACCACAACCTAGGGGCACCTAATCCATCAAAATCAGTTGCAGATTGCACTTGACCTAAGTCACACTAACCAGTACTCATTGTTGGATTTGTGCCCACTGAGTTTTGAATCAGTGACCTTTTCACCACATAACACCTTAATAAAACACCTTGTCATTCCATTATTCTACACCCTATATGAAAATATATCACCGTTGCTAAAACCTCTACTAGTGTTTTTTCAAATAGCCTAATTAAACATTAATGTAATTGTTATTTTCTTGTGAACTAATACTAATGTTTACATTTTCTCCTATAATAACCCATTTTACTAATACAACTTGAGTATGCCTAATGGTTAAGAGCGTGTGTTTCCTCCTAAGAGGTGACAAGTTCAAAACCAGAAGGGTAGAATATGTATGCCTTCATAGACTTAGCAATCAAATCGTTGTGTGAAGATGGGTCCCTTGTCCCACGAACAAAAAGATCTCATACACCAATTTGGTGTTGGGTCCCTTGTCCCACAAACAAGAAAATCTCATACACCAATTTGGTGTTTGGCTTGACCGTAACCTAAAAATTAAATAATAATAACTTTATTTAAACTAATAAAAATAAAATGTTTTTTTTTCTTTTCTTATCTCACATACTATTTTTATTTTCATAAAAATATACTGTCACTAACCTTTAATATTAACTTGTTTTTTGAAATATCCCAACTTTATATTATTGTAATTTTATTCTTCTTGTTAGCTAATAATATTATTAACAATTTTTCTTAAACACATCTATCTCACTTATATATATATTAAAAATATAATAGTATCACTAAAATTATACTTACTTTCTTCAAATATCATTTTCGAATTTGATAAAAATTTTCATGATATGTTTCTATTGTGTTCGGATTTAAAAAGTAATATAATGTTTTTATGCTTAAGATATAATAATTATGATAACATTATTATTTATGTTAGTGTAAATTAATGTAAAATATGAAGAATAGAGTATGTATGCCTGGGTAGACTTAGCAGTCAAATTGCTGGGCAGAGGTGGGTCCCTTGTCCCACAAACAAGGAGGTCTCATACACCAATTTGGTGTTTGGCTTAACTGTGACCTTAAAAATAAATATTACTATTATTATTAATAAATTTATTGTTTTTGCAGTTAGAAAGTAGATATTGTATTGAGTTTGTGATTTTGATAGTTTTATTTTACATATTGAAATTTATTTTTGACAATATTTTAAATAATTTTTTTACAATTTAATTAGCTATTAAATTTAACAAATTATTTTTTAATGGGATGAGCAAAAAATACACAAAAATACAAAAGTACAAGGTTACCAGAGTGGGAGTGTAAGGCCCTCGCGACTCGGGCAAGTGCGCGACGGGCGGGCGCCCCTTCACATGACAGTCGGGCAGTGAACGTGACCCGGGTAGGCGCACACGACGAGCAGGAGCGGTCACCCGGCGAGCGGGCGCGGTCACCCGGCGAGCGGGCGCGGTCACCCGACGAGCGGGTGCGGTCACCCGGCGAGCTAACGATGCGACGAGCGGGCGCGGTTCTGCACGAGCAGGCGCGGTTCTGCACGAGCGGGCACGGTTCTGCACGAGTGGGCGCAGTCACCCGGCGAGCGGGCGCAGTCACCCGGCGAGCGGACCCAGTCACTCGGCGAGCGGGCGCGGTCACCCGACGAGCGGGCGTGGTTCTGCACGAGCGGGCACAGTCACCCGACGAGCGGTTGCGGTCACCCAGCGAGCTGGAAATGCGACGAACAGCCGAGCTAGGTGCAACAAAAGGACAACACAATGCGAAGAACAAAGCGACACTTAAAATTAGACTAAGTGTTGGAGCCATGCTTATATGCGCAGCCAAATAGAAGCAAGCCGACTTGTATTAGAATATTGTTTGGGCGTTGAGCGAAGGATATGGGGGTCGGCCTTAAGGCTGCACACCCCTCCTAAACTGCACACAGAGTGGGTATAAATACAACAAGGTTGGAGCTCATTTGGAGGACAGTTCGAACAAGGAACTTCGCATATCTCTCTACATCGAGCAAGGGGTAAAAGGAAGGCGCAGAAGTGCGCATATCTCATGCGCTGAAGGATAAAGTGCGCAGTTTTACCGGAAGCTGATTGTAGGACGACAGTACATGGTTGTAAGGCAGTTTTGTGCAGAACTGAGAGGAGGAGTTCTTGGTGTCTCGGGTGAGCACCCTCCTACCGTAAAGAGGTTGGCACATGGTTGTAAAAGGCTATCTTTGCCTTGTTTGTAAATATTGTTAAGTCTTGGCTGGGATTTTGCCAAGCACACTTGTATGATGTATTATTGAAGATTATCATAATATATTGTTATCGGGCAGACTTGTTCGGGAGTTGCCCCTCCCTTTATACTTGTGTGCAATTGTTATTGTCTTGGTTAATTTCATATTGGATAATAATGCACTTTACTTGGTTGCGAAACACAAACTATGTATGTTAATGTGGAAAGGCGTAGTCCATGTGTACAAGTATTGTTAAAAAGAAAGTGCATGGTGGTGCCGCACCTCGCCGGACACGGTTGGAAGACTACCGTAGGCCTGGGGGCATGACAGGTGGTATCAGAGCAAGGTTGCTCGTAGAGGCTTGGATAAGGTTCAGGTGTTGAAGCATTTGAAGGTGGTTTCAGGACTCGGTTTGAGCAGGGTTGCTCGTGACAGTTACTTGCAGGTGAAGGAAATCGTTTCACACAAGTGAGACAAGGATTGGTTCTATTTGCAGGTGACTTGGTAAATATGGAGAAGGCTGAAAAGGCAGTGATGGTGGATGATGGTGAATCCAGCCATAGTGCAGTTAAGGCTCTCCGGTACGAAGTATTGGAACACATGAGTCGATGGAGTTCTAACTGGGTTGCGATGCAAGCTGAGAACATGAAGATTCGAGAGAGCTGTTCGGAACTAAGGAGGGAACTTGAAGAACTCAGAAGCCAATGCGAAAGTACGACAGATATTGAACTCAATGAGTTTGATGAAGAGATCCAACGAAGTAGACTTGGTCTTCAAGAGCTCTTTGATGAAAGAGCCCGGTTGAGGAAAGAAAGTGCTAAAGTGGAAGCCGAAATCAAGCAAATTGAGGAAGAAATAAAGAAGAAGCTTCTTGGTAAGAAGGTTGTTGTGATTGAGTAGGAAGAACTCGACTACATTGACAAGTTGGAGACTCACTACCGAGAGCATCCAGAGGACATTCGGAAGTTTAGTTCCATGAACTTGGTCAATGAACACTTGGTTGGTACACTTGAGCAGAACACGGTGGAAGGAAAGCTTGAAGCAAGTCAAGCTAGACCAGGGCCGAGTTCCCTAGAAGAGCCAAGCAAGGAAGTAAGGTATCTTAAGAGGAATGTCAAGAAGGAGCATAAGCCTATTGACACTTCTGAGGCCGAATTCTTGAAGAAGGTTGCTGAGATAAGGCGCAAGACAAAGCCAATAGAGGAAGATGGTTCCTTGAAGTTAAGTTTTGTGCAGGTGACCGTGAAGGGCAAGAGATTTGCAGCTTTGATTGATACAGGGGCTACTCATAGCTTCGTAAGCAGGAAGGCAGCAAAATCTTTTGGAAAGAAGGCAAAGATGGAGAGGGAATGTAGTGCTTTCAAAGCAGTTAACTCTTCCATTAGAGCTGTTGATGGTGTATTGAAAAACACTCAGGTGAAGGTAGGATCATGGTTCGGGAAGTTGGATTTGAGAGTTGTGGATATGGATGATCATTCTATGGTGTTGGGGCTGGACTTTATGAGGCTTGCACAAGCCATACCGATGATGACCCGGGATCTTCTCTTGATCACAGCTGAAGGGAAGAACATGATGGTACCGATGAATAGAAGGAGTTGCTTGGGGTATAGACCAAGGATGGCTTCTATGACTTTGTATCCCAAAGATCCAAATGTGAAGCATGAGGATGTGGAACAAAGAGGACTTGGGAGTGTGGTTCAAACAATGAAGGAAAGGAAGCTTGTTGACTTCGTTGCAAGAGCTGGGAAGAAAAATGAAGAAGGTGAGAAGAAAACCTCACGAACATGGAGACACTTGTTGGGAACATCTTCTACTGACAATCTTCACAATGGAGTTGCAAATGAAGCAAGCCCGAGTGCTACTTCAAAAGCAGTGGTTGATGAGGGTTATGAGGGTAGAGATCCTGCTGGGATAGTGGACTTTTGCAGATATGTTATGGGCATATATGACTTTCAGTTGACAAAGGACAAGCTAGGTGAGCTTGGATGTACATGTGAAGAGACTGAAGCTGTGCATAGCTACTTGAGGACACAACATCAATCCGACACATGGGTGGATGAGAGTCAGGGAGGAAACTTCCTGGCCCTCCTTTCTCTGTAAATAACCTTGGGGAAAGGTTGATGTGGAGGCCTTAATAGGGAGGAACCACATCAACTTTACAAGAAGCCTTGGGGAGGCTTCTTTATGACAGATGAGGACCCGGATGCAGATGACCAAAGGTTGGGATGGAGTCTACATGAGTTGGACAGCTAGAGTCATGGACACCAGGTTGACTATACGAAACATGTTGCAGATGGATGGAGTTTCCATGGACCTGAACATGGGTTCTTGATGAGTCGAGGATGTGGCAGTATGTTTTGAGGACCGGCTGATGGTGACATGAGAATGTGCATTCTCATAGTTTGAGCGTGACAGTTGGACTGATCACCCGACTAGTTCGGACATGGGGTCGCGAAGTGTACAGAGATGTGTTGACATTATGCTAGAATATCATGACATGAGTTCACATGATGATCATTAAGATGACTATTGTGGAGATGAGTTGTTGACACATGGTTGAGGTGTGTTAGCACTTGTTGACATCTCATGGGCAGTTTTGCACATGGAGATGATGACATGATGGAGATGGAGCTTTATATATGTTGCAGTGATGTTTGCCTTATATGGAGAAGTCCACATCATGGTTAATGATGATCTTGGTGGAGAGCTACCGGGATGGTGTGTTGTCGAGGACGACAACGATTTCAGGTGGAGGAGGATGTAAGGCCCTCGCGACTCGGGCAGGTGCGCGACGGGCGGGCACCCCTTCACACGACAGTCGGGCAGTGAACGTGACCCGGGTAGGCGCACACGACGAGCGGGCGCGGTCACCCGGCGAGTGGGCGCGGTCACCCGGCAAGCGGGCGCGGTCACCCGACGAGCGGGTGCGGTCACCCGGCAAGCTGACGATGCGACGAGCGGGCGCGGTTCTGCACGAGCGGGCGCGGTCACCCGGTGAGCGGGCGCAGTCACCCGGCGAGCGGGCGCAGTCACCCGGTGAGCGGGCACAGTCACCCGGCGAGCGGGCGCGGTTCTGCACGAGCGGGCGCGGTTCTGCACGAGTGGGCACAGTCACCCGACGAGCGGGTGCGGTCACCCGTCGAGCTGGAAATGCGACGAACAGTCGAGCTAGGTGCGACAAAAGAACAACACAATGCGACGAACAAAGCGACACTTAAAATTAGACTAAGTGTTGGAGCCATGCTTATATGCACAGCCAAATAGAAGCAAGCCGACTTGTATTAGAATACTGTTTGGGCGTTGAGCGAAGGATATGGGGGTCGGCCTTAAGGCTGGACACCCCTCCTAAACTACGCACAGAGTGGGTATAAATACAACAAGGTTGGAGCTCATTTGGAGGACAGTTCGAACAAGGAACTTCGCATATCTCTCTACATCGAGCAAGGGGTAAAAGGAAGGCGCAGAAGTGCGCATATCTCATGCGCTGAAGGGTAAAGTGCGCAGTTTTACCGGGAGCTGATTGTAGGACGACAGTACACGGTTTTAAGGCAGTTTTGTGCAGAACTGAGAGGAGGAGTTCTTGGTGTCTCGGGTGAGCACCCTCCTACCGTAAGAGGTTGGCACATGGTTGTAAAAGGCTGTCTTTGCCTTGTTTGTAAATATTGCTAAGTGTTGGCTTGGATTTTGCCAAGCACACTTGTATGATGTATTATTGAAGATTATCATAATATATTGTTATCGAGCAGACTTGTTCGGGAGTTGCCCCTCCCTTTATACTTGTGTGCAATTGTTATTGTCTTGGTTAATTGCATATTGGATAATGAATGAGTATGGGCTTCATTAAGTATAAAGGCTAATGCACTTTAAAGTTTACTTGGTTGCGAAACACAAACTAAGTATGTTAATGTGGAAAGGCGTAGTCCATGTGTACAAGTATTGTTAAAAAGAAAGTGCACGATGGTGCCACACCTCGCCGAACACGGTTGGAAGACTACCGTAGGCTTGGAGGCGTGACAGAGAGGATGCAACTATGCGAACTTCTATTTGATCTTTTCTCTCGACGTCATTCACAAACATTAGTTTTCAAACCATTGAAATTTTATAAATATGGGTTTATATGTAATTACAAAATTCCTGTGAATCTACTTGGTTTTTGTCTCCTTCGTAAAGTGATAATAAATAAATTAGTATAATATTCTTTTTAATATTTTATGGAATTATCAATATGACTAATTTTAAATTAATATAATATATATACTTTATGGAATTATCAATATAACTAACTTTCATTGGAAGAAACAAAGTTTTATGATTATTTATTATAATCAATAAATTATTTTAGTAAACATTTTAAAAAATATAATTATGTATTAATATAAAGAATATATTTGTATTAATATAAAAAAGTATATATTCTTTTTACTAAAGGAAAAATATATATTTTATTAATATAAATACAATTATATAATATAATGTCAACATATTTAATAATGTGTTTAAGTCAATGTTATAGCAGTTCTATATACTTTCTTAAGTAAAAGTGTAGTAAATATTATAATATTTTAAATTATATTTTTCAATAGGTTTATAATTTGCGTTATTGAAAAAACCAACTTAAAATAATTAAGAATAGTGATTTGAAGTATTATGAATATATTTAGTTAAGATATAATTTAATTTTTTTTTTTCTATATAAATAGAGTTGTTATTATATTTTTATAATAGAGTTAATATTATTATATTTCTATTTTATGCCTGAAATAAAAATACATGTAAAAATTTTTAAGTGTTATATATTATATTTTACCATAAGAGTGTAGGGTAAAATTAGTTAGAATTATTTATTTCCATATTTATTGGATAAAGAGTGAATTATTAAAAAAATCAAATGACTAATATACCAAATTTCAAAATCAATTTGAAAATTATTAACTCAATTATTTTAACTTGGAAAAAATGGTTTTTTGTTTTTTGTTTTTTTTTTTTTAATATTGTAATAATTTTTTTTTAAATAATTTTTATATTATATAATGATTATAAATCAATGTAGATTCATCATGACTACTAAGTGTCAAGAGGGATCAAGTTGAGAGCTAGATCTAAGTTGGTACTTCTATATTCCATAATGGATTTCCTCAAGCCTTTAAATAGGCTTCATTCTAACCAATACTATAGGGTTGTAAATTACCATTAGAAATTATAATTATAATTATAATTATATATATAATTAATTTAATTGAGTCAATTTGTTTAAATAACACAATATAACAAGATACAACAACTTTTACATACTAGATTGGAGAGCACGACACAATAAAATTTATTAATCTTCTTGCTTTTCCTTTTTAAGTTTGCTAATTTAAGTGAATATGTTCAAGATAGAATATGTCAGGACATGTTTGGTAATTCCACAAAATTGAAATTTCTAAACCGGATTCTAAACCTTAACATCAACTTGAAATAAATACTTTTACTTTAATTTAACTATATTTAAACTAAGCAACGAGGACTAGCTACTATATAGCATTTGTTTATATGTATATACAACTTTTATTTTTAACAATTTCATATAATCAAACTATATGGAAGGGTGATTATGTTTTCAATGCCATAGTTTCACAATATCCTATATGCTCATATAATTCGATGACATGTGTACATAGTGGATGGACTACTTGGTCTAAATGGAGTTTGGTCCTCATTAAATCATAAGGTAAAGACCTATGGCCCTTGAGTTTGTCCTTAACTCTAAGATGTTAGGGTCTAAGAGCATGGTGATTGTTGGAAACACAGAAATCATAGCCACACCAAGTGAACATGTCGATCAATCTTTCTCAAGCATCTCAGAAAGGTCTAAACCATCCCTCAGGTGTGAGGAACCTCATTGGAAAAAAAAAATTAAAAAAAGTTTACTCATGTTTTCCCAAGGAAGTCCAATGCTTGCCCAACGACATTATTGGCTAGGTATTGAGGCTTATTTGCATGATTTTAGGTGCCTCTCTCTATTCATAAGCTAAGTACATTAGAAAAAATATTCCTTCAGGCCTAACCCTTCATGTCTTGAGAGCTCTTAATTTGGTCTGGCTCAACCACATCTTGCAAACACTTCATTACTAGTAACTTGAGTTGGATAGATTAATGGTTGTAACCATTGGATAAATTGTGATTGTTCTTGAAGTTGATGCCTTCATTCTCAAATTATATTTTCCTTCTCACGATGAAATAATGAGGGCCCAACCATTTTGTTTACAACGTGATGACTATTTCAACAAATGCCTCAAATATGATAATGTCTTGTTGTGAAACAAATTAGTATGAACTTGGTGTGATTTTGCTTGGTCCTATTTTATGAGAAATTTGAGGTCACAATTGTCTTTGTAGATGAATAGTTTCAAAGGGGGGCTCTTATATGTCAATGTTGGGTCAACCTTCTTGTTCTCATGTTCTCAAAGTAGGCTAAAAGGCTAACATTTTGACCTTTCTTTATGTCCATGTCCTTGTTTTCTTGAGGTAGGATAAAAGACCAACATTTTGACTCTTTTCTGATTTAACCTTGATAATTAATCCATGATGCAATTTTGTTGAAATTTCTTGTTAAATCTAATACATTACATATCCTAATTATACAATCAAAATAAACAACCTCAAAACCCCTATTACACCTGGAATGTGCAATGTACACGTCTCCTAATAGCGATCTCAGCAAAACAAAAAATATTTTCATCTAAAAATCCAGTTGTGTGGTCAAATAAAATATGGCTAAACTTTGGCCTTTCATATACTGTTACTATTGATCACTCTTTGAATTTTGTCCATATCCATGTCACTTATTGTAGTTGGAGAGAAGTGACCCATGTTTTGATGATAACAAGGAGTTCCAAATTTTTTGCTCATTTTATTTTAACATAGTTGATTTGATTTTATCACTAAAATTTTATTATAATATCTACTTGTGTATCTACAGTTTGGAGACAGTGCAAATCAAATCTAATAGAGATTTTATGATAGCAAAAATAATTTTTGAAGGCCTTTTCACTTAAGCTTGTGCTCATTGGAGATACTTATGCATCAACAATGTTTCTTCCTTGATATGTTTTAGAGAAAAAATTGGCCACATGACAAGATAGTTCCTTGTTGAGGTAAAGTGGATTGAGTAGCCATAAGCCAAGATGGTTACCAATTGAGGTAGAGTGGAAAATGCGGCCTTAAGTCAAGATTAGATTACCTTCAATAATATGTGGCCAAAGACTAGAATTCGACAAATTTTGATATCAATATTATGAACAATATGTCACTTAACTAAATAACATCTAGTTCAAATGAGAGGGAAATGGAATTCATATGAGATAAAAAATAGTGTATTTCAATAATAATTGTGATGATTTACAAAAGGCCCTTGTAAAGATATAACCACTCATTCACTTGTCACAAAGGTGAAGGGTTGTGGCCCATATATTTATTTAATATATATTGTTATTATATTATTATTATATAATGTGTTATTATTGTATAAAGATTATGATATGCATTACAATGAAATCATTGCATCAAATTTATTTAGTACTAGCTTTAAGTTATCACTCAAGCAGTGGATTCCAATGCTACCTTATTAGATTTGTCAATTTGATTGTCATTCATGACGTGGTTAATTTCAATCAAGGGTAATTTGAATGAACCTTTACACCTTAATTAAGAAATTCAAGATGATCATCTAGTGGACACCACACATGCTTTTCGGCCTCCTTTAGAAGAAGATGGTTTGTTTGATGTTCACACCAAAACTACAATATAACAACAAAAAACCACCTACTTCGTTGGTGACAAGGGTATTTCATCGACAAAGGGCAAGTGGTTGTCTCAATCAACTTTTTAGTTGTGATTTCTCCATTCACAACAAAAAGTGGGGTTACTTTGTCCTATACATGCAAGAGAACTTTTCCTCATGTTTATTCATTTTGTTTATTTTCTTTTAGTGTCCCATCTCATCCAATATCTCCCTTCATATATGATATTGCAATATAGTGTATAGAATGTTTGTATGAACAACAAAAATGTCTCTTTTGCTTGTGTAATCTAGTTATCTTCTAAGTTTGGAGTGTTAATTGTTTTTGCTTCATAAATAGTGAGCATAGATCATGAAGTTTACATTAGAATCTTCACCTCCAATAAAATTTAGTGGGATCAACATGATATGTTTTGATTATATAATACATATGTCCTTATGATGGTGGGAAATTGTTATGACAATGTAGACTAAATGCTTGAAAATTCAATATGTTGAAGGCAAAGATTTTGAGCTACTCTATAAGGACATATTTATTCAGACATTAAGGACCACAAGCATGCTACTTGCACAAGGAAAAAGAACCCTCAAGGGGTGAGCCGTTGTACCAAAGCATATTTATTTGGCTAGGCTATGACAAGGGAGTACTATTATGTCAAAGCCATAATAGACTTGCACCTAGGCCCAACTACTTAGTCATTCCTTAAAGAAATTGAACCTTATTGAATGTTATGACATGCTACCATCTTCATTGTTAAACCATGACTCACTGAATAGTTTTTTTATCAATCAACAAATATTTTGTCAAAGCAATACAAGACTTGCACCTAACCCCAACTATTTAGTTGTTCCCTTGAGGCAATTGAACCTTAATGGATGCAATGACATGGTACCATCTCCATTGTTAAACCATGAACCCATTGACTAGTTTTTATTAACCAAATATATATGTTGCAACTATATTATGAGATTCTCTCTCTCCCTTTTTGGAAAATCAAATTATTTGTAGATTAGAGTTGATTTTCCTTGATAATTAGTTGGCATTTTATTACTTTTATTTCTTCTTCATCAAGCAATTACCAAAACAATGAATATCACAAAGATACAAAGTACACAAGATATAGGCTCCAAGCCAGGGAAAAACCCCTCCAAAGGAAAAACCCAGAAATAATACTTCTCTTCTTATAGAATCAAATCAAAATAAGACCTCCAAAACCCAAAGACCAAAGTCAAGATTCTTTTCAAGCACCAAGTCAGCCCTCCAATGAGATCTCTTCCAAACAAGTCAAAGTCTACCAAAGTCAACGAGGGTCAAACTCAAAGCAATTTGACCTACAACTTTCGGCCCTGCACCTCGCACAAAAACCCTAATTTTCTCGCATGTGTTAGCAGAAATGATCCGATTTTGAGGTCTTCTTCCTTCGCTCTTGACTTCTCCTTTACTCCTTGACTTTTGCTCTTGAAATGCCTTATTGTCTTGCTTTAGATCGAACTTGTGTGTGTTCTCTCAAATGAGTCAAAGTCCCTTCTATATATACACTTCTTAAGAGGTCAAATATGCCTCTTCTACGCCAACTTTTCCATGGCAGGGCTGCCCTGGTCTTGTAGGACAAATTATCTTTCTAAACTAAAAAATAATGATTTTCTTTTGTTACAACAAGTCCAAATAGGACTACAATACATGACAAAAAATATTCTTTGATTCAACAAGCTCTAGAAGCATGAATAACATGCTTTGACCTAGACTTTGAACATGAAACCTATACTTGATTTTTTTTGTTTTTTGTTTTTTTTCGTTTTAAATATACAATGTCATGATTACCAAAATCATTATGAAGATCGAATCTAGTTACATTCTCCAACATCCCTCACACACAAAACATGCTTCCTTCACACACATAAAAGGTGCTAAAACACTCTATAACAATGTTATTCAAAACAAAGACAAGAACTCCATATGAGATACTCGGAAAAACAAGTTGATAACATGAACAACTTGAGGTTTTATACAAACAAAACATTGACAAATGTTGAAAACAAAAGGATATCCACCAAAATAGCTAAGAAGTATTAAAAATATGGACATAAACATTGGAACTACAATGTAAACAGTTGTTTTATTGTCAGAAAAAGTTGCCTTGACAAAAATTGTTAAAATTGGCAACTAGGGCCAAACTCCATGTGGGTCAACTTATTTATGGCAGCTGATATTTTTCTTGGATCCCTCTCATCGAGAGGTGTATGATTGATCTAAAGATCATCCGATTCCGATAAGTATTCATGGAGTTATGAATTTATTTGTGTTGTAAGACAATTTGTCAAGGTCGGCCAACAACCAAATAAACCCCTCATGTGCTCAACATTTTAGTATAAAAGGAGATGACTTGAGAGTCATTTTACACACAACTTCTCTCTTGATTTCTCTCCATTTGTCTTGGGTTTTAGTGTGAGAGAAATCTAGGAGGAAGTAGCCCTAAACGCTGCCCTATGGAGAAGAGCTAACGCTACCCTATGGAGAAGCCCTAACGCTGCCCTTTGGAGAAGCCCTAACATAACCTATTAAGAGGTATTCGCAGTCAAGAAGGGCAGCAATGTAAGTCCTCAACGCAAATTTGAAAAGGGTCTCTACCCTAGATGGATGCCCTAGAAACTTAACGCAGTCTATGGAAGAATGAAAGCTCTAACTGCAGCAAGAGAGGAAGGATCTTAGACAGCGTGGAGGAGGCCCAAGTTCCTCAATGGAGGCCGAGTTAATTACTAGAGCAGTAGCCTGTTTTTGGGTCACTTTTGTGGAGGCCTAGAGGCTGTCTTAGATGGCGCAACCTGCTCTTGAGGGCCGAAGGCATGAGGAACTGTTTCGTGGGGATAGAACCCTTGGAAAGGGCTACCGCTGCAAGGGATAGGTTTGTTGTAGCAAGTCGTAGTCCCTTATACACCTACAGGTCTACGTGAAGGATAACAAGGAGGGTGTAAGGGCTAGTTGTGGCTGCTGGGGTATAACAAGCCAACATGTGGTTTAGGAATGCTGGAGAAGGGTGGTCATAGCCTTGGGACAAATGTTGTGAAGGTTGTCCAAACAGTTGTTAGAATGCCCTTACCAGTCTAGCAATGTGACAAACAGAGAATCCCCTAACAACAAGCATGCAAGGGACAACAAGCATGTAAGGGACAACAAACATGCAAGGTACATAAAGCAAAGAATGGGACAAGAAACATGGACAACATGGTTCAACCATGGCACATGGGGCAGCAATGCAACATTAGGTGCAATAGTCATGAGGTCCAACATTGTGATGATGGGTGCAACATGGTGCAACACGGTGAGGTGCAACATGATGATGAGATGCAACACGATGATAGGTGAAGGAGTCACCTTGGAGAATCAGTTGAAGCAACATGTCTTCCACTGATCTCATTTATCATCTTCTTACCTAGATAAGTTAAAGTGTTGACTTCTGTTGTAAATGTACTATCTCTCTCTCTCTCTCTCTCTCTGCTGAACTATTGAAGAACATATAAGAAGAATTGATCAAGGGTTTCCCCACATTGGGGTTTGTCCTTGGCTAGTGCCACATCTTGTGTCCTCTTGTCTTGGCTTGTCTTCTGCTATTTATGTTTATGTTCTATTGTTGATTTGGGGTAACATCGGATGTGCTCTAGCCACGAAATTTGGTGGAGAGGTTGGGGCACATGAGATCTTCAATACCTAGAAAAGGTTTGGGAAGATCCTAAACAATTCATGAGATATTAAAATAATTAATATTTTTAATGGAGTCCCTAAGTCTAAACTTAGGGAAATTAAAATATTAATGTCGATTAATATGAAAATGTGTTAGAATGGTCCAAAAGACATGGATCAAGCCAGATCTAACCTTAGCCGTTGATTAGGGACTTAATCTCGGCCGTTGATATGTCAATGAGAAAAGTATAAGAGGGGGCTTGAGGGTCACTTGGAGAGCACACCAGAGTGATCACTCATTCTATTCTCTAGAGCGGGGTTTCCTAAGAGAGATAGAATTAGTGATCAGATTTGCCGCTGAGGGGCATTGAGTACAGAGAGACAGAGAGGTAGAGATAGTGCCGAGAGAGCAACACAGTAGCCGGGAAGAGTGACGCAGTAGCAGCCAACGCTGACGCAGAGCCACGCAGAGGTAGCCGGGAGTTGCGCAGAGCTTCAGAGAGGCCAGCGTTGTTGACGCAGAGGGTCAGAAGGCTGACACAGGACCTCCTAAGGATGATGCAGACCCATTCAGGGTGACGCAGGGCCAATGTTAGGCAGAGAGGGGCTGACACATTCCAGAAAGGTAGACGCTGGGGTTTCTGGGGCAGATTGGAGCTGAGGAGATGCCAGAAGGATTATCCGGGGTTTCAGCAGGGAAATTTGTCTCAAATTGAGAGGTATTATTGCCAAGGAAATTCTCTATTGGGTAGGCCGAATTTGGCACCCAGATTGTACTTTGATATTGCTTAATAAGAAAACCCTCAGATAGCTGCACCGATTTTCCCACATTGGGTTTTTCCAGGGACTTTGGTCCAAAAATAACGGTGTCATATGGTGTGATTGTTTCTGTTTCCTTCAGTTGTTGATATGTAATATGTTGAGCATGAACTAGTGTTTATTTTTGGTATTTACATTGTAAATAACTTGTTAAGTAATAGAACAAGTAGGTAGGAATAAATTAGATAAAGTGCATGGAGGGTTTCTAATTGGTAGACTTAAAAAATTCAACATCTATCTGCAATTTACTTTAACGCTGATGTGATTGCTAATCTGGAAAAGATATTGAGCTAACTATGAAAATTGAAATAAATTGCTCTAAGCATAGAACATACCTAAAATTTAACATGGTATCAGAGGTGGGGTAAGGACAAAGCCCAAGCAAGAGTGAAAGAGCAATCACCGAAAACAGTTGGAAAAGGACAAAAGGATCAATGGATTTCTCATCCCTCTTCAAATTCACCAAGGGTGAAGTCGAAGCAGAGAATATTATCAGAATGGCGTAGCAGAAGTTTTTGATGGCCTAAAGATCACTTCAATGGGAAGTCTGGATCTAAGGGTGGAAAGAAAGACAGATGCCTTTTTTGCAATAAGTTTGGCCATTATGCGAAGGAGTGTCCGAATGGCAGGAACACATCACTTGATGATGATAACAATCATTCTAGTCAGAGGAATGACAAGTAATGCAGGTCATCAAGGAAATGGTCGACTCTTTAGAGAAAGCAAGGAACCCCAGGTATGAAGAATCAAATGTTGTTTATGATAAAATAAAGAAGCATTATCTTGTATTGGCCCTTTCCTTCAAATTTTGTGGGAATCTGGCTTATTGATTATAGTGCTTCAAGACACTTCGTTGGATAGAAGGGTGCTCTCTCGAATTTGGTAAGAGATGGAAACAATCATGGGATTATACTTGGAGTCGATGCCACCTATCCCGGAAAGGGTGTAGGAAATGTTACCCCTCAATTGAATGAGGGTAACTCGATTCATTTACAAAATCTCTTTTATGTACCTGATCACAAGAAGAACCTAGTGTCCATTTCAGCAATGGAAGTCAAAGGTTTCAGGGTGGCATTCATCGATGGAAAGGTACGTGTTTGAAAATAGAATTTTCAAAGATTCTTTTTCTCATGGGTTTAGGGTTGGCAATTTGTATCAAGTTGCAGGATGGTCCATTGGGGATCATGTCAATTGACATATCTCATCTATAACACCGGAGGTCTACTTATGGGGCCCTACCCAATGTGAGTCAGATGGTGACAGGGATGCCTGAATTCAAGAAGAGCATGAAGGTACATGTCTGAGATGTACCGAATGAAAATCTTACAAGGGGACCATTCCCCTTATGTAGCAAGTCCACAGGTTTGGAACAACCCGAGGAGTTTGAGATTCATGATCAAGAATCTCATGTATACAGGTGGAAGAAATCCCTCTATGGCTTGAAGCAAAACACCCTAGGCATAGTATGAGAGGATTGATAACTATCTGATGAAGCTGAGATTCACTAGGAATGAAGTTGATCCAAACGTTTGCTTGAAGGTTGTGGATGATAGACCTCTCATACTGGCACCTTATGAGGACGACCTATTTCTGACAGGTGCAGACCCTCTCATTTACAAAAGTAAGAGGGAGTTGGATTTCGGATGTGGAACGGTACACTGCAAGCCCGTGACTACCTTGAGGATCTTAACTTTCAAGAAGTTATATGGTAGTGATGCCGAAGCATATTTGGGAAATGCCTCTGAGTTTCATAAACTCATTCGCATTGATGTACTTGGTGAACTTCCTTCCAGACATATGTTTTGCAGTTAGCATGATGAGCTCATATATGGTTGAGCCTCATTGGATTGGTGCCAAGAATCTTCTGAGATATCTTCAGGGCACAATCTCTCATGAATTGAGATACACTGCTGGAAATGTGAAGCTGCATGATTATTCAAATGCTGACTAGGCAGGTAGTGTGGAGGATCGCAAGAGCACTTATGAGTGCTGGTTCACTTTGGCTTCTGCTTCGATATCATGTATGAGTAGGAAGCAGAAGTCGGTTGCTATAAGCACTGCCGAGACCAAATGCATAGCTACGAGTATGATCTCGTATGAAGCTGCTTGGTTGTGGAAGCTCTTCAGTGCGCAGTTTGTACACATGATGGATACCATCGTGATCTTCTGTGTCAACCAGGGGGGATTCGATTGTTGAGGAATCCTACATTCTATGATTGCTCCAGCAGATAGACATCAGATACTACCTTATCAGGGATATGGTACGTCAATGAGCAAGGAGGCTGCATCGCATTGAGACTGATGTACAGGTTGCAGAAATTCTGTCAAAGCCCCAGGGAAAGGTCAAATTTGTGACTTTCCCGAACGACTTGGAGTCGTTGAGGGACCCTCTTATGAGGGTCCTGCATGTTGCATGCATTGAGCTCTGGGAGCTCCAAGGGGCTTGGGGTACTACTGGAGCAACACGCGACCATATGGTGACTCACCCTCCCCTAATGGTGCACTGTGTACAGGGTGAATGGCTCAACCTTCCCCTGTGATACCTTGAGGCAACTTAGGGATAGGATGATTGGTTCTCCTTTCGAGGCATCCTACCCATGCAGTCTGGGACTCCTGGGAAGTACCTCTCATCTGATCAATGAGCAGGGAAATGGGGTTAAGGACCATAGTAGTACTATCGATGGACGCATTGTTGTATCTACCGTACTCCCTATGCTAGGATGACCTACATTGATCTGGGATCAACATGAGTGGTTTGAGACACTCTCTTGTGATATTGATCTGGGATCAATAAAACTAACTTCGGGTCAGTAGGGAATGGTATGAGACATTCTTGATCAATTATTCTTCTTCATGGTTCAGCAAAGTAGTGCAAGGCACTGATGGCAGAGATAGTACAGTTGGACATATGGATCAACGGATGGAGTTCTCCCTAGTTGAGAGGGAGTGTTAAAATTGGCAACTAGGGCCAAACTCCATGTGGGTCAACTTATTTATGGCAGCTGATATTTTTCTTGGATCCCTCTCATCGAGAGGTGTAGGATTGATCTAAAGATCATCCGATTCCGATAAGTATTCATGCAGTTATGAATTTATTTGTGTTATAAGACAATTCGTCAAGGTCGGCCAGCAACCAAATAAACCCCTCATGTGCTCAACGTTTTAGTATAAAAGGAGATGACTTGAGAGTCATTTTACACACAACTTCTCTCTTGATTTCTCTCCACTTGTCTTGGGTTTTAGTGTGAGAGAAATCTAGGAGGAAGTAGCACTAAACGCTGCCCTATGGAGAAGCCCTAAACACTGCCCTATGGAGAAGAGCTAACGCTGCCCTATGGAGAAGCCCTAACGCTGCCCTTTGGAGAAGCCCTAACATAACCTATGAAGAGGTATACACAGTCAAGAAGGGCAGCAATGTAAGCCCTCAACGCAGATTAGAAAAGGGTCTCTACCCTAGATGGATGCCCTAGAACCTTAACGCAGTCTATGGAAGAATGAAAGCTCTAACCGCAACAAGAGAGGAAGGATATTAGACAGCGTGGAGGAGGCCCAGGTTCCTCAATGGAGGCCGAGTTAATTATTGCGGTAGTAGCCTGTTTTTGGGTCACTTTGGTGAAGGCCTAGCGGCTGTCTTGGATGCCACAGACTACTCTTGAGGGCCGAAGGCATGAGGAACTGTTTCGTGGGGATAGAACCCTTGGAAAGGGTTACCGCTACAAGGGATAGGCTTGCTGTAGCAAGTTGTAGTCCCTTATACACCTAGAGGTCTACGTTAAGGATAACAAGGAGGGTGTAAGGGCTAGTTGTGACTGCTGGGGTATAACAAGCCAACGTGTGGTTTAGGAATGCGGGAGAAGGGTGATCATAGCCGTGGGACAGATGTTGTGAAGTTTGTCCAAACGATTGTTAGAATGCCCTTACTAGTCCAACAATGTGGCAATCAGAGAATCCCCTAACAACAAGCATGTAAGGTACAACAAGCATGCAAGGTACAAGAAGCAAACAATGGGATAGCAAGCATGGACAACATGGTTCAACCATAACACATGGGACAACAGTGCAACAGTCATGAGAACAAGCAAACAAAGGGACAACGAGCATGGACAACATGGTTCAACCATGGCACATGGGACAACAGTGCAGCATTAGGTTCAGCAGTGATGAGGTCCAACATTGTGACGCTGGGTGTAGCATGGTGCAACACAGTGAGGTGCAATATGATGACGAGATGCAACACGATGATAGGTGAAGGAGTCACCTTGGAGAATCAGTTGACGCAACGTGTCTTCAACTAATCTCATGTATCATCTTTTTAGAGATGATCTATGCTCTCACCTAGATAAGTCAAAGTGTTGACTTATGTTATAAATGTACTACCTCTCTCTCTCTGTTGTACTATTGAAGAACATATAAGAAGAATTGATCAAGGGTTTCCCCACATTGAGGTTTGTCCCTGGCTAGCACCACATTTTGTGTCCTCTTGTCTTGGCTTGTCTTCTGCGATTTATGTTTATGTTCTTACAATTTACTTTAATGCTGATGTGATTGCTAATCTGGAAAAGATATTGAGCTAACTGTGCAAATTGAAATATATTGCTCTAAGCATAGAACATACCTAAAATTTAACAAAATTGCTACACGAAAAAAAATAAAATGAAACACCAGTAAAAAAATATAAATATTGCATAGAAAAACTTAACCTATAAAGAAATCAAAATGAAAAAAATCCTGCAAACCAAGCATCCCATCGAAAGGACGGCAAGGATTGGCACCAATCAGAACCAGCTCACATAGGCTACAGGTTGAGACAGGAAGATGGAAACAACAGAACAAGGGATAAGAGAGCAAGGAATGCTAAGTATATGGAAAAGGAGAGATGGACATAGAGCAACACAGCTTCATTCATTGAGGCATATAGCCACATTAGGAAGGGGATGTTATTAAAAAAATAGTTAGGAAGCATATGGGAAAGACATGACAAAGTGAACGTCAAGGATGATGCACACCATATAAAAGTTTTAGAAAGCCAGCCCAATCAAAGTAGATGGATGGCCTGCCTTTGCAGGTCCATGTAGATGAGCAATGCGACAGTTCTCAATATGCACATATGGGATATTGTTTCTTCTGCACATCTCAATTTTCAGCTTTCATTTATAACATAAATGTTAAATTAGATGTCGAAGCTTCCGGCCGTATACTAGTTTGCCTTGTAATCCTTTACAAAAAAAAGTCTCTCCTTGTATATGAAAATATACGCACAGGAAAAGCTTTATTTCACTGAATACTCGAATAATAATATCCATAACACAATTGCCCCTGCATCCAATCCACAACGTCACATTTGATTACCTTGCAATCCAATGATAACATTTTAACCAAACTTATAAAATATCGCAGTTAATGAATTGAAGTTAATGAATATCCCCATGGAACAATTGATTTGGCCTTTATAGATATGATTTCATTACAGGAAACACGACTTGCAGGCTTATTTCATTACAAGAAAAATGACTTGCAGACTTAACTACCACACATAACTGAAGTGTGTTTTGATTGTAATACTATTTATTTCTAATTCTACTCAAATTTTGTTTTATATTTTCATATCTTTATCTGTTCGGGCTATGTGGGCATATTAAATGTTTCCACTTGATCAATTTCAATAGTTTCAATAGTTTTATTGGTCCTTGTATCCTTAATGCCATTCCATTGTTCACCTTGCTTTTTATACTTTGATTGCTTCAGCAATTGAAATGTGCGCTTTATCATTCAAAATTGGATCTTATTTATCTACACAAAATACAACAAATACATATTTTTATTGCAGTTAATTGGAAACAATTGAATAATAAATGTGTATATTCAAATACCAAATAGAAGAATAATTTTTTTATCAACCACCCACTAAACAAAATAAGAATTAATTGGAAAGAGAATCATCAAACATTATTCGGTGTTCACCCCTTTCTTCAAAACAACTTTACCAGATGCATTTTTCATAGAAAGTTTATTAATCAGCTCTTCCCAATCAGTTTTTTTCTCAATTGTCAGCTTATTTGCCGAAGATTCCCCAACTTCTGTACCCAATAATGAATTCTTGGGTTCATTCAAAAGAGCTTCTTGCTCACTGTGTTCATCCTCGTTGTCAGAAGATGGCAGGAATGCATGGGGTATATTCAAGGTGTGAGCCCTTTCAAGAGCATTCTTGTGCTCTTTATCATGCTCTTTTGCAATCGTCTCTTGTCTTTCCATTCTTTGTTCAGAAGGAATCTCCATAGAGTGATTTTTCTCCATCATGAGCTGCAAGATGAATTGGAAGAACTACTTAGAAGCAAGATTTAATAAAAGTTAGAAACGTAGTTACTAATAAAAATGTTCCACATGCAAGGGGGGAATGAACAACATGGCTTACAACAAAACAGGTTTCATGACACACAGCATGACAAAACAGGGGGGGAATGAACAACATGGCTTTCATGACACACAGCATGACAAAACAGGTTTGTTAAGTGCGTGAATTCTGCAATCAGAGTTTATGTAGCTTGTTTCCGATTTTGCCAATCACTATATAGCATAATGATTAAGATCTCTACCTTGGCATCGTCTTACCTTGCTATCTATTATATTCACGTTATGTATGAAGACAAACAATTAAAAGAGGACTGCATCACTCTGGACAAATCGAATATGAGGGTAGATAAGATAAGATAAGATAAGATAATTATATTTATGTCCAACTAATGACCACAAAGTAGGTCAAAGGGACTGTTGAGTACACTGATGTATATACAAAGCGGGAGAACCAAACGGTCTCCTATAAAAGATACAATGCATGAAGTAAATCAAAGATACAATGCATGAAGTAAATCAACATCTGGCCCTAGCGGAGAAGATCCAGGAGCTAATAGGTCTGAGGATCAAACCCATCTCTCCTAACATCTGAGGCTGAATGAATAACACTGAAGAAACTCAACAAAGTCTGTTGGCCCGATGAAGAGCCAATGGCAAGTGCAGACTGTCCACTAAATCATATCCTTGGGGGGTTCACACGCTGCTAAATGCTGGAGGACCTAGTCTGTCTCCCAGGAATGGATCTGAGACGAAACTGTTGCTGAGATCTCGTGTGGCAGGGTGAGGTCCCACGAATCCTCACTGATATGGAGTTTAGATACATACTGGTTTCAGTCAATCTCTTGGTGCCCCTGTCTAAAGGTAGTACCCTGAAAAATGTCGTGATCCTCTATGAGGGGTCTTGTCTGATGGGAGGCAAGAATATGCGCTCGGAACCTAAGAGCCTCCTGGATATACAGGGCCAAACATCTCTGGTTGGGGTACCTGAAAAAGTCGGCGAGGGTCCGAGAATCTCTGAACAAGCAATGAAACCTTCCTCTGATCTCGTAGTAGACAAGGCATCCAAGGATGAAGTGCACCTCGGTCTCCACTTCCTGTAAATGACATACCTGGTAGAGTCTATCTAGTTTATCCATCTGGTGATCTGTCTCTACCCGAAGTCTATGAGAACCTACTCTGAACTGGCCTAGAGGAATGCGAAGAGCATGCATCCAGTGGTGGAATGTATACTAGGGTTGAACAATGAGCCCGTCTCTCAACTCCAAGAAGTGCTCAACGTAGAAGGCCATCTTTGGGCACAACCCTCCTGGAGGATTGACCCAGGTAACCTAGACGAACTGCCTGTAGATGTCCTCCCTGATGATATTGTTTAGCTCCTGTCTAGTAGGTAAAAGGTGACCAGGAGCATCTAAGGAATATCGAAAAGGAGGGAGACAATCCAACTGAATTCCCACTGATTCTAAGAGGTTTGAAACTCCTGTTAACTAACATCTGGCTCGGCCTGAGGGAGTAAAATGAGCAATCGTCTCAGAAGAGAAATATGCCAAGTAAGGATAATGGTCTGATCCAAATGGATCCGAGAAACACTCTCTATGTCTTCAAAACTACGAAAATCATGCCAAAAACCAAAGAAAAATCGCATAAGGCAGCCTTTTTATACACTATCGGGAGGCAAAACCCATGAAATTAATGAAAAAAATAGAGTAAACGAAGGCGGAACCAATAATACACAGTAGCCATCCGATCTGGCCGATCAACGGTCCAGATTGGATCGGCAATCGCAATCGGCGGTGACCTTCGGCAGAGATCGGCGGGATCCACATGAGACTTGCGACAGCGATCAGCGGAATCGGCGGGATCCACATAAGGCATGCGACGACGATTGGCGGAGTTAATCTGGACCGTCGATCAAGCACGCAGATCGACGGCCCATATTACATTGCCAGATCGCTATCGGGGGATTGCAGAAGCGCTTACAAACGACGAAAGGGTTATTGCGATGAGCGATTGCGATATATCGCATCGCCGCATTGCATCGGAACTATGCAATAGAGCGGGGCCGATAACAATGATAGCAGCGATGTCACAGACCCGAAAGGGTTTATTAACAATGTTGAATCGTATTTCAAGTCCGAAATGCGGGATTTTACAGTGTTTTAGTGCATTTCCGTAGTTTAACATATTTTTAAAAAATACAAAGGAATGAGCCCTTCCGATATGCGATAGCGGCTTGTGGGCGGACCCGATATAGGAATGAATCATATTTAAAGGACTTTGAAGTCTGATATATTGAGTTTTTGGCGGAATTTCTCTGTTAAAATGTATTTTCACAGTGGAAACAGAGCGCGGCAGTTTCAAAGGTTCTAGAGGCCTAAAGGATTCTTACGCTATAGAAATGGTGGCCACCTCCTCTTTTGGCGTTAAGCAATGATTGCATAACGTTGTAAAAGGGATTCGAAGCAGGCAAGAGGTTGGGGAGACTGAGAGCCGAGGATATGAAACGAATAGGCAGCGCGGTTGGCTTTTAAAAAGCCACAGACAGAGAGCACAGAGAAGGAGGCAGTGTTGCAAGCAAATGCGAGACAGAGTTAGCACAAAGATTGAGAGCTGTGAGGGAGTCTGTGTACTCAGAGGAAGCTTGAGGGATTCAAGTGAAGCTCTTGTAATTGAATTTGTGTGTGTGAGGCTCAAATTGAGCTCACTATTGTAAAAACTCTGCTTGAAGACTTAATAGAGAGGCCACCACTGAACGCTGGACCAGGAGATGTAGCCCAGGAGTATTGGGTGAACTCCTTATTAAATCTGCTATGTTTTTATGTGTTTTGTCTATTATAGACAAAACACATAAAAACACAGCAGATTTAATAAACATAGGCACATCCATGCACATAAGTCTGTAATACCTTATTATTGTCTTAGATCTCATTAACAGATCAAGTGGTATCAGAGCTTTAGGTTGCTAAGGTTAGACAAGCTTGTGCTGGACTGTTAGTGAATGATAACTAGATCAAAGCTTAAATTAGGAGAAGGAGGATTGGTTGAAACTAACCCAGAAATTGGTAGAGTCTATCCTAAGAGGAAAATGTCAGAAGAAATTCCCTTGGAATCAGACTCTCAGTTCATGGACAGTTTCATGACCATGAGAGCCATGGTAGAAGAAATGTATAGAGAATTTAAGAAAGGTCGAAGTGAAGATTCTTCCACTTTCAAACAATACAAAGGAACAGAAGAATCTCTTATGGATGGCCATTCTGAAGGCAAAGGGAAAGGAAAAGAGGTTCCTTTGCCCACACCTCCTGATAGCCCTGAAAATAAAAAGAAGAAAACATCTTTGATTAAATTAGATGTTAAATTTGATTTGCCAATATATGATGGAGAATTAAATGCAGAGAAGTTAGATAACTGGATTAGGTAGATTGATGTGTATTGCAGGGTGCAAAATATTGACTCAGTCAGGAGTAAAATTCAGCTGGACAGCCTAAGCCTTGGGGGAACTGCCTTGGTATGATGGGAAGGCAGGACACAAGCTGACTTGAAGAAGCACGGTAAAATTCTTTCTGTCTGGAGTGAATTTGTTTCTGCAATTAAAAAACAATTCTATCCACTAGCTTATATGCAGCAAGCTAGCATTGCCAGAAGGTCATTGCCTCAAGGGATCATACGCCATATCGATTTTGACCAAGTTCGCGCCATACGTGAAAGAGAAGTGCCCCCATCGTTACCACCAGACAACGATAGAGGCCACAGGTTACTTGTTCAAACACCTTACTCCGTTCACCCAACATGGATGGTACCGGTACAAAGATGAATCGATAACACTGTTATTTGTGAGTCACCACTAGACATACCATCACACACATTCGTCCACCCAACGATATTTCATATGTTACCATTTGAACACCAGATGAATGAGATCGAGCCAAGGTGTTTGTTGCCATACGAGCATTGCCTTTGAGCCAGGGTGGCACCAAATGAGATAAGAGATGGACCCCATGTTCCCAACAGACGAGAGACGAAAGGACTTACCGGCAGACGACGAGAGGAGAAGAATCACAGGAGATACCCGAGAGAAGGAGGTAACCCATCGATCTAACGAATTAGGTTTATTATGTTACCATGTGAACACCAGAAGAAAGACATTGAGCCATGTCATTTACATATGAGCAGATCGATTGAGTTAAACGGATTGAGAATTGAATCTTCTTATGATGCTGGCCGTATTGGAGCGGCCACTTAGGAAACATTCCCCAAACTCATACACCCCTTCCCAGTTGCCAACAGATGAGGTTGAAACATTCCTAGAGCCATACAGGTCAGGGAAGGCAGATAGTAGATAGATAAACATTCAGCGAGAGAGAGGAGACTATAGATAGACTTTCAGGTCAGGGAGGTTGAGACATTCACGCTGGTCAGGTAGTGCCTTTCACATAGGTCGGGTAGCTAGTACGGAGGGAAGAAGTGATCTACTTACCTTCCTCCATTCCTTATCTATGAGATTCTAGATTCCATTAAGCTAGTAACAGCCAGCAAGCACGTAAGTAAGCCCGCCTCATAGGATGAAACGCGGAGCCCGCATCCTCGAAAGCCGAACACAAATCTGGATATGTGTAACCTGCCCCGGGATAACCATAAAATGCCATTCTTCCCAAATAAAACAAAATCACTTGAAATTGAAGTTGTAATATCATCTCAGGTTCAAAAGAGTGCTTCCAGCGTGCGAAAATGGCGATCCAATATCTTTCTCCTGTAACTGTGTCCCCCTTCCAGCTTCTCCCTTTCCTGCCAATGAGTTGGCAAACTCTTCGCTAATTAAAAGGGCAAAGTGTACAAAGCTACACCCAAGAGTTTAGAAAAAGAGCTTTGATTCTAGGCATTTCTTTAGACTCACCTGAAACTTTGCTGAAGTGTATAGGTGGTCTACATAGTTATTTGAGACATACCATTCTCATGTTTAACTCTACTAGCATAGATGAGGTATCTGTTCAAGCTACCCATCTAGAGGCCAGAGGCAAGAATGTGAACCCAGAGATTGGGGGATCATCAAAACCCACTGCAAGCAAGAACAAGGAAAAGAGGAAGCAGAAATGGAAAGAGGGGAAGGCCAATGCTGTACAAAAGGCCAAACCTTCATGCAATCACTGCAAGAAGGATGGACATGATGACGAACATTGTTGGTCTTTGCATCCGGCGCTGAAACCCAAGAAGTTCGATGGCAAGAAGAAGAAGGCTGTTGCTGCTGTTCAGAGGGATTTGGGGTCAGACTCAGGTGATGAAATAACCATCACAGCCACATGTATACAAGGTAAAAATTCTGAAGCATCTACTAGTAATTCTGCCCAAACTATTGATAGTGAAGAAAATGAGAGAAGACATGAGCTTTTTCATATTAGAGTTATTTCCAAGCATCAAAAGATTGATACTTTATTTGATAGTGGCTCACAAGTAAACTTAATTTCTGAAGCAATTGTAAAGAAATTGGGACTGCTAACCACACCTCACAAGAATCCATATCTATTAGGTTGGGTATGCGATAAAGCAAAACTACAAGTGACTAGACAATGTAAACTTGGGTTTTCTTTTGGGCCAGCGTTTGTGGATGAGGTTGAGTTAGATATTGTTCCCTTGGATATATGTGGAATTGTTTTAGGAAGTCCTTACTTGTATGGTAGAAAAGCCATATTCTATAGAGCTGAAAATAAGTATCAACTTGTTAAAGACGGAATCGAATATATTGTAAGAGCTCATAAACTCAAGAATAATTATACTCTCATAAACTCAGGGCAGATGAAAAGAATTGTAAATTCATGCAAGCAATTTTTACTGATGGTTGTAAAGGAAAAGAAACCTGATAAAACCAATGTATTTGAAGGCTGTGATACTAAACAGCAAACTGATTTATAAAAAGTTGTTTCAGAATATGATGTCTTATTTCAAGAACCTAAAGGTCTGCGACCAAAAAGGGAAATTGTACATGATATTAGTTTGCAGCAAGATGCTCCATTGCCTAACATCGGAATGTACAGGTTATCCGCTTTAGAGAATGCAGAAATCAAGAAGCAGGTACAGGAGCTGCTCGAGAAAGGGTTCATAAGGCCAAGCACATCACCATGCGGATCTCCAATAGTGTTGGTGAGAAAGAAAGACGGTTCGTGGAGGATGTGCATTGATTACCGAGCACTGAATAAAATAACGATCAAGAATCATTATCCCCTTCCTCGCATTGATGATCTATTGGATCAGTTGAAAGAGGCTGTTTACTTTTCCAAGTTGGACCTACGTAGTGGTTACCATCAGGTCAGAGTAGCATAGCAAGATGCATGGAAGACTGCTTTCAAAACAAAGCAAGGGCTGTATGAATGGCTAGTTATGCCTTTTGGCTTAACTAATGCTCCTACCACTTTCATGAGAGTAATGAATGATGTACTCAAGCCTTTTATTGATGATTTTGTAATTGTATATCTAGATGACATTCTTGTATCCAACAAAACATGGGAAGAACATTTGAAGCATGTAAAGCAGACTCTAGATGTTTTGAAAAAAAGAAAATCTTTATGTTAAATTATCAAAGTGTGAATTTCGTAAAACATCTTTGAATTATTTGGGTCATATTGTAGGGGGTGGTGAACTGAAGATAGATCCCTCTAAGGTTGCAGTCATTGTAAACTGGCCTAAGCCCAAGTCTGCTACAGAAGTTAGAAGCTTCTTAGGGGCAGCACAATATTGGAGAAAGTTTATTGCTAACTTTTCCTTAATTGCAGCTCCTTTACATGCTTTGACAGGATTGAACAAGGTGTTTCAGTGGGGAGGCAAACAACAGAAAGCCTTCGACACCTTGAAAGAAAAAATTAGTACAACACCAGTACTAGCATTGCCAAATCTTCAACAACCATTTGAGATCAAAACAGATGCCAGTGATTATGCCATGGGAGCAGTGTTGATGCAACATGGTAAACCCATATGCTACCATTCTGAGACTTTTAATTCTGCAGTAGTTAATTATCCTACATATGATAAAGAATTGTATGCATTAGTCCAGAGTGTGAAAAAGTGGAAACATTACTTAATGGGCAAAGAAACAATAATACATACTGATCATCAGCCACTTCAGTACTTGCACTCACAAACTAAGTTGCAACAATCAAGACACTATAGGTGGATGGGTTTCCTACAGCAGTTTCATTTAGTTATCAGATATAAAAAGGGCATACACAATAAAGTTGCAGATATGTTATCCAGACCAATCATAAATGCATCTACTATACTTGAGCATAAATCAATAATGCATGAAAGCTACATTGAACAATATGCTCAAGATATAGACTTTAAAGATGTATATGCAGCTTTAAGTAATGGCAAAAAGGTAGAAGAATTGGATTACTATGTTAAGGACCGACTCTTGTATCATTTGGGAAAGCTATACATTCCACAAATAGAGAGAATTAACATAATTAGGGAGGCACGTACTTCCCTGATATCAGGTCATTTTGGGGTAAGTAAAACAATTGCACAGCTGCAAAGATACTGCTATTGGCCAAAAATGCATGAAACCGTTTCTAGATACGTAAGAGGATGTACCATGTGTGCTAAAAGTAAGCCCAGCAATAGAAAACTAGGCTTGTACACTCCACTACCAGTCCCTTCCCGTCCTTGGATAAGTGTTTCCATGGACTTTGTTGGAGGACTGCCAAAATCTAGAAAAGGTCATGACTATTTGTATGTTATTGTGGACAGGTTCAACAAAATGTGTATTTTAATACCTTGTAATAAGCAGATTACAGCTGAACAAACAACGAAATTATTCTTTCAGCATGTCTAGGTGCATTTTGGCTTACCCACTTCCATAGTATCTGATCGAGACTCCGCATTTTTTGGGAAGTTTTGGTCAATTTTGTGGGAATTAATGGACACCAGATTGAAGAAAAGCACAACCTTTCATCCACAGACAGATGGCCAAACAGAGGTGGTCAACAGGACAGTGATTCAGTTGCTCAGGGGTTATTGCAACAAGCATCCCAAGCTTTGGGATGATGTTAATTTTAGGTATGTTCTATGCTAGAGCAATTTATTTCAATTTTCACAGTTAGCTCAATATCTTTTCCAGATTAGCAATCACATCAACATTAAAGTAAACTGCAAATAGAACATAAATATAAATCGCAGAAGACAAGCCAAGACAAGAGGACACAAGATGTGGCGCTAGCCAGGGAAAAACCCCAATGTGGGGAAACCCTTGATCAATTCTTCTTATATGTTCTTCAATAGTTCAACAAAGAGAGAGAGAGATAGTATGTTTACAACAAAAGTCAACACTTTGACTTATCTAGATAAGAGCATAGATCATCTCTAAGAAGGTGATACATGAGATCAGTTGAAGACACGCTGCTTCAACTAATTCTCCAAGGTGACTCCTTCACCTATCGTTGTGCTGCATTTCGTCATCATGCTACACCTCACCGTGCTGCACCATGCTGCGCCCATCATCACTATGTTGCATCTCATCACGCTTCATTAATCATGACTGTACCCATCATTGTACTGCATTATGTGCAATTGCTGCACCATGTTGCCATCCTGACCTATGTATTGGCTGCACCTTGCTTGCTTGTTGTCCCTTGCTTGCTTGTTGTCCCTAGCATGCTTGTTGTTGCATGCTAGTTGTCCCTTGCATGCTAGCTGTAACATTGCATGCTTGGTGTATTTGCTGTTAGGTACCATACAATTGTCCCAATGTTAGTTAGATGTCCCTTGCATGCTGCTCTCCTTCGGAGATAGATGCTCCGGCTGTTTTGGCAGTTCCCGGCAGTTATGGCAGTTCCAGCTATTCCCGGCAGTTCTGGCAGTTCCAATTATTCCCGGCAGTTCCGGCTTTTCTGGCAGTTCCGGCCTTTCAGACAGTTCCGACTTTTCTGGCATTTCCGGCTTTTCCGACTTTTTTGGCAGTTCCGGCTTTTTTGGCATTTCCGGCTTTTCTGGTAGTTCCGACTTTTTCGACTTTTCCTTCTTTTCTGGCAGTTCCGGCTTTTACGGCATTTCCAGCTTTTTCGGCAGTTTCAGCTTTTCCGACTTTTTCGGCAGTTCCGGCTTTTCCAGCAGTTCTAGCTTTTCCGGCAGTTCCGACTTTTCTCGCAGTTTCGACTTTTTTGGCAGTGTCGGCTTTTCTGGCAATTTTGGCTTTTCCAACTTTTCCAACAGTTTCGACTTTTTTCTGCATTTCCGATTTTTCCGAATATTCCGGCTTTTCTGGCTTTTTCGGCTTTTTGAGCAACATAGAGCTTATTCTCCCATGATTGCATTTAGATCTAGGGCATGTTATCTAGGGTAACATATACCCTAGGGCACTCCCTCTAGCTCTCATCTTCATCAAACCCAAAACAGGCTGAAGTGAGATCACAAAAGTGAGTGTCTGTGTGACAAATGGCTTCAAGTCCTCTTCTATTTATACTAAAATGTAGAGGTTGAATAGACATGACTGTTGGGCTTCTGAGCCTACATAAGTTGCTAGCCGACTTGACAATTTGTCCATAATGAAAATAAATTCATATCTTCATAAATACTTATCGGAATCGGATGATCTTTAGATCAATCCTACACCTCTCGATGAGAGGGATCCAAGAAAAATATCAGCTGCCATAAATAAGATGACCCACATGGAGTTTGGCCCTAGTTGCCAATTTTAACAGATGAACACTTATGTTATGTGCAACATGCTTACAACCGTGCTAAACATTCTTCTACGCAGAGATCTCCTTTTGAGACCTGTTTTGGTTTTACACCAAGGTCTCCCTTGGATTTTGTCTTTGAAAAAGACATAGCAGTTGTTGGACACAGTGATATGGACAAAGCAACCAGATTCATCGAACAGATCCAAGAAATTCACCAGGCAGTGCAGGAACAGCTAGAAAAGAGCCAAGCCAAATACAAGGCAAGGCATGATAAACACCGGGTGGAGCACAGCTTCCAAGTTGGTGATCAAGTCTGGCTGTATATCAGCAAGGACAGAATGCAAGGTGAAGGAAAGAAGCTGAAGCCAATAAGGTATGGGCCTTTTAAGGTACTTGAGAAAATTGGTGAGAATGATTTCTGCCTTGATCTGCCAGCATACATGCACATCTATTCAATAAATGCAAAAAATTTAACACTGTTTGAACCTTCTTTAATTGAAGATTCTGAAGAGCAAAGTCAATTTCCTTCCATTGATGATCTGTTCCCTGAATACCTCAATGAGCTGCAGGAAGATACAGTTCTGGACAGGAAGGTGAGGACTACGCGCAGAGGGGATGTCGAGTACCTAAGAATAGGACTCAAAGGTTCAAAACCCAGCAGTGCAAAATGGATAGAGATTGGGCAAGTGAGGCAGCTGTATCCTCACTTAAACAATGCTTGAAACCCAACTTTTGGTGGTCCAAAAGCCTTTTCAGTGGGAAGGCGTGATCCAAATGGATCTGAGAAACACTCTCTATGTCTTCAAAACTATGAAAATCATGCCAAAAACCAAGGAAAAATCGCATAAGGCAGCCTTTTTATACACTATCGGGAGGCAAAACCAGTGAAATTAATGAAAAAAACAGAGTAACCGGAGGCGGAACCAATAATACACAGTAGCTATCCAATCTGGCCGATCAACGGTCCAAATCGGATCGGAAATCGCAATCGGCGGTGACCTTCCGCAGAGATCGGCGAGATCTACATGAGACTTGCGATAGCGATCAGTGGAATCGGTGGGATCCACATAAGGCATGTGACAGCGATTGGCGGAGTTAATCTGGATTGTCGATCAAGCGCGCAGATCGACGGCCCATATTACATCGTCGGATCGCTATCGGGGGATTGCAGAAGCACTTACAAACAACGAAAGGGTTATTGCGATGAGCGATTGCGATATATCGCATCGCCACATCGCATCAAAACCATGCAATAGAGCGGGGCCGATAACAATGATAGCAGCGATGTCACAACATGAAAGGGTTTATTAACAATGTTGAATCGTATTTCAAGTCCAGAATGCTAGATTTTACAGTGTTTTAGTGCATTTCCGCAGTTTAATATATTTTAAAAAAATACAAAGGAATGAGCCCTTCCAATATGCGATAGTGACTTGTGGGCGGACCCAATATAGGAATGAATCATATTTAAAGGACTTTGAAGTCCGATATATTGAGTTTTTGGAGGAATTTCTCTGTTAAAATGCATTTTCACTGTGGAAACATAGCGTGACAGTTTCAAAGGTTCTAAAGGCCCGAGGCATTCTTACGTTATAGAAATGGTGGCCACCTCCTCTTTTGGCGTTAAGCAATGATTTCATAACACTATAAAAGGGATTCGAAACGGGCAAGAGGCCGAGGAGACTGAGAGCCGAGGATATGAAACGAACAGGCAGTGCGGTTGGATTTTAAAAAGCCACAGACAGAGAGCACAGAGAAGGAGGCAGTGTTGCAAGCAAATGTGAGACAGAGTTAGCACAGAGATTGAGAGTTGTGAGGGAGTTTGTGTACTCAGAGGAAGCTTGTAGGATTCAAGTGAAGCTCTTGTAATTGAATCTGTGTGTGTGAGGCTCAAATTGAGCTCACTATTGTAAAAACTCTGCTTGAAGACTTAATAGAGAGGCCACCACTGAAGGCTGGACCAGGAGATGTAGCCCAGGAGTATTGGGTGAACTCCTTATTAAATCTGCTGTGTTTTTATGTGTTTTGTCTATTATAGTCTTTAACTGCTTCAAAGTCTATGTATTTCGCAATTTGATCGATCCATTGCATAAAATAACATAGGCACATCCATGCACATAAGTCTGTAATACCTTATTATTGTCTTAGATCTCATTAATAGATCACGGTCCCTACTCTTTATCGATCTGCCAAGCCTTGGACACGATGCAAGAATGAAACCAATCTAAAGACTATCTCAAGCCGAAAGGGCTGAGCTCCAAACTCTGCAAGGATGATGTGCTATGACACTGTTAGTTTGCATCTAATGATGCGGCAGAGAAGAAGAATCTGGACTCTCTTAGGTGAAGCCCAGTCTGACTCAAGTAAAGTCGGTCCCCAAATCTCTAAGCCATATAGAACAGTGGGACAAATCAAGGTGTCCATGAGACTCATCTTGGACGAGATGTCCTAGAAGTGATGTCGAAAGCACTGTCTCTCGAGAAGGGCTAAGGATCCATATCCTTTGTTGATCCGAGGCTGAAGCGCTGGTCGCAAGCTGAAGCGGGGACCTAAGAATTGTACCCCCAAGTAAGTATACGTGCTGGTGATCTCAATCTCCTCCCCTCCGAATATAAAGTGAAGGTCTGAGGTTTTCTTCACCCCATTGAAGATCATAACCTTGGTTTTACTCAGGTTGACTGTCAACCGTCGATGGTCACAAAATAGAGCTAAGGCATCCAGCTGCCTCTATAATCCTTCTGGGAACGAGGAGAGGAGGACCACGTCGTCAGCAAAGAGTAGAATAGATATCAGAACCTGGTGAAGAAGGCAACCATCAATGTCTTGGATATTCTCATGTAGAAATGCTTCCAACTCATCAATATAGATCCCAAACAAGGTAGGGAACAGTGGACAACCCTGTTTAACCCCAATAGTGCTTCGAATGAAATCAAACATCCCATGGGCTGCGTGAAGATGACCAAGAACAGACTCATATAGGTGCATAATAGAGGTCAATAGGGTTGGAAAGATGCCAATATCTCTGAGTCTCTAGAACAAGGCCTCCCTCGGAATAGGGTCAAAAGATTTCCGAAAATCTACGAACAACAGTAGACTTTCGAAGAGCGGTGTCGTGCCTCCTCAATCACTGCGCGGAGGGTGAAGATGTGGTCAATGGTCTGATGATTTGGTCGAAAATCTACCTGTCCCCAAGCTTTGAGTTGTCTCTGCTCAAGGTCACTGGAGAGTTTCCTATGTAGAACAGTAGCATACAACTTCGAGAACGTGTGACTTGCCATGATCATTCTATAGTTATTGGGATTTGAGCTGGAACCTGATTTGTGGATCGGATGGATGATGTGGTGTGCCCATGTCGGTGGAAAACCTTCACGGACTACATGGTTGAAGAGATCAACCAAATAGCTAACCAAAGCACGAAAATCGTGCTTAAAGAACTCTGCTTGGCAGCCTTCCTCATCGGTTGCTTTGTTGTTGTTCATCACCCAAATGGCCTCTCTAATAGACTCACTACAGGAAAAATACATGTAAAGGATTTAACTTCATACAATACATAGTTGACCACTGATAGAAAAACACGTACCAACATTGATCCAATATGTATGCTATCATATCTCATCACCTGAGGTACTGTTGGAGGTGATATATAATATATGTCCCTGACATTTTAGGAAGACACCGTTATAGAAAGGCGCTGGAATAAAAGAGACACGTACTTTATCTTGAAAGTTCTAGATTGCCTAAGTGTGTGTATATATATCAATGTGGAAAAAGTTGAAGTCGGGATTAAATCGGCAAGGGTCCAGAAATTGAAAAAGTTGTTAAAGTTGGGAGGTTTATAAAAAAATCGGCAAAATAAAAAATACAAATGTATTCATTTTTTAATTTTTTTTTTTAGCATCTAAAGTATTCACAACATCAAATAAATGCATTTCCACATAAACATGAAAAGAAAGCCAATATATAATATGTATATGAAGTCTAATATTACATCACATATCAAAATAGTGAATCAAGTCTTGAATCTTGAGTCCTGACTCAGTCTCAACTCTCAAGAGTAAAAAATGGCAAACACCTCCTCTCTCCGCAAGGACGAATGGCAGAAAGAAAGTGAAAAATGAGTGATTTTTCGGCCTTACACTAATATCTATATATATATATATATATATATATATATATATATATATATACTTCCTTAGCAAGGATGAAATCCAACCAGACATCGTGTCAAGGTTGGAAATGACATTGCTTATTTGACATACTCTTGCACATACCAAATGCCATCGATTAATTAACTAACATGTCATTAAATTTAGTTCATTCAACATAACCCACAAGCTAACCTAACTACATGAATCACCAAACCCAAGTGTACATTATGTCTGAAACTAAACTGACACCGTGGTGGATGAAACCATCATTGAAACCTATAACCAATTTTGAGGATGAGAAGAAAAACTAACGTTCCAACTGTGTTGCAGAAAGCTACTGGTATAAAATTTTTAGATTCCCTACCTTCTCTTCCTTATCAAGGCTGAAATCCAACCAGACAAACCGTGTCCAGGTTGGAAATAATGATGCTGAATTTGTATACCCTTCCACATACCAAATGCCCTCATTGATTAATTAACTTAGATGTTACTAAATTTAGTTCATTCAACATAATCCACAAGATAAGCTAACTACATGAATCACCAAACCAAGTGTAAACTATGTCTGAAACCAAACTGACAGTACTGGATGAATCTATCATAGAACCCTAGAACCAATTTTGAAGCTAAGAAGAAAACTTCAGTTACAACTGTATTTGCCTCAACAAACTGACCAATCCAAACATTAAAGCAAACTCGTAGTTTTTAGTCCCCTCCTAGAGAGAAAAGAAAGAAAGTATACTAATGTCCACAAATGACCAAGATCAACCAATGGGGCTCGAAAGCACATCAAGTAATAACAACAATGTGGGAGTGCCAAAGGCATCTGCTATCAACTCCAAAGAAAAGGTTTTAATACTAAGGACCAAGGTCATTACCCTAGGCATGAAAATTCCTTGTTGCTTAACATTATTGCCAAATTGATACTCAGAGTCACAACTAAGATAAACAACTTCGATATAACAAAAGTCCCGTGGTATCTTTGAGAACATATAACCGCAACACAACAATTTGTAGCCCTCTTGTACAGGAAATTTTTCTGGTACAGGAACATCTGCAAAATACTTTGCCATGCTTTTAAGATCAAGTTCTTACTTTTTGGACCAAACATTACAGTTATATAGTTTTCTTAATCTGCACATTCACCTCGAGAAATTTTCTCTTTGTTTCACCTTACTTTGTGGCCCTCGTTTAGTTTGCTTATCATCTGATATCAACTATTGAAATTTGGTACCGGAGGACAGGTGGTTCCCTTAGGCTTTGATCTTTGGTCTAGGGAAAAGTGTCCAAAAGAATTTAATTTTTCTCCTAAAGTGACTTTATAATTTTATAAAGTTAAATCTAATTTAAAAGTGACTTTAAGTGATAAAGTTACTAAGTCTAATTTTAAAGTGACTTTTATAAAGCCAATGAAAAATTAGAAAGGAAAAGTGACTTTGGAAATAAATGGCTAAGTGGGTCTTTATTAAAGTGGGGTGAATTAAAAAAATAAAAAGTGAGATTTAATTTTTTAAATGAGCATTTAATCTCAGCCTTAGATCTCAATCTATTTCAGCCATTGGATTTAGGGATCACCCAAAAGTCACTTGGATCACCCAAAAGTCACTTGGGGTTAGATTAAAGGAGGAAAATGAGGAAAAGGTCATTCATTCTTTCATGAGCAGATTGAGAGAAGGAGAGCAAGAGAGCAAGGGAGATTTCTAGACAGTGAGCAGCGGAGTTTCAACAGTGGATTTTCAGTAGAGCGGAGTTTCAGCAGCGAAGTTTCAACAGCAGAGTTTCAGCAGAGCGGAGTTTCAGCAGAGCGGAGTTTCAGCAGCGGAATTTTAGCAAGGTTGAGTTTCAGCAAGTCTGTACAGCGGAGTTTCAGCAGGGCGAAGTTTCAACAAGGCAGAGTTTCAGCAAGGCTGAGTTTCAGCAAGGCTGAGATAAGTTGTAAAAGTTTGCTTGCTGATTTTTGCTAAATATTTCTCTTACTGTAAAAAGGCATTTTCCAGAAATAAAGAAGAACTCTCAAAATGGTTTTCCCCAAGAGTTGTAGGGGTTTTTTCCAGGGTCACATTGACCAAAAATCTCAGTGTTTAAATGTGTTTTAATGACTGTTTATTACTGCTGATTTTTATTTCTGCAATTTTCAGCATTCTATAAAATTTCCAGAATTTGTGTTTTCAGCAAATTTATTTTTTCCAGCTTGTTAAATGGATGGTTATGGGAAAGGGCATTTAACTATATGGGAGAAATAAGGAGAAACTGAAAACCGGGGTGGGAAATGAGAAATTTCTACATCAACTTCTTCTTTTCCTTCCATTGCGTGTCTATTGGCCTGTTTAGATTGCATAAGAAGAAATTTTCTCCCCACTTTGTCTTTGGGAATCATTTCAAGGTACAGCTCCTAACATTCTTCTTCAGTGTGCCCATGCTCCTAACATAGTGTTTGAGGTTTTCTATTTTTAACCCTCTTCATCAGGAACCTCCTTTGGTAGAGCAAAAATAGCTAATATGCTTGAACATTCCAAAATAGAGGGATTGCTGAAGCTGAAGACTTACAACAGTTCAAATCATGAAGTTCATCTATTGAAAAGATGGCAAGATTGACTTGGACATCAACAAGAGTCAAATCAACTCGCATTGGGCACATTTTCTTGGAAGTGATCAATGATCAACAGCCAAAAATTTTCACTTAGAGTTAGGTGGCTAATAAAATGGTCACCATTAGTTGATTATGAAATTATAATTATTAGCAAATAACCCAATATATAAATACATTCCATATAAATTAGAGAGGGACGATCTGTTGTTCTTGGAGAAATCTTGTTGCTTCTCAATCTGATTTGTCACCTTTGGGTTTTTTGAATGCTTCAGGACCATGGCACAAATTTCACCCATGGACTGGGGGAAATCTAATATGTCAACATCACCCAAAGATTGCACCTAGAACTGTCCACACGTAACAGCTCCTTGTGGTGGTAAATTGGTCCATAGGGAACAAGCATGTCACAAGCAGGAAACAAACCTGGACAGAGAGGATAACAACCTTTCACTTTAACCACCCAAGCTAGACTCCATTGACAGGTCCTATACCATTGACTTGCTATTGTGTTCTGTACTAACTGATCTCTGTAAGGTATGTTTCAAGGATGAATATTGATTCCTCTGACATGGTTGCAATCTTCTTGGCAAATAAATAATATTTTTAGGATACAAAGTTATACCTATAAATCTACCCAATTCTATTTAATGTTATTTTTATTGTTAACAACATAAGTTAGCTGATTTTGTGGATGTGCATGTGTTTGTACTAGAGCTAGCTGTGCTCAAAGTCAACACAGGGGGGCATCAGATAAATTGTCCTCTGCTTGTACCAAAATCTAGTATCAGAGCAATAAAGTACCTAGAGAGGTTCTCTCAATGATCAAGGCATTCAAGCTGGAGAATTGACATTCAACAGAAGTTGCATGATTTTAGTAGGCGATGTGTCAATTGGAGTTTTGTAGATTGAGCACTCAAAATCATAGGAATGATGATAGTGAAATTTAGTGTGGTTGAGCAGTGATGTGGAGAAAAATATGACAATTTGAAACATTAAGATGCAATCTTTCTTATGGAGAAAGAACTCCGGCCAATGTAGAAATTTCTGCACTCTCTTTGACTTTTAATGCAAAACAGAAATTTTACCTCTATCCTAAAGGTTTCCTAGATCATAACTCTCTGAATTTTCAGCCTTAGGACTGTTATGGAATATATATTACAAACAAAACAGCAGTAGCAGTGGACAATATTTCACCAATGTTCGACGAAGTTTCTGGGATAGGGATATGCGAGAGCAGGGAGATGCACAAGGAAATGTGTGGGAGCACCCCCACATTTTAGGGAAATTTAGGGGAGACCAGGGGATGTCAGGGTATATATATATATATATAATTCAGACTCAAATTCAATAATTACATCCATTGATTCATATATCATGATTCATAAATGATTCAATGAAAGAGGAATAGTAAAATATCGTATACATTGATTTAAATTCATCATTCATTATTCTAGAATCTGATTAGCTAAGCAAAATAGTAGATACTAAAATATGAAGAATGGAATAGTAAGTTGAAATTACTCAAACTCGAAAACAGTAAAGAGTGACAACTCAAAGACTTTGTACAAGGTTAGTAGTATCTAGATTCAAGACTCAAAAGTTAAAACTGAAAATGAACAATGGACAATGAACCAATATTATTAGAACCGTACTATTCATCGAACCGGTCGACCCCAAAACCGGTTCCAACCTCATTGGATATCTCATTGGATTTCGTATGGTAATGTTAAATGGTTCCAACCTCATTGGTTTTCATGTGGGGAAAGAAGAATGTTAGATCCCACTCAAAATCTGAATTGAATTTCATGTGGGTAAAGCAGAATGTTAGATCCCACTCAAAATCCGAACCAGCATTATCAGAACCATACTGGTCACTAAACCGGTTGACCCCAAAACTCAGAACTAGATCAAAACTACAAAAAAAAACAGACCAAAAAACCGGTCTACCAAAAAATAAAAAAAATATTAAAGTTTTGAAAAAAAAATATAAATATTTGTGCATCCAAATGAATCCAAACCACTATACACAAAGATGCAAAGTTTCTCATATATATATATATAACAAGTGAGGGTGCATATAACAAAAAATAGCACTGGGTACAATCCATCTTTGAACCAAAAATACATCGACAAAGAGGTTTTCGATGGCCTCCATAGTCCCAAAAAAATCATGCTAGAACAAATACCTACATATCATCAAACTCATTGCCTATATTGGGATCCTCATTATCAATATCACCTTGTAAGCATTATAATAAGATATAAAAAGCTTAAAATGTCAAATTGAGATTTTGTTTGAGTGATGGGTACATTTTTACTAGGGTCATGATAGAGGAGTTCAACAATCAATCCAACAATATCAAGGTACATAGTGTTGAAGCTTATGGTAGCTTTGGAAGGTCTTTTGCAAATGCTTGGTGTCTTACCATGTAGACGATGATTTATTATCTCTTTAGGTGCTTGCTTGGAGTTAAGTGATTTATGTCTTCTTTCCTAAGTCTAACTTAGAAAAAGTACAATAATTAAAGTCAATTAATTATTGTGGACTATTAAGTCAATTTCTAAGGATAAATAATGAAAATATTTAAGTGACCTAGAAATGATCTTAGTCGTTGATTTCCTAGATCTTCTAGAAGGGTGATTAGGGCTAGAGATTTGGGCTTGATGAAGATTATAAAATAAGCCTAAGGGAGAGGTGAAGGAAAATATCGGCAAAATATTGTGATATTTTGAAAATATCGGCAAAATATCGGCTATATTTAAAAATTTGAAAAAATTATTTTTTATGCTTGCCGATATTTTGCCGATATTTTTGCCAATATTGCCGATAAGATATTTTTTGGACCCTTGCCGATATTTTGCCGATACCGATATTTTCAACACTGAGATAAACTAAGGCATAGTGGCTATTTGAGGGGAAGATGTAGGGCCGAATTTCTGGTGAGAGGTGGGTCAAAATTCTCCAAACCGAATTTCTTCAAAGGCTAATTTCCAATGGGCCAAAATTCCTAGGGTTTAATTCTTCCAGTGGGAACCAAGTTACAGGTTCTATTTAATGCATATTTCCTTGTAATTTCTTTGTGGGTTGAAAACCATTAGCTTCCTGAGATTAACTAATGAAGGAAAATTGTTATGGGTTTTATCTATTCTAATGTTTGATTGATATCTCTCCAATTTTATTTCTGATGCATATAAATTTCTAGAAGTTAAAATACCAATGATTTGATTTTTCAACAATTTAGAATTTATTTGGATAATAAAATAAATTTCTGGGAATAAATAATTGTTGCAAGAAAATAATTATGGGTTGGTATTAGGAGATTTAACATGGTGTCAAAGCTCTAGAAATCTGTGAAGGAGAGATCAGAGATCACTAGGGTTTGCAGCAACAAATTTCTTCTTTTTACGATAGCAGAAATATTTTTAATTTTGCAGCTGGATCTTTGTGGCCAAGTTACAAAGTCGATTTGTTAGATGACATCACTGAGTAGTTTGAGATAGTGTTGTAGGAACCTCCCCCCCAGTTCAAGAGGTGGATTTGCATCCCATACCAATCCTCGGGCAGGACCATTGTTTCGAAAATCAGAACTGCGGTTCCACCCGTTTTTCATAGTTCCTAGAAAAATCGAACCGCGAGGGTTCCATGTGTTGGGAAATCCATAGAGTTGGCAGTTAAAATGATTTCCCTTATTATGACATTAACTTGTGATCTGTTCATTATTAGTATTAGATCTTTTAATTATCTATTCTTATCATCAAGATTAATGCCAAGCAACAAATAGATGAGAACACAAGATGTAGGCATGCGCCCAGGGAAAAACCCCCGTTGAGGGGAAAACCCAATCACAAATTCTTCCTTCAGTAGATTCAAAAGATGAGATGACCAAGACCCTTACAATCTAAAACAAGACATCCTCCATCCATCAATTCAACCTTGTCATGCATCAGTTCCTTGGCTTCGTCTTCTTCACACTTGTGTTTTGAAGAGATCACCTCTGTAGACAATCTGAGCTCCTATATCTACTGTGATAGCATCGTTATAATAGCACCGAGATACTGAGAGAGCATCACTGTAATAGCACCGAATTTAAGTCAGTGTAATAGCACTTGAGATAATGTGAGAGCACCGAGTTAATGTCAATGTGATAACACTGAATAGCAATGCAAGTTTATCTTTGTAATGACAATGAGGCTCTCCTTCAAAAGTAGCACCGAATTGAAGTCATCATACTGTGATATCTGAACTTATCACCCGAATTATATGTCTCTGAAATTATGTCCGAACTTCTGCGTAATCACCGAAAGTAGGCTCTCTGAAATCCGAACTTGAGATGGATGTTATGCGAAAATCACAGGCTTGTATTTATAGTGGTATGCCCATACTAAATGAGCCGACATGAATCATAAAAGGATGCATCGTTGTTGTAGGCTGACATGAATCATTTTATGACTGTTCCTTTGAGGCCGACTTGAAGGAGTCGTTGAGGAGGCTCACTTAATGATGGAGGATTCTTTAACCAATAAACATATTGACTTTGAAAACACCCTAAAGCCTACAATGGAGGCTTAACCTAATACAAATGACCCAAGCATGAAACTGATGCTTTAATAAGTCAATAATAAAAATTCCTTTTTCTTTTCTTTTGACATATATATTACATTTTGACTTCAAGTACAATTATGAAGACTGAACCTAGTTACATTTTCCAACACTCCCTCTTAACTAGGGAGGTATTCATATTTACATATAATCAAAGAGGTACATGGAAGATCTCAAACCACATCATCTATGAAGAAGTTTAGGCATCACAATGCCATGGACTAGATTCCTGACTAGGGCAATCTATCCATTGGTCTCTCAACAATTTAGGCACCGCAATGCCACGGACTAGATTCCTGACCAGGGCAATCTATCTGGGTGGGACTAAGATGGAATCAAGCTTTCAGCTTCTCTAGGTACCATCAGGCTTACTTGCTAACCATCAAGCCAAGGATCTAGGTGTGCGTCAAAGCTCAATGACCAACGCCACCCTTCCAACTTTGGGACCTAGACATCAACACAATGTGTCGGCTAGATGTCCGTCCAGGAAATGATTCACTCACAAAGCCTCAACACCCCTTGATCCAACAAATCTCTCCTGATCAAACTGATTGGTAACCAATATGCTATCAAAACCTTCGAGAGATTTACTTGTACATACTATAAACACAACCCCAATCAATAATATACTTTCACATGTACATAATCAAATACAAACCTTCGGGGTCTTCTAGACAACTTGATGTTGCTTCTCAACTTTTGATAGTAGGACTATCAACTGAATCTTTGACAGAAGATTCCTCAATCATGCACTTTCCTTTTCCTACTTCATATGCAGCAACATATTCTTCAATCGGATCCTGCTTTCCTTCTTTCAACATCACCTTAAAATGCATTCTCCAATTTCCTTCTCTCACTCATGGCTTTCACTAAACTTACGACTGTTAGTACTAGTTTAGTGCATGATACATGAAGTAGAGAACCATATCTGTCACTCCCTCTTAATCAGAGAGGATCTAATTATTCCTATATAAGGAGTATTCTCAACCATCCTGTTATCATAGGGAGATTTCGTTCACTCAAGCTCCCTCTTAACCTAGGGAGATTTCATCTAGACTCCCTCTTAATTTAGGGAGTTCTACTTCTTCTTTACGACACCGGAGAAACTTTCATGGCTTCCATCCTTCTTATCGGAGTCATTCATATATCATGCTTATCACGATCATCTTCACCAACTTGAAGATGATGTACCTGCACAACCTAGATAGCAAGTACAACCAAAATTAAAGAAGCATGAAGTTAGCCATGTCAAAAACTTATAACAATAGAAGCATTAGACTTTACAAACATAATCAACAAGAGACTATACTTCAACTTCTTGCCCAAGTTTAGTTACAAACCCTAAATCACATTCATAGCTCATCAAGATTTCAAACTCATTATTCTAGGGTTCCAATATTCTTTCAACGACAAGTTCCTTCATATAGAAAACCCTAGAAACAAATCAAATCAATGAATCTAACAACTTTTAGAATTCATATGTTAGACTCCTCACTGAGATTTCATACATATCCTAGATTTCATACATGAGCTTCAACAATCAAAATCAATCACAGTTTAATCAACATCATGATGAGCATCTACTAGAGTTTGATGTAAACCTATGTTGCACGGGTTCCCGCACCCGGGGGTGGGGTTCTCGAACCCGTCCCGGGTTCCCGCACCCAAGTACCGGATTCGGGTACGGGTTCTTCCCAGAAGAACCCAGAAGAACCGGGTTCTTCAAAAAAAAAAATTGGGTTCTTTTCCTTTAATGGGTTCTTGGATTCTTGGGTTCTTCGGGTTGGGTTCTTTGGGTTCTTTTAAAGGCTTGCCGGAATGAATGTCACAATTTCTTGCTGTTTCGGACTGTCTGCAACATGAGCCACAACTGTCAGTCCACTTTTATACACTCAATTTGCCTCCTACAGCTGCGGCATAGTCCCTCCTCCTTGTTGTTGTCAAACGCTGAGCTGTAAGGCTTGATTCATGCCACTATTTACACAAAACAGCTCACTGTTCACTAAGGAACAGACCTCGGCCTCCCTGTGCAAACTCCTGTACCCAACCGAAGCCCTAAACAGAGATGACAACGCCACAAACTTACCTCTACTCAGCCCAGACTTGTTAAATTTTTAATTTTTTATACTATATACTATAATATGAGAAGTATACGTTTCAGTTCTTTTAACCTGAAATAGTTGCAATTAGATTAATAAAGCGCAGAAAATCTTCATCATTTTTTGCATTAATGAATGGCATTACATAAATGCATTCATACACTGAATATAGCTTTGTGCTATTCTTTACAATATAAACGTTCAATGAGAATGTATTTCAACTCGATCATCTACACAACATTCAAGCCAGTTCATTATCTACCCTCTAACAATGGTGTTGCTTGCCCTTGCAATGTAATTTCACCATGGATCAACATAATCCAATTAAATGGTTCAAAATTTGTTCAGGAAAAAGTAAAACAGTTCATAGTATATATATTTTAATTTTTGAAAAATTGAATCATTACATTAACATATAAATTCTGTGGTTTTTTTTAAGGCTTGTGGCTACATTAAAGTATAAATTATGGCTACCGGCAGCATATATTTCATTGCTGTCCCACCAAACACACAAGGCAGCCCAATAAAATAAAGTTTAAAATGTTGAGTCTTTGAGAACTCAAAATACTTTAGGATTTTTGAGCGTACTCCTGAGTTTGAAGGAAACTTGGCTAGTGTATCTCAGTCAGCTGTGTGTGACAAAATCTGTCCCATACCATGATTCATGTTAATATGTAAACAATGAACAGTTTTTTGGTGATAAATTTTGAAATTTCAATGTCAATGTTGAATGTTCAATGATGTGCATGTTTAAATGATTATCATTAAAGTTTTCTTGTTTAAAGTTGAAAAAATATACAAATTCAAATTTCATATATATTATTAATTATAAATTTATAATTTATAAAATATAATTATTAAAGTTTAATATTATTATATTACCCGACGAACCCACGCACCCTGTTTCCAAAAATGTCGTCCCCGTCCCCGTTCCCGTCCCTGAACCCACGTTTCCTGGCAACATAGATGTAAACCCTAGATTTTCATTTACAAATTCTCAACAATCACTATATAAATTCATAGATTCTAGATTTTCATATCACACATACCAGAGAATTTAATTACTACTAGGGTTTTGCTGCAAAACCCTAGATTTACCAAACATCATCATCTTAGAACATCAAACCTTGACTAGGGCTTGTTTCCAAACCCTAAGACTCATGACTGTTAACACTTAAGTCAACACATACATCTAGGAATTCATCAACATATCATAAGCACATCATATGTCAGGGAGTGTTAGACATATACCGTCCTAGACAAGCTAGGGTTTCAACCAATGAAAACATACCTAGGGTTTCATTCCTAGGACTCTAAATACATAACAAGGGTTTTGCTTATAGATTCGCATCTAAAGGTATGTCTTGTCATTTGGTAATTGAGTATTGGGTTTACTTATGCATACTTCTGGCTATGGATCGATGGGGGGATTTAGCAGAAAGAGTGGGCTTGGTTTGTGCTCTTGTCCCCTTGATCTCTTTTGGTTGTTACCCTTGGATCTCCTTTATCGACCATTTGGTTCTAGGGTGGTACTACTTGGGAAATCCAACCTTATTACTGACCATTTGGTTCTAGGGCCAATGTTATATGAATGAAATGTCCTAGAGATTATTTGTATCGATAAGCTTGCATCGTTTTCCTTGAAGTATAAATGCTTGAAGGCCACTTTTCTTTTCTTTCTCTCAACATCGGATGAAATTGACTTTCTGGGCCTCCTTGATTAAGAAACCAAGTTCTTACCCATCACCATCCTTGACTCCATATTCCCAAGGGAATTAGGCACTGGTCCCTTAAAGGGGTGATCATTTTAACCCTCTTTTTACCATTTTCCCCTTTTTCCCCAAGTCTAGCCCCATTAGGTCACCAAGGGCATCAATTTCTCGGGAATTGACCCAAGGAAAAACTTTGATCTCCTACATACTACTGCGCTGGTGGGTCCCCCTCCCTCTCCTCCAAATTTGAGGCAATTCTAACAGTGGAATCTCCGGGAATCCCAAGCCCTAGCTCTAGGATTGAATTTTGCCTAGGCATCCCCAAGGCTAGACCTCAACAGGATCATTTCAAACTTTCAAAGTAAATATTCTTGTTTGGTCCTTTCCTTTCACCTTGTCCAGGATAGGAACATCATTGGTTGCTACATTCCATCCCCGAACCTGGGCTAGGTCCACTTGGCCCCGTGTGGTCCCACTTCTCAATAAAGATTATTTGTCAAGGACCATTTGGGAATCCAAGTTTCCCAAGGATTATAGGGATTGAGAACCTCGTCTATAAGCCTATCCTTTCTCCCTCAACCCTCCAATCTTGACCCCTTACCCCTAGTGGACCAAGTCCCTTGCTTAAGGAGCAAGCTTGTTCCATTCTTCACTCCATCCTTGGGAAAGGGTTTTCAAGGCCACTTCTCACATATCCATTGACATATACTTTACAAGTGATCCCTAGACTACAGGGACTCCTCCCATCGGTGAAAGTCCGTAAAGAGCAAGGAGACTTAGATGTGGTGGCAGTGGGCTAAGTCTCCATCGTTGCCCTTAACTTAGCAGTTGCCCTCTTAGAAACCCCTTTTGGGTCCCTTGTTGGTTTGAGTGGTAACAGGCCCTACAGTTGAATGTTAGGCTTCCCCACTCATAAATTATTTGTCTTTAGGCAAAATTCAAGGGGGATGCCTAGAAGCCCCCATTTTTGAGGGGGGATGCCCACAAGCACCCCTTGTGGGCAAATGCGTCCCTCACATTGAGATAACGTTTCCTAGCATTTCCCCAAAAGGAGAATGTGGGGAAACATTTCCCCAAGCATCCACTCGCCCCAAGAGCATAGGAAATGTGGGAAGTGCACCCCTCACCCTAGGGGACACATCCCCACGGAACGCTTATTTTCACTACTCAACAACCCTAATTCACTAGGCAATACAAGAGAAAAGATATTAATGTGTTCCAATAAAGTTTCAACCCTTTAAGGCAACCTTATCATGCACATAACGAGTCTAAAAACACTTTAACAATTACAAAAATAGTAGTGAGTTTCCCCTTACATTCTTCAATTACATTTTCAAATCACCTAATGTATAAGTTATTAGGAAACAAATACAGATCCAGATTTATATATGGATCCACCAAATTTTTGAAAAGCCAAGATCCGGATACGATGGGAAACTCCACGCACAAAAAATACACTAATATTTTTTTCAATTTTAAAGTACATATTCAATGTTAATAATAAAAACCAATCATGAATCACAATATTAGAATTGAAATCATTAGATAATTTATAAATCTGAAGATTGGAATATGATGCATCATGCCTTGTACAAAAAGGATAATTGTAAATACAAAATTTAGTGTCTCATTAATGATCACTCTATTGATATGATGATGTAGAGTAGGTCTAATTACATACCCAAAAACGGGTTTACATCCTCATCATTTCAATATTTCAACTCCACATTATGATCAACCTGTCATCTTCTCTGAAATCTGCATTAAAATCTAAAAATTCCCAGCTAGTTTGATGGTAAATGAATATCGTACACTGTTTGAGAAGATGTTATATCTATGTATCATATGGTTCTAAGAGGAGTCTTCACCTAAAGTTGGATGGGATTCATTTATTTAAATTATTAATGACACAACAATCCCTTTACACAAAGAAAACTGAAAACTAAGTAGATACTATATACTATTTTATATATATATATATATATATATATATATATATATATATTGTCTTAAATATTTCCTAAAGCATTCTGCTAGAATTATCAAAAATTGGAAATTAAAATTTTAATGTCTCAGACCTTTCCTAGTAGCATTATCATGCTGTTAAAATGTGCAACTAGGGCCAAATTCCACTTTGGGAAGCTCATTGACCGAAGATGATGTTTGGACAAAATTCCTCTTTTCAAGAGGACCAAAATTGACCCTGGAAGCACTGAATTCAGATAAGGAGAAATATGATTTTGATGTCAAGCCCACAAGAGCGCATTTGGTCAAGGTCAGCTTGGGGTCAAATTGGAAAAATTGATCCCCCTCCAACGCATATAAATAAAGGAGACCTTCATCCTCATTTGGCACATTCATCACACACAACATTTCTTCTCTCACCTTCATTGATTGGTTCGTACGGATCTGAGGCAGCCTATTCTTCTTCACACGTGCGAGGGGTTTGGAGGCATCTTTGACATTCTGCAGCAGGACTGTTTGACTTTGATTTGACCAAGTTTCTCTCCATGGTATGACTCACTTTGACCAGCAAAAGTTCGATCTTGTAAGGGTGAGTTGTTTGGCACAGAAATCGAGGAAATCTGGGCAATTTGACCAGCATTGACTTCAGGGGTGACTGTTGTTTTGACTGCAAAAAATTACAGAAAACTCTCTCTTTGGACCAAGTTTGACTGGAGTTTGGAGGACTGTTTTGGGCTGACCTTAATCTACATTAAAGGCTGAATTTGACTGACTTTGACCAAGCTCAAGAGGAGGTGTCTTGACCATTGACTGCTGACTGGTTAGGGCACATTGACTGTTGTTGACTTTACAGAATTGCAGAACTTCATCAAGTTGATCAGTCTTACATTGGTTTGGGTAATTTGCAAAAGTCAAGTCACATTGACTTTGACTTTCATCATTGTACTCTATTGGACATTCTCTCTCTACTGAACATTTGATATTTGATAATAAGAAGGATTGATTAAAGGTTTTCCCATCTTGGGGTTTTTCCCTTACTATAGCCAAATATTGGTGTTCTCTTGTCTTCTAAATTTATTGTTTACGTTCTATCTACAGATACTATCAATGTGAATTAATGGTTTATGTGATTGCTATTGGAAATTAAAGTGGAAGTGACAAAGGGCTAATAAAAGTACATTGAAGTAATTGTTGCAATCAAAGAACATACCATTGTTATCTAAAATTAACACGTGCTAGACAGCCTACAGGCTACAAGTGATTAATAATCAAATATATAGCTATACAGCCTATACATTAATAAATAAGTAGTCTAACTAAAAGTATAAATAAAATATTTGCATTTTAGGGTTTCAAATAGGTGGTAGTTATAGTTAAATTTAATTTAAAAAAAACTATAACTCTAATGTTATTTTCTTGGGGTTCAACATGCGAGGGCTATTTGGCACAGGGTCCATTTCAGCAACATGGGATATGTTTTTGGATTTGAAGTATTTGTTTACATTGTGGATCCTACACGAATCTGGGTGGATTTGTATCCATATCTAGGTTTGAAATGCAGATTCACCCTTATGTCAAATCAACAAGACATATATAGCTCAACATTACAAACCATGAAAAATTACATAAGAAGATGGTCCATGAGGAAAATGAATAGGTGTGCCAAGATAAATGGAAAACGGGAAAGTTACAAGAAGTGATCATCTTTACAGGGCTAAACAATAAGTATTCCCTTAAATTGTGTGCCCTGATAGGTCCACCTCCATGATGCCCACATACCAACCCTGGACATAAGAATTCCCATCAAGGCAAGGAGTTACCACGCACTAGGAGAGAAGTTAGCAGAGCCACAAAACCAAGCACCATGAAAATGAAGCTAACAAGACTTGCCATGACCATCCACCATCGGGATTTAGGGCAGACTTTTACACTTCATTCCGCACGGCCTTACAGAACTATAATTTGCACACAAATGGCATGGTCAAAAGTTTAGGAGTAATCTTGCTGAAGGAGAGTAACAGGGCCAACCTCAAGTCAATATTTCTCAACTTTTGCCTAAAAGGCTTTGCTCTTGGATTTAGGGGGATTTTATGTTGAATAATGTCACCTTTATATGCCTTAAGACCATCATATGACCATTGAAAAATGTCCTTATATTCCCTAATCAGGTTCTATATACCTTTCCTTTCATTGGGAAAAGTGCTCTTTCCAATCTTGAGCACCCTAGGGCTCTAGGTTGACCTAATGTCGATTTCATACACATCCTTGAGTTAATCCTCTATTAGTTTTTTCTTATACATGTCATGCCTATTATCCCCTGATATGTGGGGTAACTAGAGGAATTTGACTCATGAATTTTGTCATAGTTGATGGTTCATACAAATAGATTTTCTTCAACCAATGCTATGATGCATATCACAATGGCCATAGAGGACTTGTGCACATTTCAAATGACTTTGGCATGCAAAGGGTGCACCATGATTTTTCACTCATGATGAGAGCACCCCAAAGTTTCACTTGTCTACTGAGATCACATGATGATGCTTGATGTATCTATATTGCTATATCTCACATCATTTCTTAGATGTAATTTGATATCATTTCTTAGGTGTATCAATAATATCATTTCATGATATATGAGTATTCCTAAGAGTACAACTAGAGATTCATTTGGGGTTGGAAGCCTATCATTTTGCTCACCAATTGCTTATAAAATCATTGCTAAGGCTTTAGCTCCAAGGATCCACTGGATTGCTAGATATGTGGTGCATCATGAGAATATTGGTTTCGCTCAGTGGAGGTTCATTTGTGACAATGTTTTTTCCACATGAAAAGCTATGGAGTGGGCTAGGGACTGCTCATTTCAAAAATTTACTTTGACAAGGCTTACGATTAGGCTGATTAATCTTTTATTTCGGAGATGCTAACCTACTTGGCATTTGGACCTCATTGTGTTGCCATAGTGAACACCTTTTCCACCAATGCTTTGACCATTGCTTTTGTCAACAATGTCTTGTATATGCAAATCTTTTTATATCAATCCATTTGTTAGGAGTTCCCTTTGGTTCCTTATATGCATTTGTTGTTTCTCTAGGTTACTTGTTGGGCATTGCCTATATTGTGAGACAAATTCAAGGTATCTACTCTTGAATTGTTCAGAGATGGTTAATAAACACATTGCAAATGGTTCCCTCCTCTTTATGTTCCCTCCTCTTTATGTGGAATGAGAAGGATTTGAATGATGAGGCTCTTGCATGCTTGGATACACTTTTCTTTATTTCAAGCATTGTGGTCAATGCTCACAAAACGTTTTTTGGTTAATTGGGTTGGATTCACCACTAGAATATATTCCTACAAATTAGTCTTCTATTTTCCCTAGGGCCATTGTCTAATATTTCAGTATTCCTTTTGGGGTTTGGTTTGTCATCGTTATCCATATGGGATTGGTGTCTTTGGAGGATTTAGAGCAAATTTTATGTTTGGCACCCTAAGGATCTCCCTTTTGCAAGGAAGTTGATTGTTGTTGGTCATATTCTTCAAGCTTCTGATTTATATTCTCTCTTTCTAGTTCCCTAGTAGGGTCTAGTTCTAATTAGTAATGACATTAGCAAATTTTGAGTGTGTACCTATCATTGCCAGTTGAGGGGCCTTCCATGGTGTACCTACCATTAGTTGAGGGGGCCTTCCATTAGTTCGATGTGATGTGTGTACAATACCCAAGGATGAGGCAAGCCTCAATTTCATTAGCATTGCAACCTAGGGCACGTGAAAATTCAGAATCCCAAATCACTACTGCAACAACTGATTAAGTTCCTTCTATTTGTTAATTACTGAACAAATTATTTATTGTTTCCTACAGTAAACACCGAAACTAATACACTGCAGTCTTCACCATTTAAATTATATGTGGAAACAAGAAACTGAGCAAGAAAGAAATACACAACACATTACACTGTTATTTTTGGACAAATGTCCCCGAAAAAACCAAATGTGGGAAAACCGGTGCAACAGTCGAGGCTTTGTATTATTAAGCAGTAGTTTTCTGAATACAATCTCTGGATGCCTTGTTGGCTATCTAGTATAGTGAATATGACTGACAGAAGATTAGTGAGAAATACCTGACACTGTCGCTGGCGATCCTGGCTGATCCAACCATAGAATGGCTTGTCCCTTGCTACCTCTACGCTAGCTCTGTGTAATCACTGCATAGGCCCAACGTCACAGCTTCTAGGGTCAACGTCACCCCTTTTGGTGATCGATTTGCCTCTAAGATTTCGATTCTGTCTTCCTAGTCTCACACCCCAGCTTCCGGCTTTCGAAATTGACGTCTCCAGCGAAAATACAGATCTCCTCAAGGCTCTGCGTTGCCTTTGTGTCAACCTATGTTGCCCACGATATCCTCTGCGCTGCCTCTCCCAGATCTCTCTCTGTCTCCTCTAATGAGTATTCCTAGATCAGGGAAAATCTCCAACCGCAACTATCCCTGCCCCTCACTGCAAGACATATCTTCGAATCTCATTGGAAACTGTTGCGCCGCACTCTTCAGAAATTCGATCTCTGATCTCTCACTCGATATGTGTGGGAATTTCTAAACTGAAATTCTATCACTGCAACAACTGATTTATTTCACCTACTTATTATTCTCAACAAGATATTTACGAAATTTCTTCAACAAATATTAAAATAAATTCTACAATAATTATCACACAATTACCCAGAGAGAAAATACATGCACAAGAATCAATCACATCGACAAAGTTATTTTTGGACAATTGTTCCCGGAAAAACCCAGTGCGGGAAAACCGGTGCAACAGATGAGGGCTTTATTAATCTTCAACAACAATTTCTTTTACAAGGAATGATTTTACAAAGAAACTGAAAGAAAACACCTGAGACTTTCCCTCTGAGACCATCAGACACTTTGGAGACCCTGCTCCCACTTCTACGTCATCCCTGCATCACTCTGATTGACCCAATGTGGCTTTGAGTGGCTCTGCGTCAACTTGCGTAGGCTCTGTGTCTCTCCTCTGGACTACATCTCTCTTTCTGCATTGTCTTCCGTTGCCCCTATGTCACCTCCTCCTTAATCACTACCAGCTGTTGAAGCCCTCCTCTTCCTCCACCCTGCAATTCCCTCTGAAATCGATCTCCTCTTCCTTGAGAATCGAATTTCCTTGAGATACTGAGTATCTGCCAGTGTATCTCCAAATGACCCTCAAGTCTTCTCTTATACTTTTCCTGTTGATGAATCAACGACCGAGATTAAGTCCCTAATCAACGGCTAAGATTAAAACAGAGTTGATCCTTTTCCCCTAGAAGCTTCTCATCCTTATCTTTATTAATACCCATTAATATTTTTATTTTCCTAAGTTTAGACTTAGGAACCCATTAAAAATATTAATTATTTTAATAACTCCTCATTCAGATGGAATTTCTCAAAACGATTTCTAGGTCTTGGAGATCTCATGTGCCTTAGTCTCTCCTCCAAATTTCAAGTCTAGAGAACATCCGATGCTACCAAAAGGTCAACACTCCCTCTTAGCAAGGAATGTGCTCTAGCAATGTTTCACTATAGAAACATCACACTGATCTTCCGCATTGGTACCTGTGCTAATGCTTGGCTTGCTGCCTCACATCCCCTGCACTATTGCTTCCTGTACTGCTGCCCATGACACTGCCACTACGTCTGCTGCTCCTGTACTGCAACTCCCTCTCAACCTGCTGCCCATAACACAACCAGTGCTAACTGCTACACTGCAACTACTTATCCATTATTGAAATGGATTCTTTACCATCCCCATCTTCTCCTTGAAATCAACAAACTTTGTTCTTCCTAGAGCCTTGGTGAGGATGTCTGCCATCTGTTCTCTTGTAGGAGTGTACCTCAACTTTACTGCCCCTCGTTGGACACAGTCTTTGACAAAGTGACACCTGATATCAATGTGTTTCGACCGATCATGAAATACTGGATTCACAGAGAGCTTGATTCTGATTATCACACATGATCCTAGTCGCTTCCATCCTTCTCCTGAATAGATTCACAAGCAATTTCCTAAGCCATATGACTTCGCACGAAGCTGCGCTAGCTGCCATATATTCTGCTTCAGTTGAGCTCAAAGCCACAAATTTTTGTTTCCTACTGCACTAGGAGGTCATTCCTGATCCAATATTGAAACATGACCTAGTTGTACTTTTCTGATCTACTGAACTTCCAGCCCAATCTGCGTCAGTGAACCCACTCAACCTGATGTCATTGCCTCTGGTGTACAATAGTCCATGCTCGACTATTCCTTGTATATACTTGAGAACATGTTTCGCTGCTACCCAGTGCGCCCTCTTAGGTTCTACGATGAACTGACTGAGGGTGTTGACAAGCATAACAAATGTCTGGCTTGGTATTGACCAAATACATCAGAGACCCTATAAGCCGCCTGTACAAGGTGGGATCAACATCTTTATCTTCTAATGCATCAATCTTCTTCCCGTTGGTGATCATTGGAGTAGCCATAGGTCTACAGTCCTACGTCCTGAATCTCTTCAAGAGTTATGTAGCATATCTCCCTTGTCCTAGGAAGATCTCACCCTTCTGCTGCCAAACTTCCAACCCCAGAACATAATGCATCTGTCCCAAATCCTTCATGTCAAATTATGTGGCTAGGTTCTTCTTGCAGTCTATGGTGAGCCTGGATGACCTTGTCAAGAAGAGATCATCCACATATAACACTAGGATTAGAGGCTCATTCTCTACAACCAGATAGTAGAGATTAGAGTCTGCATTACTCTTGACGAACCCCATCTTCTGCAAGTAGCCATCAATTTGACCATACCATGCCCTAGGTGTTTGTTTCAGCCCATACAAGGCTTTCTTTAAAATGCATACATGAGATTTCTTCTCATGTGTCTCAAAACCTTCTGGTTGTTCGATGTATACTTCCTCTTCTATTACCTTGTTAAAGAATGCCATCTTGGCATCCATATGATGAATCTCCCACCCCATCTGTGCTGCAAGAGATATCACGGTCCTAATAGAAGTATACTGGCTACTGGGGTGAAGGTTTCTTCATAGTATATCCCTTCCTTTTGAGCATACCCCTTACCCACGAACCTGGGTTTATATTTCTCCACACTATCGTTTGCAGCATATTTGACCTTGTAGATCTATCTTGAACCTACCACTGATCTGTCCTGAGGCCTAGGTACCACTTCCTAGACATCATTGACCATTATAGAGTTGTATTCCTCCACCATAGCATCCACCCATACTTGATGCTGAACGACCTCTTGAAAACTAGAAGGTTCCCCAACCTAAGCTACTAAGGCCTGGTATCTGTCTCGCTGTCTTCGCTCCCTTTTACTATTCTTGGGTGCACCAATGAAGTCTTCTGCATCCCGTAGAATCTGTCGGAGTTCTCGACTCGTTCTTCCACTGGTAGTAGGCACATCTATCAACTCCTCTTCTTCTTGAGATTCCTCCTGTTCTGAAGCCTTGTCTTCAGGAGGATTTCTGGTACTAGTTTCCGCTGGTTGAAGTGGTCTGACCAACGACTTGTCTTTCGACTACTCCTCAGAAGGCATTTCTCGGGATTTTCTAAAAGCTCTATCCTCCATGAACTTTACATCCCCCTGAACTACTACCTTCCTACTCCCTGGAAGATAGACTCTATATGCCTTAGCATTCTCACTATATCCCACAAAATATGTTTTCTCAGCAGTTTGATCTAATTTCTTTCTCTTCTCTTCGGGTATACAACAATATGCTAAACTCCCAAATATCCTGAAATGACTGACTTCAGGTGTCTTTCTAGTGAAGACCTTCTTTGGAGTGATTTTGCCCAATGCCCTGTGAGGAGTCTTGTTCTGGAGATAAACTGTCGTGTTGCATGCTTCTGCCCACAAGAATTTAGGCATATCCTGATCATACAACCTTGCCCTAGCTGCTTCCATAATAGCCCTGTTTTTCCCTTTTGCTACTCCATTTTGCTTCGGATTGTAGGGAGTTGTCCACTCTCTTCTGATGCCTTCCTTAGCGCAAAAATCGATGAAGTCCTTGTCAACATACTCTCCACCATTGTCTGAGCGCAACACTTTTATCTTCTTTCCTGTCAGATTCTCCACTAGAGCCTTGAACTCTTTGAATCGACCGAAAACCTCATCCTTGGTTTTCAGAAAGTAGATCCAAGTCTTCCTGGAATGGTCATCGATGAAGGTGACGAAGTATTCGGCACCACTAAGAGCTTTTGTGGACATCGGTCCGCAGATGTCTGAGTGTATCAATCCTAGCACACTCTTCGCCCTATTGTTACTTTTGGAAAACGCAACTTTGGCATACTTGCCCAGAGTGCACCCTCTGCATATATCATCCCGTTCAGTACTTAGTTCTGGAACTCCTAATACTGTTTTCCTGAGAATTCTCAGAGCCCCATGGTGTAAGTGTCCCATCCTCTTGTACCATAGTTCATTCAAGTCTTTGTCTCCAGTACTGCCTACCAGTGCCATTGGTGATTCTAGTTGTAGCCTGTACAACTTGTTACTTCTTATTCCAATATGAGCCTTCTTTTCCAACTTGGGTGTTTGACATATACTTTCTCCTTAATGAAGAAAACGTCATAGCCCTTGTTTTGAAGTTGAGATACGGAAAGTAAGTTCATCCCCAATCTCAACACATGCAGCACATTGGTTGCCCGAAGTCTCTCTCCTGCTTCGGTTTGAAAAACTATGGTACCTCTTCCTACTGGAGTACACTTTGCCTTATTCCCCATGGTGATCTGAAAATTCATCCTTTCTTCCTGATAATCTGAAAAACATTCTCGGATTCTTGTCATATGCTAGGAAGCTCCACTGTCTATGTACCAAACCTCCGAGGAGGCAGAGCTTGCAAGGCAAGCAGCTTCTTCTTTCAATTTGGAAGCTAACATCGAGTATTCGTCCCTTGTGCATCCTTCTGGAAATTTGCGTGAGTCCCCTTGAGTGGATGCCTCTGCACCATGCTCTTGACCCATAATCGAATTTCCTTTCCTGTTTTCGGATCTCTGCTCTGATACCATGTGGGAATTTCTAAACTAAAATTCTATCACTGCCGCAACTGATTTATTTCACCTACTTATTATTCTTAATAAGTTATTCACGAAATTCCTTCAACAAATATTAAAATAAATTCTACTGCAATTATCACACAATTACCCAGAGAAAATATACATGCACAAGAATCAATCACATCGACACAGTTATTTTTGGACAATTGTCCCCGAAAAAACCCAATGCGGGAAAACCGATGCAGCAGATGAGGGCTTTATTAATCTTCAGTAGCAATTGCTTTTACAAGGAATGATTTTATAGAGAAACTGAAAGAAAACACCTGAGACTTTCCCTCTGAGACCATCTAACACTTTGGAGACCCTACTCCCACTTCTGCGTCACCCCTACGTCACTCTGATTGACCCAGCGTGGCTCTGAGTGGCTCTGCATCAGCCTACATAGGCTCTGCGTCTCTCCTTTGGACTGCATCTCTCTTTCTGCATTGCCTTCCACTGCCCCTACGTCACCTCCTCCTTGATCACTGCCAGCTGTTGAAGCACTCCTCTTCCTCCACCCTGCAACACCCTCTGAAATCGATCTCCTCTTCCTTGAGAATCGAATTCCCATGAGATACTGAGCATCTGTCGGTGTATCTCCAAATGACCCTCAAGTCTTCTCTTATACTTTTCCTATTGATGAATCAACGGTCGAGATTAAGTCCCTAATCAATGGCTAAAATTAAAACAGACTTGATCCTCATCTCTTAGAAGCTTCTCATCCTTATCTTTATTAATACCCATTACTATTTTTATTTTCCTAAGTTTAGACTTAGGAACCCATTAAAAATATTAATTATTTTAGTAACTGTTCATCCGGATGGAATTTCTCAAAACGATTTCTGAGTCTTGGAGATCTCATGTGCCTTAGCCTCTCCTCCAAAATTCAAGGCTAGAGCACATCGCTACCAAAATATCAATAAAATGTCTTCCAAATGCTCATCGAAGTCCTTCCTATAATCCTCTAGTTGAGAACCAACGACCTAGATTAGATTCTAATCAATGGCTCAAATCATTTGGACTCGATCTCCGTCTTCTTCTAGAAGTTTCACCAACAGTTAGATTAATATCCTCTAATTATTTTAATTTCCAAAGTTTAGACTTAGGCAACTAGTAAAAATAATTAATTATTTTAATAAAACTGTCTCCAGGTGGAATTTCCCAAAACAATTTTTGGGTACTGTGGAATACATATGTCCAAGCCTCTCTGCAAAATTTGAGGCTTAGAGCACATCCGATGCGACCAAAAATCAATAGGGCAATATTCATATGGCCAAGTGGGCAATGTGGTGCCTTGAGGGTTCCATGTCTTATTTCGACATCTAGTGATGTCTACTCAACATACAAGAAGAGTTTGAGGGACCTTCAATTTTTGTGATATTATCTTTTTCCCCATTTATTTTAGGTTTCTAGATCACTTATCTGCAGGAGTATATGGTCAACTTGGAAAGTTGTTTTAAGTCTAGTTTGTTGGCATTGGGAAGTGTTACTGGTCCAATTAGCAAGGTTGCAAAAGTTTTGGTACCTGCTAGATGGGCACACATAGGGTAGGGGCCCATTGTCACCTCAACCCAAGTTCTCATTGTTTAAACCAAACAATCTCCTAAATGGTCAAGGGAAGAGTCCCAAAGATAACGGCAAACAATCCAAAAAAAGACTAGTGCCTTAGATGGGGTCACTTGTGTTAGTTTTTGTAGCATCGGATGTGTTCTAGCCTTGAAATTTTGTGGACAGGCTAGGATACATGAGATCTCCAAACCCATAAATCGTTTCTGGAAATTCGCCTAGAAATGACTTAATTAGATTATTAGTCAGTTTTTAAATATTTCCTAAGTCTAAACTTAGGGAATATGACTAATTAATCAAAGTTTATTAAGTTAAGGTGTGAGTGTTCTAGAAACTCACACGGATCGGCTTCAAGTTAATCCTAGCCATCGATTAAGATCTAATCTTGGTCGTTGAAGTCTCAACAGAGGATTATAAGAAGTCGTGGGGCTTGGAGAAGACACTTGAGAGGTTCAATTTCATGAGTAGGTCGATTTTCAGAGTAGCAACAATCAGTTGTCGAAGAAAGAGCTAGTGACATCGAAGCAGTGAGTGAGGGGTAAAGACAATGATCCGGAGGAAAGATTTTCCAGATATAGGGATGTGAAAATTCGGAAACCCGAATCCTATTGTAGCAACTGGAAATAATTCTTCTAATTATTAAATTAATAAATTACCTTCTAACAATTTATTTATTGTTTGCTACAACAAACACTGAATCAATCACACTGCAATCTACACAAATAAAATTGCGGAAGAAATAAATGCTGGAAGAAATACTAGCACACACAAATAAAATGACAGTTATTTTTGGACACATGTCCCCTGAAAAGCCCAACTCGGGAAAGATGGTGCAATAGCCAAGGGTTTTATTATTATGCAATAGTGAAATAATTTGAGTACAACTGGCTGCTGAAACTGACAATCCTACAGAGAAAAACTGGCAAGAAAATCTAGTGAGGAATTTTTTCACTCCACAGGCAAATCCGGGCTTTGACCTCAGCTCAAATTGAACCGTCCAAACAGGCTCTGCGCAGTCACTGCATCACCCTAGCGCAGTTGCTCCTGCACTCAGCTCAGAACAACTTCTTCTCAAGCCTTTTGATCAACTGTTGTCTGGGAAAATGTTGTTGGAAATACTGAGAGGGGGGGTGAATCAATATTTCTTTTCAATTGTTATTTTTACTAGTTAGATCACTTATATTTAGAACACAAAATGAAAAATAAGAATAAATTCTTTTATTAATATAATCTTTATAATGAATCAAGTACAATTTATATAGGGCTCCAACCCTAGATGAAGACACTGATCTTCAATCTTCCAGGCTCCAACCTGTTGCCAAGCACCAACTTGGACTTCCAAGGCTCCAACCTTGTCAATTCTGAGGCACCAACCTCAAGGGCTCCAACATTATATCTCGTACAGGCTCCGACCTGGTTTCTTGAGGACTCCGATCCTCTAGGGCTCCAACCCTATCTATTTGCCAAGCACCAACTTGGACTTTCCAAGGCACCAACCTTGAGTTTAGGAGCACCAACTCCAAAGACACCAATCTTATATTTTCCAAGCACCAACTTGGACTTTCCAAGGCACCAACCTTGTCAATTCTGAGGTACCAACCCCAAGGGCTCCAACCCTATAGCTTCACTTTGTCAAGGTATGTTTGGTTGTACTTCACGGCTCCCCAAGTCTTCTTCAACGAGCCCTATCTATCTTCAACAATGCTTCCCCCAAATCACTTCATTAATAACAACCTTGTCTTCTCAGAAGGTGTCACCACTGTTCTTCATATTACCCAAGCAAAGATCTCCAAAGTCACCTCATGATGGATTCAATGCATCATGGTCTCCAAGGGTGTCTCAAGATCAGCTTCTACAAGTGTCTTCAGATGTCTTCAGTAATGCCTCAAAGGTGTCTTCAATAAATTGCTCAAGTTCTGCACCAGGTCTTCCAAACAGCTCCAAGATAACTTTAACAACTTTCTTCAAGTTACTTCTACTTCAAGGATCTTCAAGCTGCTCAAAGGTGTCTACAATATTGCTCCAAAATGCATTTAATGGTGCTACAAGGAGACTTCAAGAATGATGCTCAAGAGGAGCCAAGAGATAGGATCCAAAGATGTCTTCACAAGACACCCTTCAATAGTACTGTTGACCTCTACTGGTCAACTACCCCTGCAGTGCACCCCGTTTTTCTTGACAGAAAGAAGCAGCACCTGATCAGCATGTCCGTGCCATCCTGCCATCATCAGCAGTTTGATCTTTTTGATTGTAAACCCAGTCTGCATGTATTAACTGTAAATAATCTTAGCAGACATGAGTCATGTATGTAGTTTGCCTAGGTGGACCTAACTTTCTGATGATAATCTACGTCCCGGAAGGTTTTTTGTCTCACCGATCCACGGATCGGCAGAGTTTTCCTTCAAACCTGACCCCAAAGCCGGGATTGATTTTGTCATTAGAATTTTAGGAGAATCCTAGTGTGTCGATCTGCTAGATTATCGTTGTGTCGCAGAGCTGGGTGTTTTATGAGGGTCTGTATTAAATGGGTTTGTCCCTTAAGATGTAATTTTGTAAAAGTCATGATGTAATGTGTCCTGAGGGTCGAGAAATGTTTTAAATCCCCTCATGAGTCCTAAGTCCTAGGTCCTAGGTGATGTTTCCGAAGGTTTAGTTCAGTGATCCATTTTAAAATGAATTAAAAAATGAATAAAAATAATAAAATAATAAAAAATAATAAAAAAAATTAAAAAATCAAGCAAAAACCCTAACTAATAAAATAATAATATTTTAATGTTAATAAATCGACGGATGAGATCAAGAGATGTCTTGATCCTCATCAACGGTCGAGATCATTTCTACATGGATCACTTGAACTAGCCGTTGGAGCATTTCCTTTATATAGGGTGCTAGGAGTCATTTTCAGATCATCTGATCTGTGAGTCTGTACTGAAAGCTCTCTTGTAATCTGATTTCTGATTAATAAAGAAGACTTTGGGGTTCAAACTGGCTGGTGTTACTCTCTGGGATTGCTGTGAGATCTTTAATTTTCTGCATATTTCAGTTTTCAGCCATTAATCATAGCTTGTTTTTTTTGGAGTAGTGTGAGCACAGGTATCTTGTTCACCTGCTAGGGTTTGAGGGCTGCTAGGGTTTCTGAAATAATGGCAGGTATCTCCATTATTTCCTGAGACCTAGCAGCTTTCTCTCTCTCTTTGCTGATGGTTGCTTGAGATGTGCAGGAAAGCATTTTTGAGGGAAATTTTGTGGGCGTTCGGGGAAGTTCTCGGCTGAACCAGCCAACTCCCGCAAGCACTTTCTGTGCAGAGCCCAGCTGATTGTTCCCTGGGTTAATCATTAAGGGTTTATTTTCTGTTTTACATGGAGAGATTTTCTTTATGATTCACAGTGAAGTTCAAATTTTCTGATATTCTGAAAGCATTACTGCAATTATTGTTAAATCTGGCTGTGTAGGGGCCAAAATCTGTACATTAGTTAGCTGTTCTAGGGTTTCAAGTTTATTTTTTGGCAGTCTTCATTAGGGTTTCTTCTGAAGATGCGATTAGGGTAATTTTTTGAAGGGCTTTACTCTGAAAATTTGCATATATCTGCCGAGAATTTGTTGTCTGGCTTTCAGGGTTATTATACTGCTGCCCTGAGAATAAAGGTTTTTGGGAGCTGGCAATAGCAGGAATTGTTTTGTCACCGAGTAAAAGGGACCAGCGCTAGATAGTGGAGCTCCCATCCGCCAATACTCGAAGCTGCCAAGTGTGTTAAGGGGAAAACATATCCATTTCTGCGGCTACCTGTCAGACAAAAGGAAATATATACATATATATCGCTGAAGCAAACGATGAATTCCAGCGCAGTGGTTTCCAGGAAACCCAATTCGACATTTAAATGGCCATCTGCGTAACTACTTCATGACGTGGATCTGGCAGCATCAAAATTGTTTTTAGAGTTATATGAACTCAGCCAACTCGTACTCCTCACCGCCATTTTCAAATACCCGCATGAGATTTTGTCAAAGCGTTCTCGGTCCAGGGAGTTTGGCGTTCGATCTGATACAACTCCTCTGCTCTCACGGTTTCATCCCGTCAATCAAAACCGTCGATTTCAATCCAAATCGAAAATTTTCAAACGCTGAATTGCTAAAGGCTGTGCGTGGAGGGTTTCATCGCGTTTTAAAGACTGCGGCTCAAACGATTCATGAACCTATCGAAATCCTCAGGCATCGATCTGAGGTCTTCATCATAAATCCATTGTCGATTTTTCGTAGCCGCCTGAGCTGGTATATTTCCGATCCCATCTTTTCTTTCGATCTTTCCGTTTCTTCAAGAAATCGATTCAGAGATCCCCACCTGCTCACGCGACGGAATCATGGCTATATACACGTTTATCTGTCTTGATCAGCGTCCAGCATTCGATGATTTTCTTGTTTGCTGTAGGTTTTGATGATGTACGACTGCGTAGGGTTTCTAACGATAGTCAGATCTTGGTTACGTAGATGTATATTTCATATAGTTTGTTTATATTTCAATTTAGATTTAGCTTTATAATTAGATTTTATTTTGTTTTACTTAGTTTTGTTTTAATTAATTTTTTAAAAGGCTAACGTAGATTTTATTTTTTCAATTAGATTTCATTTAGTTTTATTTTAGTAACGTATTTAGATTTTAGTCTTTTTCTTTAAATAGTTTCATATAAAAAAAAATAAAAATAAAAAATGTGACTTTGCCTTTTTAGACTCAGGCTTTATTTTGATTAACTTAGTTTTTTTATTTTTATTTTTTTAGATTTAATGATTTTAGATTTTTATTTTTAGATTTGTATTTTAATGTTTTAGCTTTAGTTTAAAATCTGCATAGTTTTGTTTAGATGTAAAATACTTTTTTTTTAATATTTAGTTCTTAGATTAAATTTTGATTAGTCTTTATGTTAGATTTTAATTTATTTTTATAGTTTAGTTTTAAATTAATTTAGTTTTAGAATTTTAATTTTTTTAGATTTTTTAATTTTCATTTTATAATATTAAAAAAATAATAATAAAAAAAATTGAAAGAGATTTAAAAAATTTTGAAAAAAAAAAAAATTTTGTGGGAAATTACTTTTGCCAGATTTCAGTTACTTTCACATTATATCTTTATTGCTGAGATCTAAAGTTTTCAAGCCGAGATGCGACATTGATATCTGGATGATGGTTTATGATTCTCGTGGTGATTTAAAGCATTCATCTTTTCGAATTTTTAGCTGCTGGATATCGTTTTTTTTGTCATTCTAGGAGCATGGTGTTTTAGCTGAAGATAGATGATCGTTGTTCATGGTCCATCTTTTATATATCATTTAACAAGTAATCATCTTAATAACGATCTCTTAAGGCACTGGTCTGCTCAATTAATTAAATCTTTCAAGTGCTTTTATATTGTATCTCGTGTCTCCCAACCAACTGGTCGACAGTTGGTCACATCATCTCACAGGGTCTACCCCCCTTAGCCGCGGGAGACAGGCTTAAACGGAGGGATCGGGGATCAGAGTGACAGCCCCCGGTCTGAGCTTTGTCGTGTCAATCTGCGCGACAACATTTTTTGGCGCCGTTGCCGGGGACAAAGTTTTTCTGTTCCTGGGGTTTCATCGACATTCATCTTCTTATCTTCTCATCTCTCATTTGAGCTGGCAGATTCAAATATTTTGGCATCTTTTCATCACATATCAGCAGTGCCTCTTGGGTTTGTTTCCTGTTTGGGTGGCGACTCCATTTTCTTATTATTCCCAGACAAGAAGCCTCCCGCATATCTGTTTGTTGATTACTTCTTGGATCTTAGAATCAGTTTTATTGTTCAAGTGGCGACTCCACTTCTTTCATCTTTTGATTTTCTTGAGCAAAGAGCTAGTTCTATCATCCATCTGATCCCTTATTGTTCATCATGGATTATTCATTTAAACCATGTCGTTTTACTCACCGTCTCCATGATCTTCCGGAGGAGGCCATTCCTGAATTACCTATTTTTTCAGATGGTGATCCAATCGCTGCTAATAGGCATCTAGACTTGTTTATTCGCATCATGCTCATATATTGCAGATCCCCTCAGTTTAGTCATGGTGATATCAAAATGCGTCTATTTGTCCTTTCTTTAAAAGATGATGCTTTGAATTGGTTTAACAATTTTCCTAAGGATTCTTTTACTTCTTTAAATGACATTGTAAGTGCTTTTGAAGATAGATATTGTTATCCAAACAGCTTGTCTTCTGCCCCTAAAATTGTGCAACAGAATAAAAATAATTTGATAAGAGGTCCAGCTGAAAGATCCCAAGACGATTCATCATATCAGAATATGTCATCCACCGGAAATATTGCAGTTCATGATAGTGAAAAATCAGGGACAAATAATAGTGAAAGGGAAGAACAAAAGCAAATTATACAAGATCTAATGATGCTGGTAAAAAACATGGAAAGCAATCAAACTAGTCTTATCAATGATGTTAAAACTTTAGGCACCCACCTGGAAAAACGTAATAGGGAGTTGGAGGTCACCCAAAATCAGCATGCTAAGGAAATTGAGGCCATGAAAATTAAATATGAAACAGAAATTAGAAGCATGCAAAGCAAGATGTCAGTCTTAGAGGAAAATATGGTGACCATGAAAGCTGATCATGATAGGGAGATTGACTCTATGACATTCAATCATAACAATCAGTTGGCTAACATGCAAGCAAATCATAAAGAAGAAATAAATTTCATGCAACATTGCTTGATGGACATAGAGGAAAAGAATGATAAAGTAATAAATCACATGCAAGAAAACCATGCCATGCAAATCAGTGCTATAAGGGATGAATGCTCTAGTCAGATGGATGCCATTAGAATACAAGTTCAAAAGATTCAACAATGGTCAGATGATAAAAACCATGAGCCTTCTCATTTGCCGCAACAAGTTCCATCTTACTATGAGGAGGTCATTAGGTGGATAATTGAAGGTGATCCAGATAAGCCTAAAAACGATAAAAATCAGATGCAAGACACAAAAGGACTTAGCATGCATATCTTACACACTTCATCTGATAGTTTCGAAACAGAAAGTTCCAGATCATCAGTAATTCATCCTGCCAGAAAGAAGAAGTGCAAGAGGAAGAAGATTAGACGAAGATTTGATGCATCAGACGGCCGTGAGCAGCTTGATTTTCGGATAGGAAGGAGTCCTACCATATGCAAAATTGGACATGGCACATCCGACAAGCAGCCGACAGATTTGCCTGAAAGCAGGCAAATGCTCAGTATGCACTATATTGAAAACATCTGATGCCGTAGGGCATCCTTTGTATCGTATTTCTGACCCTACTCCTTGTTTTTTCCGCATTTTCGTTTCTGTTTTAGATAGTTAATAAATGAAGAGCTTTTATCTTTATTGTGCTTAACGTATATGCTGATTTTTGGATGGACGCTACTTATTTTTGTGTTGTATGGATGCAGATTCTGGATTCTCACATTCCTGCAAGCAGCAACGTGTCCCCAAGTAGAGCCAGATGTTGACCTCTACTGGTCAACTACCCCTGCAGTGCACCCCGTTTTTCTTGACAGAAAGAAGCAGCACCTGATCAGCATGTCCGTGCCATCCTGCCATCATCAGCAGTTTGATCTTTTTGATTGTAAACCCAGTCTGCATGTATTAACTGTAAATAATCTTAGCAGACATGAGTCATGTATGTAGTTTGCCTAGGTGGACCTAACTTTCTGATGATAATCTACGTCCCGGAAGATTTTTTGTCTCACCGATCCACGGATCGGCAGAGTTTTCCTTCAAACCTGACCCCAAAGCCGGGATTGATTTTGTCATTAGAATTTTAGGAGAATCCTAGTGTGTCGATCTGCTAGATTATCGTTGTGTCGCAGAGCTGGGTGTTTTATGAGGGTCTGTATTAAATGGGTTTGTCCCTTAAGATGTAATTTTGTAAAAGTCATGATGTAATGTGTCCTGAGGGTCGAGAAATGTTTTAAATCCCCTCATGAGTCCTAAGTCCTAGGTCCTAGGTGATGTTTCCGAAGGTTTAGTTCAGTGATCCATTTTAAAATGAATTAAAAAATGAATAAAAATAATAAAATAATAAAAAATAATAAAAAAAATTAAAAAATCAAGCAAAAACCCTAACTAATAAAATAATAATATTTTAATGTTAATAAATCGACGGATGAGATCAAGAGATGTCTTGATCCTCATCAACGGTCGAGATCATTTCTACATGGATCACTTGAACTAGCCGTTGGAGCATTTCCTTTATATAGGGTGCTAGGAGTCATTTTCAGATCATCTGATCTGTGAGTCTGTACTGAAAGCTCTCTTGTAATCTGATTTCTGATTAATAAAGAAGACTTTGGGGTTCAAACTGGCTGGTGTTACTCTCTGGGATTGCTGTGAGATCTTTAATTTTCTGCATATTTCAGTTTTCAGCCATTAATCATAGCTTGTTTTTTTTGGAGTAGTGTGAGCACAGGTATCTTGTTCACCTGCTAGGGTTTGAGGGCTGCTAGGGTTTCTGAAATAATGGCAGGTATCTCCATTATTTCCTGAGACCTAGCAGCTTTCTCTCTCTCTTTGCTGATGGTTGCTTGAGATGTGCAGGAAAGCATTTTTGAGGGAAATTTTGTGGGCGTTCGGGGAAGTTCTCGGCTGAACCAGCCAACTCCCGCAAGCACTTTCTGTGCAGAGCCCAGCTGATTGTTCCCTGGGTTAATCATTAAGGGTTTATTTTCTGTTTTACATGGAGAGATTTTCTTTATGATTCACAGTGAAGTTCAAATTTTCTGATATTCTGAAAGCATTACTGCAATTATTGTTAAATCTGGCTGTGTAGGGGCCAAAATCTGTACATTAGTTAGCTGTTCTAGGGTTTCAAGTTTATTTTTTGGCAGTCTTCATTAGGGTTTCTTCTGAAGATGCGATTAGGGTAATTTTTTGAAGGGCTTTACTCTGAAAATTTGCATATATCTGCCGAGAATTTGTTGTCTGGCTTTCAGGGTTATTATACTGCTGCCCTGAGAATAAAGGTTTTTGGGAGCTGGCAATAGCAGGAATTGTTTTGTCACCGAGTAAAAGGGACCAGCGCTAGATAGTGGAGCTCCCATCCGCCAATACTCGAAGCTGCCAAGTGTGTTAAGGGGAAAACATATCCATTTCTGCGGCTACCTGTCAGACAAAAGGAAATATATACATATATATCGCTGAAGCAAACGATGAATTCCAGCGCAGTGGTTTCCAGGAAACCCAATTCGACATTTAAATGGCCATCTGCGTAACTACTTCATGACGTGGATCTGGCAGCATCAAAATTGTTTTTAGAGTTATATGAACTCAGCCAACTCGTACTCCTCACCGCCATTTTCAAATACCCGCATGAGATTTTGTCAAAGCGTTCTCGGTCCAGGGAGTTTGGCGTTCGATCTGATACAGCTCCTCTGCTCTCACGGTTTCATCCCGTCAATCAAAACCGTCGATTTCAATCCAAATCGAAAATTTTCAAACGCTGAATTGCTAAAGGCTGTGCGTGGAGGGTTTCATCGCGTTTTAAAGACTGCGGCTCAAACGATTCATGAACCTATCGAAATCCTCAGGCATCGATCTGAGGTCTTCATCATAAATCCATTGTCGATTTTTCGTAGCCGCCTGAGCTGGTATATTTCCGATCCCATCTTTTCTTTCGATCTTTCCGTTTCTTCAAGAAATCGATTCAGAGATCCCCACCTGCTCACGCGACGGAATCATGGCTATATACACGTTTATCTGTCTTGATCAGCATCCAGCATTCGATGATTTTCTTGTTTGCTGTAGGTTTTGATGATGTACGGCTGCGTAGGGTTTCTAACGATAGTCAGATCTTGGTTACGTAGATGTATATTTCATATAGTTTGTTTATATTTCAATTTAGATTTAGCTTTATAATTAGATTTTATTTTGTTTTACTTAGTTTTGTTTTAATTAATTTTTTAAAAGGCTAACGTAGATTTTATTTTTTCAATTAGATTTCATTTAGTTTTATTTTAGTAACGTATTTAGATTTTAGTCTTTTTCTTTAAATAGTTTCATATAAAAAAAAATAAAATAAAAAAATGTGACTTTGCCTTTTTAGACTCAGGCTTTAGTTTGATTAACTTAGTTTTTTTATTTTTATTTTTTTAGATTTAATGATTTTAGATTTTTATTTTTAGATTTGTATTTTAATGTTTTAGCTTTAGTTTAAAATCTGCATAGTTTTGTTTAGATGTAAAATACTTTTTTTTTAATATTTAGTTCTTAGATTAAATTTTGATTAGTCTTTATGTTAGATTTTAATTTATTTTTATAGTTTAGTTTTAAATTAATTTAGTTTTAGAATTTTAATTTTTTTAGATTTTTTAATTTTAATTTTATAATATTAAAAAAATAATAATAAAAAAAATTGAAAGAGATTTAAAAAATTTTGAAAAAAATAAAATTTTTGTGGGAAATTACTTTTGCCAGATTTCAGTTACTTTCACATTATATCTTTATTGCTGAGATCTAAAGTTTTCAAGCCGAGATGCGACATTGATATCTGGATGATGGTTTATGATTCTCGTGGTGATTTAAAGCATTCATCTTTTCGAATTTTTAGCTGCTGGATATCGTTTTTTTTGTCATTCTAGGAGCATGGTGTTTTAGCTGAAGATAGATGATCGCTGTTCATGGTCCATCTTTTATATATCATTTAACAAGTAATCATCTTAATAACGATCTCTTAAGGCACTGGTCTGCTCAATTAATTAAATCTTTCAAGTGCTTTTATATCGTATCTCGTGTCTCCCAACCAACTGGTCGACAGTTGGTCACATCATCTCACAGGGTCTACCCCCCTTAGCCGCGGGAGACAGGCTTAAACGGAGGGATCGGGGATCAGAGTGACAGCCCCCGGTCTGAGCGTTGTCGTGTCAATCTGCGCGACAACAAGTACTTCAAGATGTTTTCCAGGATTGACTCCAATAGTGATTTTCAAGGCTGCCCTCAATAGACAAAGATGCTTGGTCTATATTAGCTTATAGACTGAGGTCTTTACTTCAGAGGTTTATAAATGATGCCCATTAGCTGCTATGCCTCTATCCTCCAAACAGGTCCAAAGAATGTGTTATAAGCTTACCAATCCAACAAATCTGAATCAACAAATTCAAGGTGAGTGATGACTGTTCAAAGCAATGTGACTGTCCACCAACTGCTCTTCAAAGTTTGTTGCAAAATTCTTCAAATCTGCTTCTGAATGCCTTTTATGCTGCTCCAAAACTTTACTTCAAGGCCCTTCAAGATCCTCTCCAAGTGTGCTATACGGATGATAAGTCTGTAACTTGGTGCCAAAAATCTGAATTCCAAAAGACTGAAATTCTGTGGTGTAAGAGCTGCAATAGGACACTGTTCATCCTTCCGAGCTTCTACAGGAGTCTAGAGACCATGATCTGAGCTGTCCACAGTCCTAAACAAATCCGAGCTGTAAGGTAAATGAGAACAGGTTTGAAGTAATTTTATGTCCACTATTCCTTTACACAACTAGCTTATCACAACAATATTCCTCCTCGGCCTCCTTAAATTTGCCCAAACAGTAGACTACTAAGTCCTCCCAGCCTCCTTGCTGTTATGTATCTTTTCTCTGAAATGATCACTGAAAAATTGATAAGAATGAAGTGTTCAACGTCATATTTATACACCAATTTGCTCACAAACCGAATAGACATGTCTCTTAAGGGCAGACCGACATGGGAGAGAAGCTCAGGTCAGCTTACTGACCAGAATTACATCATTAACTTGTAAAATTAATAGCTTTCAAACCGCTTGGAGTTTCGGGCTGAGTAATAGCTCGTTGGAAAGAAAAAATTATGCTCTTCAAGATGGTGTAGGTGTTATTAAGGAATTTTGCCTCTAAGGTAGCAAAAATTATTTTTTAATGTTACTGATTATTTATGAGTGCAAAATGGACGCAAAGTAGAATGCCTTTGAGTGTAGGGCTTCTTCATGGTTTTATTTTTTCGTTGATTGTCTTCATAATCATGTCCTAGCCTTCTTCAACATAGGATCACCATCATCATGTCCTTGCCTTCTTCAACATAGGGTCACTAGTGCAGAGATATTTCATCAATCAAATGCAGCATCATTATGTAGTCTTCATCATAAGGACATCAAGCTTCACACCATTGGAGATTTGTCATGTCATCATCAAATTATCAGAGGTAGGACATGTCATCATGTAGTGTTATCATCAAGATCAGTGATATGGTAGTCTTCCATTATGATCATCAAGATACATGATTGACACTTCATTTGTGTCTTGACATCTTAAACAAGAGTTGTAATCATCCTTTGGCATCTTCAAGAATATTTGCCATCCCGGCCACTGACATCAATGACAACCTATATTAACAAACGTCTCTCCTGGCCTTTGGAACCTCTGCCTAGCTTCTAGCACTGAAATTCTACTTCTCCCCAGCAAAATCGAAATTTCCTCTAGAGGCTATTTTGCTTCTCTACGCGTCGTTAGCCTCAATGTGGCTCACTTGCCTCTCTACAAATGCACTCACGGGAAATGGAATCCTTCCTCCGGCTTCACTGTCCCTGCCCCTATCTCATTGCTTCGATTTCTCTGGCTCTCTCTTCGGAAACTGGATGTTATTACTCAAGAAATCGATTTGCTCATGAAAGCGAACTGCTGAAGTGATTTCTCCAAGCCCCATCGACGACTTTTTATAATCCTCTGTTGAGATTTCAATGGCTAAGATTAGATCTTAATCGATGGCTAGGATTAACTTGAAGTTGATCCATGTGAGTTTCTAGAACATTCACATCATAACTTAATTAATTATGATTAATTAGTCATATTCCCTAAGTTTAGACTCATGAAATATTTAAAAACTCAATAATAATCTAATTAACTCATTTCTAGGTGAAATTTCCATAAACGATTTCTGGGTTTTGGAGATCTAGCCTCTCCAAAAAATTTCAAGGCTAAAACACATTTGATGCTACAAAAACGAGCACTCACTCTTAGCGAGGAATGTGTTCTAGAGTTGTTGCCTCCTGTAGCAACACCCTGTCTCTACATCATCTCCTGTCACGTCGTTGATGTCTGGCTGTTGTTGCCCACCAACCACTACACAACTCTGATATGTGCTACTGTTGACCCTGCCATACTGCTTCCAACACTGCATCTGCACTGCAACTCCCTCTCATTTGTTGTCGCTGCAACAACAACAACTACAACTAAGAAGCATCCTAAATACTGAATCAACTGTGATCAGTATGATGCATCTATCACCCGAGTCTCTGATTGTTGCTAGTATATGCGCTATCATTGAGGCATCTGTGTTGTTGCTGACTCTGCACTACTGTCAACACTGCACTGTGCTACCTAGCATCTGACTGCTACTAGTCTCTGCATTTGTAACTCTGGTATTTGATTGCATCTACTGCCATTGATCCATCCTCGTCTGAATACTGTGGGCCCTTGTACCAAGGTATTGATTCAAGAGGTGGACCTCCTCAAGGATCCTGCCCATTTGTAGCACTCTGGGCTACAACACCAAGTCACCCCACTTAACTCCTGGGGGTATATCAACAAACATGGTGAAGTCTTCCTCCGACCTGGGCGACAATTTATCGATCTTTGCTGATGCTACCTGTTGGTCCTGCTTCTCCTCCTTGTCCTTCATCCTCAGAGGACGCTGGGTGCTATAGTGACCAAGCTCACCACATCTGAAGCACTTGACCTTTGACAGGTCCTTCTTCTTCCATTCCTCCCCTTTTCTATGACTGGGACCTTTTGATGTGAGGGCTCCATTCTCCTCCTCCTTCACTTGCTTTGAGCCACTATTGTTGTCACTAATGCAGTTCTTCACTAGATCTTGTCAACTCCTGCTGCAAATCGGTTGACATCCTATCCCACCTTGGCAAGATTTCTCTGCCCAAGATACTTTGGACAAATACTTGCCACTCCTCTGAAACACTATTTAGTGCCAATCGCACTAGCTCTGTGGGTTGAGGCCCTGCCCCAACAACTGAATGTTGGTCCCGGATCTCCTGAATTCTGGTGAGGAAGGGGTCTATGCGTTCCCCTTTCTGCATCCCGGTACATCTCAACTTCTCCTCTAAGTACATCTTGGTGCATCTCAGAAGTGCCCTGATACAACGTGTAAAGTGCGTCCCACATCTCTTTGGTTGTTCCCTTGCCCGCTATGTGTGATACAATGTGATCCCGAACACCATCAAGTATCAACCTCTTTGCTCGTGCCATCTCTTTTTTGTACTCCTTCAGCAAATCTGCATCTGTGGGGATAGCTACCACTACATCTATGAATGGTTTCAGGGCATATTCATCCAAACAGAAAGACATCCTTGCCTTCCAGATGACATAGTTGGAAGCACCATCCAACCTGTCCTAATCTCGTAGTACGGCAGTGGCCATCTCAGATAATGTTGTAAATCTCCTCTTCCCTTCTGCTTAGCTACTGCTAGGCTATTCACATTCCCTTCTCGAGTGAGAAATTCTACTCACAACCACTACTGATCTGCAAGGGAAATCGAACTTCTTGAGACTAGAAGTTCCCTGAGGAAAATTTTCCCTCAGTGCATGCTCTTCTTCCACCCGACGCTAGTTCTGCTCTAGAAAACTGCTGCAAGACTACTATGTCCAGCTAGATATCTGCTCTGCGAAAAAATACAGGCTGCTCCCTCTGCCTCTGGAATCCCTCAATCTCTCCCTCTAAAAAAAAATCGATTCTCCTTAAGAAATTTGACCTCTTGGCCAAGGTGACTGTGCTGCCTCTGGGGTTTCGATCTACTTTCCTTGAATGAACAACGAAACTCCCTCTTCCTTTGCTACTAATCTCTCCGGCTGATCATCTGCGCTCTGATACCATGTGAAAATTCGGAAACCCGAATCCTATTGCAGCAACTGGAGATAATTCTTCTAATTGTTAAATTAACTTTTAACAATTAATTTACTGTTTGCTATAGAAAAACACTGAATCAATCACACTGCAAACTACACAAAAAATAACTGCGGAAGAAATAAACGCTAGAAGAAATACTAGCACACACACATAAAATGACAGTTATTTTTGGACCAATGTCCCTGGAAAACCCAACTCCGAAAAACCGGTGCAGCAACTAAGGGTTTAATTATTATGTAGTAGTGAGATAATTTGGGTACAACTGGACGCTGAAACTGGCAATCCTATAAAGAAAAATTGGCAAGAAAAATTTAGTGAGGAATTTCCTCACTCCACAGGCAAATCTGGGCTCTGACCTCAACTCAGATTGAGCCATCTAAATTGGCTTTGTGTTGTCACTGCATCACCCTAGCACAGTTGCTCCTGCACTCAGCTCAGAACAACTTCTCCTCAAGTCGTCTGATCAACTGTTGTTTGGGAAAATGTCTCTCTTGGCCTCTGGAACCTCTGCCCAGCTTCTGGCATTGAAATTTTGCTTCTCCCCAACAAAATCGAAATTGCCTCTAGAGGCTATTGCGCTACTCTGCGTCAACCTCACGGTGTCTCACTTGCCTCTCTGCAAATGCACTCACCCGAACAGGAATCCTTCCTCCGGCTTCACTGTCCCTACCCCTTTCTCACTGCTTCGATTTATCTGGCTCTCTCTCCAGCAACTGAATGCTACAACTCAGGAAATCGATCTGCTCATGAAATCGAACCGTTGAAGTGATTTCTCCAAGCCCCATCTACTTCTTATAATCCTTTGTTGAGACTTCAATGACCAAGATTAGATCTTAATCGATGGCTAGGATTAACTTGAAGTCGATCCGTGTGAGTTTCTAGAACATTCACGCCAATGTTTTAAAACTCCAACTCAGGTTCGGAACTAGCAAAGGGTCGGCTCCGACTCGGTATTGACTCGGCCAGTTTGATTTCAATGACTTGGTCATTGTAAAAAATACATTAAATATTTATTTTTTTATGGAAAAACATAAATTTTAAAGATTTTCATTCATGTTTCCAAACCAATGTTTAAAAACCGAAACCGGTGACCGGGCCAGTCCACCTAATGAACTGGGTTATCGATCGAGACTGTTTAGGTCTAAACGAATCGGTTTTAGAAAAATACATTAAATAATTTTTTTTTAATGAAACAAAACTATTTTTAAGATTTAAAACCATGATTCCAAGCCAATAGAGACATAATATGCAAAGTTTTCTCATTTATATACCATGTAAAGGTGAATATATCAAAATGGCACCGACTGCAATACATATCATCGACAAAATAGTAAAATACATAAGCAATGAGGCTCTAAATGGCCTATAAAGTCCAAAAACAATGCTGCAATCTATGAGGTCATTGGCCTACTACAAGTCTACAGTGTACACATGATCGATCATCAAGTTCATCATCGCTACTAGACATAGCATCATCATCAGGAGCTACATAGACATCATCTGGTTCAGAGTCTGAGGATGCCTCACCCTGATTTGCAACCTTAGTAGCAATGCCACCAATAACAATACAAGTGGACCTAATGGAAGCACGAGTTTGTCGACCTGCACGACTAGTGCCTTCCATTGGTTCTTTGCCTTTCCTTGATGCCGCTACTGATCCTGGTTCTGATGCCGCCACAAAATCTGCTTCTTCCCCTGCTAATGCCATGTCGATATCAAAATCAACATCAAACATAGGATCTTCAGCCTCCTCCACCCATTCTGATGTTGGATCAATATCGTCCAACACAATGGGATCTAGATTAAGTGTTTTGTTATTTATTTGGTTCCTCCTTAGTCGAAGGTTGTATTGCACGAAAACAAGATCATTTAATTGTTTTTGTTCCAAATGGTTTCTCTTCTTCGTGTGTATGCGCTCAAAAACATACCAATTGCACTCACAACCTAAAGCACTGCAAGTTTGACTGAGGACTCTAATTGCAAACCTTTTGCAATTGAGGACACTGGCCAACAAATGGCTCCCACCAATGTGCTACAAAGAAAAAGACGTTAATTAGTAACTTAGTTTATAATTTGAATTGTAAAGAATGTAAACAATTTTAACTTGAAAAGAAAAACAAATTGGAAATTGGAATTGCTTACTGGGTTGATCCACATCTCTTGCCACATTTGCCAAGTTTTTGCCAAAGGTACCACTTGCCATATTGAAAACAATAAGTTGTCTATGTATTTCCAACTGGTCTACATGGGTAGGGACCATGCGCTCCAAGCAATCAATCAATCTAGCTCTGACCTCCCCATCCTGCAGATCTCCTAGCCGATCTTTATAATGATACTTTGGGTTCAAAAAATACCCAGTTGCATGTATAGGACGATGGAGTTGATTGTTCCATCTGTTATCAATGATCTCCCATATACGGCCATATTTAGCTAACCTGTCCTTGTAAGCTGCCTGTATCTGCTCCTTTACTTGATCCATAGCCTCATAAATGTAGCCCATGGCCAATTTTTCCCCTTCCACCTTCCTTAGCACCTTAACAAGGGGCTTGGTAATTTTCACAAGCTCTTCAGAGCTTTTCCAAAAATAATTGTCAAACACTTTCTTTTTGGTGTCTTTTCCATCTTGTCTACAAGCCCACCGAGATTCAGTCCATTCATCAGAAGAAAACATTTTCTGCAAGTTTTTATTTTGACCATTGAGACATTGCAACGTGAGGAAGTGAGTTGCAAATCTCGTAATTGCAGGCTTAACAAGCTCTTTGCCCCCAATGTTTTTCCTCATTAGGTTCAATACCCATGAGTGGTTGTAAATGTATTTTGTAATGCACTTGGCATGCTCTACAGTGTTTTTTACGCACTCCACTTTGCCTATGTCCTCAAGCATGAGGTCTATGCAATGTGTAGCACATGGAGTCCTATATTTGGACTCAAGCATCTTTCCAGCAAGAACATAGTTAGAGGCATTATCGGTGATGACCTGCACAACATTCTGCTCCCCAACTTCCTGAATAATGTCATCCAAAAGCTCAAATAGAAGGGTTGCATCCTTCACCTTATTAGATGCATCAACTGATCTCAAAAACATGGTTCCTTGAGGGCAAGAAATAAGGAAATTAATGATAGTGTGGTTCTTTCCATCGGTCCATCCATCTGAAATGATGGAACAACCTGTTTTGAGCCATGAATCTTTAAACTCAACCAAATACTCATCAATGGAAGATATCTCTTTTTGCAAAAGAGCTCCCCTCAAGTCATGCATACTAGGGCCTTTGAAGCCCTTTCCTGCAGCTATAACAAAGTCCCACATATCTTGGTAATAAGGTGAGCGAGCGACATTAAATGGGATATATGAATCATACCACCATCTAACAATGTATTGATGAGAAGTTTCTTTGCATTGTTTTTTTCAATGTTGATCCAAAGTGGGTTGACAACTTGGCTGGGAGGAAGTGGGATTAGAAGAGGCAATGTTGGCAGAAGATGAGAAATAACTTTGGATGTTTGTTCTCTTTGTTCCTTTTGATGGTTGGCCAAAAGAAGGATGAACATAGTGAAAGGGGTCATTGGTGGAAGGGATAGAAGAGCAGCCTTCAATCTCATAATCATCATACCCACTCTCTTTCATGGCTTCTAATAATTCCCTCTTCCTTGCAATGTCATCTTGGATGTCCGATGGCCTTTTCCCTAGCCTTATCTTCATAAAACTTTTCAAGTTTGGAAATATATTCTTCCCTAATAGGACCTAACACTGCATTTGGTGCATCACATGGCTTTACTTGGCCTCTTACCCCAGCCACGTGTTGTTTCAATCTAAGAATACCCCCACCTACAATAGATTTATGGCATAATTTGCATATCATTTTTCCATCAATTACATCACAATGAGCCCATGCACTGTCCTTTCCTTTTGGAGCCATGTTTGCTTGAAATAACTACAATTTGCAAAGAAATCTGCCATTTAAAAAAATATTGCAGCTAAGAAACATGGAAAACCAAAGCTAAATTCAGGAAAACAAATGCACATGTAGGCTACAAAATTTGATAGCATAGAACTAGAGATTTGATAGCATAGATGATAGAAGTTAGAAGTTTATAAATTTATAACACAAAAAAATTTAATACATGGACAACAGTCAAATGAGGAATTTTCAAGTGAAAATCCTTACCTAGAAATGCAAACTAGCCTCCTTAGCCTCCTCTTGAAGATGCCAACTCCAATGAAAGCTACAAACTATCTCCAAAGTAGCTCCAGCTCCAACTCCAAGCCTCTAAGATGACTACTCCAGCAAAAACTCAACACTCTCCAAGCTCTCAAGCAAACTAACAAACACTCCAAATGAGATGTATGAAACAAATGAGAGGGAGAAGGGCCTCTTAAAGGCTCGAAGAGGGTGTTTTTGGAGGGAAAGGACCCTTACTTTCCCTCTAAAACATCCTAACCACCTTGGATAAATCGTTGTGTGGGTCCTCCGCGGCCATGGCAGTTAACCAGCCGGTTTAGGACGAAATTGGCCGGTTTGACCACAAATCGGCCGGTTCCATCCTAAACCAGCTGGTTTGACAACAAATCGGCCGGTTCCGTCCTAAACCGGTCGGTTAGGACGGTTAGGGCTCAAAATTGGCGAAATGGGGTGGCTGACCGGGTTTTTCAGTCGGTTTGGACCGGTGGCCTTACTGACCGGTTACCGGTTCTGACTGGCCGGTTTTAAAAACACTGTTCCAAACACAAATCATTAGAATATAGAGAGAAGACAACATATGATCAAAGTAGGCTCATGAATATATCCATTATATCAAAATGGCACCTAGTGCACTATCCAATACATACATGATATAGAGATCAAAACAAAAACACATAACCAAGGAGGTTCTAAATGGCCTCTACAACAAAAGTAAACTGTAAAACATCACTAGTCACCAATACTACTGGCTACTGCTAGAGAAGCCAACATCATCTGGCTGAGACTCTGAATCAGAGTCAGACGAGATATGTGCTTCCGTCGTGGCTGAGTAGAGTAAGTGCCTGCAACTGGAGGACTTGGGGCTGGACCTGGTACAAGTGGATCTACATTCAACTGAACATTATGTTCAACTAATGCCTCCATATGTAAATCCAAATCAAGACCAATATCCTCATCAGAATCAAACTCTGCTAAATGACTCTCCACTACCCAATCTGATGCTGGATCAATATCTTCCAACACAATGGGATCTGTATCAGGTCTTTTGTTCAGCAATTGGTTGTGTCTTAGTCGGAGGTTGTATTGGACATAGACTAGATCATTTAATCGTTTTTGTTCCAAATGGTTTCTCTTCTTCGTGTGAATCCTCTAAAAAATAGACCAATTGTGCTCACACCCAGTAGAACTGCAAGTTTGACTCAAAATACAAATTACAAACTGTTGTCGCGCGGATTGACACGACAACACTCAGACAGGGGCTGTCACTCTGATCCCCGATCCCTCTGTTTAAGCCTGTCTCCCGCGGCTAAGGGGGGTAGACCCTATGAGATAATGAATACCAACTGCCAAACAGTTGGTTGGGAGACACGAGACACGATATGATAAGCACTAGATGGATTTGATTAATTTAGCAGACCAGTGCCTTGTTATTAAAACGATTACTTGTTAGATGATATAGAAACATAAACCGTGAAAAGCAATCATTTGTCACGATATCCAGCAACTGAGAAATTTAAAGAGATGAATGCTTTAAACCACCACGAGAATCATAAATCATTAACCAGATATCGTATTCGCGCCCAGACTTGAAAATTTAAATCTCGGCATAAAAGATATAACATGAAAATTCTCAAGAAAAATTGGATCTGGCAAAAGGAAATTTCAACAATATTTTTATACTTTTTCAAATTTTTTTATTTTATTTATTTATTTATTTTATATATATATATATATATATATAAAAATAAAATGAGAACTTAACTAAAAAATTTAAAACTAAATCTAAAATCTAAAGAAATATTATAAATGAATCTTTTTATTTTTTATTTTTCATAACAAAATCTAAATATAAAAATCTACTCTAAATGCAAACTAAAATTTACACTAAATTAAAATTTAGGACTAAATTCAAAACTTGAAGAACTAAACTTAAACAAAAGAAATTTTAATCCTATTTTTTATGAGTCTATATTAAAATAAAGCTTCAAAAGAATACAATCTAAAATCTAAAAGAAATAAAATCGAAAAACTCTAATATTAACGTCCTAGAGCTAAAATAAATCTAAGATTGAATTAAAACTAAAGAAAAATTTAAATCAAATCCTAATGCCAAACTACCATTTATGCAGGTGCATGTAGAGACGGCAATCTTAAAGCAAAAATGGAACGCTGATATTAATGTCCGACCCTAGCAAAAATTGACGGCAGCCTACAGAACACGCTGGAAATAATACGCATAGGTTCCGAAGACAATCCCTGGATAGCTTGCGTATGAAATGACAAACCTGAAGATGCCCTTTCGAATACCAACCAACCACACAATACCAGCCAACCCTCGTCCGTCAATCACACTGAAACGGCTGACAGCAGGGACAGCGAAATGGAGCAAGAAGTATACGCATTGGGTATAGGACGTTCAGCGGCCTTCGCCTCCCACGTTACAGGCGGTATACTGGATGAATATCTCCAAGAAAAGCTCGGAACCAGCTGATTCAAAAACTCGACCAAACCACCCGAAAATTCCTCACCAAATTCGCAGTCGACAGGCTGTTTGGTGCATTCGTTGTCAGAAAATAAGGAAAGACATTACAGCTCAAGGACTGACAGCAAATCATCAATTTTGTAGAGCTAAATAGTCCCAGTAACAATGGGTGCACAAGCGGTTGAAAACGCTGAGGAAGATGATAACAGTGAAGTGCAATAATGATTGAAATCTGGCAACTTGATCACGAAGCTTTTTGTTTTTTTTATTCGGAAACCTATGGAGAAAAACCCTATACCTGCAATTTCAAGAAAAAAACAAAAAAAAACCTTATTAAATCTGTATAAAGCAAAAAAAAAAAAAAAAAATTTAAGACCCTAGATCAGCTTGATTAATTTACAGAATTTTGGCCCCTTAACAGCCAGATTTAGCAATAAGAACAGAGATATTTTTAAAGAGCAGAAATTTCAGATTTTCACTGTGAAGGACTTTAGAAAATCTCTCATGCAAATTAGAAAATAAAACTAAATGATAGACCCAGGATCAAATCCAACTGGGCTCAGCAAAAAATGCTTGCGGGAGTTGGCTGGTTCAGCCGAGAACTTCCCCGAACGCCCACAAATTTCCTTCAGAAAGGGTTTTCTGCACAACTCAAAACAACCATCAGTAAAGAGGGAAAAAATGCTGCTAGATCTCAAAAAGTAATGGAGATACCTGCCATTACTTCAGAAACCCTAACAACACTCAAACCCTAGCAAGTGAACAAGATACCTGTGCTCACAATACTCTACAATAAGCTATTATTAATGGCTGAAAATAAAATATGCAGAAAATTAAACAATCTCACAGCATTTCAAGAGAGTAACACCAGCAAGATATGGACCCCAAAGTCTTCCTTTATTAACCAGAAACAGATTTACAAGAGAGCTTCCTCAGTACCAGACTCACAGATCTTATTCCATTTTTGAAATGACCCCCTAAGACCCTATTTAAAGGAAATGATCCCAACGGCTAGTTCGAGTGATCCATGTCGAAATGATCTCGACCGTCGATGAAGATCAAGACATCTCTTAATCTCATCCGTCGAATTATTAAAAAATAATATTTTGCATGCATTCACTTAAAATATTATTATTTTATTATTTCAGGGTTTTTTCTCTATTTTATAATTTTTTATTTATTTCATTTTTTTATTTTTTTTATTTTTTATTTTTTATTTATTTTATTATTTTTATTTATTTTTTATTTTTTATTTATTTTTTAAATGGATCATCGAACTAAGCCTTTGGAAACATCACCTAGGACCTAGGACTTAGGACTCATGAGGGGATTTAAAACATTTTTCAACCCTCAAGACACATTACATCATGACTTTTACAATTTACATCTTAAGGGGACAAACCCACTTAACATAGACCCTCATAAATCACCCAGTTTCTGCGACACAACTATAATCTAGCAGATTAACACACTAGGACTCTCCTAAAATTCGAATGACAAAATCAATCCCGGCTTTGGGGTCAGGCTGAAGGAAAACTCTGCCGATCGTAGATCGGCCGGGACGTAAATTATCATTAGAAAGTTAGGTCCACCTAGGCAATTTTACATACATGACTCTGATCCGCTAAGATTATTTACAATTCATACATGCAGACTGGGTTTACAATCAAATGATCAAGCTGCTGATGACTGCAGGATGGCACGGACATGTCGATTAGGTGCAACCCCTTTCTTCCAAGAAAAGAGGGGGCGTACTGCATGGGGAGTTGACCGGTAATGGTCAACACAAACTTTTGCAACTGAGGACAATGGCTACCAAATGCCTCCCACCATTATGCTGCAAAAAACATAGTTGTGTAATGAGTTAGCTCAACAAATTATATCCAACTTTCAAATTATAAACAATTTAACAAAATAAGAAATTGAAAATTAAAATTGTTTGTTTACCTGGCTCATCTGCTTCCCTTGCAATCCTTGCTAGGTTCTTGCCAAAGGTATTTGTGGCTCTGCTTAAACAAGTGATCTGTCGGTGTATCTCCAGCTGATCATTCTCCTGAGAGATCATGTGGTCGATTCAGTCTATCAATCCGTCTCTAACCTCCCTAGTCAAAGCTTCTGTCTCCAGAGCTTTATAATGATACCTTGGGTTTAGAAAATACCCAACTACATGTATAGGGCAATGGAGTTGATTGTTCCATCTTTCATCAATGTTTGCCCAAATGGGCCCATACTTAGCCACTCTATCCTTGTATACTGCCTTTATTTGCTCCTTTGCTTGATCCATAGCCTCATAAATGAAGCCCATAGCCAATCTTTTCCCATCCACCAACCGCAACACCTTAACCAATGGCTCAGCAACCTTCACAATTTCTGTTATCTTTTTCCAAAATATTTCTTCATTAACTTTCTTTTTCACATCTTTGCCATCTTGTTTGCGAGACCATTGGCATTCATTCCACTCATCACTGGCAAACAACCTTTGCAAGTTTCTATGTTCGAAAAGCATAGATTGCAATGTCAAAAAATGAGTTGCAACTCTAGTGATAGATAATAATATCCCTGCCCCCTTTGTGTTTCCTCATCAAGCTCCAAATCCATGAGTGATTGTGGATATATTTTGTTATGCTTTTGGCATGCTCTATAGTGTTCTTGACCCAATCTATTTTGCCAATATCCTCAAGCATGAGGTCTATGCAATGTGCAGCACATGGGGTCCAAAAGATGGTTTTGTGTTTTTTCTCTAACATTTTACCAGCAAGAACATAGTTAGAGGCATTATCTGTGATGATTTGAACAACATTAGCTACACCCACATCTTCAAAAACCTCATCCAAAAGCTAAAACAACAAGTGTGCATCTTTCACCCTATCAGATGCATCAATTGATTTTAGAAACATGGTTCCCTATGGGCAAAAGATAAGAAAGTTTATGATGATACGGTTCCTTTGATCAATCTATCCATTTGACATGATGGTACATCCTGTTTTTGCCCATGAGCTTTTGAAATCTTTCAAATATTCATCAATGGAGGAAACTTGTTTTTGCAGAAGAGATTCCCTTAACTCATGCAAAGTAGGGCCTTTGAAGCCCTTTCCAACAGCAAATATGGCATCAAACATAGATTCATAATATGGGGAATGAGAAGCATTGAAGGGGATATCAGAATCATACCACCATCTAGCTATGTAATCACAGACAATCTCTCTCAATTCTTTCTTCCAATGGTCATCTAAAGCGGGCTACATATCACTTCTACTAGCTTGAGGACCATGTGCATTTGATGGAGAGGAGGGTGTGAAATAACTTTTGATATCACCCCTCTTTTTCATTTTACCCTTACCATTTTCTTGCATATAATCCAAAGAGGTAGGAACATAGCGAAAGGGGTTGGATGCATTAGTGCAAGGGATAGATGAAGAGACCTCATAATAAAAACTAGGGTTGGCAGCCATTATTTGTTGTATACTCATCTTCCTCCCAATTTCAGCCTCTATTTCTTTACTCCTAGCTTTTTCTTGCTCAAACTTCTCAAAGTTATTTAGCAACTCTTTCCTAATCTCCTCAATTTGTTCTGATGGTGCTTCACATGGAGTAATTTGGCCTCTAATACCAACCAAGTGTTGTTTCAGCCTATGAATGCCCCCTCCACCCTCAATTTTTATATGAAAAATTTGCAATGCATTTGATTATCAATCATTTCAGCGTATACCCAAGCAACATCTTTCACTCTAGGAGCCATTTTTGGACTTGGAAATGAAAGGAAAAAATCTGAAAAATGAAAACAAAAAAATTAACATTGCTTCAATGTTCATTTCTTTTATGAAAAAGACTTTTCAATTTCCAGATTTGCACAAAAAAAAGGCAAAAATATATTTTAGAAGTGAAAAAAAAATACCTCTAGGCACAAACCGCCTCCTCAATGTTGCTCCAACAAACCAACTCCTCAATGGCTGCCCAAGAAGCTCCTCACTGCTGCTCCAATGATTTCCCAAGACTCATCATTGCTGCTCCAAAAACAAACTCCACAACTCTTCACAAACTCCTCACAAATACAATGAGATAGTTGTGAGGAAATGTGAGGGGGTTGGATAGCTTTTATAGGCTTGGGAGAGGTAAATCGACCTCAAAAAAACCTAAAACCCAATTAGAATGCAGTGAGGGGTCCATTTTTCCCCCAAAAAAGTTAGGTTGGGCGTGCGTGGGCGTGACTGGCCAAACCAACCAGTTTAGCTTGGGCTCGGCCGAGCAGGTCGATTTGTTACCGAACCGGCCAAGTCGGTGACCGGCTTGGCCAGTTCGGTAACAAACCAACCGCCAGTCCATTTTCTCTACTGAGCCGAACCAGCCAAGGCTCTGTCTTGGTCGATTCGGAGTTGGCTCAGCCGTTTTTTAAAATAGATGAGTTTGGTCTGAAGACATACATAGATGCAGTGGTAGTTGTGCCCCAAGATGCAGATCAACTGAAGGAGTACAGAAAGGAGATGGCGTGGGCGAAGAGGTTGATCCTAGACGAAGTCTGGGATCACATTGTTTCACACATTTCTGGCAAAGGCACTGCTAGAGAGATGTGGGAGACTCTCCACGCCGTACCAGGGCACTTTCGAGCAACGAAAGATGTACTTAGAGGAGAAGTTGAGATGCACCAGGATGCAGAAGGGGGAAGGCATAGACCCTCACTAGGATTCAGGAGGTCTGAGACCAATTGTCAATTGTTGGGGTCGCGCCTCAACCCACAAAGCTTGTGAGATTGGCACTCAACAGTATCTTTGAGGAGTGGCAAGTCATTGTTCAAAGCATATTGGGTAGATACAAGCTACTAGAGTGGAACAAGATGTGGGCTGACTTGCAGCAAGAGGAGTTGAGACGAGCTCTGGTGAAGAGCTCCATCAGTGGCAGCAACGGTGGATCGAAGCAGGTGAAGGAGGAGAATGTGGCCCTTGCATCTAAGGGTCCCAGTCAGGGACAGGGGGAGTAGAGAAAGAAGAAGGACTTGTAGAAGGTCAAGTGCTTCATATGTGGTGAGCTTGGCCACTACAATACCCAGTGTCCTCTCAGGAAGAAGGACAAGGAGGAGAAGCAGGTCCAGCAGGCAGCTTCTACAAAGATCGATAAGCTTTTTTCCAGGTTGGAGGAAGACTTCGCTATGTTTGCTGACATACCCCCAGGAGTAAAGTGGGGTGACTTAGTGTTGTAGCCCTAGATTGCTATAGATGGGCATGTTTCTTAAGGAGGTCCACCTATTGAATCAGTACCTTGCTACATGAGCCCACAGTATTCAGTAACAGGATGGATCAGTGGCAGTTGATGCTGTTAAATGCCAGAGTGACAAAAGCAAAGTCTAGTAGCAGTGAGATGCTTGGGAGCGCAGTGCAAAGTTGGTAGCAGTGCAGGTGGCACAATGCAGAGTCAGCAGTAGCACAGATGCCTCAGTGACAGCACAAATGCTAGCAGCAGTTAGAGACTCAAGTGACAGATGCATCATACTGATCACAGTTGATTCAGTATTTAGGATGCTTTAAAGTTGTAGCAGTAATAGATGAAGAGGAAGTTGCAGTGTCAAAAATAGTTCAACAAGGTCAGCAGCAACACAGATGCAACAGATGTCAAAATTGCGCGGTGGTTGGTGGGAAACAATAGCCAAACATCAGCAACGTAATAGGAGATGATGCAAATACAGGGTGTTGCTACAGGAGGTAGCAACGCTATAACACATTCCTCACTAACAAGGAGTGTTAGTTTTTGTAGCATCGGATGTGTTCTAGCCTTGAAATTTTGTGGAGAGGCTAGAATACATGAGATCTCAAAAACCCAAAAATCGTTTCTGGAAATTCCACCTAGAAATGATGTAATTAGATTATTAGTCAGTTTTTAAATATTTCCTAAGTCTAAACTTAGGGAATATGACTAATTAATAAAAAATAATTAAGTTAAGGTGTGAATGTTCTAGAAACTCACACGGATCGACTTCAAGTTAATCCTAGCCATCGATTAAGATCCAATCTTGGTTGTTGAAGTCTCAATAGAGGGTTGTAAGAAGAAGTCGATGGGACTTGGAGAAGACACTTGCGAGGTTCGATTTCACAAGCAGATTGATTTCCAGAGTAGTAGCAATCAGTTGCGGGAGAGAGAGCCAGTGAGATCGAAGCAATGAGTGAGGGGCAGAGATAGGGATCTAGAGGAAAGATTTTCTAGATTCGAGGCAACAACAAGTGAGTAGAATTATCCTAGAGAGGCAACGCTAAGGGACTTCGCAGTGCTTCAGTTAGCCAGATCAATTTGATGAGGAGAAAAAATCATTCTCAGTTCTAGAGGCCGAGAAGGAGTCCCAGAGGGACGGATAGGTGATTTTCTCAACATCCAGAGGCAAAACGATTTCATCTGAGCCCAGTCGAGAGCAAGCCGTCCAGCCAGCTATGCAGAGCAGCGCAAAGGCTGATGTAGTGCTCCAGGAGGCCAAGTTTTGATAGGGAAAGTCCAGCCAAAGATTGCTTGTGGGAGAAGGGTAATTCCCTTCAGTATTTTACTCAGATTTTCTTGTTGTTTGGATTGCTAGTTGGGCATCCATAGATGTACTCAGATTTCACTGCTGCATAATAAAATAAACCCTCACTGCTGCATCGGTTTTCCCAAGTTTGGTTTTTCGGGGACATTGGTCCAAAAATAACTGTGTAAATTTATGTGTGTGTGCTAGCATTTCTTCCAACATTTATTCTTCCACAATTTTATTTGTGTAGGTTGTCGTGTGAGTTATTCAGTGTTTGTTGTAGGAAACAGTAACTAAATTGTTAATTAAAAATAACAATTAGGTGAATAATTTCCAGTTGTTGCAATAGGATTCGGTTTTCGAATTTTCACAACTTGGAGTGGAGGTGTTACTCTCCTGAAACTGTCTATTGGTTAATGATCTCACTGTACAACTGAAAATTAAATAGGGAATTTTAGTAGTACCAAAATACAAAAATACAAAGAGTAACTAGTCAATTTTGGTCTACAAAATTACTCTAACCAAATATAAAACTAATTTTTAGCTTAGGATACTGGTTAAAGAATTATAGGTCTGTTACCCACCAAAATGGGTAACCCCTACGAGAAAACTTCTTCTCCTATTCCTAATAGATAGTCAGTGATCCAGTAGCCGTTGATAGCCACCACAAGCTAATAACATGCCATTTATCTCTACCACTCGCATCAGACATATACTTCTTGTTGTTGCACAAGGCGTCTAGGCACTGCGACAACGCTTAGAGTAAGGGTTGTCACTGTAATCCTTACTCACTCCGTTTAGACTCTCTCCTAGACAAGTCAAGGGGGGTAGTCCCTAAGGTGAATGAATGAGAATAGCCTATGAAACACAGGCTCTAGGAGACTTGAAGATGGACAATGTGATGAATTTAGAACAAATCTTGGTCAACTGAGATGGATAGATTAAAATAAGACACAAGAACAGGATAACAATGATTATAGACCAGTGCTTTAGTATTCGATTGACCATAGACTAAACATAAACAAGATATCTCAAATAATTTATATATGTGAAGAATAGTAACAATCATGAATGATCAATGCAAACGCCCAAAACTGCAATATGTTCTAGCAATTAAATCCCATGAAGAATTATGAAAATTAACTGCTAAGCAATGGTTCTAGATTAAAAATGATTTTGTTCAATAACCCAGATCTAGAATTAAATTATCATTCTCCAATAATCAATAAAAAAATTGAAACATTAATCGCAGTTGACAATAGAGAAATACTACCACAATATGACACCAAGGAAATTTATAATAACAATTCAATTGTTCCTTAGGGAATTAATTTAATGTGGAAAATGAAGAAATCAATATTTTTCATGTGACAAAAGTAAAACAAATCAAAAGGGTTAATAAATTGAAATTTTAATGGACCATAGGCCACATTAATTTTTTTTTAGTGTGAAAGCGCAAATCCTCTTTTGATTTAACTATTTTAGAATTCTAAAGTCACCACAATTTTTTAATTTTAGATTTTTTAAATTTTAGAAATTTTTTAGGGTTTTTAATGTTTGAATGTTTTTCTTATGAAAAAAATAAATTAAAATCATAACTTATAAGTTAAAAAGAAAAATTAAGAAAAGGTAAAACAAAAATCAAATAAAAAAAGAGAAAGGAAATAAAAAAAAATATGAAAGTAAAAAATCAAATTAAAACAAATCGAAATGAAAAATAAAAAAAATCAAGACAACGTCGAATTTCAAATGAAAACATAAACCCTGACCCCTAATGCATATACATATTAAAAATTAAATGAGAAATTAAACTAACCTTTAGCATATACATTGTAAATGACAAAATAAAAATAAAAAGTCGAATGAGTAAAATGAAACTAACCCTAAGCATACACAAAATACAATTGAGATGAATAAAAGAAAAGTCGAATGCTTTGAGCCTTTTGCTGTGCGTGTAGGTCGGCGGCAGGAGTGAGTTTGGTCTGCGTGGAAGGGAGACTATGGAGCTTGTTTGCAGGTTGGAGGGTCGATGGCAGCACACAAAAGAAGGCAACGAACAGGGGTTTGAGGGCTGCGGACAAGCGGAAGAGAGCTGGACGTGGGAAGAAGGGTGCTCGACGGCAGCGTTAAGGAGCACGAATGACAACAGTGAGGAACATGTGGGTTTTAGGAACAACATGCAACAAAGAGGAAAGAACAGACAACGAGGAGAAATGGAGGGATAAGGGAGTAGCGGGAATGAAGATGGAGGATTACGCAAGTTTTCCTTTTGCAGGTTAGGAAAACACAACAAGCGGATATAGAAGGGTATGGTTGCGGATGGAGGAGAAGAATGATGTGATGCAGCGAGAGGAAAAACAAACCAAAGGGGTCGCGGATTTGAGGAATAACGCAGTAGAAAACTGCATTTGAGGGAGCTGAGAGATGGAGAGATAAGGGAAAGCAAGGGGGAGCATAAGGCTTGGAGATGGATGCTTGGACACAGGCCGACAAGGACACAGGTGGAGGAATGGAGCTGCGGGGGCTGATAGGTTGCAGATCAGGGTTTAAATGCAAAAATATGAACATTAGCATCTACCAAACCAAAATGCATGCAAAGAGAGATAGGGAGGATGGAAATCGAAAATCCCAGGTAATGATGGAGAGGATGCAACAAGGACAAGGAGCTGCAGCAGGATTCTCTCACAAAAAATTTCGAAATTTTTTTACAGCAAGAAGAAAAACACCTAGAAAGTAGTTCCAGGCAGCCAATGGTAGCCTCAAGAAACCCAAAATAAACCCAGAAAATCGAATTCCACATCAATATATTTTTTATGTTTCAGTTTAGCCTTGAAACCCTCATGAAAGTTTCCAGATCTAAAAATTTCACAACCTTTGGACTGCAAAATTTTTAATGATATCCTTGCAAAATTATGTTGATAAACCCCCAGAGATCTAGATCTTACCCTCCAGGGCCTAGATCTAGACTCTACATGGATTTATTCCTCAGATCTGTAGTTGCACGACAACAATAAAACACCCAAACGATATATACAATGATAAAACTAAAACCTAGAAAAACCCAAGTTAGAAAACCAAAAATAATTTACAGATCTATGCACAAGAATGGTAGATCTATCAGATCTGAGTATGAGTCCAACTCCGGTCCCAGATCTGATAATCTAAGGCTTTCAACAGCCAGATCTATCAATTTCCCACATAAAAAAATTCAAATTTTTTTAATTTTAAGGAGGTGCTAACTCGAAACCCTTCGTGTATCACCAATAAAAAAATCTTATGATAAGCCCAGGATTAATTTGATTGGGCTCCTCAAAAAACACGAATCGGGAGTTGGCTGATCAAACTGAAAACTTCTCCTAATGCCCGAGGATCTAAAAATCTGCAAAAATCAATCCAACCATTAAAACAGATTGAGAAAATGATAATAAAATTCAGATAAATAGAGATACCTGCTATTACATTCAAAATTTAAATTATCACTTAAACCCCTGCGACTAAGCAAGATACTTGTACTCAAATCACTCTTCAGAAGCTATCATCAATGGCTAAAAAAAAATTATTCATGAAAACAACACATCTTACAGTACATGAAGAGTAACACTAGTGAAATTTAACCCCAAAGTCCTATATTATCCTAAAAAAGATTACACGAGCTTCTTGCTAAGCACACGACTCAAAGGTCAGATGAATTGACTGACAAATGACTTCCTATTTAAAGATAAATCCTCCCATGGTTAGTTTGAGTGATCCTCGTCAAAGCAATCTCAACTATTGACGAAGATTAAAATTTATTTTAATCTCATCCGTCGAAATATTTAAATATTTGAGGAAATTCGAATTTTTTAATTAAATGCATTTTAATTACCTCAAAAATTAAAGTTTTGAGTTAATTTCCCCAAAATTTTGACTTTGACTTAACCTCAGGGATCAAAGGTTTAAAATTTATCAAAATAATTAATTTACCTTAGTCCCTGGGACTCTTAAAATTAAATTTTTAAGGACTGACGAATTTTGCCTTTGGAGAATTTAAATATATCTAGGACCTAGAATTAATTAAATTTATAGCTTAGGATTTTAAATAATTTTTGGCCAGAAAATTCAATTAATTAACATATGAGGGGATAAATTATTTTTCCAACCCTTAAGACACTTTACATCATGCTTTTCGTATTTTTTTACATCATAAGGGGGAAAACTCATTTGTAATAGAACCTCATAGACTACCCATTTCTGCGACACAAATATAATCTAGCAGACCAAGCAATTTGTAATAAAATAACCTAACCAAATAGTTAGGATTATTCCGAAATCACTTTACGTAGACTCGATCTAGAGCACTAGGACTCGTTTAAGATCCCAGTGACAAAATCCATTCCGGCTTTGGGGTAAGACTGAAGGAAAACTTTGCCGACCATCCGAGGATGAATCAGTGAGACAAAAAACCTTCCAGAATGTAGATCGTCACCAGAAAAGTAAGGTTAGCTAGGCAATTACATACATAACACGAATCTGCTGAGATTATTTACATCATATATATGCAGAGTGGGTTTACATTATAACATGATAATCAGGCTAATGATGATAGTTGAATGGCCCAGACACATCGATCAGGCGCTATCCCTTTTGTGAAAAAAGGGAGTGCACTGCTATGGGTCGTTGACACGTAGTGGTCAACATTTCTCACGTATTCGATGTGAGTGCATGGACGAAGGTGGGCTTCCACTCAAAAGGTACTTTAATCATTTTGTAATCGAGTGCTTATGCTTATTTGTATTTGGGTATTTCGTATGGATTATGGGGTGACCTGGAAGGAGGGGTTTAGACCATGATCTTGTTCTCTCACCTTAAATCGGGGGTTAATTTTCGATCCTAGTCTAGTGGGAACACACCTAATTGCCCAATGGGTATAGGACGAGCACTACTTGGGAAGCTATGATTGAGATAACGTAGTTCCATCTATCCCTATGTCATACTTATCACATTCCATCATACATTACAAGCCCTTATCTCACCTCCATTCTTCAGGCTCAACTGACCATTGGTTCTTTGGGAGAGCTAGGCACCGTATGAATTATATCTGTAAATCGCGCAACCCTCCGTATTCACGAGACAGACTCTGTGTTACCAGTAGCTAGTCACTATGTATTGATGACAGTAGCTTCAGTAGCACCCATCATGCCATCCTATTTCTTGGCCATCAGATTGAACTTCTGTATGCATCCATTACGTAATCTTACACCTTGCCGTCTGAACCCACCCCGTTTGTATGCATGAAGCACCTAAATGTACCCCGTTATCTGTCTATCATTCTGTTCTTATATATATATGTGCATAACTGGTCCAAAGAACACGCATCTACGGTCAACAGACCAGACAGACACTCTGCCCCGATCATCTATGTCCGAATAAAGCACGCCCCCAATCATTGATTGGGAGATTCTACACCAGTTGAGCGAGGCTGGAATCCTCAAGTTGCTTCTTCGCCCCAACTCTTTCTTTCTTGCTTGTAGGGATAATCCCATCATACCAAACTGGTAGCTTCCTTTTCTTTTTGGTGATTTGGCACTCATATGTCCACATACTTAGGCAAGGCCTGGAAACTTTGCCCTCGAAGGTCGATGCAACTAAAAGAAATAGAAAGAGCATATCATGGTCACAACAAACTAAAGAAAGAATATCAAAATACAAAAGATCGCCAAGGGCATCCACATTAGCACGTGTGCAAAAGCCTAGCATGAGCTCTACCTCACACAATATGGCCATCACCTAGTTCCTGAGCACATGTTGCTCCATTACATCATAAAAAGAACCCTTGCATATCCCAACCCCAATGACCAATGAACTAACTCATCTTTAAGCAGTAATTCAACTACTATATCATTCAAAGCAAGCTCTAACCCTTGAGTTACAAGTCATAATACAAGGAAAAATTAAAAAAAAAAAAAGTAAAAGGCACACAAGAGATGTGGAAAAACAAAGGTCGAGTTGGCAACTCATGCATCCACGATTACTACCTCCTCACATCTGTACATTCAAGATGTGGATTCCCATCATGTTGGTGTTGATCTAAAGATGATCTAAGGTTGTCATTGATGTCAACCCAAGCAGCACCAGGGGCTACCCTGATCTTGCAAGGGAATTTTGACTTGACAACTTACTCTATTTTGAGTCAAGGATCTTCTAGATAGATTCTACTCGTCGAGATGTTTCCGTTGATATATGGCATGCCAAGTAATTCTTCACGGTTTGAGAGATATTCATGTTTGAAGTTAGTAACCCCAGTTAGTGGGCTAAAACCCTATGGGGTTGTGGCATGGCACTCATAATTGGTTTTGGTCATTGAATAGTCAATAATTAATAATTTTTTAAGCTCCTAAAATTCCTCCAACATTCTCTATAGAAGCCCCTCTCAACTCTATAAAAAGAAATCTCATATATCCTCCAAAAGGAGTGATCGTGGCATTTTCGCTATAACTTCATTTTTGTGAAGTCTTAGATTCTGAAATTAAAACCCATTTGATTTGCAATCCTGATGAACGTCGTGACCGAAATTCAGATCTTGGTTCACTATATTTTCGGAGATATGATCTGTGGAAGTTAGGGTTTTTGCAGGCTCTCGAATTTCATCTCAAAGAAGTGACCGTGGGAAAATAGTCATAGCTCTCTCTTTGAGAAGAGGATTGGAATTCTGTAAGAAGTGGCGGATAGTACATGGACTGTAGTTTTTTGTGTATCAATTTCAGAGCCAAAGGAGGAAACAGTCACACGTGGCACATCGTACAAGTTCGCTCTACTGAACTAGTCCATAATTAGGTCATTGTGAGAGATTGGGCATAACTTTGCCTTGAAGAGTCCAAATCGGGTTAAACTTGTGGCATTGGAAAGAAGACTCGGAGGGCTACTAAAGGACCGATGATCACATATTGGGGATCTGAAATTACAGAGATACATCAGATTAAATATCGTGCTCCTAGAAGGAAAGAATAAACTAGATCAAGTGTTGTCAAGGGGTGCAAAGGACCAGACTTTCTAGGGCAGCAAAGAGCAAGGTGCAGCAAAATGATGCAGCAGAGGTAAGCTCTAGGTAAGTATCTTTTGTATATGCATGTTCATCTCTTAATTGCATTAGGTTCTTTGTATTCTAATTTGTTGTTTTTATTTAGCACTGACATATGCTCTGTAGGATGAGGTAAGTTTTGCTATTATCATGTCATGGGTATTTCCTTGAAGACTTTTTGCAGGTATTATATATTCATCAAGAGAAGACTCAATGCATAATATAATGTTCTGAAGAGTGAGAAAGGGTAGCATGACAAGAGCAGCAATCAAGGTGTAGAACAACAGCAAGAAGTTCACCACATGAAGTCTTCAAGTGGGAAGCACTGCATACAAACATTATAAAAGTATCATTGTACAGAGTCATTGTAAAAGCATCATTGTAAAAGTTGTACAAGTGTCTATCTGCCAAGAGTTGAAGAGGCAGTGTCGGGAGGTCTAGGATCATCATTAGGTGGTTGTGTCATAGTTGGGGTTATGGTCTAGTGTGTCTTCTTCTTCTACATCATTCTATATCATTGTAAAGTGGACCATTTTCCCTAGTACGGGAGTCCATTCTTCTTTTATTCTTCTATAGGGTGGTAGGGTGGTGCATGAAGTCACCAATAGGTTCAAGCCTGTGAAAACTTCAGGGTGGTAGGGTGAGTTGTAGCTCATTGGGTGTTGGGGCATCTGTTCAGTTGACTACTGAAGAATCTCGGGCATTGGAACGTCCATCCAGTGAGAGCTGGAGAAGAATGATTTTCTAGAATTCCAGGAAATTATTGCTTTCATTTTAGTTGGGGCTGAAGATTAAAGAATTTATTAGAAAAACGTTCGGTGGTTTTTTACCCGGAGGGGGTTTTCTACCTAAAATCTTTGTGCCTCCTGTGTTCTTTTATTTACTGTTATTACTGCATAAATGTCAATAATAATTGAAGATTAACTAATGCTCTGAAAAGATTTAAAAGTTCTAATTGTAAGAAATACTAATTCACCCCCTCCCCTTCAGTATTTTCCAACAATTGGTATCGGAGCTTGGTTCCTTAAATAGCAGTTTAACAACTGGAAGGAGATCATAGAGCATACCAAGAATGGTGTACCTCTATTCAATGAAAATAATTATGCACTTTCGAAAGGAAGAATGGAGGTTTATCTCTTGGCGGGGTTACAAAGTATGGGACACTGTTCAAAATGGATTTACACCAACCGCGGATGAACAAGGTAAGAAGAATTTGGTAAATGATGCAAAAGCAAAGAATATTATTATTAGTGGACTTATTGAATCTGCTTATCATAAGGTGTTGGGTTGTAAAACCGCCAAAAATGTATGGGACAAGCTTGAGAATATATATGCAGGTGACTCAAATGTCAAAGAAGCAAAGCTTCAAATCTACAGAGCAAAATTTGAGCAACTTAGAATGAAAGAAGATGACAACATTGTTGCATACTTCCAACACGTTGATGAAATAACCAACACTCTAGAAGGATTGGGAGAGCCTGTTGATGAGAAGACTATTATACGAAAGATTCTTAGAACGTTACTAGGAAGATTCAACCCAAAGGTATCGGTCTTAGAATACAATGCAAATCTGGACAAACTCAGCGAAGAGGAATTACATGGACTTCTCATAGCATCTGAAATGAGACTTGATGAAGAAGAGGGTACTTCGCATCTAGAAACTGCGTCTGCTGCATCTAAGAAAACCAATAAGGACAAACAACCTTCAAAGGCAAAAACCTGCACCTGCACCTTCAAGTGTGAAGAAAAGGAAGATGATGAAGAAGGTTTTTCAGATGGAAAATATACTTACTTTACGAGAAAACTAAAAATTGGTAAGGGAAAATTCAAAGGTAAACTTCCATTGATATGTTTCGATTGTGGTGAGGCTGGGCATTTCTCAACAAAATGTCCGAACAGAAGTGATGGAAACTCAAAAGGAAAGAAAGGCTTTAAGAAATTTAACAAGCAAGGCAAGAAGAAAGGATTCAAAAGGAACTTTCTCTCTAAAGAAGATAGCTCATCATCCGATGAAGACAATGACAGTGAAGAAGAAGACAATGAGAGAGTATTGTTTATGGCCAAGCACAATAAACAAGAGGTATCAAACAACGAAGAAGAAGGGTTGACCATAGAAGAATTTTCTAAGGAGGCAATCAAGCTTATAAAAGAGCTCAAGGCTGAGAAGATCTATTCCAATACTCTTGAAGAACAAGTTCAAGGTCTCAAAATTGAAGTTGAAGAACACAAATGTATTGAAGAGTCACTTCAAAAGAAGTTGGAAGAAAGCAATCGAGAAAGGGAAGCATTAGAAGCCGAAGTAGTCTCGTTGCGTAAGGAAGTGAAGAAGGGAAAAACTATCCAAAACTATGCCAACAACTCAAGGGCATTGGAAGAACTCATCAACAATCAACGATCTTACAACGACAGAATTGGCCTCGGTTACAAAGAAGAAGAAGTAGGACCTTCTACAACAAAATACAATGAACCTATGAGATATGACAGGCATGTAGACTTCATTGGACAAGATTCGCAAGAACAGCCTTGGAAGACAATTCCCCGACGAATATTTCCATCCAGGTACCAACATATTTTTCATGGTTATTGTTATTCATGTGGAAAATTTGGTCATAAAGCTACAGAATGTCGCACGTACCCTAGGAACCAATACAATTCCAGGGGATCTGTCAAATATGAACCTCCCAGGGCTCAACGAAACATCAATAGATTTGAACATTTAAGAAGTAATATTGAATGTTACAAATGCCGAAACTTTGGACACAGCTAGAGACTGCAGACTTGAAAATCCTCCAGAATAATCTTCGAAGCCATAGAACGAACGAACATGGAAGAAGAAGAACACTGATAATTGTGCTCTTGCTCTCAAGGCTCAAAACAACAAAGATGTGTGGTATGTTGATAGCGGTTGCTCAACGCATATGACTGGAGATAGAAAGAAATTTGTATCTTTGAAAGAGAAGAAGGATGGAACTGTGTCCTTTGGAAATGATGGATCTTCAAATGTTATAGGATCAGGTACCGTCAGTCTCGGAAGCAAAGATGCTCTAGCCAAGAATGTTCTATTGGTTGAAAACATGAATCACAATCTGCTCAGTGTTGGACAAATGTGTGATCAAGGACACACAATGCTATTTAACTCCACAAAATGTGAAATCAGGAAAGGTAGGTATGGTAAAATTGTGGCTATGGCAAGTCGAGCTCCAAATGACATATATGTTCTGGATGAAGCAACTAAAGCATGTCTACTAGCTAAAGAAGATGAAAGCTGGTTATGGCACAAACGAATGGGTCACATAAACTTTGACAATCTTTTCAGGATAAGCAAAAAGGAAGCAGTACGAGAAATGCCGAAAATCTCAAAACCTTCCAACACACTATGTGAGGCCTGTCGGCACGGCAAGCAGACAAAATTCGGATTTAAAACAAAAGAACACTTTGCATCACATCCATTGGAATTGATACATATTGATCTATGTGGTCCTATGGGAACAAAAGGCTTAGATGGAGAATTATATTTCATGTTAATGATAGATGACTATACCAGGATGACAGCCGTCAGTTTCCTAAAGAAAAAATTTGAAGCATTTGAGTGCTTTAAGATCTACAAGAAGTTGGTCGAAAATGAAACTAATTTAAAAATAAAGTGTCTAAGATCAGATAATGGCGGAGAATTCACTTCTAAATTATTTCAGCAATACTGTGACGAAAATGGAATAAATAGACAATTTTCAACAAAACGAACAACTCAGCAAAATGGAGTTGCTGAAAGAAAGAATAAAACCGTATAGGAAATGGGTAGAACAATGCCGAAGGACTCAAAATTGGATGAAAAATTATGGGTTCAAGCAATTGATACGACAATCTTCATTATCAACATAAGTCTTCTCAGAAATAATTGCAATAAGACCCCATATGAATTATGGAAAGGAAAACTGGCTAATGTAAAATATTTCAGAATCTTCGGAAGCAAATGTTATATCAAAAGAGAAAATCAAAAGTTGGGTAAGTTTGAATCGCATGTTGATGAAGGTATCTTTGTTGGTTACTCACGCAAAATAAAGGCCTATAAATTCTATAATCTACGACGAAAACAGATAGTGGAGAGCATGAATGTTACATTTGACGAAGATAGTGTTCTAACGAATAATGATGAGGATCTAGAATCTTTGAAACTTGAGATAGAGGCTGAAAAAGGTACAGAGAAAATTTTAGAACGAGAAGCAACTGTCAACCAGGAAGAAGTAAATAATGATCAACAAGATATACAGGAACAACAACAAGAAGCTCCTACAAAGAGAACAAAAGAATGGATTCAAAAGAACCATCCATGAAATCAAATCATTGGTGACATAAATGAAGGAATTGGAACAAGAAAAGGTCAACAGCTTCGTTCATCACAACAAGCTCACATTGCTTTTCTAGCAACCTTTGAGCCTAGTAGTTTTTAGGAAGCCAACCGGAATGAACATTGGGTAGCAGCTATGAATGAAGAATTGGATCAAATCGAGAAGAATAACACCTAGGAATTAGTTCCACGACCAAAAGATAAAAGTGTCATTGGGACTAAATGGGTGTCTAGGAACAAATTGAATGAAGATGGACAAGTTACCAGAAACAAAGAAAGATTGGTTTGCAAAGGCTATGCACAAGTGGAAGGAATTGGTTTCGACGAAACATTTGCACGTTCAAGAAAAACAAAAGTCTACCAAATGGATGTTAAGTCAGTGTTTCTGAATGGAGAATTAGAAGAAGAAGTTTACATTGAACAAGTTGAAGGTTTTCTACTATCAGAAAAAGAAGACTATGTTTGCAGGTTAAAGAAGGCTCTATATGGTCTCAAGCAGGCTCCCAGAGCATGATATGCTCGTCTTGATGGATATCTACGTCAACAAGGGTTCAAGAAAGGTACTGCTAATAGCAACCTCTACGTACAAATAGATAAAGATAATTTAACAATCGTTGAGGTATATGTGGATGATATGATCTTTGGTAGCAATGATGATCGAATAAGTAAGAACTTTGCTACAAAGATGCGAAGTGAGTTCGAGATGTCTTTACTTGGTGAGTTGACATAGTTCTTAGGGCTTCAAATACCTCAGCAAGAGAAAGGAATATTTATATGTCAAGCCAAGTACATCAAGGAAATGCTCAAGAAATTCAAAATGGAAGATTGCAAACCCGTCCTTACTCCAATGGTAACAGGTTGCAAATTGAGCATAGACGACTCAGTTAAGGATGTGGATCAGAGGTTGTACAGATCTATGATTGGTAGTCTTTTATATAACAGCCTCCCGACCAGATGTTATGCAAGCAGTTGGACAAGTAGCAAGATTCCAAGCAGCACCAAAAGAATCACAAGGGCAATAATCTCATTATTCAAGCCTTTTGAGATGCAGATTGGGCAGGAAGCGTTGATGATCGTAAGAGTACTAGTGGAGCAACATTCTATCTAGGTGGTTGTCTCGTATCAGGGTTGAGCAAAAAACAAACCTCAATCTCGTTATCTACAGCAAAAGAAAAATACATTGCAACGACAACTTGTTGTACTCAAGTCCTTTGGATGAAACAAACTTTGCAAGATCTTCAAGTACAATTCAGTGAGCCTATTCCCATCTTCTGTGATAACACCAGTGCCATCAGCATCTCCAAAAATCCTGTCATGCATTCAAAAACAAAACACATTCCGATAAAATATCATTTTGTTAGAGAACAAGTCGTTGAAAAGAATATCAAACTTGAATATGTTGGTACAAAAGAACAAATCGCTGATATCTTCACTAAACCTTTACCTTGTGAAGCATTTGAATATCTTCGCTAGAAGCTTGGGATTCTCCCAAGTTCTCATTAGATTTTCCTTATTCAGAAAATAAAGGGGGAGTGGAAGTGTGTACAGGTCTGCAGGATGGTTGTGTGTTAGGGGGAGTTACCCTTTGCCATTGATGTCAAAGGGGGAGAGAAGGTAGTAGGAAGAGGTGCCCTGATCGCAGGGGAGTACTTGTGTTGCCATCAATGCCAAAGGGGGAGATTGTTGATCTAAAGATGATCTGAGGTTGTCATTGATGTCAACCCAAGCAGCACCAGGGGCTACCCTGATCTTGCAAGGGAATTTTGACTTGACAACTTACTCTATTTTGAGTCAATGATCTTCTAGATGGATTCTACTCGTCGAGATGTTTCCGTTGATATATGGCACGCCAAGTAATTCTTCATGGTTTGAGAGATATTCATGTTTGAAGTTAGTAACCCCAGTTAGTGGGCTAAAACCCTATGGGGTTGTGGCATGGCACTCATAATTGGTTTTGGTCATTGAATAGTCAATAATTAATAATTTTTTAAGCTCCTAAAATCCCTCCAACATTCTCTATAGAAGCCCCTCTCAACTCTATAAAAAGAAATCTCATATATCCTCCAAAAGGAGCGATCGTGGCATTTTCACTATAACTTCATTTTTGCGAAGTCTTAGATTTTGAAATTAAAACCCATTTGATTCGCAATCCTGATGAATGTCATGACCGAATTTCAGATCTTGGTTCGCTATATGTTCAGAGATATGATCTGTGGAAGTTAGGGTTTTTGCAGGCTCCCGAATTTCATCTCAAAGAAGTGACCGTGGGAAAATAGTCATAACTCTCTCTGAGAAGAGGATTGGAATTCTGTAAAAAGTGGCGGATAGTGCACAGGCTGTAGTTTTATCTTTATCAATTTTAGAGCTGAAGAAGAAAACAATCACACGTGGCACGTCGTACAAGTTCGCTCTACTGAACTAGTCCATAATTAGGTCATTGTGAGAGATTGGGCATAACTTTGTCTTGAAGAGTCCAAATCGGGTAAGACCTGTGGCATTGGAAAGAAGACTTAGAGGGCTACTATCGGACCGAATATCACATATTGGAGATCTGAAATTACAGAGATACATCAGATTAAATATCGTGCTCCTAGAAGGAAAGAATAAACTAGATCAAGTGTTGTTAAGGGGTGCAAAGGACCAGACTTTCTAGGGCAGCAAAGAGCAAGGTTTAGCACAAGGATGCAGCAGAGGTAAGCTACAGGTAGGTATATTTTGTATATGCATGTTCATCTCTTAATTGCATTAGGTTCTTTGTATTCTAATTTGTTGTTTTTATTTAGCACTGACATATGCTCTGTAGGATGAGGTAAGTTTTGCTATTATCATGTCATGGGTATTTCCTTGAAGACTTTTTGCATGTATTATATATTCATCAAGAGAAGACTCAATGCATAATATAATGTTCTGAAGAGTGAGAAAGGGTAGCATGACAAGAGCAGCAATCAAGGTGCAGAACAACAGCAAGAAGTTCACCACATGAAGTCTTCAAGTGGGAAGCACTGCATACAGACATTGTAAAAGTATCATTGTACAGATCCATTGTAAAAGCATCATTGTAAAAGTTGTACAAGTGTCTATCTGCCAAGAGTTGAAGAGGCAGTGTCGGGAGGTCTAGGATCATCATTAGGTGGTTGTGTCATAGTTGGGGTTATGGTCTAGTGTGTCTTCTTCTTCTACATCATTCTATATCATTGTAAAGTGGACCATTTTCCCTGGTACGGGAGTCCATTCTTCTTTTATTCTTCTATAGGGTGGTAGGGTGGTGCTAGGCTGGTGCATGAAGTCACCAACAGGTTCAAGCCTGTGAAAACTTCAGGGTGGTAGGGTGAGTTGTAGCTCATTGGGTGTTGGGGCATCCGTTCAGTTGACTACTGAAGAATCTCAGGCGTTGGAGCGTCCATCTAGTGGGAGCTGGAGAAGAATGATTTTCTAGAATTCTAGGAAGTTGTTGCTTTCATTTCAGTTGGGGCTGAAGATTAAAGAATTTATTAGAAAAGCGTTCGGTGGTTTTTGACCCGGAGGGGGTTTTCCACCTAAAATCTTTATGCCTCCCGTGTTCTTTTATGTACTGTTATTACTACATAAACGTTAATAATAATTGAAGATTAACTAATGCTCTGAAAAGATTTAAAAGTGCTAATTGTAAGAAACACTGATTCACCCCCCCCCCCCCCCCGCCCCCCCCTCTCAGTGTTTTCTAACAGCTGGTCCCCTTGACCATGGCAGTTGGCCATGAAGTCTTCTTCCCTCTATACCATCATTATATTCACTAACACATATAAATTGAAGGGTGGACTAAGAAAATGTTACTTCCTCTTAGGGGTTGGAAACCGTTGATTTGGGGTAGCATCAAATGTGCTCTAGGTTTCAAAATTTGCAGGAAGGCTTAGACACATGCATTCTCCAATACCCATAAATCCTTTTGGGAAATTCCACCCGGGAATAGTTTTACTAAAATAATTAATCATTTTTAATGGGACCCTAAGTCTAAACTTAGGAAATTAAAATAATTAATGGTTATTAATCTAAATTGTGGGTAGAAATTCTATAAAAAGGCAGAGATCAAGTCAAATGATCCTAAACATTGATTAGAATCTACTCTGGGCTGTTGATTGATCAACGAGAGGATTATAAGAGGAGACTTGATGGGCACTTGGAGAACACACCAGGGGCAGATACTCAGTTACCCGAGTAAGATCGATTTTCTGACTGGTCGAATTTCGGCAAGAGAAAATCGAATCAGAGGGAGAGTTGCAGGTGAGAAAGGAAGAGAGGGCATCAACACATTTAGAGAGTGCAAGGCAGCGAGAGGCAGAGCAGGAACAAGGTGACGCAAAAAGATGTAGCGCAGAGGCAGTTTGACGCAGAGCCTGCATGGGCAGCTTGATGCTGTGCCAGGGAGAGCAGCTTGACGCAGAGAGGATTAGAAGGATTCCATGGAAGAAGTGCTTCACCTGGGGTAGAACTTGGTCAAGAAGTGTCTGTAAAATTTCTCGTTCCTATTTTGTTGGTTGTAATTTGTACATGAGAATTTCCTAAAGAATAATAAAACCCTCATCTACTACACCGGTTTTCCCATATTGGGTTTTTCCGGAGACGATTGTCCAAAAATAACTATGTCATTGTGATTGTATTTGTGCTAGTATTTTTTCTTACATTTACTTTTTGCAATGTTTTAATTGTGAAGCCTGTAGTAGAATATATTTCGATATTTGCCGTAAGAATACCGTGAATAACTTATTTCTGAGATAATAAGTAGAATAAATAATATTAATCACTGCAGTAGGATTTCTATTTAGAAATTTTCACATGGTATCAGAGCTAAAGGGAAGCAGAAGGAAGAAGCTGGAGGACCCAGCTTTGAAAGGAGAAGGGAATTCGAAATTCCTGAAGAGGCAGTAATTCGAATCTCCCAAAGGGTTGCGTAGTTCAAGCCAAAAAGATTGGATTTCGTGGCAAAACTCTCTTTGAGTGAGTCGATAGAGAGGTAAGTCTTTGTAACAACCCATCTAAATTAACCCGTTAATAAAAATGTTAAACCTTATAATATATGAAGATATTTATATATATATATACATTAACCTTTATGACATATAGTTGGACTTACAATTATTAAAAGGTATATATATATCATTCAATAATTATAACATATTTTGAAATGTTATAAGTATATATATAACACTAAATATTTATAATATATATATTTGGTAAAATGATCAATTAATATTTATAAAATATATTAAATAAAGGTTATAAGAACTATCAATAAAGTCATATCATGTATTAAAGGAAGGTCACGTACATATATATAAGCAAGTTATGAACTTAGGCAAAATAACGTGACAGCATGGATATCAATCAACTATATATATATCACACATAATATCTAAAACTCATAAAGACTACCCATCTACTGAAAATTTATGGCAAGAAATATCGGAGAGAGGCGTAAATGCTGAGAGGCGGTGGCTGCAAGTGGGAGGGCGGCCACCGCCAGGAGAAGGGGATTTATAGCAGAAGCCTGACCCAGGTGAAGGGGGGAAGAAACCAGAGAAGGATAGACTCATCAGGGAAAAACCGGAAGAAGAGATTTTCAGTGGAATAGCTTTGATTGATCTGAGTTCTGGGCACGGAGGGACAGAGAGCCTCGGTGGAGAGCTTCTCTGGATTGAGCAACCAGTTGCTCTGTCTGGTCGGGTGGAATTGGCCATCTCGATATTGGATCAAATCAGTCAGCAGTTCAGGATCGCCAGTCCAGTAGCAGAACCGGGAGTCCGCCAACAGTTCAGGTAGGTACAGTTTCCATTTTTTTTTATGCATTGCTGTTCTCCAAATTATGAGTAATTCCATGCTGCTGCATTTAGAAATTTGCACATTACACATGGTATCAGAGCACGTTTTAAACTCTGCGGTACCTTATTGGCCCTACACCTGTAAACACACTCTTAAGGTTATGATTCTGTTCTGTTTTAGAAAGAAAACATTGTCGTAGAAACAAATTCCAGACCATGTGCTCCAGTTACAGGTTTCCTATATTCTAAATTACCTAAAATATTAAATATCCTGTCGCCCCATTTGAAATGCCGCAGAAGTATGCCAGCGTTCACACTCGATACAGCAAGAACTGTAGAAATGCTTGTAACTGCCTCTTCTTGGCATTGACGAATGTCTTCCTCACTTAAAATTGTGTAGTTCAGCTGGGGACGGCAGGCAGAGAAATCGGGATCATCAAGATCGTCTGCTGCATTGTCTACGAAGCCATAATCGCTGTCGTCGTCGACGTTGTCCTCGTCGTCAAAATCTAAAATTCGTTCCCCCTCCATCGCTGTCGTCAAGATAATCTCCGTCGTAGGCATCGTGCATATCGTCCTCCGAATCCATTTTGTGGGAAAGTATCGCAGATGGAAGGATTTGCTATGGGGTCGGGGGAGTTTTAGGGGTCGGACGTGGATTGTTGAGGGAAACCCCAGTGTCAGCGTTCAGATTCAAGCTAAGCGGTACAACGAGGATGATGGCGTATGCTGGAATTTTAAACAGTTTCATATATTATGACCTTAGGGTATGATAGATAGCGCATTCTGGAAAGAAACTATAGAAATAAAATGAATAATTTAGCTCAAACTTGGTAACATCGAATTTAAAGTTAAAGTTTTCAGCGCGAGGCTCTTAAGCTTGTGGTCGTGGTTCGAGCCCCACGGTGGGCGTCGGGAGGAAGGCATCGGCGGTTTCCGATTTTCTGTTTAAAAAAAAAGCTTGCTTATAACATAGAAATACATCCGCTTTCTTCTTTTGCGCATATCATTGTTAGTTAACATTAAAGGTCTACTGGCCGTCTTTATGAAATCCAAGCGATACTCAGGATCGTTTAATTGGAAGTCTCTGGCAGTTTAGACGTAAACCCTCTATCCGGCAAGCAAAACTGTTTAAAATTGTGAATGACCATGTACCTGCACAGAAAACACACTCATTGGGTAAATAGATGATGCCGGTTAAATACGCAGCGGTCTTTCAAATTAAATTTCACTTTCAGGTTACATCTGGGTAAGTATTTCCAATAACGTCTTGTATTCGTACCTGCGTGTCCATTGAAAAGTTTATTGTGGATTGTTTGATGTGGTGTCTAAAATCCAAAAAAAAAGGAGTATATGCAATTTTTATTATAAAAAAAAAAAAAAAAAAAATAATTGGAATTTTTTTTGTGAAATAATTATGTTTTTTTTTAAATAAATATGTATTATAAAGTGGAGTAATGAATGATATTTATATAAAGAGGTAGTTTTTTTTTTTTTTTTTTTTTTTTTTTTAATTAAATACACTGTGGTACACAAATTCTATAGATATGTCTTTTGTGCATAGATGCGTTTCAATAGCGTAACAAGTGGCACATTGCAAAACAGAATCTCATGGAAATCCGAAGAAACTTATAGGTCTAATATTCTTGATACATTATATGGTAGTGTCATCAGTAAATTCCATCATAGATGCGACCCCATTTGCCCTGGTGCTGTGCCAAATTGGTCCACCTCTGTGCTCTTGTTTTTGGCTTGGTCTTGTATCTTTATGGTGCATATCCAGACAGCCGTTGTTTTCCCAAAATCTTAAATTATTTGAATTATCATGTTTTTTATTTTTATTTTTTGGTTTCTTTGTCTGGCTAGCATTTGTTCTAGTCCAGAGGCAGTTTGAGATTTCGATAATTTTGGGTTCTGCTTTATTTTGTATGGATTGGGCTGCTACTGCTTTCAGAAAGTATTTGTGAAGATTTTAAGTTCTGATTTTAAGGGACCATTGCCAATAGCAGTGTCCATAAAGATGATTATATAGGGCATGAAAATAAGGGGGCTTAGAAATTTGCAATTTATAATTATTCATTTTCTTTATCAAATTGAAATCACGTTCTTGTTTTCTATCTCAAACCTATTTTATGATTGGGTGTGTACAATTTCCCTCTCTGTGGGTGTCAATTGGGTCGTCTTTTTGAATTCTCCAGTCAGTGTTGCTGAAAGTTGTCTCCTTGAATTCTCAAATTTTAGTGGCTGGCTTGGAAAATTGGAAATGGCCCAAAAGTTCAAATACGGGAGGATAGGACCCAAGTATCGATTGTAATGGAGAGCACAAATTGTTGAATGATATAATTGGTATCCTCAGATTCAAAGGCATTGCAAGTTTTGTGCTTTTCAGATGAAAATAAATAAATAAATAAATAAAATTCTATAGATTTCCTTAAGATGCCTTCTAGACCTATGATCCAGAGTGGAACTTATAAGGAGCTAGGTCAGACGGGACGGGACCATTTTCACAGAACTGGTTCTCGAAATCATAAATCATTGTTGTTCTCCGCTTAGAACCCAATCCACTTTTATGATTCACTGTTGAACTTTGCCTCTTCTAGATTTTAATCAGGACATGTCTATGGTAAGTTTTACGGCTAAAGGTCATATCCAAGTAATATATTCGGGAGATAGATATATGACCGCCTTAAATGTAATAATCAGATTGGGGGGGGGGTATGCCATGTATGTTACCTGTGAACATTATAAACGAGACATCTAACATTTTCATTTCGTGAATGTTATTAGGTAAATAAACTTTAGATGTCTCACCTTAGGAGCTAATAACCATACACTTCTGCATTATTCATATTAGGATAGAATACCCTGCATTAGGACAAGGAGGTCGCGAGGCCATCCTCCTTGACCTCGGTACCAGTAAGATCCGCCTAGCGGGTAAAAATAGCAAAACTATACCCGTTTTTAAATGTGAAGTTGCAATGAAATTAGTGTGTTAAAATTTGGTTATCCGTCTCAAATTCTTTTTATATATATACATTTTATTTGTGATCAGGAACCATTACTATGGTAAAGACGTATGAGCGGCGACGACGTGACCAGGCAGCATCATCACCATTAATGCCGCCACCGTCGCCATCGCCACCGCCACCGTCGCCATCCCCCTCACCCTCGTCACCACCAAGGCAGCAGTCAACATCAAACGCTCAAGCGCCAGAGTTGGCTGTGATAATGAACTCTTTGCAGGCCTTGTTGGAAACATTAAAGGAATCAACTAAGGCTAAAAACAAAGAGGAATCTCAGCATGCAGCCACCAGTTCAGCGGAACCACATAATTTGGAGCCCAGAGGATCGAGAGAAGACATCTCTAGAGAGCTTCAGAAAATTAGACTCCCAGAATTTTCGGGAGGTCGAGCTGGTGAACGCGCTGAGGCATGGTTGGAAGGGATGAACCGGTGCTTTAGGTTAAGAGAATATTCGCCTGCAGCAAAAACAAAAATTGCCGTGTTTCAACTAAAGGAAAGTGCCCTGATTTGGTGGGGAAACCTGGAAAAGCAGCTACACCTTACATCAGACAACGTTCCTTGGGATCTGTTTGAGGAAAGGTTCCGCGCGAAGTATTTACCTCCATACTTTCAACAGCAGCAAGCCAGAGCCTTTCATACACTAATTCAGGGAAGTAAAACGGTGGAAGAGTACGAAATAAGGTTTATGGAGCTGGTAAAATACATTCCCTACTTAGACTCTGATGAGCGTCAAGCTGAACGCTTCATATTTGGGTTAAACCCTCGCATCAGAGCCTTAGTAAGTATGTGGAAACCATCTTCGGTAGCCGAGGCAGTCGAATGTAGCCGTTATGCAGAAGAGCACCTTGGAATCAAAAAGGATATAGGGCCAGCAGGGCCTTTACAATCAGGACTTCCAGGGAAGGCTCCACGGAACTTTTTCAGAGGAGGTAGCTCGAGGCCACCTTACGGTAGCAGGTTTACCCCAAGTATGGGGACAAGAGTTCCCATGGCTGTAAACACTATAGCTGCGGAATCATCCAGCACCAGACCTTGGGCATTGCGAGGGACTACCAGTAGAGGAAGGGGTGCGAGAGGAACCAACATGGGAGGACGCGGCTCGTTCTCTAGAAATTCACACCCCGATTCAAGAGGATCAGCACAGCTCAATTGTTGGGGATGTGGGGGGCCGCATTTCCAGCGTAACTGCCCAGAAGCGTCATCGGACATATTGCAAAGCACTGGGAGGGAGCCGATATCAGCCAAGCGAAGTAATCATAGAATTCATGCAGTAGTCAACCACGACCAAGCAGCCCATCAATCCACTGTAGTGGAATCTTCAGGTATGATCAATGGTGTAAAACTCAAAATATTATTTGATACTGGTGCCACAGATAGTTTCATTTCGTCATATGCATTAAACAAATGTGGGCTGGCAGCTCGTAGACAAAATGATTTCCACCAAGTGGAAATGGCCTCAGGAGAACTCCAAACCGTGGGCTTGAGTGTGGATCAATGCAAAATTGACCTAGGGGTCTGTTCGACTAAATTAAAAGTGTACGTTACCGCCCTAGGGACGTATGATCTTATCATAGGTATGGATTGGCTGGAAGCCCACCAAGCGTGGGTGGATTGTTATGGAAAAAGGATTTTGGGCTTAAATGATGAGGGAGAAGTAATCCAAATTCAAGGGATCAAGAGAGAAATTTCTTTACGCTACATTTCAGCAATGCAGGTAAAGCGTTGTTTAAGAAAGGGTTGTCAGGCTTATGCAATTCACGAAGTAAGCCAGGAAAAGGGACCGTCCTTAGAACAATATCCGGTGATAGCCGAGTTCCCGGATGTATTTCCAAAGGAACTACCAGGATTACCCCCGGTAAGAGAAGTGGATCTCACTATTGAATTAAAGCCAGGTACCCAGCCGATTTCTAAAACGCCTTATAGAATGACAGCTCCAGAACTTCAGGAATTGCAAATCCAGTTGAAGGAACTACTCGATATAGGGCTTATTCGACCCAGTACCTCACCTTGGGGCGCTCCTGTAATTTTTGTGAAGAAGAAAGATGGATCCTTAAGATTATGCATAGACTATCGGGACTTGAATCGAGCTACAGTAAAGAATCAATACCCTATGCCGCGAATCGATGATCTTTTCGATCAAATGAAAGGAGCTTCTGTCTTTTCAAAAATTGATCTTCGATCAGGGTATCATCAGCTAAGGATTTCTGAAAATGATATCTCTAAGACAGCATTCCGGACACGTTTTGGGCACTATGAATTTACTGTGGTACCATTTGGGTTAACAAATGCGCCAGCCGTATTCATGAATCTTATGAACAGTGTTTTCCGTCACTATCTTGATAAATTTGTTCAAGTCTTTTTAGATGATATTCTCATCTATTCCAAGAATGAAGAAGAGCATAAGGAGCATTTGCGGTTAGTATTGTCCTGCCTTAGAGAACGTCAGTTATATGGAAAACTGTCCAAGTGTTCCTTCTTTCAGGAAAAGATTCATTATTTGGGTCACATCATATCAGGTGAAGGAATCTCAGTAGATCCTGAGAAGGTAAAAGCGATCATGGATTGGCCAATACCGAGAAACGCACATGAGATACGAAGCTTTATGGGCTTAGCTGGTTATTACCGGAGATTTGTGGAAGGGTTCTCCAAGATCGCAAAGCCAATCACAACCCTCCAGCGTAAAGGTGTTAAGTATGAGTGGACCGAGGAATGTAATAATGCATTCTCTGAACTCAAAAGACTACTCACTAGTGCGCCAATCCTAAGAGTCCCGGATATGGGCAAAGACTTTACAGTATGTACTGATGCATCCAAGCAAGGGCTGGGTGCAGTATTGATGCAGGATCGGGGAGTGATAGCTTATGCTTCCAGAAAGCTAAAGCCTCATGAAGAACTCTATGCCACTCACGACTTAGAGTTGGCCGCGGTAATGCTAGCTTTAAAGATCTGGAGACACTATTTGGTAGGACGAAAGTTTACACTTAAAAGCGACCATCAAAGTCTACAATATTTGTTCACACAAAGAGACTTAAATGCCAGGCAAAGGCGATGGAGTGAATTCCTAAGTGAGTATGACTTCGGAATATCATATATTAAGGGAAAGGAGAATGTGGTAGCAGATGCCTTAAGCAGGAGACCCCGGATATTTTCTCTCATACCCATTAAAGTGGACTTAAGACAGCGAGTGCTGGATCACCTTATAAAAGACAGCTGGTATTTAAAAGTGAGGGCAAGTCTTGAGGGAATTAAGGCAAAAGAATCTAAGTTCGAGGGTTATGAATTAGAAAGCGATGGGATCTTGCGATTCCATGGAAGGATGTACATTCCTGATAATAAAGATCTCCGAGATACCATCCTCAAGGAAGCTCACAAAGCCGTATATTGTGCTCATCCTGGAGTAGGGAAAATGTATGCGGATACCAAGAAACTCTTCTTTTGGCCAGGCATGAAGCGGGATATCACTCAATTTGTAGCAAAATGTATGGAATGTCAGCAAGTAAAGGCAGATCATTGTCACCCAGCGGGTCTCTTACAACCCCACGACATACCTATGTCCAAATGGGAGACCATCTCTATGGATTTTATCACTGGACTACCTCTTACTTCTCTAAGACACAATGCCATTCTGGTAGTGGTGGATAAATTAACAAAAAGCGCCCATTTTATTCCGGTAAGAGATACTTATGATGTTGCTGACGTGGCTCGAGTATTCATAAACGAAATTATCAGATATCATGGAGTACCTAAGAAGATTATATCCGATAGAGATTCGCGATTCACTTCCAGATTCTGGACGTGCATGCAGACAGCCTTAGGTACTCAGCTAAACTTAAGCACGGCTTACCATCCTGAAACTGATGGCCAGACTGAAAGAGTAAATCAAGTACTTGAAGACATGTTGCGGATGTATGTAATGGATCAGCAATCCCACTGGGAAAAGTATTTACCCTTGGTTGAATTCGCTTACAACAACAGTTATCACAGTTCAATTGGGATGCCTCCATTTGAAGCTTTATATGGCAGACCTTGCAGAACTCCGTTAAGTTGGGACAGGTTAGAAGATCGAGTGATAATAGGACCAGAATTAATCCATGAAATGGAAGCACAGGTCAGACAGATTAGACAGCGATTAAAGGAAGCACAGGATAGACAAAAGAGTTATGCTGATGCTCACCGATCTGATAGGAGGTATGAAGTAGGGGACCAGGTCTTCGTCCGCATCAAACCAAACAAAAGTACTATTCGATTCGGGAAAGGGACAAAGTTATCACCCCGATTTATAGGACCGTTTAAAATCGTGGAAAGAGTTGGACCTGTTGCCTATCGTCTTGCCCTGCCATCCCACCTGCATAGGATTCATAATGTATTTCATGTTTCTGTATTAAGACATTATGTAGCTGATCTATCTCATAACATCCAGTGGAAAGAATTGCAGGTTTCGGACGAGGGAGTCATAACGGTCGAACCGTTACGTATACTGGAGCGTAGAGTTCGGCAGCTGAGGAACCGCCTGGTGGACCAAGTTAAGGTCCAGTGGGACAAGTATAGTCCTGGGTCAGCGACTTGGGAGGATACAGAGGACATATGTCAGAGATACCCTAGTTTATGTCCATTTTGAAGAACTTTACACTATGTTTAGTATATATATTTACTTCACCTCTGTCAGAGAACCAAAAACATTTGAATGATAAGTGATAAGTACGAAACTTTGCGGCATAATATATGTTTAAATTCATGCTGGTACGTGGATACCAAAATAATATATGTGTTTAATTCCTGCTGGTACATGGATACCAAAACAATATATGTGATTATGTTACTAAATAATAAATGTTGAAGTAAAGATTAAGACCGTCAAATGAATTTACTTCTGGTAGAATTGAACAATATAAATCTGTTTTATCTTTTACATGTCAAAACGAGCAACTGAAATAAAAGACAGAAAGGGAATACACCCTATAGAAAAGTCAGAATACATGCATAGAAAATGAACAAAATTCTGTTATATGTAGATCATACATAAGTTATTTCGAATATGCTGATGCACATCTTACAAATGCCGGGTAAGTATAAGATTGCAGGTAAACTTGCAGGTCAACTACGAATGCAGATAATTGATCCAATTTTCGAGATGACCACGTGATGACAGAACTCAGATCAGTTAAAGCTCAAAGTGATTCTATGATAGGGAAGTAGCCATGATACTACTGGAGGGGTGGAGGTGTTACCCACCGTTTATCCTCTGAAACCTGGAGTCATGGGAGGACTGTGCGAGTCACGCTCCCCTAGACGTGTGATGATGACTGCCGGATGCCTACTGGTAATTAGGTCGGTATAGTCGACGCTGTTACCTTCGTGTTATGAATGGTTAGGTCAGTAAGATTGACGCCATGGCATACTCTAGTAGAGGTCGGATAGGATGGGAGCAGAAGAGATTAGGAAGGATAGGATGAGTTTGAATAGCTTGGGGACCTGGATAGAAAGGTCGTGTCCATTAAATCCTTGAACCTAAAAGCTCTAACTTCGGGACGAAGTTTTCAGAAGGGGGAATGTATGTAACAACCCATCTAAATTAACCCATTAATAAAAATGTTAAACCTTATAATATATGAAGATATTTATATATATACATTAACCTTTATGACATATAGTTGGACTTACAATTATTAAAAGGTATATATATATCATTCAATAATTATAACATATTTTGAAATGTTATAAGTATATATATAACACTAAATATTTATAATATATATATTTGGTAAAATGATCAATTAATATTTATAAAATATATTAAATAAAGGTTATAAGAACTATCAATAAAGTCATATCATGTATTAAAGGAAGGTCACGTATATATATATAAGAAAGTTATGAACTTAGGCAAAATAACGTGACAGCATGGATATCAATCAACTATATATATATCACACATAATATCCAAAACTCATAAAGCCTACCCATCTACTGAAAATTTATGGCAAGAAATATCGAAGGGAGGCGTAAATGCTGTGAGGCGGTGGCTGCAAGTGGGAGGGCGGCCACCGCCAGGAGAAGAGGATTTATAGCAGAAGCCTGACCCAGGTGAAGGGGGGAAGAAACCAGAGAAGGATAAACAGTTCAGGGAAAAACCGGAAGGAGAGATTTCAGTGGAATAGCTTTGATTGGTCTGAGTTCTGGGCACGGAGGGACAGAGAGCCTCGGTGGAGAGCTTCTCTGGATTGAGCAACCAGTTGCTCTGTCTGGTCGGGTGGAATTGGCCATCTCGATATTGGATCAAATCAGTCAGCAGTTCAGGATCGCCAGTCCAGTAGCAGAACCGGGAGTCCGCCAACAGTTTAGGTAGGTACAGTTTCCATTTTTTTTATGCATTGCTGTTCTCCAAATTATGAGTAATTCCATGCTGCTGCATTTAGAAATTTGCACATTACAGTCTTTCCAATCGAAATTTGTTAGTGGTAGAAGGAACAACGAAGTATAAGATTTAGCAAGGAGGCTTGTCTCAGGTGGGAGGCAGTTTTTCCTGCAGCAGTTGTTGGGACAAGCTGGCGTCATAAATTGGCACAATATGGATACTCAAAGTGTCTCAGATTTATCTACCAGTGTAGATGAAGAATTCGCATGCCTAGCAAATTTAGCGTCAGCAAATGTTTGGTACATTGATAGCGGGGCTTCAGCCCATATGACTAGAGTACGAGAACATTTCTCGAGCCATCAAGAAGAACAAATGGACTTCCAAATAACTATATGAAACAAAACGAAATGTACTCCAGTAGGGAGGGGCACCATAGCATTTCAAATGGAAGCAAGGTCCGAGCCACCAATTTTATGCATGTACCAGGATTAGGAATGAACTTGATTTCAGTGTCCCAGTTACAGGACAAGGAATATGATGTATACTTCATGGGAAAGAAAGTATATGTCAAGCATCCAAGTTGGAAGAAGAAAAAACAAATTGGGATTCGAAGCAACAAGTTGTATAGGTCGCAGCTTGAATCACCAATGGCACTGATACACAACAACTATAATGGTGAGAAGGAGCGAAATGAATTATGTCACAAGCGAATGGGGCATTTACACCATGGAGCACTGAGGATGCTCAAAGAGATTGTTACAGGGGTACCAATCCTTAGTAGTGAACATGATGACTTATGCAGAGGATGTGTGCTAGGGAAGTACGCTAAAGCAATTTTTTCCAGAAGTAACAATAGAGAAGAATGCGTATTAGGATTAATACACTCAGATATCTGCGGTCCTATGTCCAGAAGAGCTCTTAGTGTGTGGAAATTTCTAAGTCTGACACATCAGAAATCCCTACTGCATTATCTGGTTTATTATCTCCTACTTGTTCTTTCCATTAACAAGTTATTTATTAATATAAATACCGAAATAAACACAAATGCAACCTTCACACATATACAGATCAACAACTGAAATAACTGAGACAACACAAGGGACACCATTATTTTTGGACAATCGTCCCCAGAAAAAACCCAATGCGGGAAAACCAGTGCAGCAGATGAGGGTTTTATTATTATGCAGTTTTCTGAATACAACTAGGGTGCCAGAAATGGCTCACCCTTCAGAGATTTTCCTTGGCAGAAGTACCTCTCTTCGGAGATAGATATTCCGGCTGATCAGCAACTAGATGATGAGCCCCACAGTGACTTCAATTGTTCCTCAGCTGGATAGCGAAAGCTGCTCCAAGCTTCTCTCTAGAACCACGTCACCCTCTATGGCTCTGTGTCTGCCTCTCAGCTCTCAGTTTGCCCCACGAAAACACCATTGTGCAACTCTTTCTGCCCAGCGTCAACTTTGCTAGCCTCTGTGTCTATCTGCGTCAGTTTCTCGGCCTCCTGCGTCCTCAGCGTTGGCCCTCCAAACCTCTGCGTCAACCCAGGTTGCCTCTACGTTGTCTCTCTGAAACTCTCTCTGCCTCTCTGCTATGTATTCTCGGCCTTCTGCCGAATTGCCCCTCGCTACAATAGATCACTAACTTGATTTCGCAGCAAACCCTGCCCAAGAAAATCGAATTGACTGATCAACTACGTGTATCTCCAACTAGCCCTCAAGCCTCCTCTTATACTTTTCCTGTTGACGATTCAACGACCGAGATTAAGTCCCTAATCAACGGCTAAGATTAGATCTAGCTTGATCCTTGTTATTTAGAACTTTCTCACCCATATTATATTAATACACATTAATATTTTAATTTTCCTAAGTTTAGACTTAGGAACCCCATTAAAAATATTAATTATTTTAATATCTCTTCATCCGGGTGGAATTTCTCCAAACGATTTCTGGGTCTTGGAGATCTCATGTGCCTTAGCCTCTCCACCAATTTTCATGGCTAGAGCACATTCGATGCTACCAAAAATCAACACTCCCTCTTAGCGAGGAATGTGCTCTAGTAATGCCTCACCATAGAAGCATCACACTGATCCTCCGCATTGGTACCTGTGCTGATGCTTGGCCTGCTGCCTCACATCCACTGCACTACTGCTTCTTGTACTGTTGTCTATGACACTGCCACTGCCACTGCTACATCTATACTACAGCTCCCTCTCAAAATGTTGCCTCATGCTGCCCATAGCACTACCACTGCTACATCTATACTACAGCTCCCTCTCAAAATGCTGCCTCATGCTGCCCATAGCACTGCCACTGCTAACTATTGCACTGCAACTCAGTTACCGAGAAGTAAGTAACTGAATTCACCCAAACATTGACATCCTGTTCAGTTTGGAAGCCTCGTGATGCTGAAGCTACCTCTACTACTATCATGTGCACCCTCTGCTGCCACTGTGTTGCTGCAACCACCTCCGTGCCTCTCGCACTGCTGCAACGTCCACTGCATTGCCTCAGATTCCTGCACCCTAGCCCTACCTTGCAGATCCATCACACTTTGCTCCACCCGACACCTGTCATCATGCCACTGTTGTTAAGGCTCCCGTAGCCGGATGTGATCCAGGAGTTTGGGTACCTCAAGGATCCTGCCCCCTAGCATGTAGTCCTCCTGACTACAACTCGATGTCACCCCACGTCTTCTCTAGAGGTGCATGAGAACTCATGGCACAATCGTCATCAGTCTCGACCTCTTTCTCTGCCTTAGCTGGAGCTGCCTTTGAATCGGAAGCTTCTCCCTTGCCTTTCTTCCTGGGACACTGGGATGCATAATGACCCAACTCCCCACAATTGAAGCACTTGAACTTGGAGATATCCTTCTTCTTCCTCTTCCCTTGTTGTCCCGCAGATGTTAGATCCGCATCCTCTTCCTCCTCTTTCTTGACTCGCACTTCCTTACCACTACTCCCCACCTTGGTCAACCTCCTGATCTCTTCCTGTCGAAGAGCTGCCCACATCTCCTCCCAACCGAGAAGAGTAGCCCTGCCCAAAATACTTTGGACAAATGTCTCCCACTCCTCGGAGACTGCATTCAGGGCAGTCCTGACCATAAACTTTGGATCCGGTGTAGACCCCACGGAAGTAAGTTGGTCGCGAATCTCCTGCAACCTGAGAAGGAATGGATCTATCTGCTTTCCCTTATGCATCTGATATGACCTCAACTGATTCTCCAAAAGCATCTTCCGTCGCACGGAAGAGCCCTAGAATATGGTGGTCAAGGTGTCCCACATCTCCTTTGTTGTGTTCTTCTCAACAATATGTGGTATGACATGATCTTTGACCCTGTCTAGGATCATGCACTTCGCCCTTGCCATCGCTTCCTCATACTTCTCCTTCTCAGTTGGGTCAACTGGGATAGCCACTAATTTCAAGGAAAATTCCTTGATGCGACGTCGATCCAGGATTGCCAGGATCCTGGCCTTCTAGATGACAAAGTTGGAAGCCCTGTCCAACCTGTCCTGATCCCTCAGTCCGTTCACTGCCATTTCAGCTCCTCTTCTGGACTCCCTCTGAGTCTCGACTCCCCTCCTGGAAATCTCCCTTTGAGTCCTGATTTCTCTCCTAGAAATCCTCTGGCCAGCAGTCGAACGCTCCTATCCAATCCTCCTTGCAACTGCAACTCAGATCTGGATTCCTTGGCTAGAAATCCGTTGAGGTAGTGACTCCCTCTACCTTAGTTCCATCTCCTTAGACACTGTTCTGTATCGACAGAAACAACGTCCCACCAGCTCCTCAAATCACAATCTACCCACAACTCCCCAAGCCCTGACAACTGAAGAAATTGAGCCTTTCAAGTTCTGTGCAATCTCGACAAAGGCTGAATCTGCCCCTCCGGCCAACTGCGTCAATCCTACCTGGCTGAGTAGGATGACATGGCTCTTTGTGAGCCTCTTTTGCCTCTGTGCTGGCCCTTTCCTTGGCTCAAAATGATGACGCAAGCTCTGTGTCACTTCTCTTGCTGCTTATGCTCTGGAACAACGTTGTCTCTCGTGACCACTGCTTCTGCTACAAATTTCAGATTTCTGCTGGTGTCTTCAGTCCTCCTGTGATCTACAACGCTCTGATACCATGTGGAAATTTCTAAGTCTGACACATCAAAAATCCCTACTGCATTATCTAGTTTATTATCTCCTACTTGTTCTTTCCATTAACAAGTTATTTATTAATATAAATACCGAAATAAACACAAATGCAACGTTCACACATATACAGATCAACAACTGAAATAACTGAGATAACACAAGGGACACCGTTATTTTTGGACAATCGTCCTTGGAAAAACCCAATGCGGGAAAACTGGTGTAGCAGATGAGGGTTTTATTATTATGCAGTTTTCTGAATACAACTAGGGTGCCAAAAATGGCTCACCCTTCAGAGATTTTCCTTGGCAGAAGTACCCCTCTTTGGAGACAGATATTCCGACTAATCAACAATCGGATGATGAGCCCCACAATGACTTCAATTGTTCCTCAGCTAGAAAACGAAAGCTGCTCCAAGCTTCTCTTTGGAACTGCGTCACCCTCTATGGCTCTGCGTCTGCCTCTCATCTCTCAGTCTGCCCCATGAAAACACCACTGCGCAACTCTTTCTGCCCAGCATCAGCTCTGCTAGCCTCTGCATAAGCTCTGCGTCAGTTTCTCGGCATCATGCGTCCTCAGCGCTGACCCTCCAAACCTCTGCATCAGCTCTGGCTACCTCTGCGCTCTCTCCGACACTCTCTCTGCCTCTCTGCTATGTATTCTCGGCCTTCTGTCCAAAAATAACGTTGTCCCTCGTGTATTTGTCTTGTTCTATTTTCAGTTCATGATCTGTATGTATGTGTATTCTGCAATAGTGTTTTCATCGTTGTTTAAATCATTAAATAACTTGTTGAATGTAAAAACAAGTAGGAGATGATAAACCAGTGATTGCAGTAGGATTTTTGATGTGTAGATTCAAAAATTTTCACATTCCTTAATGCATGCTATGTGCCCAATGATTCGAAGAATAGATGGGTGCATAGACTTCACATAGTTTGGTATATTCGGCTTTCATATAAGCTAAAAGATTTTGCTTGGTTAGTAGTCTACTAGGGGATTCCATCCGAGGCTTGGGTGGCCAAGAATGGACTTTCAGATGGCTTTTGTCTTATTTTCCATCACTTGGAGACAGTGAAGCATATTTTATGTGAATGTTAGTCCGCCAAATCTTGCCAGAGTTATCTTGAGGATCAGTGTTCAGTGTTTCTTCAGGGCAGGATTCATTGTCATTCTGGATTGTTTGGAGATTTCCGCTCTTTAGTTTGTACTGTGTTCTCTGGGATATGGCATTTCTTGCAGATCCCAGCCTTATTCATTCTATGGAAAATCAGGTGTAAGTTGCTTTTTGATCATGGGGTGAGCCTGTCATCTACCTTTTGTTCTATGTGGAGGAATGAGGTACCCATCAGCACTTGGCTAAGGGTGTTGTTGATCAAATATGTACATTCTTTGGATCCAACAAATTATTATGATTTTATTTTAGTAGCTTTGAGGAAGAGCTGTGATGTCCATTTTATATATCCTTCTACATTTTGCACAGCAGTTTGTAAATATAATCTATTTTTCAAAAAGAAAAACTTGTTGGTGGACTCTCTTGCTCATCCAAGACTTTCCTAAGCTGTAATAAGATTGTCTAGAATGAAACACATTTTGATAAACCTTGTCTGCTAAGGATAAAGATCAATGTGATTGCATGAAGATGTATTTTCTTTACTTGAAGTGGGAACTGGTTTCTGGAAAAAAAATTATAACTTAAAATACCTGGATAGGGGACCGACTATATGCACATTTTCAAAGCCCTTTCTATCTCCTTGCTGTGATACTGATCATCTTTCTTCCAAGCACTATATTGGTTGCATTATCCCTAAATCACGTATTTTTCCCTATGGCATGCATTTGGTATTACTAAATATTTTCTTGTTCTGTAAATCTAAATATATAACATCTATGTTCACTTGCTGCCGCTTTCCTGTTTTTTTCTGAAAAAAACATCTTACATTAACAAATAGATTACATGCCTTCCCACTGCTGCTTCCCTTGCAAATAATTATAGGTAAGTATTTGCTATTTTGTTCATTGAGATTAATGTAATCTGCATCAGAAATCAATTCAGACGCAGTCAAGTTGTATTTTGTTCTAATTTAAGAAATTAGACACTAGGTTCATCTAATAATTTGTTGTAGTCCAGACTCCAAATCCCAAACAGGACAGCAACTGGTTTGCTCACCGGTTCAGGTAATTAAACGTCAACTATTCATATTAGAGGTAGGATAGCTCAGAAGCTAAGAACTATTTATCCTACTGGCATAAACCTATAAGCCTGAATAGCAAGAACTAAGTAAAATCTTGGATGCCCTCTTGAAATTTTGTTTCATGAGTGACTTACCATTCAAGGAAAAGAATTTAATAACTACCTGGTACCCTGTGAAACCAGATAAAACTCCAGCCCCTCCTAATGTTAAACCCTTCCCCATAGCAATTAATAAGTTGTACACCAATGGATTTCAATATATATACAACTAATAACGAAAGTTGGAATAGTGTGAAAAAAATCTATGGAAAACGTTCTACTTACATTCAAAGCTTTCTGCGCCTCTCTCTCAATCCAAATGATTCCATGGTCAGATGTAGTATTCAGTGAAAGGATAATATGCTCAAACCTCTCCTCAACTGGAACAGCACTTTTCACCTCCGGTGGATACCTTCCACATCTGCAGCATACGAAATTTCCAATAATAAGAGTTATTCGTAGACAAGTGCACAGAGTGTTCTCGTTAGGCTTTAACAGAAATCTAACTAAACATGGAAAGAGAAAATTCAATGTAATACTTTGCTACATTAAAGACTATTCAATAAGATCAATGTTAATTTCTCTATATTTTGGAATATGAAATATTTATAATAGCAATAATCGCACAGCTGTCTAGTGTCAGAAAGTCTTCCTTGCCAGATATATAAACATATTCCATAGATCCTCACTCGTTCTTTCAAACAAAGAGAATTAAATTTATTTTTTTAAACCATGGTGAATCGGTAATTCTTTGGATTAATCTAAGGGATGCCCAGGATCAACCCTTGTGGCTACCTTATAAACACCATGAGCATATCTAGCAACCTGCAAGCCAGATATACCAGATCTTATGATTTAGCAAGAGCCGAGACTCATGGATAAGGGGAATCTACTCCTTGAACCGAGATCATAGTAGGCCATATACTCAATGAGATTGGTTTCACCCAATGAAACTTACCATTAAACTACATATCACTGTATAAAGTTATAAACAAAGAGAATTAATTATGAAGCATGCAAATTAAGTTATACAGACCCGAACCCTTAAAGAGAAGGCTCTGAAATGAGAGTAGGGAAATCTATTTAAAAGATAAATCTTTTATTCTCAAATCCACGAGTTCCCATACAAAGAGATTTATCTAGCCATTACATAATTGTTTAGAAGATGCAAAATAGTTTAAAACTAACAATTAGCACGGGAGCATCATAAAATTTTCAATCAACATGAAGTCTGAAATAATTCTTAATAGTCACTAAATTTTGTGTCTCCTTTACTGGGGCTATTATCAGGCCCTTCTAAAGTACAAGAATCACATTCTCTGTACAGCCTAAAAGATTTATCATTGCCAGTTCCACCGCTACTGTGATACAAAGATCAAAGAGGGGGAAGAATTTAATCTACCTTTAATTCATCTTGGATAAAATAAATAAAATGCTAGCAAGCATAAAGCTATAGTGGCTCAAAGTCACGTGCAAAAATAAAATCAGATTTTATATCATTACTGTTACCTACCAAAATGGATAAATGCCATAGGAGAATTTTTCTAGCCAACATCAATGTCACATAGTTCAGTTTGAATTCAAATTCAACAACCATATGAATTATATATATCATCTATATCAGTGATGACAATATCACCGATATTCGGAAATATCGCAATATTTTCGGGGAGACTAGATATCGCTGAGGAAATATCACGATATTTTGTCTCCCCGAAAATATCGCAATATTTCCGAAATATCGACGATATCTCGGGAAAATATCGTGCTACGATGCAAAATATCGCCGGGCTTAGAGAAAAATTCGCCGCCGCAGCTAGAAAAGGCCGATTTTGTTTTTTTTTTTCACTCATTTTGTTTTCTGATTGCTGGAGAAGAAAGGGGAGAGCATTGTGCTTGCTACCAAGGAGGAGTCAAGGGTTGAATAGCCATTATAGCCACCAACAACGAATATTTTGTTGATAAAAGATTGAAGAATAGTGAGACAATCTTCATTTCTTCCATTAACAGGTATGTTCAAATAAACCCCTATGTTAATGAATTTTTTGATTTTTTTAGGGTTATTCTTGCTTGCCTATTTTCCTACAAACATTTTGCTTGTTTTTTTTTTCCATTTGCTATGATTTTCATGCCCATGAGCAAATGTAAGGGTTTTCTCCATATTTGGACAACAAACTCCAATTTTTTTTTAAACTTTCAAATGCACCCTCTTATTGTCATTTATGATTTTTCATTGAATTCACATTGCAAATAATGTAGCAAAAAAATTATTTTGTAAAATGAGGTGGTTATTACTTATTAATTCCATTTTTTTTTTTGTGCCCTAGGTTTGAGTTAGCTCACTACAAAATTCAAATATGCCAAAAGCCTTGGACCCATTTTGGGAGTATGGGGAGCCTGATGGTGGGACAAATCAGGCATATCTATCATGCAAATTGTGTGGGACCAGGATGACAGGAGGGGTTACACGATTGAAATATGTTAAGTTATGGTATGTTCTATGCTTATAACAGTTTACTTATTTTTCTTATTATATTCCACCGATTAGCAATCACATGTACATAAAGTAAAGTGCAGATAGAACATTAAACGATCGACAGAAAACAAGCCAAGACAAGAGACACAAGATGTGGCGGCTAGCCAGGGACAAACCCCACAATGTGTGGGGAAACCCTTTGATCAAATCTTCTTTTATCTTCAATAATTCAGCAGAGAGAAATAGTACAATAAATCTGATTCATATCAGCATTAGCAAACCCTAGATCAGTAGCATCAACATTAGCGGCTTCATTATCAAACTAGGGCAGACCATATCTCACAAACCGACAGTCGGATTGACTTCATTCCACCACCAAAAGTTTCGGCTTCCAGAGGAGGTTCAGATGGACCTACAGCGCAGTTCAGATGAGGAGATCTTCTAGGCCACGCAAGTCAATCTTTACTTCTGCAGTTGCAGCTTCAGTTTCAGCAGTTTCCAGCTTTAAACTAGGGCAATCGATATCTTGCAAACCGTTCGTCGGATTGACTTCATTCCACCACCAAAAGTTGCGGCTTTCAAAGGAGGTTCAGATGAACCTACAGCGCAGTTCCAAAGAGGAGATCTTCTAGGCCACGCAAGTCAATCTTTACTTCTGCAGTTGCAGCTTCAAATTCAACAGCTTCCGGCTTCACATGTGTGAGAGAGAGAGACCCATTTCAGCGCAGTAGAGAAGAGACTCATATTTGCGCAGTAGAGAGAGAGAGATGTGATGAGATAAGTGAGTCCAAATGAGGAAAAGTCCTCTTATATTTATACACAACGTTGGTGGGTGAATAGATGCGACTGTTGGGCTTCTGAGCCTACATAAATAAATTCATATCTCCATGAATACTTATCGGAATTGGATGATCTTTATATCAATCCTACACCTCTCGACGAGAGGAATCTAATAAAAATATTATTAGCCATGAATAAGATGACCCACATGAAGTTTTGCCCTGGTTGCCAAATTTAACAAAATACCATCTGGCTAAACTCACTGGACATGATGTTGGGATTTGTACAGTTTCTAGTCCGGAGCTTATAAAAAAAGCTCTTGAGGCAATTGATGAAAAAGACATAAAGAAGGAAGAGACAGAAAGAAACAAGGTTGAACGTGCAGGTAGATCTTTCAGGATATCTTCTTCTGATTTTGATGCTGAGGGTAGTGGGAGGGGCTCCACAACATCACCTGCTACTGCTAGTGCGAGGTCATCATTTTTGTTCCACGAACAGGACATGGAGCACAACCTGGCATAAAATCAATTGTTAAAGAAAAGGAGAAGCAGGTAGAGTCATGGGGAGGTGTCTTTTCTGGAGCGACTTACCTCTCAGCATCACCAAAACCAATCCATTTTGGCAGCCAATGTGTGATGCTATTGTTGTTGTGGGCCCAAGGTACAAAAGTGCTACATATGAGGAGTTGCAGGGGCCAATCTTCAAGCAGAAAAGCAGGACATCAACTCTAGATTAGCGGAGTTGAAAAAAACATGCGAAGTTTCTCGATGCACAGTGATGTCTGATGGTTGGACAGATAGGAAGGGTAAGACCCTGCTAAATTTCTTGGTACATTGTCCTAAAGGTACCATGTTTATTAAATCAGTGGAAGCATCAGAACATATCAAAGATGCAGCAATGATATGTGAGTTGTTAGATGGGTTCATTCGAGAGATTGGTGTGCAGAATGTGGTGCAAGTCATAATAGACAATGCGGCTAATTATGTGTTTGTCAACAAGCTGCTTATGGAGAGGAATCGCATATTGTTCTAGACTCCATGTGCAACACATTGTCTCGATTTGTTCCTTGAGGATATGGGGAAACTCTCCTTCATCAAGGAGGTGGTTAATATGGCTAGGAGCGTCCCCAAGTTTATTTATAACCATGCTTTTGTTATTAGCCTCATGAGGAGGTTCACTAGAAACAAGGAGTTGTGGTGTCCTGTGATCACACGTTTTGCCACAAACTTTATTACTCTTCAGTCTTTGCTTCAATGTCAGTTCTAGTTGAAGCAAATGTTTGTGTCTAATGACTGGTGTAATTGTAGATTGTTAAAATTGGCAACTAGGGCCAAAATCCATGTGGGTCATCTTATTAATGGACGCTGATATTTTTCTTGGATCGCTGTCATCGAGAGGTGTAGGATTGATCTAAAGATCATCCAATTTCGATAAGTATTCATGGAGATATGAATTTATTTGTGTTATGGGACAATTCGTCAAGGTCAGCCAGCAACCAAATAAACCCCACTTGTGCTCAACGTTTCAGTATAAATAGAGGTGGCCTTCAAGTCATTTCAACACACTTGGGATCTCTTCCTCTCTACTTGTCTTTGGGTTTTAGTAGGACGAGAGATCCTAAGGGATAACGCTGCCCTAATCCAGAGGGCAGAAGCCGGAACAGTCGGAATTGCTGGAACTGCCGGAATTGTCGCGAAAAGCCAGAACTGCCCGAACTGTCGGGAATAACAGGAATTGGCAGAACGGCTGGAACTGTCAGGAATAGTTGGAATTGTCGGAACTGCTGGAACTGTTGGGAAAAGTCGGAACTGTCGGAAACTGCCGAAACAGCCGGGAAAGCTGACGCAGAGGGCAAAAGCCGAAACTACTGGAACTGCTGGGAATAGCTGGAATAACCAGAATTGTTGGAACTGCCGGAATTGTCGGGAACAGCTGGAATTGCCGAAACTGCCAGAACTACCGGGAAAAGCCAGAACTGCCGGAACTACCAGGAATAGCCGGAACTGTCGGAATTGCTGGGAATAGCAGGAATAGCCAGAATAGCCGGAATTGCTGGAACTGTCGGAACTGCCAGGAACTACCGGAACTGCCAGGAATTGTCGGAACAAGCAGGAAAGCTGACGCAGAGGGCAGAAGTCGAAACTGCCGGGAACAGCGGGAATTGCCGAAACTGCCGAGAACAACTGGAATTGCCGGAACTGCCGAAACTGCTAAGAACTGCCGGAACTACTGGGAACAGCCAGAACTGCTAGAACTGCCAGGAACTACGAAAACAGCCAGAGCATCTGTCTCTGAAGGAGAGCAGCATGCAAGGGACAACTAACTAACATTGGGACAGTTGTATGGTACTTAGCAGCAAATACACCAAGCATGCTAGGGACAACAAGCAAGCAAGATGCAGCCAGCACATAGGTCAGTATGGCAACATGGTGCAGCAATGACACATAATGCAGTACAATGATGGGTACAGTCATGATTAATGAAGCATGATGAGATGCAGCATAGTGATGATGGGTGCGGCATGGTGCAACACGGTGAGGTGCAGCATGACAACGAAATGCAGCACAACGATAGGTGGAGTCACCTTGGAGAATCAGTTGAAGCAACATGTCTTCAACTGATCTCATGTATCATCTTCTTAGAGATGATCTATGCTCTTATCTAGATAGGTCAAAGTGTTTACTTCTGTTGTAAACGTACTATCTCTCTCTCTCTGTTGAACTATTGAAGAACATATAAGAAGAATTGATCAAGGGTTTCCCCACATTGGGGTTTGTCCCTGGCTAGCACCACATCTTATCTCCTCTTGTCTTGGCTTGTCTTTAGCGATTTTTGTTTATGTTCTATTTGCAGTTTACTTTAATGCTGATGTGATTGCTAATCTGGAAAAGATATTGAGCTAACTGTGAAAATTGAAATAAATTGCTCTAAGCATAGAACATACCTAAAATTAAAATGGTATGAGAGCTGAGGTGAAGACAATTGCCCAAGAAAGAGTGAAAGAGCAATCACCGAAGACAATTGGGAAAGGACAAAAGGATCAATGGATTCCTCATCCCTCTTCAAATTCACCGAGGGTGAAGTCGAAGCAAAGAATATTATCAGAATGGCGCAGCGGAAGTTTCTGATGGCCTACCTAAAGATCACTTCATTGGGAAGTTTGGATCTAAGGGTGGAAGGAAAAGAAAATGCCTTGGTTGTAATAAGTTCGGCCATTATGCGAAGGAGTGTCTGAATGGCATAGACACATCTCTTGATGAAGATAACAGTCATTCCAGGGACATCTTCAATGATCAAACGAATGATAGGTAATGCAGGTCATCAAGGAAATGGCTGACTCTTCAAAGAAAGCAAGGAACCCCAGGTATGAAGAATCAAATGTTGTTTTTGATAAGATAAAGAAGCGTTATTTTGTGTTGACCCTCTCCTTCAGATTCTTTGGGAATCTGGCTTATTGATTGTAATGCTTCAAGGCACTTCATCGGATAGAAGTGTGCACTCTCTAATTTGGTAAAGACAGAAACAACCGTGGGATTATACATGGAGTCGATAACACCTATCCCGGAAAGGGTGTAGGGAATGTTACCCCTCAATTGAATGAGGGTAACTCGATTCATTTACAGAATCTCTTTTATGTACCTGATCACAAGAAGAACTTGGTGTCCATTTCGGCAATGGAAGTCAAAGGTTACAGGTTGGTACTCATCGATGGAAAGGTACGTGTTTGAAAATAGAATTTTCAAAAATGTTTTTGAGTTCAGGGTTGTATCAAGTTGCAGGAAGTCCATTGCGGACCATGTCCATTAACACATAGCACCGGAGGTCTATGAGTCAGATGGTGGCATGGATGCCTGAATTCAAAAAGAGCATGAAAGTACATGTTTGAGATGTACCAAAGGAAAATCTTATAAGGGGACCATTCCCCTCATGCAGCAGGTCCATAGGTTTGGAACAACCCGAGGAGAATGAGATTCATGATCGGGAATCTCATGTATACAGGTGGAAGAAATCCCTCTATGGCTTGAAGCAAAACACCCCGGGCATAGTATGAGAGGATTGATAGCTGTCGGATGAAGCTGAGATTCACTAGGAGTGAAACCGATCCAAACCATTACCCGAAGGTTGTGGATGATAGACCTCTCATACCGGCACCTTATGAGGACGACCTATTTCTGACAGGTGCAAACCCTCTCATTTGCAAAAGTAAGAGGGAGTTGGATTCCAGATGTGGAATGATAAACTGCAAGCCTGCGACTACCTCGAGAATCTTAACTTTCAGAAGTTATATGGTAGTGATGTCGGACCAGATTTGGGAAATGCCTCTGAGTTTCATAAACTCATTCACGTTGATGTTCTTGGTGAACTTCCATCCAGACATATGTTTTGCAGTTAGCATGGTGAGCTCATACTTGGTTGAGCCTCACTGGATTGGTGCCAGGAATCTTCTGAGATATCTTTGGGGCACAATCTCTCATGGATTGAGATACATTGCAAAAATATGAAACTGCATGATTATTCGAACGCTGACTGGGCAGGGAGTGTGGAGGATCACTAGAGCACTTCTCAGTGCTGGTTCTCTTTGGATTCTGCTTCGATATCATGGATGAGCAGGAAGCAGAAGTCGGTTGCTATAAGCACCGCCAAGACCGAATACATAGCTATGAGTATGATCTCGTGTGAAGTTGCATGGTTGCAGAAGCTCTTAAGTGAGTTGTTTGTACACATGATGAATACCACTGTGATTCTTTGTGACAACCAGAGGGGGGATTTGATTATTGAGGAATCCTGTATACGATGATTGCTCCAGCAGATACACATCAGGTATTGCCTTATCTGGGATATGGTAAGTCGATGAGCGACGAGGCTCCATCACATTAAGACTGATGTACAGGTCGTAGACATTTTGTCAAAACCCCGGGGAAAGGTCAAATTTGTGACTTTCCCGAACGACTTGGAGTCGTTGAGAGACCTTCTTATAAGGGTCATGCATTTTGCATGCATTGAGCTCTGGGAGCTCTGGGGGCTTGGGGTACTTACTGGAGCAACATACAACCATAGGGCGACTCACCCTCCCATGGTGGTGTGCTATGTGCAGGATGATTAGTTCTCCTGTGGGTCGGGATGATTAGTTCTCCCGTGGAAACTGTGGAACAGGATGATTAATTCTCTTGTGGGCCGGGATGATTAGTTCTCCCATGGCCACTGTGAAACAGGATGATTAGTTCTCCTGTGGGTCGGGATGATTAGTTCTCCCGTGGCAACTGTGGAACAAGATGATTAGTTCTCCTGTGGGCCGGGATGATTAGTTCTCCCATGGCAACTGTGGAACATGATGATTAGTTCTCCTGTGGGTTGGGATGATTAGTTCTCCTGTGGCAACTGTGAAACAAGATGATTAGTTCTCCTGTGGACCGGGATGATTAGTTCTCTCGTGGCAACTGTGAAACAGGATGATTAGTTCTCCTGTGGGTCGGGATGATTAGTTCTCCTGTGGTGACTTTGGGGCGAGATGATTCGTTCTCCTGTGGACAGGATGATTAGTTCTCCTGTCGAAGCATCCTACCCATGCAGTCTGGGACTCATGGGAAGTACCTCTCATCTGATCAATAAGCAGGGAAATGGGGTTAGGGACCGTAGTAGTACAATCGATGGACGCATCGATGTATCTACCGTACTCCCTATGCTAGGATGACCTCCATTGCTCTGGGATCAATGAAACTGATCTGGGATCAGTATGAGTGGTTTGCGACACTCTCTTGTGATATTGATCTGGGATCAATAAAACTGACTTCGGGCCAGTAAGAGTGATGTGACACACTCTCTTGAGATGAAATTGACTTCGGGTCAGTAGAGAATGGTATAAGACATTCTCGATCAATTCTTCTTCTTCATGGTTCAGCAGAGTAGAGCAGAGCAAAGCGGAGCTCAGCAGAATAGAGCAGAGCAGTGCAGGGCACTGATGGTAGAGATAGTACAGTCGAACATATGGATCAGCGGATGGAGTTCTCCCTAGTTGAGAGGGACTGTTAAAATTGGCAACTAGGGCCAAACTCCATGTGGGTCATCTTATTAATGGAAGCTGATATTTTTCTTGGATCCCTCTCATCGAGAGGTGTAGGATTGATCTAAAGATCATCTGATTCCGATAAGTATTCATGGAGATATGAATTTATTTGTGTTATGGGACAATTCGTCAAGGTCGGCCAGCAACCAAATAAACCCCACTTGTGCTCAACGTTTTAGTATAAATAGAGGTGGCCTTCAAGTCATTTCAACACACTTGGGATCTCTTCCTCTCTACTTGTCTTTGGGTTTTAGTAGGAGGAGAGATCCTAAGGGATAACACTGCCCTGATCCAGAGGGCAAAAGCCAGAATATCGGGAATTGCTGGAACTGCCGGAATTGCCGGGAAAAGATGGAACTACCGGAACTGCCAAGAACAGCCAGAACTGCCAGAACTGCCGAGAACAGCAAGAATTACCGGAACTGTCGGGAATAGATGGAATTGCCGGAACTGCTGAAACTGCCGGAAAAAGCCGGAACTACCGGAACTATCGGGAATAGCCAAAACTACCGGAACTGCTGGGAAAGCTGACGCAAAGGGAAAAATCCGGAACTGTCAGAACTGCTTGGAATAGCCAGAATAGCCGGAATTGCTGGAATAGCCGGAATTGTTGGAACTGCCGAAACTGTCGGGAACAGCCGGAATTGCCGGAACTGTCAGGAAAAGTCAGAACTGCCAGGAACTGCCGGAATTGCTGGGAAAGCTGACACAGAGGGCAAAAGCCGGAACTGCCGAAACTGCTGGGAATAGTCGGAATAGCCGGAATTGTTGGAACTGCCGGGAACAGCCGGAATTGTCGGAACTGCCGGGAACAGCCAGAATTGCCGGAACTGCCGGGAACAGCTGGAATTGCCGGAACTGTCGGGAACAGCCAGAAGTGTCGGAACTGCCAAGAACTGCCGGAACAGCCAGAGCATCTATCTCCAAAGGAAAGCAGCATACAAGGGACAACTAACTAACATTGGGACAGTTGTATGGTACTTAGTAGCAAATACACCAAGCATGCAATGTTACAGCTAGCATGCAAGGGACAACTAGCATGCAACAGCAAGCATGCAAAGGACAACAAAGCATGTTAGGGACAACAAGCAAGCTAGAGACAACAAGCAAGCTAGAGACAACAAGTAAGCAAGATGCAGCTAGCACATAGGTCAGTATGGCAACATGGTGCAGCAATGGCACATAATGCAGTACAGTGATGGGTACAGTCATGATTAATGAAGCATGATGAGATGCAACATAGTGATGATGGGTGCAGCACAGTGAGGTGCAGCATGATGACGAAATGCAGCACAACGACTAGTGAAGGAGTCACGTTGGAGAATCAGTTGAAGCAACATGTCTTCAACTAATCTCATGTATCATCTTCTTAGAAATGATCTATTCTCTTATCTAGATAAGTCAAAGTGTTGACTTCTGTTGTAAACGTACTATCTCTCTCTCTCTCTACTGAACTATTGAAGAACATATAAGAAGAATTGATCAAGGGTTTCCCCACATTGGGGTTTGTCCCTGGCTAGCACCACATCTTGTGTCCTCTTGTCTTGGCTTGTCTTCTGCGATTTATGTTTATGTTCTATCTGCAGTTTACTTTAATGTTGATGTGATTGCTAATCTGGAAAAGATATTGAGCTAACTGTGAAAATTGAAATAAATTGCTCTAAGCATAGAACATACCTAAAATTAACATAGATACAGCAGGAGACAAGACGGGAGAGCAATTGCAAAAATGGTGTACTCTGACACGTTTTGGCATGGAGTAGAAGAAGCATGCTCAGTTAGTGAACCTATAGTAAAGGTTCTGAGATTGGTAGATGGGGAGAAGCCTACATGGTTTATTTATATGAGGCCATGGATAGGGCCAAGGAGGCCATTCGTTCTTATTATGTAGACAAGGGTTTTGCTGGCCTTGATAGGCATATGATGTTATGGGATGTGATTGATAGTCGATGGATAGGGATGTTTCATTGACCCATTCATGCAGCAACACTCTTCCTCAACCCCACATTTTCATACAAATGCGGCTTTGATTATGATGGCGAGGTGATGGAAGGGCTCCGTTCCTGTATTCATAGGATGGTGTCTGATCCTGAGCTTCGTTGCAAAATCAACTGCAAGATACAGTTTTATTGGGATTGTGTTGGCCTATTTGGCTTTGATGATGCTACTAGGGAAAGGACCCTCTTCATGCCACGTAAGTGACAAGTCATCACTCATTAGAAATTAGAATTTTCAATTTAGAATTTCCTTACTTATAATTCTAGTTTTTTAAATTCAATTATGTAACTTTTATTTGAAAGTTTAATTATTTTTTAAGTTTTTGAATTTTTTATTTCTTTACTTTGTTGTAGATATTTGGTGGCGAAGCTATGGTGCAAGGGCACCAAATTTGCAGAAATTGGCCATAAGAATCTTGAGTCAAACATGTAGCTCTACAGGGTGTGAACGCAATTGGAGTGTATTTGAGAAAATACACGCAAAAAAGTGCAACAGGTATCACTTTGAGCTCTAACCTTCAGTTCAGCAATTACACTTATTGTAATTTTTAATTTTTAATTTATGACCTTCAAGTGTCAAGAGTTCGCACGCCTCAATGATTTAGTGTATGTACATTACAATATCCGATTTCGAGTGAGGCAAATAGAAGCACAATGGATCCAGATGCCATTTCCTTAGACAATATTGATGTATTGTCTCAGTGGAGGGTGGAGTCTGAGGAGCCCATCTTGGAGGAGTCACCTTCATGGTTAGAGCCAGATGATCCATTAGAACAGGGGCAGCAAGAGGAGGACTCGGAGGAGGAGCAGGAGCAGAAGGAGGAGGAGGAGGAGGAGAAGGACACTGTGGGAGCATCAGCATCAACACCATCTGCTATAGATATAAGAGAGCACAGCTCCATACCTAGCACTCATTATTTGACATTAGGTGAAGAGGCAGGGCTAGGGCCTTCTACTACTAGGGGCAGGCCTGGCAAACAACTCATCATGTTTTCCTGTAAAAGGGGAAAAGGGCAGTGATTTCAGATAGATAGCTGCTAGTTTTATTTGTTTTTCTACATATAGCTCATGATGATGAGATACTTTTATATATGTGATGTTATTTTGTATTGGTTCTCCACATTTGAGTCCTTGATTGGACAATTATCAGGGATTAGTAGGATTTCGTATCGCCTTTGATGTATCATTTGTATTTGACATCATATATATCAGTGCTTTCTTCACATTTATGTGCCAATGAGTTTATTTCATGTTGTTATTGCTTTATATGTTTAAAAATCTGAAGAAAAAAAAATGAATATATTATGCATTTTTATGCTAGCCGATATTTGCCGATATTGCTGATAAGATGTTTTCTGGACCCTCGTCGATATTTTGCCGATATTGATATTTTCAACACTGATCTATATTATTAATTTATTAAATAGAAAATGTATTACATATACCAAAACATTTTTAATATATAATACTTTATATTATACACAAATATATATTATACATAAATATATTAAACTTTTTAACATCTATTAATTAATAGTAATATTTTACATATATAATCTATTTATAAAAAAATCATTAATTTATAATTATATATGACGCAGATGACCTTATTCTGATTGCTAAATCTACTCTTGGTTTGCAAGAGCACTTACTTTCTCTTGAGAATTTTTGTAGAAGGGTGGGGATGCAAGTCAATATTAACAAAACGAAAGTAGTGGTTTTCTCTAACAAAAGAAAGCATAACCAGCATAAGTTCTACTTTGAAGGCAGCATTCTGGAAAAAGTTGCGGATTACAAATACCTCGGAATTGACTTCAACAGAAATCTAAGTTGGGATGGTTGTAGAAAGAAAAGAACTTTGGGGGGTTGGAAAGCATTTTATGCTTTTCAAAATAGGTGTAGAGAGGCAGAGTTATGGGACTAGAAAACCACTCTAACTCTTTTTGGGCTTTTAGTGATTCTGGTGATTCTCTATGGTTGTGAACTGTGGGCCAATAGTACATCCGACATGCAATGGAAACAAATTGAGAAACTTCAGAAGCGTTCAAATTCAAAATTAAAAGTGTAGTTTCTTATGCTATCTTGTTAAGTGAAACAGGGGTTGCTCCTATTGAAGCAATTGCTATGGTGTGAGTCATAAGGTATTTAAAAAAAATTGAGCAAATGGAAGAGGGAAGATGGCCTAAGGTTGTGTTTAATGACATATTGTGCAAAAGAAAGAAGACTTGGATGCGGCAAAATAACAAATGGTTTAGTAAATGGGGTATTTTCTTGAGCATGTGTCCCATAAATAGTAAAGAGATAAAAGCTTTTGTTATGGATAAGTTCCACAAACGTACTTGGGAGAAGGAGCTAGGGAGAAAGAAAAAGTACTATATTGAAGAGTTTAATCCCACTCATAATCATCAACAAAAAGTGTACATAGGGGTCAATATTTCTTGGAGAGCCAAAATTCTTATTGCTTAATTAAGGACTAATTCTCATCAACTCCGTTGTGAAACAGGGCACTAAAAAAGGCCAAAAGAAGTGTGGGAGGAAAGAGTATGTATTTTTTGCACTTCCGGAAAAGTGGAAACAAAATAGCATTTCATTTTAGAATGCCAGGCCTTCAAAGACAGCAGGGAAGTTATGCAGATATTCTGGCAGCTAGCTCTTGGGATAATCTATTCAATGAGGGGTTTGTCGAGAAGCTGGGAGCGTTTATTGTGAGACTTCACAGGAAAAGGACCGAATACAAGAGCCAGATGGAGAAGCAATCTGTCCCATAGGCTATCTTTAGCCTCGTGGACATTAAAATAATTTCTTCTTCTTCTTCTTCTTCTCAATATATATATATATATATATATATATATATAAAGACTTTAAATTACATAATATATTAAAAACTTTATAACATGCTATAATAATATTTAAGACAATGTATATTATCATGTACCTAAGACCTACGACTATCTAATCTAATTATCAGTGGAAGGGGGAAGGAATACTCACTCATGCGTAACAACCACCATCCAAGCGTCACAGGAGGAAGCACTAGTCACACACGCAAAACAACCACCATCATGTTATCACAAACCAAACAACTTCTACCCATCGCCATCGCTATCACCATTTCCTTTCCTATTGAGATGGAAAGGAATAAATACAATAATGTTTTTGTTATTTAGTAGTCTGTTAGGACCTAGGAGGAAAAGCAATTTACATGTCAAAGTTAGTAGCAGTCGAGATGGGAGAGAATTTATCCGTTTTTGGCAAGCGATTCACATGTTGACCGAGGAGGTAGGGAAAAATGGGAAAAAAACTAGAGTTAAAAGATTTTTACCCTTTGACCCTTTATTGCATAGAAATGACAGTGAATTTCTCACGTGAATTTGAACGAATTTCATATTTTTTTTAAGTTCACTGGATTTTGAACATGAAGGTTCAAAATTAGCTAACCCTGTGACATAGGCTAGCAGCCCTCGACATTCACTCCTTGATGATGACATGTCATGTGTCTCCACCATCTGCAACAGCCACATACCTCTCGCCATCGGGCATTTCCTCTGGGATGAAGGTGGGCTGCTATTCAAAAGGTACCTTGATTATTTTGCAACTAGGTGTTTACCCTTTGTTTTGGACTTTAGCATGGATAAAGGCGTGATGGAGGATTAACCGAGCTTGACTATAAATTTGTTCTCACCTTACCAGGGGGTTAATCTTTAGCCCTAGTCCAATGGGACCTCTCTTGAGGCCTTAAGGTTATAGGAGGGGCACTACTTGTTGGAAATACTGGGGGGGGTGAATCAGTGTTTCTTTTCAATTGTTACTTTTACCAGTTAGCTCACTTATATTTAGAACACAAAATGAACAATAAGAATAAATGCTTTTATTAATTTCTTCTTTACAATAAATCAAGTACAACATATATAGGGCTCCAACCCTAGATGAAGACACCGATCTTCAATCTCCCAGGCTCTAACCTGTATTTGCCAAGCACCGACCTGGACTTCCAAGGCTCCAACCTTGTCAATTTTGAGGCACCAACCTCAAGGGCTCCAACAACAATCGCTTTTACAAAAAGATTTTACATAGACACTGGGAGAAAAAACTTGAGACCTTTCTCTGAGACTTTTTGACACCCTGGAGGACTTCCTTCCTTAACTGCGTCATCCTGCTTGGCTCTGCGCTGCTCCGTCCTTCACTGCGTCATCCACTGCATCCCTGATCTGCATCTCCCTCTGCGCTGTCTCTCAGAGCTCCTACATCACCCTTTCTGAGCAACCTGATTGCTGCTAGTCACCCCTTCTTCCTCCCCCCTACAACTCTCCATCTGAAATCGATTTTTCTTCCTCTCTGAGAAAATCGATTTTCCTTGGGATACTGAGTATCTGTTGGTGTATCTCCAATGACCCTCAAGTCTTCTCTTATACTTTTCCTGTTGATGAATCAACGGCCGAGATTAAGTCCCTAATCAACGGCTAATATTAAAATAGACTTGATCCTCGTCTCTTAGAAGCTTCTCATCCTTAATACCCATTAATATTTTTATTTTCCTAAGCTTAGACTTAGGAACCCATTAAAAATATTAATTATTTTAATAACTCCTAATCCGGATGGAATTTTCCAAAACAATTTCTGGGTTTTGGAGATCTCATGTGCTTTAGCCTCTCCACCAATTTTCATGGCTAGAGCACATCCGATGCTACCCCAAATCAACATCAACCACGGCAACTACAGCAGCTGCGACCACGACAACTATGGCAGCTTTGACGAAGGCAACTACGATAGCTTCGACCACGACAACTACAGTAGCTTCGTCATCGGCAACTATGGCAACTTCTCTGCTCCTAGCGCGAACCTGTGGGAGACTATTTAACCCAAGAATAATTCCACAAACTTGTCTTCCTTGCTTTTCTAGGTTGTAGTTGCTTCTCTACCTCTTGTCTTGTCTCCACCAAAAACTTTGAGCTTGAATGGACGAATTTAGGTTTATATTTATAGTGGTTTTTCCATATTCTGAAGGGACACGTCTCTTTGCCAAGGATTATGAGCCTACTCAAGTCGCCTTGGACAATTTGAAAATTTTCGACATATGCTGATTTCAAAAATTGATTTCTCTTCAACAGTAAAGAATTTGGGGGCGTGTAATAGCTCGTTAGAAAGAGGAAAAAATCCTCTACACTCCTATGCCAATCCCATCCTTTAATAGGGTCATTTTACCACCAATAAAATTATTTTTGTGAGACTGTCATTATTATTTTATTGATGAAAGCCATTAGGATTTTAATTTTAGGCATCCAATGTTTAGGGCTCCTTATTTATAGAATTAGGTCATCAAGTTGATTAGGAATAGGGCTCCTTTAAATGTATCATGGGCATCAACAAGATTAGGGTTCCTTTTCAATATGTATTCATGGCCATCTTCATTTAAGGCTCCATCATCAATGATCTAATGCTTTTCATGGACATTAGGGCAAGGACTTCTTCATTAAGATTAGGGCTTCATACACATAGGCTTCCATTCATGTATCTTAAGGGCATCATAAGTATTAGGACTTGCATCAATGTGTTAGGGCTAAGGCATATTCTAGAGTATTATGGGCATTTAAATCATGCATCACCAATATAGGGCATCAATGTGCTTAGGGTTGTCATTTAGGTAGGGCAACATCATGAAAGGGTTTTAGGCATGTATCACAAGAAATATTTTCTATCTCCAACAATGCCATATTGACATCAATGACAACCTTGACCAACGGTCTCCCCCTTTGACATCAATGGAAAACGGGGTGCCCAAGTACTCCCCCTATTAAGATGCTTCTCTTCATCATATTTTCTTCATCAATAATAGTTCTTCATAGGTATATTACTCCCCCTGTCATGATGCTCTTCCTTTTGGTGATGAGGTCCATCATAGATGTGTATACATGTGATGAACCAACTCCCCCTATCTGCATAAACTCCTCTACCTCAAGAAAGATTACTTGCTTAGCGATCAAATGGAAGAAATCTTCAACAATAGTCCATTGGATGAGTAAGGTATCATGTTCTTCAATGGAGTTGCTCCGGAGACATGATCTATCAAAGGATGATTGTCCATGAGTGACTCATCAAGGATTTCATACGGCCCTTTCACGGATAGCTTCTGCAAGAATGATGCCAAGCTCCCCCTAACTATATGCATGGTCTCCCTTTTGGCAGAATTTCATCATCAAACACTTGGGATATCACATCTTGATGTCTTCATCAAATCAACAACACATGTTGTTGGCTAGAGTGTCCAAGTGACTTTCGGATCCAATTTGCTTCTTTCTCCATATTTTTGTAATTTTCTTTTTTGGCTTGGTTGTCATGATTCTAGCTTGTGTAGGGACCCAATTCAAGTTACAATCACGTGCCATATGTCCAATGTTATGGAAATTGAAGCACTCCATCTTGTTTATGAATGAGTAATCATGACTTCTTCTTGCAAAATTGCTTCTAGGAGATTGACGGGGACCATTATATTTGTCTTTGTGATATGCCCTACAATCTTTTTCCATGTGCCCAAAGTTTGTACAAGAATAACAATAACCAAGAAATATACTTTGGTACTTCGGAGATGAAGATTTCCTTGATGTACTTCTGAAGTATTTTTTCCTTTGGATTCTTTGATGATATTCATTACCTTTTGTATTCTTGACTCCATCTGGAAATCTCCTTGGAGTAGGATTTCTTCCATAGTTGTCGTGACTCTTCTCCTTGCCTTTGTTGGAATTGGGATCATCAACATTTCTTTCTAGCTTCCTCACATCCTTGATGTTTGAAGCATTATCATTCTTGCTTGAGGATTCACCTGCATAGCCAAGACCTGATTTATCAAGGGGAGACCTTTGATGACGTAAGATGTCATCTAGGGTTTGAGAACTTTTCAAGTTCTTATTCAGCAAGTCAACTTCCTTTATAAGAAAGACAATTTCTTCCTTCACTTTCTTACATTCTTCATCCCTCTTTGATAGAATGATCTCCATTTCTTCCTTCATCTGGGTTGCTTCACATGATTGGGCCTTAAGAGAAGTGATTTCTAATCTTAACTTGGTGATGTCATCATCATTTTCTTCCAGTTGGCACATCATGGTGTTTCTCTCCTTTTCTGCTTCATCAACTTGTCCTTCTATGAATGTCAAAGCTTCCATCACCTTCTCAACTCCTTAAGCTTGATTCCTTGCTTCTTCCAGTTGAGATCTAAGAGAGGAGACCTCTTCCTTGTATTGATCAATCTTTGCTTCAAGTTTGTTCAAGTTCTTGTGTCTTTGTTCAAGGTCACTTAACAAAGTTTCTTCCCTTTTCTTTGCCTTATCCAATTGATTTGTCATGGATATGACTTCTTCATGATGCTTTCTTTTGTTTTGATGAAATTCCTCCTTAAGTTTGGTGAGCTCCTCATCTCTTTCTTGTACTTGAAGCTTGAAAATGTCAACTTCCTTCCTTGTCTTGTCTTGGTCACCATCTTGCACTTTCTTCTTAAGTTCCTCATTTTCTTTTTTCAAATTGTTAATCTCTTCCATGGAAGCTATAAGTTTAGTCAGGAGATCTTCTTCAAAGTCTTCTTTGCTTTCTTCTTCTTCTAGATATTCTTTGGCCTTGATGTCATCATTCATATTTTCAACTTCCTTGATGGGTTCTGTATTTCCTTCTTGCTTTCCATCATCTTCTTGACTAGAGATCATGGTCAATGCTCCTTTTGAGTGAAGGTCATGAAGTTTGTCCCATATATCTTTCGCTGAGGAACATTTTTCCAAATTGGCCTTTATAGAATTTGGTAGCCCATTCAAAATTGTCTTCATTGCTCTTGTATTGTACTCCTTGGATTCACCATCCATCATGCTATCAATAATCACTGATTCCCATACTCCAACACCTTGAACCATTAAGAAAATTCTCATTCTTACCTTCCATGCATCAAAGTTTTCATTGAACACCGGAATTTTCTCAATTTGATTGTCTTCAGTTTTCATGGTTGAGGAAGAGACATCTTTAGGAGGATTGGAGGCTTTCTTCCTTGGCTTTGCCATTTCTGTTCTAAGGATCAACCTTCAAGCTGTTAGGCTTTGAGTGAAGGTAGTGGCTCTGAGGGGGTGAAGCAATATTTCTTTTCAATTGTTACTTTTACTAGTTAGATCGCTTATATTTAGAACACAAAATGAACAATAAAAATAAATGCTTTTATTAATATCTTCTTTACAATAAATCAAGTACAATATATATAGGGCTCCAACCCTAGATGAAGACACCGATCTTCAATCTCCCAGGCTCCAACCTATATTTGCCAAGCACCGACTTGGACTTCCAAGGCTCCAACCTTGTCAATTTTGAGGCACCAACCTCAAGGGCTCCAACCCTATATCTGGTTCAAGCTCCAACCTGGTTTCTTGAGGACTCCGATCCTCTAGGGCTCCAACCCTATCCTCCAAGGCACCAACCTTGTCTTTTCGAGGCTCCAACCTCTTGGGCTCCAACCCTTACTTTACTTCGTCAAGATGTATTTGGTTATACTTCACGGCTCCCAATGTCTTCTTCAACAAGCCTTGTCAATCTTCAGCTATGCCTTCCCTTAGTCTCCACATCACGTCATCAATGACAACCTTGTCTTCTTAGAAGGTATCGCCACTGCTCTTCATGTCACCCAAACAAAATCTCCAAGGTTACCTCATTATGGCTTCAATGCATCATGGTCTTCAATGATCTCCACAAATCTTCAATATGTTTCTCAGTGTTGATAATATCGCCGATATTTCGGCGAAAATCGTAAATATCGCGAGATTTTCATGCAAACGAAATTTCGGCTGGAATATATCGCGATATTTGCTGATTTTGAATTTATCGCGATATTCACGAGATTTCGGCGATATTTTGTTAAATAGCGCGAGACGACCATAAAAATCGCCGGCAGACTTTATAAAATGGGTTTAGGGTTTTCGTTTGACGTCAATGAGCCATTCGAACTTTCGTGAGAGCTGGAGACGCTGCGAACGGTGGCTGCGGAGGGTTTGATCTTTGAACTTTGGCTGCTGCGGAGGGTTTACAACTTTACAGGTATGCCGGATGCCCCAGCGTTATAATCAACAACGAATTCCATGCGGGATTGTTTGACGTCTGCCTTATGCGCTATACTATAACCGTTGTACAATACATTGCAGATGTGCTTGTAAATTTTCTTGTTTGTAGTAAACTGGATACCCTTAAGGCTTAAACAACCAGACACACCAGCATCAAAACTAGCCTTGCGTTTGTTCCACGGTCCACCTATTATTTGTTGCTGTTACAAAATTTTCTGGGGATTGTGAGCGTGTATTACAGCCGTATGTATCAAGTATAAAGTTTAAACTTTAAACACAACTTAATTCATCGTTTATATATATTCGCTTCAGTGGTCAGATCTGTCACGACTCACAGTTACCAAATTTGTTGCACACATAACGTATGCCCTAAGTTGATTGATATTTCTTCTAACTGCTTGAGCTTCTGTTGTATTTAACCGCATCTCATAAACCCACATCACTTTCATAGCAACAAATCTACACACTAATTTGCATATTACCCATATTTTAGAATGACAAAATTTGAAAATAATGCATGTATAAAAGTTTAAAACAGTGTAAATAAACAGACTCCAGAGTTCCTGAAAATAAACTAAGAGATCTAACCTGTGGGTTTTACAGTTTACTTGACATTGTTGCAACTAATTTTGTCTGTTGAGGTCTCTTCTTATGGATCATACTTTGAGTTTGAAGAATAATTTCTGAGTGAGTCTGGATAGCCATGATATGCAACCTCTAATGGTGAGAATGTAGTTCTGGGATGAAGTTATGAGAATTTTGGCAGTTGATTTGAATGTTTGGGATCTTCTTTACAGGCATTGGCACATTTTCTTTTAAGTTTTTCTTGGTTAAATGATAAATCTGAGGACATGGCATATGTGGTAGTATTATATTTTTTATTGTGTTCTTAAAAGTTAAAAAACATCTAAACACGGTAATACGGTATTGCTTTATTGAACTTAGTTCAAACTTCAAAGAAATAGTTCTCACCTTTTGACAGTTTCAATCTTTAGCAGATTCACTTTTTTTCCAAATCAATGGCGCTTGCTTTTGAGTCTATACAATGGTTCAAGAGCCACCATCTAACACTATTTTGGCTCAGCCGCTCAGATTCCTAACTTATTCCAAGACTGTCTACGACATATAGACTTAGCCTTTAGAATCTATCCTTACACTTTTAATTTTTAAAAGCTAGGCTATTAAAAATTTAATTTTCTTTCAAGACCTTTGGATTTTTCTTATAGAACTTTGTTAAAGTTTATTCCATTTGTCTTTGAAGAATGAGGATTTGATATTGAGACCTGCACCCATGGAATTTCGTAAATTCGTATTACTTATTAAGTTATTAAATTACTAATTCCAATTTTTTTTGGTGTTGTAGGTTTCCTTTTGAGTTAGCCCACTACAAAATACAAATATGCCAAAAAACTTGGACCCATTTTGGGAGTATGGGATCCCTGATGGTGGGACAAATCGTGCATATCTTTCATGCAAATTGTGTGGGGACAAGATGACAGGTGGGGTTACACGACTGAAATACCATCTTGCTAGACTCCCTGGACATGATGTTGGCATTTGTAAAGTTTCTAGTCCGGAGCTTATACGAAAAGCTCTTGAGGCAATTGAAGAAAAGGACAGAAAGAAGGAAGAGGCGGAAAGAAACAAAGCTGAACGTGCAGGTAGATCTTTTGGGATATCTTCTCCTGATTTTGATGTTCAGGGTAGTGGCCCTACTGGCCCTAGTGGGAGGGGCTCCACAACTGGCACACCATCACATGCTAGCGCTACTGCTAGTGTGAATGTGAGGTCATCATTTTTTGTTCCACGAACAGGAGCTGGAGCACAACCTGGCATAAAATCGCTTTATAAAAAAAAGGAGAAGGAAGAAGCAGATAGAGTCATGGGGAGGTGTATTTATTGGAGCGACTTACCTCTCAGCATCACAAAAACCAATCCATTTTGGCAACCAATGTGTGATGCTATTGCTGTTGTGGGCCCAGGGTACAAAAGTGCCACATATGAGGAGTTGCGGGGGCCAATTCTTCAAGCAGAAAAAGAGGACATCAACTCTAGATTGGCGGAGTTGAAACAGACATGGGAAGTCACTGGATGCACAGTGATGTCTGATGGTTGGACAGATAGGAAGGGTAGGACCCTTCTAAATTTCTTGGTACATTGTCCTAAAGGTACCATGTTTATTAAATCGTTGGATGCATCAGAACATATCAAAGATGCAGCAACGATATGTGAGTTGTTAGATGGGTTCATTCAGGAGATTGGTGTGCAGAATGTGGTGCAAGTCGTAACAGACAATGCAGCTAATTATGTGTCTGCCGGCAGAATGCTTATGGAGAGGCATCCCACATTGTTCTGGACTCCATGTGCAGCGCATTGTCTTGATTTGTTGCTTGAGGATATGGGGAAACTCTCCTTCATCAAGGAGGCAGTTGATATGGCTAGGAGCATCCCCAAGTTTATTTATAACCATGCTTTTGTTCTTAGCCTTATGAGGAGGTTCACTAGAAACAAGGAGTTGCGGCGTCCTGCCATCACACGTTTTGCCACAACCTTTATTACTCTTCAGTCTTTGCTTCGATGTCAGTACGAGTTGAAGCAAATGTTTGTGTCTAATGATTGGCGTGGTTGTAGATACAGCAAGAGACCTGATGGGAGAGCCATTGAAAAAATGGTGTACTCTGAGACATTTTGGCGTGGAGTACAAGAAGCATGTGCAGTTAGCGAACCTATAGTAAAGGTTCTTAGATTGGTGGATGGAGAGAAGCCTGCAATGCCTTATTTGTATGAGGGCATGGATAGGGCCAAGGAGGCCATTCGTTCCTATTATGCAGACAAGGGTTCTGCTGGCCTTAATAGGCAGATGATGTTATGGGATGTGATCGATAGTCGGTGGACAGGGATGCTTCATCGACCCATTCATGCAGCAGCACTCTTCCTCAACCCTGCATTTGCATACAAATGCAATTTTCGTTTTGATGGGGAGGTGATGGAAGGGCTCCATTCCTGTATTGAGAGGATGGTACCTGATTCTGAGCTTCGTCGCAAAATCAGCCGCGAGATACATAATTATCAGGATTGTGTTGGCCTATTTGGCTTTGATGATGCCATTAAGGAAAGGGCCCTCTTCATGCCACGTAAGTGACAAGTCATCACTCATTAGAAATTAGAAATTTGAATTTAATTATGTTTTAACTTTTAACTTTTAACTTTTAACTTTTTGAATTTTTTATTTCATTATTTTGTTGTAGATCTTTGGTGGCGAAGCTATGGTGCAAGGGTACCAAATTTGCAAAATTTGGCTATACGAATCTTGAGTCAAACATGTAGCTCTTCAGGGTGTGAGCGCAATTGGAGTGTATTTGAGAAAATACACGCCAAAAAGCGCAACAGGTATAACTTTGAACTCAAGCCTTCAGTTGAGCAATTACACTTATTGTAATTTTTAATTTTTAATTTATGACCTTCAAGTGTCAAGAGTCAAGAGTCAAGACTCATTACTTTTTTTGACACTCTTACAGGTTGGAGTTCGCACGCCTCAACGATTTGGTGTATGTGCATTACAACATCCGACTTCGAGTGAGGCAAATAGAATCACCAGTGGATCCAGATGCCATTTCCTTAGACAATATTGATGTATTGTCTCCGTGGAGGGTGGAGTCTCAGGAGCCCATATTGGAGGAGTCACCTTCATGGTTGGAGGAGCCAGTGGCAAATGATCCATTAGAGTAGGGGCAGCAAGAGGAGGACTCGGAGTCAGAGGAGCAGCAGCACTTAAAGGAGGAGCAGGAGGAGCTGGAGGAGGACACTGCGGGAGCATCAACATCAACACCGTCTGCTATAGATATAGGAGAGCATAGCTCCATGCCTATCACTCATTATTTGACATTAGGTGCAGAGGCAGTGTCAGGGCCTTCTACTACTAGGGGCAGGCCTGACAAACAACCCATCATGTTTTCCCGTAAAAGGGGGAGAGGGCAGTAGATAGATAGCTGCTAGTTTTATTTGTTATGCTACATGTAACTCATGATGATGAGATACTTTTATTATTATATGTGATGTTATTTTGTATTGGTTCTCCACATTTGAGTCCTTGAATGGACAATTATCAGGGATTAGCACGATTTGGTATCGCCTTTGATATATCATTTCTATTTGACATCATATATATCAGTGTTTTCTTCATATTTATGTGCCAATGTGTTTAAATTTTATTTCATGTTGTTATTGCTTTATATGTTTAAAAATCTGAAAAAAATGAATATATTATGCATTTTTTATGCTTGCTTTTGTTGTTTAAATTCTGAACATGAAGATGTTGCTTTAAAAATTAAAATAGTTTCTTGAGTGTTTGCTGGGCACTGTATAGTTATACTCATTTAATGCCAATTTTTTGTTTTTTTTGTGCCCTAGGTTTGAATTAGTTCACTACAAATGTCAAATATGCCAAAAACCTTGGACCCATTTTGGGAGTATGGGGAGGCTGTTGGTGGGGCAAATCAGGCATATATATCATGCAACTTGTGTGGGACCAAGATGTCAGGAGGGATTACACGATTGAAATACCATCTGGCTAAACTCTCTGCATATGATGCAGCAGATGTGATGCCTTGTATGGTTTCTAGTGCAGAGGTTATACAAAAAGCTCGTGAAGCAATTGCTGAACAAGACAGAAAGAAAGCTGCTAGGGAGAGGCCAATGGTCTCAGATAGATAGCTGCTAGTTTTATTTGTTTTGCAACTTTTGCTACATTTAAGTTTATAACTCATGATGATGAAATACTTTTTAACTTTTATATATGTGATGTTGTTTTGTTTGAGTCCTTGATTGGACAATTATCACTATCAGGGATCAGCAGGATTTGGTATCGCCTTTGAAGTTTGATGTATCATTTCTATTTGACATCATATATATCAGTGTTTTCTTCATATTTATGTGCCAATGTGTTTAGTTCATGTTGTTATTGCTTTATATGTTTAGAAATCTGAAAAAAAATGAATATATTATGCATTTTTTATGCTTGCCGATATTTTGCCGATATTTTCGCCGATATTTCCGATAAGATATTTTCCGGACCCTCGCCGATATTTTCCCGATACCGATCTTATCAACACTGATGTTTCTTTACAAAGTTCTCCAACTCTGCCCTATTATGTTCTCAAGAGAGACTTCAACAAACTTTATTTGTACAATCCCAAAAAGTCAACACTTCGACCACAACAGCTTCAACCACGACAACATCAACCACAGCAACTATGGCAGCTGTGACAGCGTCGACCATGACAACTATGGCCACTTCGCCCACGGTAGCTTCAACCACGACAACTACGACAGCTGCGACCACGGCAACTATGGCAGCTTCGACGATGGGAACTACGGTAGCTTCGACCACGACAACTATGGTAGCTTCGACCACGGCAACTTCTCTACTCCTAGCACAAACCTGTGGGAGACTATTTAACCCAAGAATAATTCCACAAACTTGTCTTCCTTGCTTTCCTAGGTTGCGGTTGCTTCTCTACCTCTTGTCTTGTCTCCACCGAAAAATCTGAGCTTGAATGGACGAATTTAGGTTTATATTTATAGTAGTTTTTCCATATTTTTAAGGGACACGTCTCTTTTCCAAGGGTTATGAGCCTACTCAAGTTGGCTTGGACAGTTTGACAATTTTTGACATACGTTGATTTCAAAAATTGATTTCTCTTCAACGGTAAGGAATTTGGGGGCGTGTAATAGCTCGTTAGAAAGAGGAAAAAATCCTCTACACTCATATGCCAATCCCATCCTTAAATAGGTCATTTTACCACCAATAAAATTATTTTTGTGAGACTGTCATTATTATTTTATTTATGGCAGCCATTAGGATTTTAGTTTTAGGCATCCAATGTTTAGGGCTCCTTATTTATAGAATTGGTGTAAAAATTCCTAGTCCAAGGAACCCCTACTAGAGCACTTCCGATGCTACCAGAAACTAACACTCCCTCATAGCGAGGAAAGTGCTCTAGCAACAATGTCCACTTGCATGCTGCTTTGTTTCTGAAGCACCTCCTTTTTGCACTGTTGCTGCCACCAACACTGTGTTGTTGCTGCTACTATACTATTGTTAATGACAATGATACTGCCATTGTTGCATTTGTACTACAACTCCCTCTCAAACGTTGCATTTTTTATGTTGCTAGCACTGCCACTGCTAACACTGCATCCGTACTGCAACTCAATTGCTGAGAGAAGCAAATGAAAAACATCCAAAATTAGTTGAACTTAACTGTGTTCAACATAATACAATGACCTAACTGTTGTTGATTCTAACCCTTTGAATCTTTTGCGCTGCTGCTAACTTCTGCACTATTGACAACCTTGCTCTACATTGACTAGTCTCTGGTCCCAAGACACTGCATCTGTCCTCCAAGCAATCCACTGCATCATCTGACACTAAGTTTGTCTCGCTACTGCTAAATATTGGGCTCTCGTAGGAAGGAATTGATCCAAGAGGTGGACTCTCAAGGATCCTGCCCACATGTAGTCCTCCCGACTACAGCTCAATATCGCCCCATCTCCCTCCTCGAGATGTGTGGGCACTCATGGCATACTCTTCCTCATCTATCTTTGTGACTGCAACCCTTGGATCATGCTTCTCATCCTTATCCTTTTGCTTCAAAGGACACTGAGATGCAAAGTGACCCATCTCACCACATCTGAAACATTTCACCTTCGAAATGTCCTTCTTCCGCTTCAGCTTTTGTTGTCCCTTCAATGCTAGAGCTGCATTTTCCTCCTCCTCCTTCGTCTTTGTGCCACTCCCACTGCTGCCATTGAGGTTGACCTTCACTAGGTCCCTCCTTAACTCCTCCTGTTGAAGAGCCGCCCACATCTCCTCCCATGAAGGTAGTTTTTCCCTGCCCAATATGCTTTGGACAAAAACTTGCCATTCATCCGAGACTCCATTCAGGGCTATCCTCACCATCGCGGTTGGCTGAGGAGTGGACCCCACTGCAGCAAGCTGGTTTCTGGTATCCTGAAGACGTTGAATTAAGAGGTTCACCCCTTCTCCTTTCTACATCAAGGTTCACTGCAACTTCTTCTCTAAATACATCTTTCGTTGTTCGGAAGAGCCTTCATACAAAGACGACAAGGCTTCCCACATCTATCGAGTTGTATCCTTGCCCTACAAGTGTGAGACCACATGATCTTGAACTCCATCGAGAATGAGCCTCTTCGCCTTCCCCTGCTCGGCTTTGTACTTCTTCTTTTGATCGGTGTCAGCAGGAACAGCTACAACACTATTGATGTAGGCCTCGAGATCATATTCCTCCAGAAAAACTAAGATTTTGGTCTTCCATATGACATAGTTGGAGGCTCCGTCCAACCTGTCCTGATCTCTGAGCCCATGCGATGCCATCTCACCCAACTGTCAAACCGACTCCTCTAGTCACTGCTTAGCACAACTGCCTAGCAAGTGAGAAATTCGAACTTTCTGGCAGAGAGTTCGCTAAGGAGAAAATTTCCCTACTATGTGTCTTCGTACTTTTCCAGCGAATTTCTGCCCCAGCAGAAACTGTGCCCTTCTAGCACTGTTCTGAGCCTCTATGTCACTCCCTCTACCTGTTGCCCATCATCATCTGCACTACTGCCTCTTGTACTGCTACCCATAGCTCTGCCACTGCCATTGTTGCATCTGTACGGCAACTCCCTCTACATCCATGTTGCTGCCCATGGCCCTGCCACTGCCACTGCTGCGTCTGCACTGCATCTCCTCTCATCATGCTGCATCGTGTTGCCCATAGCACTACCACTACTAACTACTACACTGCAACTCAGTTACTGAGAAGTAAGTAACTGATCTCCCAACTCTGACCTCTCTGTCAAGCTAGAGTACTCCTGATGCTGAAGCTCCCTCTGCCACTGACAAGTGCTCCCTCTCTGACCTCTGCGTTGCTGCAACAACTCCCTGCATCTCGCATTGTTGCACACCTCTCTGTGCCATCCTGCACTGGTGCAACACTCCCGTGCCTCTCGCACTGTTGCAACTTGCTAGCCTTGCACTGTCCTGGGAATTCTGCACTGTAGCTCTCTCTGCCGCTTCATCTGCATCTGTCTCTACCCACATCTGCCAGTCCTGCTACTCCTCTTCAGGGCTCCCATAGCATGGTCTAATCCAAGAGGCTGGGTACCTCGAGGATCCTGCCCCTCATCGCCTGTAGTCCGTCTGACTACAACTCAATGTCTCCCCACTTCCACTCAAGTGGTGTGTGCGCACTCATGGCACAATGATCGTCTGTCTCCACTTCCTTCCTTACCCTTTCTGGCGCTGCCTTGGTCTCGGAGGCCTCTCCGTTGTTCTTCTTCCTTGTACACTGGGTCGCATAATGACCCAGCGCCCCAGAGTGGAAGCATTTGATCTTGGAGAGGTCCTTCTGCTTCCGTTTCTCTTGCTTTCCCTCAGATGCTAGGGCAACATCGTCCTCCTCCTGCTTGACTATGATCCCCTTGCTGCTGCTTCCCGTCTTGCTTAGCCTTCTGATCTCTTCTTGGCAAAGAGCCACCCACATTTCCTCCCAATGTGGTAGAGTCGCTCTGCTCAGTATACTCTAGACAAATACCTCCTAGTCTTCTGAGACTGCTTTCAGGGTTCTCACCATCAATTCCTGATCCGGCGTGGCCCCTATGGAAGTCGGTCGATCCCAGATCTCATTCAGTCGACCAGTTCTCCCTTCTTCATCTAGTATGACCGCAACTGATTTTCTAGTAACATCCTTCTCTGCACAAAAGTATGTTGGTACAATTTCTTTAGGGCCTCCCACATCTCATTTGTCGTTTCCTTCTCGGCAATGTGTGGTACTAAATGGTCCTTGTCCCGATCAAGGATGATGCTCTTGGCCCTCGCCATTGCCTCCTCGTACTTGTCGTTATCAACTGGGTCAACTGGGATTGCTATCGTCCTTAAGGCGAAGTGCTTGACACGATTTCTGTCAAGTACGGATAAGATTTTGGCCTTCCAGACTACGAAGTTTGAGGCTCCGTCCAGTCTGTCCTGGTCTCTTACTCTGTGTAGTGCCATGCTGCTCTTCTACTTCCCTCCTGGAAGTTCTCGATGTGACACCCTCTGAGCCTTGATTTCCCTCTTGGAAACCCTTATGCCGATGCCGAGATGCCCCCTACTCTAATCCTCTATGCAACTACACCACCGATCCGGATTTCTTGACTAGAAACCCTCGGTAGCAACTCCCTCCTCCTTGGCCTTGCCCTGTTAGGTATTGTTCTGACTACAATACCCCACCAGCTCCACTCTGCAACTTACCCACAGCCTGCTAAACCCCAGCAACTTGAAGGTGAGAGCTCCTAAGCTCTGCGCAGTCCCGGCACCAGCTAACTAGCTCCCTCAGCCAACTGTGTCAGCCCCCCTGGCCTCTGTGTGGCTCTGTGTGAGCCCGTCTTTTTCTCCTCCAGCCTCTGCGCAACCTATTCTTGGCTCGAACTTGATGACGCAGGCACTATGTCACCCCTTCCTTGTTGCTTTGCTGCTAGGAACAACTTTTGTCACTCGGGACATCTGTTTTCTGCTATTGCTGCTCTTCTCTGCTGATGTCCTCAGTCCTCCCGTGATCTGCAACCACGCTCTAATACCATGTTGAAGTTTCTAAGTCTAATAGTTAGAAACCCTCCATGCACTTTACTGATTTATTCCTACCTACTTGTTCTGTTAATTAACAAGTTATTTACCATGTAAATACTGAAAATAAATACAAGTGCATGCTCAACACATTACAGATCATCAATTGAAGGAAACAGAAACAAGCACACAAATGACACCGTTATTTTTGGACTAATGTCCCTGGAAAAACCCAATGCGGGAAAACCGGTGCAGCTATCTGAGGGTTTTATTATTAAGCAGCTCTTTTCTGAGTACACTGGGTGCCAAACTGGCTAACCCAACAGAGATAAAAAATCTGGCAGCAATACCTCTCTTCAGAAACAGGTATTCGGAAAGCCTGCTCCACGAAATCCCTCTCCAGCACAATCTGAAGCTCAGTGTCAGCCCTGCTGGCCTCTGCGTCAACCTGAAACCCTCTGTGTCAGCCTACTGAGGCTCTACGCAGCCTCTCTGGCTCTCTGCGTCACTCCTGCAGCCTCTGCGTGGATGACGCAGGCCCTTCTGGCTCTGCGCAATCTCTGTTGCCTCTGCGTGGCTCCCTCTGGCTCTGCGTCTGCCTCTCTCTGCTTTGGCGTTGGTCTCTCAGCACTGTCCCTGCCTCTCTGCCTCGTACTCAGTGCCCGTTGCTGCAACTGATCACTGATTCTATCTCTCTTAGCAAACCCCACTCTAGAGAATAGAATAACTAATCATTCTAGTGTGTTCTCCAAGTGACCCTCAAGCCTCCTCTTATACTTTTCTCGTTCACATATCAACGATCGAGATTAAGTTCCTAATCGATGGCTAAGATTAGATCTAGCTTGATCCATGTCTTTTGGACCATTCTAACATAGTTTTATATTAATTCACATTAATATTTTAATTTCCCTAAGTTTAGACTTAGGGACTCCATTAAAAATATTAATTATTTTAATATCTCCCAAACTGTTTAGAATCTGCCCAAACCCTTTCTGGGTATTGGAGATCTCATGTGCCCTAACCTCTCCACCAAATTTCGTGGCTAGATCACATCCGATGCTACCCCAAATCAACAGCAAACACCTTTATGTGACTTCGTCTAGTCAGATATCGGAAGGTGATCCAAGTTTGAAATACAATATGCTCTTAACATACAAGTTTGGTCCACTTAGAGATGCTTATATAATCTTAATCTCTGATGAATGGTTCCTTTCACTAGAGTTTAAATTGGTTTTTCCAGGTGGTCCACAACAACCCACGGATTGAGGGCACCCACTCCACAAATACCCATGCCTTTTAAAGAGGTTAATGACTTAACAGGTGCGGCATTGCCCACTTACATCAGAGTGTTGGGCATTATGATGATTTGAGTGAATGATCCTAGAGCACCCAGAGGACCCAGTATATCGATCTTCCTTGACCTAGCACACAAGATTCTTGATGATTGCACCACTAGACCCAGTATGCCCCCAAGTTGGCCTTGACACTACTTGATGGGAAAGCCATGATTCAGAGCACATATGAGGATGGTCTTCTATGAGAGGACTAGGGAGGGTTTGTTTCACTTGATGGAGCCCTAATGTTGGAGAGTGGAGGCATTACATTGACCATTGAAGACCCATGGTGATGACGTGGTGGCACCTCAATTGGATTTGGGACCCCTAGAGTTGCTTTTAGGTTGGATTTGAGGGATACTCCTCAAATGATGGATGATCATGACACATGGACACATTTTCAACCTTATACTCACCATCACAGCATCTAGAGCCCAAAAAGGGCATGATGTCATCATTTAGAGGCTTACGGCTCACATGTCAAGGTCTTTTGTAGAATAATTTTGCATTCGGCTAGTGGGTTTGCTTGTAAACCAAGGATTAATTTATGTTTGCTCATTGTCAACTTGTTTAGGGGCTTCATAGGCTAAAATTAGTTTATTTTCACCTCATATAAATAGAGGTCACCTCATTTTTGTATTTCATCATCACTTGTGGACTATTTCGGCCTCCATAGAGGATTCTGCCCTAGATGTTGCAACATTGCATTCTTGTGGAAATGTGATCTTTGTGGATAATTTTGCTATTGAAGAATAGCTCTTGTTGTGGAGAGTCGAGACATCACTTTGGGATAATGGTGGATTTGTTCATGCATATCTTGTGAGTATTCTTATTGTTGAATATATTTTTAATGGTTATTGCATGCAATATTTTTTCTTAGGGTTTCTATGTTCTTGTTAAATTGAATATCTTTCTATGAAATTTTGGTGAGGTATTGTATATTTTAATTAAAGAATGCTAAACATCCCTTAAGGACCTCCTAGTGAGATTTTCCTCTTGATTTTATCCCCTCATAAAGTGGTAACTAGGGTTTTTTTCCTTCCCCTTACTCCCTTCTGGGGTTTGATATCTCCATAGTAGGTTTCCCTTAGACTCCATCAACCAAGGAACAGGCATTAGCTTCCACATAGATGATCAAAACATATTAAAAACCCCTCTCAAACTTTATCTATCTCTTATCTTCATTTTCAGCCCCTCAAGACAAGCTGCTAGGCTAGGGTTTTAGGGTCAAATTCAACTAGGGGGAAGCTCAATTCTAGCTAGCCCATTGTTTCTAACCCTCATGTGGGGACTAGTCCATAGAATGACCTTGTATTGGCAATATCTTTTTATTTTTGCCCCAATTTTTGATATTTCAACTTGTAACAATATGAATCGTCTTCTCCATGATGTAATTTGTCTCAAGTGATTTGGATCCACCAAAAGGGAGTTATGACAAATTTATGAAATTCTTCTATTTTTAGCAATTCCTCGGAGATTAAACTTGTGCAAATTGTAACTGCTCGATTTTCAAACCCACTCATTTAAACTTTGATCTATGACAGCCTTGGATGTCTTTTTTCATATGACGTTGGTGGCATTTATTTTACTTTATTTTTTGAAAAATAAGCCTTATATTTACAATGAAAAAAGTTGATGGCATAAGGGTATATACAATGAACTTAATAACCTCTTTTTGAGAGATACTAAAGCAAAGATAAAAGCAAAACACTATGTAATCCAATCATTGTGTATTTTTTATCAACAAGGCTCCATTTTCCAAGCATTGGTGGTGAACCCCATCTTTCCACAAAGAACTAAAAGAAAATATGTAATCCAATCATTGTGTATTTTTTATCAACAAGGCTCCATTTTCCAAGCATTGGTGGTGAACCCCATCTTTCCACAAAGAGCTAATCTCATAGTCGAAAATAAACGTACACCTGAGTTTCCATGACACAAATAACACCACAAACCCCAAGCAGTGCCAAAGGCTACGAAAGCATCAAGAACAAGAGAATGGCCATCCTCAAACAAAGCAATGCACCCTACCCTGCAGTAGTACAGTATGGTGATCATCAAACCAACTCCAAAAGAGCTTAGCAAATCAACATTCCCAAAAAATATGCTTGATGATCTCTGAGCATGAATAAACCAAACAAAGGCTATCGGAAAGACCACCCTTGGCCAAACTGACATTAAAAGGAATACAAGATGTGCCCTTTCTCCAAGTCTTACTACTTAATAAGTATATAAGGACCAAGAGGAGCATTGGGTTCAACATTTGCAAAGCGCATGGACTATGAGGCTTTCATACAAGCCAATGGCATTTAAATTGAATCAAGAAATCAAAAGATATGCACAATTCACTACAACTTACTATTTTTGGTAGTTACTTAGAATAGGACTTGTACCCCAACTTCCATAGGCTTTAGTTGTCCATGCTAAATCTGTTTATTTCCAAAAAAATCAAGTGGCACTGACCTATTGATGTTTCTGTAGTTTGCAGTATCAGGGAGACATTCTCCCACGAGGCCATGCTAATTTGACTAGGGGGAATGATACATTCACCCACGGGGCCATGCTAATTTGTCTAGGAGTGAATGGCTTAAGGCAATCTTTCTCCCATTAACTCTAGTGTCTAGCTCGGGGAGATTGATCCATGGTACTCACATTGTCTGCTTTGGGATGGAGTGATTCGTTTTTTATAGAGTAGGTTTGATTTGTTTAATTAATGGGGGTTTTCACCTTTTAGTGGAATAAACAATTATAGTCTAATGATAAGTTGTGATGTACACTCAATAAGTGAAGGGGTTTCTTGTGATGAGAGGCTTCTTAATGGGTTTCCACTCAACATTAAAGCTCTATATAAATAAACGTGCATGTGAGGAGACACTCATCAACATAGCAAGTTCATTCTTATCTTTTCTAGTGGAGGAGAAATTCAGCTAAGAAGAAATATGTTTATCTTCATCGTTTTTCATCATTTTACTTCTACTCTTGAAGGTTGCACGTGTAAAGGTTTGACCAAGCTTTGACCAGAGAGTTAACTATTCCGTACAACTGCACGAATGAAACGTTGACCACAGTTTGACTGAGTTTGACTACAGCCTGCACATGCGAGGGTTTGACCGTAGACCAAGTTTGACCATAGGCCGCACATGCTAAGGTTTGACTACAGATTTTAGAGTTGATTTTTTACTAGTTTAACCTATGTTGACTAGTAGCAATTTGACCAGTGTTGACTAGCAACAGTTTGACTAGTGATTTGACTTGAAATGTTGGCTCAGATTTCTAGACAAATTATGAGTTGTAAAACTCGTTGAAAAGACAATTTATCCTTGAGAAAAGATTGTTGGGTTTTTCTCCCGAACTAAGTTTCCGAGGGTAAAAATATTGTGTCTATTGTGGGTAAGTATACTTCTACGACCTTTATTGTTTCTGCTGCATTTATGTAGAAAATTTGTTTGTTGTAGCACCAACCCAGTTTCAAGTTTTTGCATAAGGTTTAATGCCCAAACCCTACATCACATGAGTTGATATAAATGTTAGGTTGCATATACTTGAAACAAGAGAGACTACTCATTTTGATTCCAATGATATGAGGAAAACATTACAAGCACAAACACACAATTTTTACACAGGGATTTTGGTCTAATGACCCTAGAAAAACCCACAAGGGGAAAACTAGTTCTAAAGGAGGATTTAATTGCTCTTGAGGCAAAATTTTACACAGCAGAAATAGGACTACTTATCTCCCTTGTTTTAGGTGATGTCAATGCTCTCAATACAAAGGAATTCGAGCACTCATGCAGTAATAAATACAACTATGATATGCCTTGAATTTTGTGCACAAGAATCACTGACAGTGCCTCGAAATTTGAGCCAGGAATAGCAGAAATTTTTCACAGAAATTTGTGCCAAAGTCTGATGCAATTTCCTTCCTGGAATCACGCTGAATGAGCCTCACAGTTCGTGATCCAAGCTACAAATATACCGAGACACGGTCTCCTTTAATACTCGACGCTATGACTGTAAATATGGCAGAATAACAGTGGTTCGAACAACCCTTACTCACACCAGAAATATGTTGAGTCTCTCACTTAGCTACTCAACCAATCAGCATAGGCCTTAGGCTTGAATCTCAGCTTATATAACCTGGAAACTCAACCTAAAACCTCTACCCAAGAATCTCAGGATGCGTGCCAGACTGTAGCTAAATACTCGAGCTAGTTGTACGTTGTCCTCCTCTTGTTGTACGTTGTACTCCTCTACAATCTGAACCTCCTCTCAAGCTCCTTACTCTTCTCTTCTCAAATCTCATGAGAATAATGAGTCTCCTCCTTTATCCCTTTTTGTCATCTAAAGTCGAAGAACCCTAACCCTTGAAATCAAGGGCTGAGATTAAATCTCAGGCCATAAGACCAATGGATGAGATTAAGTCACCCACTTGACCCCCTCCCTCATGTGGTCCCCCTCAATTAATGAACATCCTATTACTTTTTAATGTTTTGTACCATGTGCACTTTTTATCTCATAAAGTCACTTTTAAAACATAAAAGTCACTTTAATATTAGAAGGTGTACTTTTTACTTTTCACATAAAGTCATTTTATAGCACTTTGTGACTTTAATAAATAAAGTACATGGCACATCACCCATAAAAAGTACTTTGCTCCATGACATTAATAAACTCATAATGTCACATGACAAAAGGGTCATTAATGTGTCTTCCTAGGCCAAAAGAATAAATGGACTAGGAAACACCTCCTTGGTACCCTTATTTTCAACAATTTACAGTTGAGGTTTTCTGGGTGTAGTTATTCAATAATAATAGTGGCATGAAAAATATTGATTGAAAATCATTAGGAAGTAATTATCAGATCAAAAAATTGTATTCTACTACACATGCTATAGAATTTCAACATGGTATCAAAGCTTTGTTGAAGATCAGCCATTGATTTCAGCCTCAGATTTCAGTATTCAATAGCTTGTATAGATTTTAGATCTCTTGTCAAGATGGTGCTTAGTCTCAAATTAGAAGATAGGTTGGATGGTGCTACAAATTTCAGATCTTGGAAGACCATGATACTCTGTCTTGGATGAAAATGAGATTCAAAATCATGTGAAAGAAAATGTCTCAAAACCAGGAGGTGTTGAGGAGAAAGCCAAGCATAAGAAGAATGAAGCAAAGGCTAAGAGGATCTTGATAGATTACATAAAGGACAATTTGATTCCACATGTTGTTGAGTTGAAAATTGCCAAAGAAATGTATGATGGCTTGGTGCGATTGTCCGAGAGTAAGAACACTAGCAAGAAATTAGCCTTGAGGCATCATCTTCATTGTATGTAATGTCCACGAGGGATTAATTGGCCCAAGGGATGAAGTAGCCTATCGATCCCCGTAGGCTATAGTCTTCGATAAAGGGGGAAAAACCCAAAAATACACAATGTTTGGGCAAGTTTGGGGCAGCTTAGGAAAAAATACACCAAAGTTGGGGTTTGATGTGAATTTCACTCAACTAATTAAGGAGAAAAATCCCCTCAGGGAAATCTATAAATACAAGAGGGTTCGGTTCATTTGGATCATCATGGATTGCATCATTTATCTTTGTTTCTCTTTGAGCCTGACGTTCTGAAGGTTTTAAGACCCCTTTTACCCTACTAATTTCTGTTAGGATATTCCGACACATAGGAAATAGTTAAGTATAACTTGGTCTAGTGTAGAGTTAGGTAAAGTGAGTTTCTTTACTATGTACTTTTGTAACTTACAATCCGACGATCACGATATGTTCTAGACATGAAGTAATCCGACAGTTCATTCTCTCCTCGGTATTACAGACACTTGATTCGTGGCTTAACACTCGATTGGTCCATGATCTCTATTTAAAGAGAATGGAGGGTCATTTGTAAGGTGACCGTTCATGAGAGAAGCTTATGTAAATTTTCTTTCTTTTATTAATAAATTGCCTGAAGTGGCCGCGTTGGCTCAAGTCGTGGACTGTTTCCCTCTTTGAGGGTTTTAACCACGTCAAGAATACTAGTGTATTGATCTGTGATCTATTTGTGAGTGGTCTCCTTTGGTGTTCTATCTGAGGAACTTACCCTGTAAATTCCCACATGGTATCAAAGCTATTTGAGGGCCGCATCCGTCGATGATCCAAATCCGAAGCTGGTCCAACTGCATCTGACTGTCATTTCCTAGATCTATTGTTTCTTATTGCTTTTGGGCCGAGAGGATTGTTCTATTGTGTTAGGAGCATATGTTCCAGTGAGGAACCCCTTCCGTTTCACGCGAAAAGGTTTCTGGTAGCCCTAGCTACATCATTTTTAAGATCTGGAGGTATACAGTGTTTATTTACAATTTTAGTTATTCCTCTCTCTATTTATTTCGGTTTACTCAGCTCTCTGTTTTTTATTACTGGATCTATACCTTTCATTTCTGCGTATGCTCTTTGCCCCTTGCAAGTCCATGTTGAGTTGTGTGGTTTTTTGTTTTGTAGGCAAAAAGAGTTTTTTCAAGTAAGCACACACCCCAAAGCTTCAGTGACTAAAAAAAAGAAAAAAACCCCTTCCTCTTTTCCAAAAATTACTAACCTTTTAAACTAGCTCACTTGGTCCAAAGTTACTTTATGAGAATAAAAGTCTTGGGTTCAAGTTTTTCTTTTTGTTGAGTTACTTTTTCAAAAAGCACATGTAACTTGTGTTTTAAATTTACTTTATGTAAAAGTGTTCTTACCCACTATAAAAAGTGAGTCACTTATAATTCTAAAGTCTCTTTATCTTTTATTTAAGTTACAATTTAGTGAGTAGCTCATAAAGTACTATTGTAAAATTGACTTTCACTTATTTATAAAAGTGGATCACATAATTTTTTTTTTTTAAATGAGCTAATTAGATTAAGTTTGGAAAGGAGGGGATTTTTTTTAAATATAACATTATCATTCACTTCCGCACATTCATGCACTTCGTCGGCATCTTCAACAATTTTTCTTCAAAAGGCCATAACTTCTTCATCTAGAAGTCGTTTTCAGCGCCCTTTTTCTTAATCGACCTATTTTTTTGAGATCTATCCACTAGAACACTTAGTTTCATCATCTACAACTTTAGTTTCTGTTAAAATGGAAAGTCTATGCCAATTTATTCTTGATAGCACCAACTACTTCCAATGGGTGTCCTACATGGAGGATTTACTTAGAAGTAAAGGTCTTTATAGAATAGCGTTGGACCAAGAGTCTAAACCTAAAGATGAAGATAAGCAAGTCAAATGGGAAAATAGGCAAGATCAAGCACGTGGGTTGATAGGGATGTCTATTTCTCCAGACCTTAGATTCCATATCACAGAACTTGATACCCCTAATGAAGCAATGAAACAACTCAATAAAGTTTTTGGAATTAAAAATGAAATTAGAGCCCATCAACTCGAAAATGAGTTGCTTACGTTGGACCCCAATAATTTTTCTTCCATTGAATATTTTTTGTCCAAGTTCAAGACCCTTAGACTTCTTTTGGAAGGTGTTAAGGTTAAGAAAGAAGATGGTAGCCTTATCTATTCCATTCTTACTAAGTTGGGACCAGCCTACTCTGTGTTTGTTTCCACCTTCCATTCTACTAGAGAAGCCTTTATTTCTCAAGGACAAGACTACAAGTCCCCCTCTTTTGATGCCTTTTGTGATTCTTTAATAAGAGAACAAGAAAAACTCTTACATCTTGGTCTTCTTAATTTTGGAAACTCTTCTAAGAAAGCCTTAGCCGCCCAGCAACAACCAAGTTCAAAGAATCCTAAGAAGCAGCATCCTAAAAAGAATGGTCCTAAACCAACCAAGGGTCCTAAGCACTTTTAGTCTCAAAATGAAAAATCAATTCAACAAAATGATAAGGCAAATAAAAACAAAGGGAAGAAGACTGATAGACATTGCAAATTTTGTAATCGAGATGGCCACTTAGAATCCAAATGCTTTAAGAAGATGGAAGCCTTGGAAGCAGCAATGAAGAAGCATAGCATCCATTTGGAGCACTCTTCAACTTCAACTTCATCTTCAGGAATAGCACTTTCTGCATGTGGTTGTCAAGCATCTCGGTCTGGTTATGCACTAAATGTATCTTCTTCTTCTCATTCTCATGAGTGGCTCATTGATTCTGGAGCTTCTTATCACATGGGCAAAAACAAAGCCATGTTTTCTTCTTCAAATGATTGTAACACCAAAAATATATATGATGGTGATGATAGATCTCTTAGTGTTGTAGGGACTGGAACTATTCATCTAGACAATGGTCAATTTAATGATGTATTATGTGTTCCAACCTTATCCTGCAACCTTCTATCTGTATATCAGATAACTCATTCAGGTGAAGGTAAAAATCGTTGAATTTTCACCTCATAATGTTGTAATTAAGGACCTAAGAGATCCTAGACAGATTTGAGCTACTGGCATTGCCGATGATTCTACAAGGTTGTATAAGTTTAACAAATTTGGGTCATCAACTCTTCGCTCGGTATTTGTTTCTCATAATGATGAAGTGAGAAAACTTTGGCATGAGCGATTTGGTCACTTAAACTATCGCTCCCTTCAAAATCTATGTAAAGAAAATATGGTGACAAGTCTTCCTATGGTATCTTGCAAAGATGGTGTTTGTTCCGGATGTGTACTCGAAAAACATCATCGGGATGGTTTTGAAAAACGTGCCTCTTGGCATGCCTCATCCCTTTTACAGCTTGTGCATAGTGATTTATGTGGTCCACTTCCAGTTGTTCCATTCTCTGGCTGCAAGCATTTCTTAACTTTCATTGATGATTTCTCCAGACGCACTTGGGTATACTTCTTAAAACTCAAGAATGAAGTATTTAACATGTTCTTGGCCTTTAAGGCCTTTGTTGAGAAACAATCTGGACATCAAATTCTTAAGCTAAGATCTGATAATGGCAGAGAATATGTTAACAACAAATTCATCAAATTTTGCACTGAGCATGGAATTCAAATGCAACATATTGTTCCATATACTCCACAACAAAATGGTGTAGTTGAAAGGAAGAATTGCACCTTAAAGGAAATGGCTAATTGTACGCTTCAATCTAAAGGACTTAGTCTTAATTTTAGGGCAGAAGCAATTAACAATGCAAATTACATAGTAAATCGCACTCCTACTAAGGCTTTAAAGAATATCACTCCAGAAGAAGCATGGAGCACAATTAAACCAGATGTAAGTCACCTTCGTGTTTTTGGAAGTGAAGCATGGGCCCATATTCCCAATGAGAAACATAAAGCCTTAGAACCTAAGAGTGAAAAATGTATTTTTGTTGGATATCCTGAAGATGTCAAAGGATATAGACTTCTTTCACCTAAATCCAAAAATGTTATCATTAGAAGAGATGTAAAGTTTTCTGAAAATATATCGGCCTACGAGCCTAGTTTGGCGAATGTGCCACCTTCTCTATCCCTTCTACTTTTGAAAATATTTCTTCTTCAGATGATGACAGCGAGGATGACAATCCTCCCCCACCTTCTTAGGATCCTCCTTCAGCTCCTCAGCTTTCAAAATGGGTCCGTACTACTTGGGATGCAGCAGGTTCTCTTGCAGGTGATCCTACAGATCAGCGATGTACACATTCTCAGTTCGATTGAGCCTCTTCTTTACTGGCTCAAGCTTTAGCGAATTATGATCCTGACACCTTTGCAGAAGATTCAAGCCATCCAAATTGGGACGTAGCTATGAACAAAGAATATCGTTCATTATTTGCAAATGATACATGGGATCTTGTTCCTCTTCCAAAGGGAAGAAAACTTGTTAGATGTAAATGGGTTTACAAAACCAAGTTTGGACCAGATGGAAAAGTTGATAAACATAAAGCTCGTCTTGTTGCTAAGGGCTTTTCACAAGTTGAAGGCGTCAACTATACTGAAATCTTCTCCCCTGTTGCCAAAATGAACTCTATCTGCCTTGTTCTTTCCCTTGTTGCCTCTTTCAAATGGGAAGTCCATCAGATGGATGTTAAATCTACCTTCTTGCATGGGGACTTGCATGAAGAAATCTATATGGAACAACCTCCTGGCTTTATACAAACAGACTCTAGCCTTGTATGTCAGCTTAAGAAATCCCTTTATGGTCTCAAGCAAGCCCCTCGGGCTTGGTATGCCAAAATGGATAGCTTTCTTTTAGATACTGGCTTTTCTAGGTGTCATTCTGACAATACTGTCTACACCAAGAAAGTGGGTAAGTCTCTTATCATTCTTGTTCTTTATGTTAATGATCTTATCCTTACTGGTAGTGATCCCAACCTTATAAACCATGTGAAGTCCAGCCTTAAAAAGCAGCTTGAAATGACAGACTTAGGACACTTGTATTACTTTCTTGGTCTTCAAGTCTTTCAACCCAAGGAAGGTATTTTCCTTTCCCAGTCCAAGCATGCATGTGACCTTCTACGCCACTTTCACATGGAAGATTGTAAGCGAGCCCCTTCCCCCTTTCAGTCTGGAGCCAAACTTTCAGTCACTTGTACTTCCCCTGAAGTTGATGCTACCTTATACCGTCAGCTTGTAGGAAAACTTTTGTATCTGACCCATACTCGTCCTGACCTTTCCTTTGTTGTTGGCCTTATTGCTCGGTTTATGCAAAACCCACATGAAAGTCATTGGAAAGCAACTAAAAGAATACTTTGTTATGTTCGAGGTACAGTTCAGTTTGGGATTCATTACAGTGCAGAAGCATCTCCTCTATTGGTTGGTTTCACTGATTCTGATTGGGCTGGTGACCCTGATGATCGGAAGTCTATTGCAGGTTATGTCTTCACTCTTGGTTCTGGACCTATTACATGGTATTGCAAGAAACAAAGTGCCATTTCTCTTTCTTCAGCAGAAGCAGAGTATCGTGGCACCGTAGAAGCTAGTAAGGAAGCCTTGTGGCTTCGTCAGATCCTGTCAGAGTTTGGCTTTCAGCAGCAACATCCGACTACACTTTGGTGTGATAATCAAAGTGCCATTCAACTATCCAAAGATCAAGTCCAACATCAGCGCAACAAACACATTGAACTTCACATGCACTTTATCAGAAAGCTCATTCATGACCATGTTCTTGAAGTGGAATATTGTTCAACCGATGATCAAGTCGCAAACATCTTTACAAAGGCTCTCATAGAGGTGAAGTTTACTAAACTTCGATTTATGGTTGGAGTTCAGGAAGTTGTCACTAAGGGGGGATAGGCTCTAATGCCTCCTTCCTTCTCCTATTGTGTCATATTTGTACATCCTTCAATCCTATCCCAAGTTGTTCTTAAGGGGGGATGTTAGGATATTCTGACACATAGGAAATAGTCAAGTATAACTTGGTCTAGGGTAGAGTTAGGTAAAGTGTGTTTCTTTACTATGTACTTTTGTAACTTACAATCCGACGGTCACTATATGTTCTAGACATGAAGTGATCCAACGGTTCATTCTCTCCTCGGTATTACCGACACTTGATCCGTGGCTTAACACCCGATTGGTCCATGATCTCTATTTAAAGAGCATGGAGGGTCATTTGTAAGGTGACCGTTCATGAGAGAAGCTTATGTAAATTTTCTTTCTTTTATTAATAAATTGCCTAAAGTGGCCGCATTGGTTCAGGTCATGGATTGTTTCCCTCTTTGAGGGTTTTAACTTCTAACCACATCAAGAATATTGGTGTATTGATCCGTGATCTATTTGTGAGCAGTGTCCTTTGGTGTTCTATCCGAGGAACTTACCCTGTAAATTCCTACAATTTCAGAGGTGAAAAATTCTACCCTAGTAACTCTTTTATCTTTTTTGTTTGTTTGTTCTGGTAATAGGAAAATCAATGTATCTGAACGCAATGAGTTTGTGGTGTAAATCTAGGAAACGAGGATGAATCCATCTGAGGCTAGATAGAGTTCCCTTGAGGCAGACCGAACATGTAATATCCCTTTTGGTTATTTTCGTTAAATTTATGAAATTTTTCTTCTGAAAAATATGTCATGATTTTTTTATTCAAAATTATCATGAAAATTATCAATTTATGCCAGAGAAATTGATAACATGAAAACTCAGAAATGAATAATGTTGCTACTTCGGCAAATTGAAAATAAAATTACGAAAATCACAATATGAGACAAATGCAGCAAATTTTAGCTTTATTATATTAGCATAAACACTTAAATTACATGCCCATACAAATAAATTATGTGTAGTTGGGATAGAACCCTCCAAACTGCTGCAAACTGGATCCAACCTCAAAATAATCTGTTGTAACACTGGATATGACCTTCTAAACTAGTCTGCAAATATAGCTCAAATTGAGGATCTGGATGATCCTCACTTCAATCTTCAGATATGCTCCAGATTTGATCTCCAATAACGTCATTGAAGCTATGTGAGATTTCTCGATGAAACCTCCTCAATAGTGGGTTGGGTTTTTGTCCAACTCACAATAGGAAACCCAAGGGTTTTCATCCTGGGGCTACGGAAGTTGAGAACCACATTCCTGAAACCTCTTCACAAAAAAATATCACAACTCTGAGATGTCCCAAATGCTTTGCTTCACCTCCCTTTATAGATCTAATGGATCACTCTCCATCCTTCTAGAAGCATTTTATTTTATTATTTTATCTCCATTCTAGAAGATTCTTCCCTTTACTTTATCTAAGAGACTTTCTTTTCAATTTATTTAAGTTACTTTTACACTTCGGGCCTTTTTAAGCATTTTCCCCTTTTTTTATTTAATTACTGACTAATTAAAATCACTTTTAATCTACGAAAAAGGTAAATTTGCCTCCACGATCTCTCTGACCACCGAAATTCACTTTTCACCATCCAATCTTGTAGATCTCTTTCTTTTGATTCAAACGAACTATTACACTAAATCAAATACTCCTTCCAAAAATGACACATTAAGCGTAATTAATTAAAATATGCTCAATAATAACCTCGTTTTACGGAAATTATTGAAATGTAGCTAAACCAAGATTAAGCTATGTAAAATTGACCCTGATGATGAATTATACCAAGCGAACTTCGTCATACCCCATAAGACTCCTCCAAAACCCTTCAGGCCCACTGATAACGAAATCTCGCTCCCGTGACTAAGCTATCACCAACCCTGGAAATCCATCCTAGTCTCACCTAAGGGAAACTAAAAATGGGAGTACTACAAGTGCTCTCGCCCCAAGATTGTTGTAATATCCCGTTTCAGGGATATCCCTCAAACCCAAGCAAACTCCAACCAAATACGTACAAATGATATAGTAACCGGGAAGCTCAAAGAGATAGAAATAACAGTGGTGCAACATATAATAATATAAACACAGAATACAAGCAGATACTCAAGAAATGCAGAGAGAAATGCTAAGCTATTTTATTATACTGAGTATGGAATGAGTATAGGAGGTGATCAGAAAGATGGCACCTCAACTTGCTCAAGGCAAGTGAAGAAATACACTCAGAATAGCAAGGAAATGGCTTCTCTCTGAACTGCGTCCAAGCTGTTGGACAACTGTTGTGCTATTGCTACTGCTAGAATCAAATGATGATTTGGGGTTGTTCCCCACCTCAGAAAATGTTGAAACTCTAGAATCGGCCTCTGCTCAATAAACCCAAAAAAGCCTAGAAATCTTTTCCAAAATAGCTGACCCTCGGAAATCACCCCCTTGGGGATCTACGCAAACCCTTCAGGCTCTATGATGCCCCTGAAGAGAATCCTCCAGAAATCTGCCCGAAACTCTGCCAAAATCCTCCAATATGCAAGGGATAATCCCTTGCTCAGTCTCCAAGCTCCAATCCTCCTCAGAACCCCAATCCGGAACTCTTGCCAAAATGAACTGCGTCCTCCCTCTCTCAAGACTGCGCAGTCATCAAATGCTCAGCTCCTCCTCAACTCCAGAACTCACTCCTCCTGCAAAATACTACTGAAACTTCCTTGCCCGAGTAGGCACTCGAAGTCCCCCGGGGCTAAGCGTGAAATCTCTGAACGGAGACACTCGATGTACTAAACAGTGCTACAGACAGGTTAAACAGCCAGCGTGCTCTAAGTCGAAGTGACTAGCTCAAATGCAACATAATCGAATGACAAAATGAGGAGGCTCTTCTCTCCTTTACAGCGTTGGCCTCTCTCAATCCCAAGGCCCACCTCCTCCAACGTAGTCCCTCTCTTGCCACGTGTTCCTTTCCATCTGTGCAGTCCCTCCAAGTGTCTGCGTGGGCCCCATCTCTGCGTGGTCCTTTGGCCCCCTTGGCTTCCCTTTAAGTCACAACATTGTGCTACTAGGGAGTGATTTTATTCTAAAGGTGAGTTATGTCCTCCTTTTCCTCACCTTTTTATTTATAAATAACTATAGAAGGCAAAATTTAAGCAAAATCGAATATTCCAATTAGACATGGCTAATTAGGAATATTACAGTCTCCCCCGACAAAATGTTGCTTGTCCTCAAGCAACTAAAGTGATGGATGCTGCAAAATTTTCTCACTCTCCCAAGTGACATCCTCATCTGGTAAATTCTTCCACCTGACCAAGAATTCCCTAACCATCCTGCTCCGCAGTTGCCTCTCCCTGGTATCAATAATAGCCTCTGGCTACAACACCAAATGCCCCTCATCATCCGTGGGTGGTAGCTCATCTGTCACTGTCACATGCTACCCCAATGCCTTTTTCAGGCATGATACATGAAAGACGTTATGAATCTCGCTACCTTGGGGCAACTCTAACTCATACGCAACCTGTCCAATCCTGCGTATCACCCTGTATGGCCCATAAAAGCGAGGCTTGAGCTTCTCAGCCCCCTTCTGCTTCAGTGACGACTGTCGGTATGGCTGTAACCATAGGTAGACCAAGTCCCCTACCTCAAACTGTCTCTCCATCCGACCCCTGTCAGCATACAGCTTCTGCTAGTTCTGTGCCATAGCCATATTATCCTTGAGAGCTCGGAGAATATCTTGAATCTCTTGGATCCAAATCTTGGCTCTCGGAGCCTTACTAGCACCAAACATCACGTCAGTAAAAGATAAGGGATGATATCCATACAAAGCATAGAATGGTGACATACCAATGGACATGTGATGTGTAGTGTTGTAGCAGTACTCCCCCAGATGCAGCCACTTCAGCCATGCTCGCTGCTGCCCACTGACATAGTTACGCAAGTAGCCCTCCAGCCACTTGTTAACTATCTCTGTCTGCCCGTCCGTCTGTGGGTGATAACTGGTACTCAGTGTCAACTCCGTCCCCACCAACCGGAAAAGCTCTTGCCAAAATCTGCCCATGAAATGGTTGTCCCTGTCACTGGTGATGGTCTTGGGAAGACCATGTAACTTGAAAATCTCTCTAAAGAACAGCTCAGTATCCTGTGCTGCTGTGTAGTGTGCGGATATGGCGAAAAAGTGTGAGTACTTCGTCAGTTGATCAACGACGACAAAGATGCAATCCTTACCTTGTACCATGGGCAACCCTGTGATGAATTCCATCGAAATACACTCCCATTTCCCCTCCGGAATGGGAAGAGGCTGCAATAATCCTGCGGGATGGCTCATCTCCCCCTTGTTCCTCTGGCAAACGTCGCACTCCCGGACATGTTGGAGTACGTCCTCCTTGAGGCCCTTCCATGAGAACCTCTCTCTAATGGCCCTGTAGGTTTTGGTAAACCCCTAATGGCCTACCAATGGTGAATCATGTGATGCCTGAAGTATCTTCTTCTTGAGCTGAGATCTCTCAGTCAAGAAGATTCGGTCCCTATAGTAGATGATCTCATCGACCACCCTGTACCTGTCATCCACCACCTGCCCATCCAGAACCTCACATGCAAATCTATCCTTGGAGTACTCTACTAAGAGTCGAGCCCTCCAGTCTGCGTCCATGCTCATAAAAGACAACGTGGCTGGTCTATGTGAAAGGGCATCTGCTACCACGTTGTTCGAACCCTTGACATACTCAATGTCAAAGTCATATGCTTGGATCTTACTGATCCACTTCTGCTGCCTCTCCTGCAGCTGCGTCTGCTCCAAAAAGAACCTGAGGCTGTTGTGATCAGTCCTAACCCTGAACCTGTTACCCACTAAATACTGCCGGTACTTGGCCAATGCATGCATGATGGCCAACATCTCCTTGTCGTATATAGAATACAACCTCTCGTGCGGAAGGAGCTTCCGACTCTCAAAGGCTATAGGGTGACCTCCCTGATTCAACACTGCGCCGATCCCCTCTCCTGACACATCACACTCCAAAACAAATGGCTGCGTAAACTCCGGCAATGCAAGCACTGGGCAGCTGCTCATAACCTACTTGAGCCTGTCAAAGGCTCGATGCGCTGTATCCGACCAACTGAATGCCCCCTTCCTCGTCAGATCTGTCAGGGGTGCAGCAATCTGTGAGAAACTCTTGACGAACTTCCAGTAGTAAGTACAAATGCCAATGAATCCTCAAAGTTCTGTCGCGTTTCCCGGCTCCGGCCAATCTCTGATGGCCCTGATCTTCTCCTCGTGGACCCTCACTCCGTCCACCCCTATGATGTTTGGCATAGAACTGTTGCTCCTCCAAGATGCGCAATACTATCTCAATGTGCTGGAAATGCTCCTCCCAAGCCCTGCTGTAAATGAGGATATCATCAAAGAATACCAACACAAACTTCCTCAAGTGACTGCGGAAGATGTGATTCATGCAAGACTGGAATGTAACTGGGGCGTTGGTTAGCCCAAAGGGCATCACCAAAAACTCAAAGTGCCCATAATGACACCTGAAGGTGGTCTTGGGAATGTCCTGCTCCCTCACGCGAATCTGATGGTACCCAGATCTCAAATCAATCTTTGAGAAGAACCGTGCTCCTCTCAACTCATCCATAAACTCATCAATCCTGGGTATGGGGTACCTGTTCTTCAATGTCTTCTTGTTCAGGGCCCTGTAGTCAATGCACATCCTCAATGCGTTGTCCTTCTTCTTCACCAACATCACGAAAGAAGCAAAAGGACTCCTGCTCGGCCGAATGTGCCCAAGAGCCAGCAACTCCTGAATGGCCCGCTCAATCTCATCCCAATAGGCCTTGGGATGTCTATAGGGGGTAGTAATCACTGCCTGTATGCCCTGCTCAAGCTCAATGGTGTGCTCAAACCCCTGATCCAGTGGCTGTTCCGGTGGAATCTCCCCAAACACTGTGGCATACTGGTTAAGGATGGACTGTATCTCTGAGTGCACCGCCTGCCCTGTAGTCCCTGCCTCTGATGCACGCAGCTCCACTACCCACTCTATGTCCCCCTTCCGGAAGACTGCCTCCATCCGATGAGCCGAAATAGTCTGAGGGGGATATATGTGTTGTCCCCGTATCTTCTCATGCTTCCCTGTCTTCTCATCATCCCACTCCATCTCTAGGGCCCTCCAATCTGTCGTGACCTTCCCTAGAGTGATAAGCCACTGAACACCCAGTACTATGTTGGTGTCCGGAATATTGACCACCAAAAAGTGGTCAGTCAGTGTGTAGGTGCCCATCGTCACTAATAACTCTGGGACATAATGAGCACACACCATGGTCTGATCTCCTGGGACCAAAACTGAAAATCCATCGAAGCTCTCTGTCTGTATACCTCTCCGCTCAACCATCTGTGCGTCGATGAAGATGTGGGTTGCCCCACTGTCATCCAAAACTGATACTCGCTGGCCACGTACTATCCCCGTACGCGCAGCGTCAAATACTTGGGAACTCCTCGCAATGCTGCAAGGGCTCCTCCGGTAGGTGCAAAAGCTGCACCACCTGCTAGTGGTGGTGGAAGCGGTGAGGGACCCTGCACGGCATGACTATCTCCTGCCTCCACATCATCCTCCTCATCCTCTTCCCCGCTGCTCTTGGAGAAGACCTCAATAAAGTGTGCTTTGCCAGCAGCACATCTATGTCCTGGTGCCCATGGCTCCTCACAGGTAAAGCACAACCGCTTCTTCTTCAACTCCCTCCCGGTGTCATCATCAATCTGTGCTCATCCTGGATTCCCCTTCGAAGGCGGAATCCTCACGTCTTTCCCCTTAGGCTGGAAAGCCTGTCTCTGGGGGTAAGGTGTCCGAGTCCTGGGTAAGGCATCTTGTAAGTCCCGGGTCCTACTGATAGCATCCTGGAGTGTGACTGGTCTAGTGGACCTGACTAGACCCCGAAGTGGCTCTGCTAACCCCTTAACAAACATATAGATCCTTCGTGTTGTGGATAGATCTGGCACCATCACTGAAATCCTCAAGAAGTCTGCAATGTAGGTCTCTGGGCTCCCTGTCTGCTTGAGCCTCGTCAGCTCAACAAAGTGTTGTTCCGGATCCCTCCGGTCAAACCTCTCCATCAATCTCCTGGTAAACTCGGCATATGTCGTCACTGTGGAATGTCTGAGTGTAACCATCCCATGGAACCACCAATCCTGGGCCTCACCATCCAAATGTAATGTCGCCACCTTGATGGCCTCTGCCTCCGACATCTGGTTAAGCTGGAAATAGATGTCCAGCTTCTCCACCCAAGACCTTGCCAAACTGTTTGATGAACCATCAAACATAAGCAAGTGGAATCTGCTAGCTGTGTGATGGGTGTCTCCATCGTGATAATGTCGATGTCCTCTATGATGGTCGCGGGGTCTACTATCCTGCTGGAGCTTAACAAAGTCTCTGAATGAGAGAGCGCCCCTGAACTCCTGCCCATAGGCCTGGTACTCTGCAAAATAATCACCCATGTGGTCGGGCTCTACCTCCTGCTGGGCTCCAGCCCCCGTGTCTGCTCCTAGAAAAGTAGGCATGGTAGAGTATGTAGGGGCATGTGAGGCCACCTGCTGAGTAGTATCACGCTGAGTGGCACCCTGCTCTGGCAAATGGTGAGATGCACCCGATCCCTCTCCAACCTGGAAAACTCGTGGGCTCTCACGCTGTCTAGCCTCCACCGCCGTGAATCTCTGCCCCATCACCTCGATCTGCCTCGACAGATCCTGCACTGATTTGAGGAGCATGTCCGCAAATCTCTTCCCGTCATCATCTGCCATCGGTTCCTCCTGCTCTGCATCCACCACAGGCTCCTCCTATTCTGCGTCCACCACTGGAACACAGTCTCCCTCTCTGTAGGTGTTCTCCAACCTACGCCCAGTGTCTCTGTATCTTCTACCTTTGTAACAAATGTAGGGATTTTCCCCCGGTGTCATAGATTGCTAGCTCCACAGGCTGAGCCAGATCTATGCTCTAATACCACTGTAATATCTCGTTTCAGGGATATCCCTCAAACCCAAGCAAACTCCAACCAAATACGTACAAATGATATAGTAACCGGGAAGCTCAAAGAGATAGAAATAACAATGGTGCAACATATAATAATATAAACACGGAATACAAGCAGATACTCAAGAAATGCAGAGAGAAATGCTAAGCCATTTTATTACACTGAGTAATGGAATGAGTACAGGAGGTGATGAGAAAGATGGCACCTCAACTTGCTCAAGGCAAGTGAAGAAATACACTCAGAATAGCAAGGAAATGGCTTCTCTCTGAACTGCATCCAAGCTGTTGGAGAACTGTTGTGTTGCTACTACTGTTGGAATCAAATGATGATTTGGGGTTGTTCCCCACCTCAGAAAATACTGAAACTCTGGAATCGGCCTCTGGTCAATACACCCAGAAAAGCCTAGAAAGCTTTTCCAAAATAGCTGACCCTCGGAAATCACCCCCTTGGGGATCTATGCAAATTCTTCAGGCTTTGCGCTGCCCCTGAAGAGAATCCTCCAGAACTCTGCACGAAACTCTGCCAAAATCCTCCAATATGCAAGGGTTGATCCCTTGCTCAGTCTCCAAGCTCCAATCCTCCTCAGAACCCCAATCCAGAACTCCTACCAAAATGAACTGCGTCCTCCCTCTCTCAAGATTGCGCAGTCATAAAATGCTCAGCTCCTCCTCAACTCCAGAACTCACTCCTCCTGCAAAATACTACTAAAATTACCTTGCCCGAGCAGGCACTCGAAGCCCCCAGGGCTAAGGGTGAGATCTCCGAACGAAGACACTCAATGCACTAAACAGTGTTGTAGACAGGCTAAACAACCACCGTGCTCTAAGTTGAAGTGACTAGCTCAAATGCAACATAGTCGAATGACAAAATGAGGAGGCTCTTCTCTCCTTTATAGCGTTGGCCTCTCTCAATCCCAAGGCCCACCTCCTCCAACGTAGTCCCTCTCTTGCCACGTGTTCCTTTCCATCTGCACAGTCCCTCCAAATGTTTGTGTGGGCCCCATCTCTGCGTGGTCCTTTGGCCCCCTTGGCTCCCCTTTAAGTCACAACGTTGTGCTACTAGGGAGTGACTTTATTCTAAAGGTGAGTTATGTCCCCCTTTTCCTCACCTTTTTATTTATAAATAACTATAGAAGGAAAAATTTGAGCAAAATCAAATATTCCAATTAGCCATGGCTAATTAGGAATATTACAATTGCTTGCCCTCAAGCAATCCACATCTGACCACTTATGTACACATACTAAGATCCCATACAAACCATTGTGCGACACCATGCCTCCATGCCAACCAACCAAGAATGGATCCCTCAATTCCTAGATCCCAAACCAGTATCTAACTCATCTTGCCATCAATAGATCCACCTGGATCCCAATGCCACCATGGCCAATCATCATTGCCCATGCCTAAGGGCTCAGTTGTGCTATATTCTCGACCAAAGATATCCTCCCAAGAATCGCGCCATCAATAGGATACCAACCCATAATCTCTCGCCAATCCATCCCATGGGAATGACCGAATGCATGAATATCTGCGAATGGAGTAAGTCTAACATGTTGATGTTGCTCCATGGTCAAGTCATGCTGCTCTACCCAGTCAACCAACATGATTCATTTCAGAAACTCTGCCCCTGTCTCCCTAATGTATGGAGGTGGGCTGGTAGTGCTGCAATGCATATCTATGTACTCTTGAAGAGAGCTGCTCTGGAACTCCCAAATGTACTCTTCTTGATGCCTTGTTAGGAACTTTAACCATCCCTCAACGCTAGACAACTGACTCGACAAGCACCACTCTAAGCTCCTTAATTTACTATTTTGTTACAAGATGGCGCCTCGTACTATCTGGATCTTTTATTTCAGTGCAATAAGATCTATCCTAAAATGTTCAATCTTCTCTTCATGGCTACTATTTGACAGTACAACAACCCTATTGGTTGCCTCTACATCTATTTGCACCTCATCAATGGGTGGACCCAAAGATGGATGCTTAAACACCTCCACCATGTCTTCAACTTGAGCCTTCAGCTGGCTCTCTAAAGATGGCTCATCATGCACACTATGCATATCATCCTGCTCATCTGACTCACACTTCGCTATGTGCACTTCATGCTGGATCATTAGTATCTCAGCTCGCAAGTCTTCCTGAATATCTTTTCCTTGGTCTTCTTCACATATGGGGTCAATCTACTACTCATTTTTAGCCATCAAACATGGATGTATAGGTGAGTTACTATCAACATCCTCACATGATTTCTAATGCTCTTCAAGGGTAGCCTCGTGAAAATCAATGGACTCAACTATAGTAGAAGAATCCTCATCATAATGATCAAAAGGAATCTCCTCCTGCTCTACCTGTGTCATCTCCTTCATATCACTCAAGCATGAGTGGTTAGTGTTGGAATTTCTAAGTTTAACCCATTAGAAATTCTTCCTATACTATCTGGTTTATTTCTTCCTACTTGTTTAATTACTTAACAAGTTATTTACCATGTAAATACTGAAAATAAACACAAGTACAGTATCAACATCTACAGATCATCAACTAAAAGAAAACAAGCACACAAGTGACACCGTTATTTTTGGACCAATGTCCCCGGAAAAACCCAATGCGGAAAAACCAGTGCAGCTATTCAGAGGGTTTTATTATTATGCAATTTTCAGAATACAACTAGGGTGCCAGAAATGGCTCACCCAACAAAGAATTCCCTTGGCAGTAGTACCTCTCCTCAAAGACAAATATTCCAGCTGATTAATCACTGGATCAACGTTCCCACAGCAACAATTGCATCTTCCACTGCTCTGCATCACTCTGATAGGGACTGCATCACCCTACGTAGCTTACTAGCTCCGAGAGTGTCCCACAAAATCCTCCCAGCGTTGCCTCTTGTCCCTGCATCAACTCTGCTAGCCTCTGCGCAACATCTGAAGCTTCTGCGTCAGCCCTTAGACCCTCTGCGTCTCATACTCTGCGCAGCTCCTGGCTGCCTCTGCGTCGCACCCAGCTGTCTCTACGTCAACCTTTCCGGGCTCTGCGCTCTCTTTGTTACCAACTCTGCCTCTCTGCTATGTATTCACTGCCCCTCGCTGTTGATCATTGATTCTATCTCTCTTAGCAAACCCCACTCTAGAGAATAGAATGACTGATCACTCTAGTGTATTCTCCAATTGACCCTCAAGCCTCCTCTTATACCTTTCTCGTTGGTCCATCAACGGCCGAGATTGAATCTCTAATAAATGGCTAAGATTAGATTTGGCTTGATTCATGACTTTTGGACCCTTCTAACCCAGTGTTATATTAATACCCATTAATATTTTATTTTTCCTAAGTTTAGACTTAGGAACTCCATTAAAAATATTAATTATTTTAATATCTCATAAATCAAGTACAATCTGTCCAAACCATTTATGGGTCTTGGAGACCTCATGTGCCTTAGCCTCTCCACCAATTTTCATGGTTAGAGCACATCCGAAGCTACCCCAAATCAATAGTTAGGCCCCCAAGGTCCCTTGCAGATGAAGCAAAGACCTTTCCTCCTTAGCTCATTCGTGTTGCCGGTTTGAAAACTTCTCATCCTCGTCTTCACTACAAACTTGTATTCTCCTCAACTCCTCCTTGGTCAGTTGCCTTCTGAATAGTTTCATGTTCTGCTCAACCAACCCTTCGGCTAGTTCATAGGCAACAGGTGAGACAACTTGTTCCTTCCTCCAAATGGCCAATAACTTGGATTGCAGCTTCTTGCAAATGGCATCACAGTCTCCCATAACTGAAGACAAAATAGATTGCATGTTTGTTTTAACCGTGTCAGGATGATGTTCCTTAATGCTGAAGAAACATTGGAACATTTGAAGAATCAAATCATTACATTCTAGATCAAGCATGACGTCATATGATCTGACTCTAGCCATGATTTCTAAGATCTTGAGCTTCTTTCCCAAGGTAGGACCCAAGGTGTTATCCAAGTCTTGGAAGCTTTCCACTATCAGCTGGAAAACTTTCCTCATAATATCATCATTGTAGGGAGGTATAGGTGAAGTTATCCTCATGACCTCGCTAAGACAGGAGGCAACTATAAGTCTCACCCCCTCACAAGGGTGCTCCAAGAATCTTTGTTGTATCAAGGCAAGCATTGTTGGCTTTAGAGCCCAATTTAGAATCCTCAAATTTGATCGACTCACCTTGGAAAGTTGTGAGTCTAATTTCTCCAGATTAAGGAGAGTTTTCGCGGTCACGTTCATGTTCTTCAAATCTTACCCAAGTGCAAAGCGTCAATTCCCTACCCCCAGTACTTTCTGCAAATCCCTTATCTTCTCCAGCTATAGGAGAGCATGTACCCCCTTTGAAAAGGGTCTGTTGTTTGGTTTTGTTCTTTGGCCCATGGAAATATTACGAACCAAAAAACCAACTGTTGTTAAGTTATTTAGGGTATTTGCTAAGGCCTTCTCCCAATCATCCATAGTGACAAAACTCTACTTATGACAAATACATCAAGCTGGCAATGGGCTAAGACTGATAACTCCTCATGACTATACATGCTCAACCATGACCCCTGACCTCACAAATTTACAAGGCTTCATATGTGATACAAGGCAATATCTTTATCGCAAACACCTCACTCTCACTAACCTAGCAAATATTAAAAACTTTCTTTGAGAAATTTTAACAAATAGTTAGCAAGCACTGCTTTTGTCAAACACTTTGCAAATAAAGTGAAAAGGCTTGTAACATAAATAAATATGAGGCAAAAGCTTGAGAGAATTACGATGCTCAAATGAGTTTGAGGAATCTGGCACAACTCCAGCAATATAGTAGTTCGATTCAACCTTAAGAAATGATAACACCGGTCTCAAGAAATAACTCAGCCTTTAAGGAGAACTCAACCCCAACAGATAATCTAGGCCAATAGATAAGTTTGTATTTTAGCAAATGAATTTGGCTCTGGCAAATAAACTCGGCCCCAATAAATAAATCTGGCTCAGTAGATAAATTCGGGCTGCAGCAAATGAATTTAGCTCTGACAAATAAACTGGGCTTCAGTAAATAAACTGGGATTTGGCAAATACATTGGGCCCCAATAGATAAATCTAGCTCCGACAAATAAACTAGGCTTCGGTAAATTGATAAATGCACTTGCCTTCAGTAGAAAATAACCCACGAACTTGGCTTTTAAAAATATAGCAATACGACAAATTTGGTATCACTCTGATTTTAACCCACAGCTAGCCAAAAGCATGCTCGGATACTACCGTAATATGATAATATCCCTTTTGGATATTTGTGTTAAATTTATGAAAAAAAAATTCTGAAAAATATGCCATGAATTTTTTATTCAAAATTAGCATGGAAATTCATCAATTTATGCCAAAGAAATTGATAACATAAAAACCCATAAATGAATAACGTTGCTACTCCAGCAAATTGAAAATAAAATTACCGCAATCACAATATGAGGCAAATGAAGCAAATCTCAACTTTATTATATTAGTATAAATACTAAAATTACATGCCCATACAAATAACTGATGTGTAGTTAAGATAAAACCCTTCAAACTGCTACAAACTGGATGTGACCTCAAAATAATTTGTTGCAACACTAGATTTGACCTTCTAAACTTGACTGCAAATATTGCTCAACTTGAGGATTTGGATGATCCCCCAATCTCATATCTGCTCCAAATGTGATCTCCAATAACGTTGTTGAAGCTCCATGATATTTCTAGATGAAATCCCCTCAACAATGGGTTGGGTTTTCGTCCAACTCACAATGAGAAACCCAAGGGTTTTCATCTTGGGGCTTATGGAAGTTGAGAACCACATTCCCAAAACCTCTTCAACAAGAAAATATCACAACTCCAAGATGTCCCAAATGATTTGCTTCCCCTCCTTTTATAGATCTAATGGATTCCTCTCCATCTTTCTAGAATTGTTTTATTTTATTCTTTTATATAGACATTCTAGAAGATTCTCCCCTTTACTTTATCTAAGTGACATTTATTTTATTTTATTTAAGTCACTTTCCCACTTCTGACCTTTTTAAGAATTTTCCCCTTTTTGTATTTAATTAGCGACTAATTGGTAAATCACCTCTACGATCTCTTTGGCCATTGAATGTAACTTTTCACCATCCCATCATATAGATCTCTTCGTTCTAGTTCCAACGAGCTATTACACTAAGGTATTCATCAAATACTCTTCCCAAAATGGCACCTTAAGCGTAATTAATTAAGATATGCTCAATAATAAACTTGTTTTACAGCAAATGTCGAAATGCAATGGAACCAAGAATAAGTTGTGCGGCATTGACCCTGATGATGAATTATGCGAAGTGAATTCCATCGGACCCCATAAGACTCCTCCAAAGCCCTCCGAGCATACTAATAATGAAATCTCGCTCCCGTGGCCAAGATGTCACCAACCCTGGAAATCTATCCTACCCGCATCATAACAGACACTGAAAATGGAGACATTACAGAACAGGAGGATGCATTCTGAGGTAGCCAAAATTTTTTGAGGCTAGTAGGTTGAAACCTCTATGACAAATGGAAATCTTATGAAAAAGACCATCGGAACCCTTTTTTGGAGTCTAAGTTTGAGGCAGAACCAGGCAAATTATCCATGAGGTAAATTAATCTGAGGTAAGCTGGCGATTTTTTCTGAAGCTACCACGAGATCATTTCTCTCTGCTCCAAGCCATTCAGATACCTAAAGACAATCTGAAGTCACATAAAATCATTCAATTTAAAACAGAGGGTTTCTGAGTTTTGGTTTGCAGGTAATCCTGAACCTAGAAGGAACTTGTGTTCCCATATAGAGTTCAAACTGATTGGACTGGGGCTTGGCTAGGTCCTGATCTAGGATTACAATAAGATCGAAATCCTCAGAGGTATGTTTGTGAGCAGTGTAGAGGGTTTGACAAATTCCTGAATAAGGCCATATGCAGGAAAGAGGGAATTATTGGTCCTAATCTAGCTGGATCAGTGTTTTTAAAACCGGAACCGGTGACCGAACCGGTCCACCTAATGAACCGGTTTACCGACCGGAACTGGTCTAACCGGGACTGGTTTGGTCTAAACGAACCGGTTTTTAAAAAATACATTAAATAATTAATTTTTAATGAAACAAAACTATTTTTAAGATGTAAAACCATGATTCCAAGCCAATAGAGACAAAATATGCAAAGTTTGCTCATTTATATACCATGCAAAGGTGAATATATCAAAATGGCACCGAGTGCAATACATATCATCGACAAAATAGCAAAATACATAAGAAATGAGGCTCTAAATGGCCTATAAAGTCCAAAAACAATGCTGCAAGCTATGAGGCCATTGGTCTACTACAAGTCTACAGTGTACACATGATCAATCATCAAGTCCATCACCACTACTAGACACAGGATCATCATCAGGAGCTACATAGACATCATCTGGTTCAGAGTCTGAGGATGCCTCTGCCTCATCTGCAACATCAGTATCAATGCCACCAATGACAATAGAAGTGGACCTAATGGAAGCACGAGTTTGTCGACCTGCACGACTAGTGCCTTCCATTGGTTCCTTGCCTTTCCTTGATGCCGCTACTAATCCTGGTTCTGATGCCGCCACATAATCTGCCTCATCCTCCGCTAAAGCCATGTCGATATCAAAATCATCCTCAAACACAGGATCTTCAGTCTCCTCCACCCATTCTGATGTTGGATCAATATCATCCAACACAATGGGATCTAGATCAGGTGATTTGCTCATCATTTGGTTCCTCGTCAGTCGAAGGTTGTATTGCACAAAAACAAGATCATTTAACCGTTTTTGTTCCAAACGGTTTCTCTTCTTCGTGTGTATGCGCTCAAAAACAGACCAATTGCGCTCACAACCTGAAGCACTGCAAGTTTGACTGAGGACTCTAATTGCAAACCTTTGCAATTGAGGACACTGGCCACCAAATGACTCCCACCAATGTGCTGCAAAGAAAAAGACAATAATTAGTAACTTAGTTTATAATTTGAATTGTAAAGAACGTAAACAATTTTAACTTGAAATGAAAAACAAAATGGAAATTGGAATTGCTTACCTGGTTGGTCCACATCTCTTGCCATCTTTGCCAAGTTTTTGCCAAAAGTACCACTTGCTTGATTGAAAATAGTAAGCTGTCTATGTATATCCAACTGGTCTACATGGTTAGGGACCATGCGCTCCAAGCAATCAATCAATCCAGCTCCGACCTCCCCATCATGCTGATCTCCTAGCCGATTTTTATAGTGATACCTTGGGTTCAAAAAATACCCGGCTGCATGTATAGGACGATGGAGTTGATTGTTCCATCTGTTATCAATGATCTCCCATATACGGCCATATTTAGCTAACCTGTCATTGTAAGCTGCCCGTATCTGCTCCTTTGCTTGATCCATAGCTTCATAAATGTAGCCCATGGCCAATCTTTCCCCATCCACCAACCTTAGCACCTTAACAAGGGGCTCGGTAATTTTCACAAGCTCTACAGACCTTTTCCAAAAATAAGTGTCTAACACTTTCTTTTTGGTGTCTTTTCCATCTGGTCTACGAGCCCACCGAGATTCAGACCATTCATCAGAGGAAAACATTTTCTGCAAGTTTCTATGTTGACCATTGAGACATTGCAACGTGAGGAAGTGAGTTGCAAATCTCGTAATTGCAGGCCTAACAAGCTCTTTGCCTCCAGTGTGTTTCCTCATTAGGCTCAATACCCATGAGTGGTTGTAAATGTATTTTGTAATGCACTTGGCATGCTCTACAGTGTTTTTTACCCACTCCACCTTGCCTATATCCTCAAGCATGAGGTCTATGCAATGTGCAGCACATGGAGTCCAAAATATGGTCTTATATTTGGCCTCAAGCATCTTTCCAGCAAGAACATAGTTTGAGGCATTATCAGCGATGCCCTGCACAACATGCTGCTCCCCAACTTCCTGAATAATGTTATCCAAAAGCTCAAATAGAAGGATTGCATCCTTTACCCTATCAGATGCATCAACTGATTTCAAAAACATGGTTCCTTGAGGGCAAGAAACAAGGAAATTAATGATAGTGCGGTTCTTTCCATCAGTCCATCCATCTGACATAATGGAACAACCTGTTTTGACCCATGACTCTTTAAACTCAACCAAATACTCATCAATGGAAGATATCTCTTTTTGCAAAAGAGCTCCCCTCAAGTGATGCATACTAGGGCCTTTGAAGCCCTTTCCTGCAGCTATAACAGAGTCCCACATAGCTTGGTAATAAGGTGAGCGAGCAGCATTAAATGGGATATCTGAATCATACCACCATCTAGCAATGTATTGGTGAGAAGTTTCTTTGCATTGTTTTTTCCAATGCTGATCCAAAGTGGGTTGAGAACTTGGCTGGGAGGAAGTGGGATTAGATTTAGAAGAGGCAATGGTGGCAGAAGATGAGAAATAACTTTGGATGTTTGGTCTCTTTGCTCCTTTTGATGGTTGGCCAACTCCAACAGAAGGATGAACATAGTGAAAGGGGTCATTGGTGGAAGGGATAGAAGTGGAGTCTTGAATCTCATAATCATCATACCCACTCTGTTTCAAAACATTCATGGTTTCCATTAATTCCCTCTTCCTTGCAATTTCATCTTGGATGGCCTTCTCCCAAGCCTTATCCTCATAAAATTTTTCAAGCTTGGCAATGTATTCTGCCCTAATAGGACCTAACAGTTCTTTTGGTGCATCACATGGCTTTACTTGGCCTCTTACCCCAGCCAAGTGTTGTTTCAACCTAAGAATACCCCCACCTCCAATAGATTTATGGCATAATTTGCATATCATTTTTCCCTCAATTACATCACAATGAACCCATGCACTTTCCTTTCCTTTTGGAGCCATGTTTGCTTGAAATAATAACAATTTGCAAATAAATCTGCCATTTAAAAAAAAATTGCAGCTAAGGAACATGGAAAACCAATGATAAATGTAGGAAAAAAATGCACATGCAAGCTACAAAATTTGATAGCATAGAGCTAGAGAGTTCATAGGCTTAGCATAGATGATAGATCATTGAAGTGAGAAGTTTATAGCACAAAAAAAATAATTCATGGACAGCAGACTCAAATGAGGAATTATCAAGTGCAAATCCTTACCTGGAAATGCAAAGTAGCTCCCTTAGCCTCCTCTTGATGATGGCAACTCCACTGATAGCTACACACTATCTCCAAAATAGCTCCAACTCCAACTCCAAGATGACTACTTAAGCAAAAACTCCACACTCTCCAAGCTCACAAACAAACTCACAAACACTCCAAATTAGTTGTGTGAGACAAATGAGAGTGAGAGGGGTGTCTTATAGCAAGTGTGAGGGTGTTTTTGGAGGGAAAATACCTTTCCCTCACCCCCAAAACCCCTAAACCGCCCTCATTTCCAAAACCGCTGCGCTTTTTTGGTTTTACCGGCGGCCTGTCCATAAACCGGCCGGTTTAGGACGGAACCGGCCGGTTTGCTATAAACCGGCCGGTTCCGCCCTAAACCGGCCGGTTTTTACTGGTTAGGGCCTTTTTTTGGGCACGAGGGGGTCTAAACCGGGTTAGAAGGGCCGGTTCGGACCGGCCAGGCTTCCAACCGGCCGGTTAGGCCGGTAACCGGTTTTTTCCACCGGTTTTTAAAACTATGAGCTGGATATTCTTTGAACATTACTAGCAGAAAGTTTCTCAAGGTTATGGATTGATTTAATATAGCTAAATTCGGTTTAACATAGTAGTTGAGACTGTTGAATTAATATTATATTGGGTTTAAGGAATCAGTGTTATATTGGCACTGTTGGGTTTGCTATAGTATTGTGTTGAATATTTTATTGTGTTGTTAAAGAAAACTTTATTGTTTTTTCTGCTAAAGATTTCATTATTTGAAATTCATGTGCCACTATTAGAATGAGAAAAAGGGAATTTGTTGGAAAACCTAGAAAACCATAGGGCAAAATTTCCCTAGTATATTACACAGTATCATGATGCATGTATCAAATTCAGTTGCCACTTATCTCATGAGAGTCTCCTAGTTGAGAGATCAACTTAAAGCCATTGGAGACACCGTTGATGATTCAGAGCTTGTTACAATGACTCTTAATGGATTTCCATATATATGGGATCCATTTATATAAGGTATTTGTGCACGCGCTGAGTTGCCCAAGTTTGATTAGCTTTGGACTGATTGTGTCCAAGAGGAGGCTAGATTGTTGTCGAAGAAAAGCTTGCAGATACCTTGGGATGAAGAAACTCAAGCCCTTGAACCTCATGCAAGGAAAGGAAAAGGTACAAGAAATTTCAGTAAGAAAAATACAAGGAGAAGATAAGTTCCAATTCAAGATCAGAAGAAGAAGGATCTTTCAAAGATCAAGTGCTTCAAATGTCATACAGTTGTTCACTATGCCTCCCAATGTCATCGGAAGGAAAGGAAGGGAAAGCGGCATGCATCAACAACCGATTTTGATGATGATGATGATGATGACGATGTGATAATCTACCACAGAAGAAGACAAAGGAATCTAAACTTGATGAGATTGCAGATGGACTTCCAAAATAATATTTCTTTGCCTCCGTTCTTTTAGGCACTGTTGATAATATCGGCGATATATCGGCGATATTCGGAAATATCGCGATATTTTCGGCAAAACGATATATCGCCGAGAAAATTTCGGCAAATATCGGAAAATATCGGCAAAATATCGCGATATTTTGAAAATATCGGCTATATTTAAAAATTTGAAAAAAATATTTTTTATGCTTGCCGATATTGCCGATAAGATATTTTTTGGACCCTCGCCGATATTTTGCCGATACCGATATTTTCAACACTGCTTTTAGGCACTATTACAGACAATAGTTATATTTGGTTGGTGGGCAATGGTGCTTCTAGGCACATGACAAGTTCACAAGATTCTCTCACGAATTTCACAAAGAAGGATTCAACATTGCAAGTGGAACTTGGAGATAATGCCTAGTATATAGTGAAAGGAGTTGGGACACAATCGTTTCAGCTAGAGTCTGGAGATTCTCTACACGAGAGATGTATTATCTGTATCGGGATTGAAGAAGAACCTACTATATTTCAGCATTGGAGGATAGAGGTTATAGAGTTGCATTTGTAGATGGTTGGGTTCTTGTATGGCCTAAGGGCTCGAGCATAGACTTAGCAAGAGTGGTTGGTGTTCCAGAGGAAAGACTACAAATTGTTAGGACATCCAACCCAAGCATTGGTACATAATAGTGTTAGTTTATGTGAGTTATGGTATCAGATATTTGCTCACCTGCTAGCATTAAGGAAGATGGCTACAGGTCTTCCAAAGCTCAGAGTAGAGCATGAGGGTGTTTGTAAGGGTTGTGCACTTAGCAAAAATGCCAAGGGATCTTTTTTGAGCAATGATAGTAGGTCCAAGGGGATCTTGGATCTAGTGCATTCAGATGTATGCAAACCGATGACAATATCATCTTTGGGTGGTTTCTTGTACTATGTGACATTCATTGATGATTTCTCCTGGAAGACATGGATCTACTTCATGAAGACCAAGGATGAAGTCTTTAGCAGGTTCTAGGAGTTCAAGGCTCAGGTAGAGAACTTGACAAGGAAGAAGATCAAGGTTTTGAGGTTAGATAATGGAGGAGAGTATACTTCCAAGGACTTCAGTGATTTTTGCAAGGAGGCAGGGATCAAGAGGGAGTGGATAGTTCCTTACAACCCTCAGCAGAATGGGGTGTAGAAAAGAAGAACAAGTCCATTGTGGAGGTTGCTAAGGCGACGATTCACAATCAGGATTTACCCATGTTCTTATTGGCACAAGCACATCCAACACAATAGTTTATGTTCAGAACAAGAGTCCTCACCAAATATTGGGGAACAAGACTCCTGAGAAGGCATTCACAGGAGTGAAGCTAGAGGTCAGTCATTTGAGGATCTTTGGTTGTCCAATATACATCCACGTGCCTAAGGAGAAGAGGAAGAAGTTAGAACCTTCTGGGAAGAAGGGTACTTTTGTGGGATACAGTGAGACTTCGAAGGCCTACAAAATCTACATTCCAAGACAATGTCAAATTGAGGTTAGTCGGGATGTTAATTTTGATGAGGAGGTAGCCTTCAGGAGGTCTAGAGAATCTCATATGGAGATTGATAGTGAGGAGCAAGAGGCTCCGAAGGATGTGGGTACAAATCCCTTTAGTCCAATTGTTCATCCTTTAGACTATCAAGAGGAGTCAATAGACCCAGCAGAACTAGTGGGCCCACCTAGAGATGTTGCACAAACCAAGAGAAAGGCGACATGTCTTCATGACACTTTGCAGGGTGCAAAGAGGCATGCAACTCCCAGTGGTACTTTCATGGAGAGCAGATGACCAAAGAGGTTCTCAAGTTATATGGCATTGATGAGCTGCATCATTGATTCTAAACCTTCCAATTACGAGGAGGAAACAAGCCAGCAAGTTCGGAAGGATTGCCATGATGGAGTATCAGGAAGAATGATGTGTGGGAGATAGTTTCGAGACCAAAAGGGAAGTCAGTAGTGACTTCCAAGTGGATCTATTAGATCAAGCCTACAACAGATGGTGAGATCGAGTAGTACAAAGCGAGGTTTGTGGCGAGAGGGTTCTCCCAGAGAGACGAAGTGGACTATGAGGAGACTTATGCTCCAGTCGCTAGGTACACTTCCATCAGGACTATTATTTCTCTTGCTTTAGTTATGGGTTGGAGGTTACATCAGATGGATATAAAGATCGTGTTCCTCAATGGTGCGTGTTGTCGCACAAATGTTTAGGCACCACAACAATGGATCAAATCGGGGGTTGTCACCCTGATCCCCAATCTCTTTGTTTAAGATGTATCCCTATAACAAGCTAAGGGGGGTAGACCCTATGAAAAGATTGGGGATCAAGGTGATAGCCCCCAAGACTGATGCTCCAGTCGCTAGGTACACATCCATCAAGACTATTATTTCTCTTGCTTTAGTTATGGGTTGGAGGTTACATCAAATGGATATAAAGATCGTGTTCCTCAATGGTGTGTGTTGTCGCACAGAATGTTTAGGCACCACGACAATGGCTCAAATCGAGGGCTGTCACCCTGATCCCCAATCTCTTTGTTTAAGTCGTCACCCTACAACAAGCTAAGGGGGGTAGACCCTACGAAAAGATTGGGGATCAAGGTGACAGCCCCCGATCTGAGCCATTGTCGCGGTGCCTAAACATTTTGTGCGACAACATTTTTTGGCACCATTGTCGGGGACCAATTTATTGGACCTTGGCTTTACGACATTCATCTTCATCTTTTCAGTCTTTTATCATTTCTTATCCCATCAACGCCACATTTTTTGGCACCATTATATTTCTTCATCTTTTCATCACCTTATCTTTCGTCATCTCACTAATCCTTTCATCTTCTCTATTTGCACATTTAGCACCTGGACATTTCGGTTGGTTTCCTGTTTGGGTGGCGACTCCACTTATTCATCCATTATTTCTCATACAAGAAAACTTCCATGATATCCATCTACTTCTCCCTCACTAACCTTTCGGTTTTGCCATTTGGATCTTAGAGCTAGATTCATGTTCAAGTGGTGACTCCACTTCTTTCATTTCTTACAAGAATTTTTGCTAGAAGCTCGCTTCTTGGGGATCTCTTGATTTTCCTGAGAAGGGGTCTCTCTCTAGCATCCATTTGGTCCCTCCTTATCCCTTTAAGCAAGTCATCATGGATGACTTGTTTTCCTCTTGTCATTTTACTAACTTTCTTCATGATATGCCGGAAGAGGCCATTCATAAATTGCCTTTGTTCTCGAGTGGTGATTCAGCCACTACTAGAAAGCGTCTCTCCAGGGTAGCTCATATAATAACCAGATATTGTCTTCTTTCAAAATATAATCATGAAGATATCAAGATCCGTCTCTTTGCCTTTTCCTTAGAAGGTGATGCTATGGATTGGTTTCGTAATTGTCCTGAGGATTCTTTTGCTTCTTTACAATACATCATCAATGCTTTTAATGATAGATATATGAAACAAGGTGGCTCGCCTTGTGCCCTAGTACTATGCAAAAGGATGAAACTGATCCTGTAAAGAACCCAACTATCAACGAAAGATTTCAAGACAATTCTCCATATCAAAATATGCCATATTGCAGGCATTGTGAATGTTCTCATGATGAATCCAATTGTATCGTTGCAAGACAAATCCATGATAGTGGAAAAGCAGGAACAAGTTGTCAAATCAATATCGACAATGAAAGGGAAAATGATAAGCATCTTATTAAAGACTAAAGCAGCTGGTAAAAAACATGGAGCTTAATCAAGAAAAATTGATAGTTGATTATGCCAAGGATATGAGAACTTTGTACACCCAAATAGAAAAACATGATGAGATAGAAATCACAAAAATTAATCACTTTGATCACATAGCCACCGTAGTAGAAAAGTGTGCTCAAAAGATGGAGGCTATAAGGACCAACATGCAAAATCATCATGAGAAAGAAATGAGTACTATTCAAGTAAATCATAACACAATGATGAAGGACATGGAAGTTGGTCAGATTTCTCTTCAGAACAGATTGTTAGCCATGGAGGAAAAGCAAGTGCAATTAATAAAAGATATGGAAGCTAGTCAAATATCTTTTCAGAATAAATTATTGACCATGGAGGAAATCCATGCCAAGGAAATCGATGCTATAAAGGTTGAACCAGTGTTACTTGGGAGCGGGAGCGAAAACGGTACTTGGGAGCAGGAGCGAAAGCGGGGAGCGGGAGCGAAAATGGGTGCGGGAGCGCGACATTTTCAAAAGCTCCAGGTTTGGGAGGGAATCCCGGAGCAATTTTTATATAATATATATATTTTTTATATTTTGATACATATATGTGTTTAAAACATGTAGAATGATGAATTAGATATAAAAAACATAAAAAACATAGATTGATCATTGAACCATATAACAACAATCATCTAGAAGTTATAATCTTCATCAACCACGTCCACAAGTTAGTAACATACAACATATTGAGTCTCGTGAATCATGATTGATCAATCTTAAAGTTTCAACTTCAAGCTTTCAAAATTGAAAATTCAATATATAGCATTTATCATCATTGATCACCAAAGTTGTACTTGTAAGCTAAGTTTAACCATTACAAGAAATAATATCTAACCTGAAATGAAATGTTATAAAATGAAATGAAATGAAACAACTTTCACGAAGCATCATATTCATAATTCAGAATCATTACCAATGAGTTATAATTGCCAACTTCAGACTTCAAACTTAAATTGTCATATATTGTTTACAAAAAATATCATAATAAATACGAAAGAGTCAACAGTTATGAAAACTGATAGAAACTAGAAAAGACAAGTAAACGGTAAATCTATTATCTACTATTTCATGTGGCCCTTGCCACGAGAAGTGTCTGATGTATGAGAAGGTCGTGGTGGTCTTCTAGGAGTCTCCTCCCGCACAAACCGACAACCAGAACCAGAAGGCACATGCCCTCCACGTGAGGGTGTAGATGGAGGTGGCGACAGCAAAGGAACAAGACTCGGAACTTGAGCACTGCTACTGGATGGTAGAGGTGACATGATTGTTGCCTCATCTTCCTCTCTCATAAGTTTCGCTTCCAGTTCTTCAAAATGTATAGTGCCATCCTCCAAATTATCATCCTCTGGGTGGTTGTCACAAATTTTATATGTTGGATCCTCATAAGCCCGATCACAGTAATGACTCAACAACCTCAAGTTGTGGTGCACATAAACCAAGCTTTCTGCCCGGTTTTCTTGAGTCTGTTTCTTTTCACATTATGTATGAAGTTGCAGGTGCTCCAACACCTCTCTACAGAAGAAGTATTTACAACCTGTGAGAGAACTTTTTTTGCCAATTTTGGCCAAAGTCCTTGGCCACCATATGCTTCCCACCATGTGAGAGCATCAAATCTGTCTCTATCTTCCATTGCATGAAAGGTACCAAACAAACCAGTGCAACTGAAGTATCTGCCTAATTCAAGACGTAGACTAGCACATTCCTCCCTGTCAGGTGTCAACTTGTCTAATGCTTGCAAATATCCTGTAGATAGCTCTTCATCTATATGGGGTTTGACCCTAACCCCACCCCCTGGTGCAGGTTGAACCAACCAAGATGCAAAGTAGTATTTTGGCATAAGGATATATGCCAAGGCATGCAGTGCAACATTAATTTTATCCCACCGTATACACACACAATCGTGAATCAGTTTATACAAGTTGGGATCATTTTTATGAACAATATCTTTTATTTGCCCCAACATGGTATCCATCTGCTCATACACCTTGCCAATCACTGGTTTATCTGTATCTGCAAACCGAATCATGTGATAAACGAGCTTGGTGAAATCCAATACTTGCCTCACACGTGCCCAAAACATACCATCAAGAGCGGTCTCCTCCACCTGTTCAAAACCTTGCCTGCCAGCTGCATTTGTAGCCCTTTCCTTTAATACCTGCCAGTGTGGACTTGATACGATGCTAGCCAATGACTCTCTTACCTTCAAAAGGCGCCTGAAGGTGAGGTAATAGCTACCAAATCTAGTCTTCGCAATCTTCAACAACTCCAATCTTGAGTGACTGCGGAAAAGGCCATGGGTATTGCTATGATTTGTAATAAACTTTATCATTTCTTTGCCACTCTTGTACAAATCACCAATCCATTTGTATTGTTTGTTTTTGTTCTTAAAAATATCATGCATCAAAAGGTTCATTGTGTGAACCAAACACACAGACCAAAATATGTTGGGGTATTTATCCTCAATAATTGCTCTCGTTGCCTTACAATTAGGAGCATTATCAGTGATGACTTTGATGACATTGTATGGCCCAATACGGTCAATTGTTTCAAGTAATGGTTCAACAATGTTGATGTCGGTCATGAACTTGTCTGAGTAATCATATGCTGAAAGAAAGATGGCACCACTAACAGACACAGCAAAAACACTTATCAATGGCTTGCCTTTTACATTTGTCCATCCATCAAATACAATGGACACCCCATGGTCAGTCCAAGAACTTGTCATTCTACTCAAAGAATGTGATATTTTTGCTTTTTCATGATCAAGTCCAACGGTTCTAGCCTTGTCATATCCAGGGCTCTTGTATTCTTTAAGGGCATCATTTATGGCAGAAACCATTTCATGCCAATAAGGTGAGCAAAGAACATTGAATGGTATCCCACATGCATAGAGAAACCTGTAAACTTTTGAATCCACATCATTCCTACACCCTTCATCAAGGAAATCTAATATGCTTCTACGCCTTAAACTTGGTGACCCTGTGCCTCCATATCCACTGCCTTGGGAGGATGCTGAAGGAGTTCTTTGTGCATGTGATTGTGAGCTTGGTTCAAAGAAACCCTTTGATTTTTTAGATTTGTATTGGGCTTCCTCCTCTTCCCTTATGTAATTGGCTCTATCCACTGCTGACACACCTGTACAAGTTTTGATTCCTATTTGTTTATCTCCATCCCATGGCCTTTTCCCGTAGAGGTGCTTTCTGGCACGGGTGTATGAACCTGTGTAATTATTGTTGCAATGGGGGCAATGAAATTTAGTGGTTCCACCCCCTTTCCCTGCTTCAGGCCTATTAACATATTTCCACAATGGAGTTTGGTCTTGTTTATTTTTTTGAGACTCATGTTCACTCTCCTCCAGCTCCTCCTCTCTGGGGTTTTCATCAAATCCACTATGACCCACTTCTTCATCCCCTTCTTCATTTTCAACCCTCCTTTTTCTACTCTCCAACACCATAATAACCAAAAAAGGAACCAAGAATAAGAAAGTGCCAAGAAATATAACGATGATGTTTTAAATTTGAAGTTTTGAATCTGCAAAAAAATGGAATGGGAATGGGAATGGGAATGGGTCCATGGGAGAAAAAAAATTATTTATTTATTTAGTAATGAACATTAAAAAAAAATTGCTAGAATAGAGCCTACCTCTTTGGCCTCCAATCTCTCCTTGCTCCTTGCTCCTTGGCACTTGCTCTCTCCTTGCTCCTTGCTCCTTGCTCTCACTCTCACTTGCTCTCTCTTGCCCCTCACTCTCTCTTGCTCTCACTCACACAATTTCTAAAATAATGAATTCATTGGAGGGAGGGTTTATTTATATTCCCTCCCTCCCTCCCTTTCCTCCCTTCCCTCCCTTTTTTTCCCAACGGCGCTTTTTTTTCCCGGCGGCAAAAAAAAATAAAAAAAATCGAGCGACTTTTTTTTCCGCCCGATTGGCCGCCAGGAGCGCTTTTTATAGCCCGGGAGAAATCGCTCCCCGACCACTCCCGGGCTATAAAAATCACTCTAGGAGCGCGCTCCTGAGTCGCTCCCGCCTGGAGCGCAGATTGGGAATGGGATCAAGGGGGGGCGGGGGGGCGCTCCCCCGCAACACTGTGTTGAACTCTAACCAAATTGATGCCATCAGAATCGAAAAGACCACTCTTCAGGATAAGCTGCAAATGATGAAAAACGCACAAGTTTCGAGACTTCAGGTTAGATCAAAGCACAAAGGGTTTGTCATGACTCATAGATCTCCCGATCCACCGAAGCATTTCCCATCTCATCGCAAGGAGGTTACTTTTCCCATTAAGGACAAGTCGACTTTGGTTAAGGAAGACCGAGCTTATGTATCACCATTAACAAAGTATATTCAAAATAAGATTGGGCATACTTCAGATTCTTCAGATCTTTCGTCCAAACATCTTCAAGATCAGGACAGGAAATCTATAGTGGTCTCATTGTTCACATCATAGCCCATCTGTAAGAAAATATTATCCTCCCACAGGGTGAAAAAATTCGCTTTGCAATGATAGCGCCTCTTCGCATGGTGTGATGGCCTGGTGTTAACACTGGTTCTCGGTCCCCATTGCGGGTCCTCGGCCCCTCTGCTTGGGTTGGACCCTTCCTACCATAGCGGGTTGGCCCCAGTGGGTCGAGTCTGCTGGAGTCCAGATTCGTCCTCCTCTGGCCTTCAACTTTCTTCTCGTGCTCTTCTCTATTTGGCACATCCGATTTGTGGGTCGGCCTGGAGCTGACTTTTTCTTCTGGTCCCTGTTGTTGGGTGGTCCTTGTCCGGGGTTGTCGTTGTCTGGGTCTTTTCAATCGTTCTCCCTGATGGTTTTGGGGTTCGTGGTGTAATGTCTGCGCCAACCTAGGATGCGACGCTCATGGCAAAGATTGTTGCCTTCAACTCCCTCGTTGCCTCTGCTTCGAAGTTCAGCAAGCAGGGGGACTCCAAATTTGTGAAGAAAGTTGCGGAGATCCCCAAGATTGAAATAAGTGTCCCGCAAGCCTGCTCTCGGGCCTTGTAGCTTGCAGATAGAGGCCTTATTGGCCAGTTCATGGGCCTCTAGCCTTCCCCTCAGACGGTCAAGGCTTGGGTTGCGAAGAACTGGACCCCTCTCATAAAAGGTGCAGTCATCTCCTCGTTCTGTGGCAAAGGTTTCTATACCTTTTATTTTGAGCATCGTTTATACTGAGACTTAGTTTTTAGGAGTGGTCCTTATTTTATGGGGACTCAAGGGCTCTACTTGGACCGCTGGAGTCCCAGTTTCAACCTGGAATGTGATGTCCCTTCATCGGTCCCGATATGGGTGAATTTGCCCTACCTTCCCCTTCACTGCTGGAACGATGCGACCTCCAAGCTCACAGGGAACTCCCTGGAGAGGTATATTGACTTCTCTGAACCAAACAATGGTCTCTTCTCCTGTGCAAGGATTTGTGTGGAGGCTGATCTAGAGAAGGGCCTCCCGGTGGCTGTCAATCTTTGCATTGATAGTTGGACGCGTGTTTAGGAAGTAGACCATGACCAGTGGCCCTTCGAGTGTAAGTTGTGCCATGAATATGGGCACTTTGCAAAAGGCTATCTGAAAGGTGGGGTCTCTATGGAGAATCAACCTGGGGACCCTGAAGAGCAGTGGCAGCAAGTCAAGTGGCATAAGTCTTCGAAATATTCTGCGCAGGCCAGCGGCCCTGGCGCTATTCCGGTCTCAAAGGAAGTGGAGTCTACCCCCCCCCCTTGGCAAGACAGTCCGGGGCGGACTTGGGTCAGTGTCGGAGAATCGTTTTGGGATCCTAGATTCGGAAGTTGTTGTAGAAGGTTCAGTACTACCCTTCCCCCCTCCTCATCTTAGGAGGACCCAACCCCTTGTCCTACTCCCCTGGGGCCTCCCCCAAACAGTCATAAGGAGGCAAGCTCTAGCCCAGACACTGACAGCAGTTCTGATGAATCATCAGAGGAGGATGAAGATGCGGAAGGGTTCCTGACATCTACGAAAGGCCTGGGACCTTCTGCACAGCTGAGCTCTGCTGATGACAGACCTGGGGGGTAGGCCTGAAGTAGCCCATCAGAAAAGGGAAGAAATCAGGAAGAAAAACAAACAAGGAAGTCAGAAGGGAGAAAACTGAAAAAGACAAAGAGTTGGGAGTCCAACACACTATTCCTCGTCAGTTAGAAAGCGCAGGGAACAAAGGAGGAGGAGGAAAAAAAGGAAACAATACGGGCCCTGGAAAGGGAGTAGGGAACTTAAAAAAGTGATTAATGAATATCATATCTTGGAATTGTAGGGGCCTGGGGTCTATAAAAGGAATTATAGAAGTGAAATCCCTAATCAGTAAAGAAAAACCAGATGTCATCCTCCTACTAGAAACCAAGCTGGATGAGGAGTTTATCAACTCTATTAAAAACAAATTTTGGAATACTAGCAAGCTAGATGAGGAGTTTATCAACTCTATTAAAAACAAATTTTGGAATACTAGCAAGCTGGAATCAATCAGTTCAAGAGGAGCATCAAGAGGCCTCTGTACACTATGGACTAGGTCAAAGCTACCACTCGTAAGCACCTTAAAAACAACTCATTGGATAACAATTAACAACTATTTTTTATATTAAAGAGAAACAACATCCCTTCATAGTGGTCAATGTATACATGCCCACACATTTTCGGGAAAAACTAAGAATGTTGGAGTTCCCTAATGGAGCTAAAAGACACAGAGTTCGGGCGTAACTTCATTTTTGGTGGAGATTTCAACACAACAATGGGCATCCACGAAAAAAGAGGGGGCTCCATTACCTAGGATGCCCAGCAAGAATACATGGAGGACCTCATCCTAAAGCTAAACCTTTTCAATGTCAAACCTCAAAAATTTATGTACACTTGGACTAACAAAAGAGGGGGGCTAAATCATATAGTGGCTCGACTGGACCATTTCCTTGTTGCTGACAACCTCCTAAGCCCGAATTACAGCCTCAAATCTTCCATCTTGTCATGGGTCGGTTTGGACCACCGCTCGATCAGCCTAGCGATCTCTCAGCCCTTGGATTTGGGCCCTATCCCCTTTCGATTCTCTCCTCTTTGGTTGGAAGCCCCCAATTTCTTGGAAATGGTCTCCCTCTCCTGGGCTGGTTGGATTGATGGAAGCCCAATCACCATCTGGGAGTCCAAGATTCACAGACTGAAAGGCGACATCAAAAATTGGCTAAAGGATCATCAATCTGAAAGACAGAACAACATCAAAGACATGGAAGGAAAACTTGCTGCAATCCAAGGGAGAATGGAAACAATGTTGATACAGGAATCAGATCTCCATAAGGAAGTAGAAACTTTTAAGGCTCTCCACACAAAACTAAGAAAGGAAGAGGAATACTGGAGACTAAAATCCAGAAATATTTGGCTTAAGGCAGGGGATAGGAACACTAAATTCTTCCACAAACAAGCCAAGTTCGGGGAATCAAAAAATAATATAACTCAGATAACTCATGGGGGGAGAGCATTAATAAGTTTGAGGAAATCAAAAGAGCAGCAGTAGAACATTTTGAAAATTTGTATAGAACGGATAATACTTGGGATCTTGCCAGCAAAGACTACTTTCTTGAGAGCATCCCTCAAATGGTGACGGAGGAGTGGAATAGTTCTCTTACTGCCGCCAACCCCACCCCCCGACGTTGGAGAAAATTTGAAAAGTAATTTACCCCTTTCCCCCAAATAAAGCATTGGGCCCGGATGGATTCACAGCAAAGCTTCTATCACTCCTTCTAGGATGTTACCAAGTGAGACCTTTGCAGACTAGTGGGATACTCCTTCAAAATATTTGCGATGGGGGCAGGCATAAACTCTTCTTTCCTGGCCTTAATTTCTAAAGAATCGGACCTCTTCTCGTTCTCCAGATTTTGCCCTATCTCCCTTTGCGATGTCTCCTACAAAATCTTCTCGAAGCTACTAGTCTATTGCCTCAAGCCTTTATTGCCCTCTCTGATCTCTGAAAACCAGGGGGATTTGTTCCAGGTAGGCAAATCTTTGATAATATAATCCTGATCTAGGAAGCTCTAGATTCAAGCTGGCGCAAGGGGGATCAAGGTATGATTATAAAGTTGGACATGGCAAATGCCTTTGACCGGGTTAGGCATGGATTCCTATTAAAAGTTCTCAGGAAAATGGGGTTGGATGAGACCTTCATCAGATGGATAAATCTTTGTATTGCCTCCCCTTGGATTTCTCTGTTGGTAAATGGAAGAGTAGTTGGATTCTTCAAAGCCTCACGGGGCCTCCAACAAGGGTGCCCCCTCTCTCCTTTTTTATACATTATCATGGCGGATGCCCTGAGTCGAAAACTGGAGCTTGAAAGAGTCTCCCTCAACCTCCCTGGCATCCGCTACAAGGAAGGCATCAGAAGTATAAATCATGGGCAGTTCGCGGATGGTGGTACTATTATGATGGGAGAAGCCTCGACCACAATCGCTCGTCGTTTTAAGAGAGTCTTAGATAGATTCCTTAGTGCTTCCAGGGGTGCCACTAATGATAATAAAAGCCAGATCAATACTTGGAACATCTCAAGACATGAGAAAAAAAAGATAGAAGAAATCCTAGGGTTTAAAGCTATCCGGGAGTGGACTAATTTCAATTATTTAGGGATCCCAATCTTCTGAAGACGAGCTACACCACATGCCTGGCAAAAAGTGCAAGATAAAATAAAAACAAAAATTGTAAACTGGGGTGGTATTTGGCTTAATTATGTTGGAAGAGAAATCCTCATTAAGTCAGTCCTGTCGACGATCCCTCTATATCAGTTCACTACCCTTCAAGGCCCTAAGATCATGCTTCCACAAATGGGCATATATATAAGAAAATTCAAGTGGGAAGGAGGGAAAGAGGAAACAAAGAAATATCATTTAGTAAATTGGAAAATGGCCAGAGCTCCGAAACAACATGGAGGTCTAGGAATCAGGGATCCGGAGATATCTAACTTGGCAATGGGAGCAAAAATGTACTGGAGTTTGATCACGAAGCCGAGTCAATGGTGGTCCCAAGTGATCAATGCTAAATATCCATCTCAGCAAATTGTTAGTGGGGGACATGAGGTCTCTAGTATGGACTCCCCCATCTGGGGACTGATCTCCTCCTCCATGGATATTATCACCAAAAATATAATCAAAATGCCAGGAAATGGAGCCTCCACCAAAATTTTCTTTGATTCAATTATGGGGCTCCAACCCTTCGATTCTGACCTATCCCTAATGAATCTCAAAAACTTCTTGTGCAGTAGGGGGGAGGAAAATCTAGGCCAGATTGTGGAGTGGAACTAGCAAGGAGGTTGGAAAGGTTGGAAGCTCGAAAATATCTCGGAGGCACTTCTCATCCAAAGAGAAAATCTTTTAAAGAAGTTAAGCAGATGTGCCCGCATAGCTCTAACAGAGGTAGACAAGTGCGCTTGGAAGAATGTCAAGTACACAGTCAAAGGCGGGTATTCGCACATGCTCTTAAACTCCCAAATACCTCCAAAAAACTCTATTTGGGGGGAAATATGGAAAAGAAATGCCATCCCAAAAGTCATTTTTTTCTGCTGGCTACTCTCGCATAAGAAAATTCTTACAACAGAAAATCTTCGGAAGAGGGGACTGATTGGCTCCTCAAGATGCACATTATGTGAATTCGAGGAGGAAACAATCCCCCACCTCTTTCTCCACTGTAATGTAACTAAAGAAGTTTGGGTTGTGGTCCTTGGGCCTCTTTTTTGCAGAACAATTTGGCCTTTGGACCCCCTGATCTTCTTCAACTCTTGGCCGAAATCCTATTTGGGCTCCCTTTAGGCCAAAAGCAATTTCAAAGAAAACTGGTTAGCTCTTCCGAAATATGTATGTTGGCAAATATGGCTATCAAGAAATAAGGCAATATTTAAAAAGTCTCGGCCTCCGGTTGGGGTAATAGCCATGACTTCCCTTTCAGCTTGTATGGAACTGCACAAACCAGATTTTGACCCATCCTTGGATAAGATTGAATCCGTCTGGCTTGCTCTGTGGGTGTCTCCCCTGGCCTCTCAGGTTCCGAGGAACAATTCTCCCTCTTAGGCAAAGTGGATTTTGAGGTTGTCCTCGAAAGCTCTGGTGGACTGGCTGAGATCCACAAATAAATGGACCCTTCAATTCAATGGGGCATCAAAAGGTAACCCTGGGGTGGCAGGAGGGGGAGGGATTCTCATTAATCTTGAAGGAATCATTGAATATAGATATGCTTGGGGGCTTGGATGGAAGACAAACAATCAAGCTGAAGCGTATGGATTGTTTCTGGGCCTCACCTGGGCTCAAAAGAAAGGAATAAAAACCCTACAGGTGATGGGAGACTCCATGATTATAATACGGCATATGAACTATGCCTCATCTGCAAAAAACACAATTTTAAACCAAATTATCAAGAGATCCCAAGGGATGATCCCATCCTTCGATTCGGTGACCTTCTTCCATATTCTAAGAGGAAATAATCAAGAAGCCAACAAACAAGCTAACCTTGCTTGCCAGTTGATAGAAGAAAGGAGCGTGGTGAATGATGTCGTGGGCACGACTAGTATCCCATAAATTAGTTAATGATTTACAATTCCTAGATAGTGGAGGCTGCTCTAAGCCTTGCTTGGGCGATAACAAACCTTAGAATTAGGGAATTTGATTATAGATTTATTGGGTTGACTCCATGGTCTGCCCTCCTGCCCCTTATCCCTCCCCCTCCCCTGCCACTTCTCTCCCCCTCCCTTTGCTCCCCCTCTCCCCTATATATCCTTCCCATCCCTTCCCTTCGACATTCCCCTTTCTTTTCCCCTGTCGCGCCCCTCTTCTGTTCTGTCCTGCCTCCCCTCTCTTTCGTCATGCTCCCCTTCCTTCCCCACCTCACACCGCCGCCACTTGGTTCCGGCAAAGTATCTCCTTGCATTCCCTGGCTTGTTCAGGAGCCTCATGGCAGGCGTGTCCTATTCTCTCACCAACAACGTGTATGTTATCGTCAACGAGGTACTATCTTTATTAATAACAGGGATCTCTCGGTACGTTTCAAGTTCCTTCACCTCGGTTATTTGTGTAGGTTAAGGGGAAGAGAGGAGGAACATTTATTGCCTGAACACAGATTTATCCTGAACACTCGTGGGAGGAAACTCAGAAGGAGATTGAAGGACAATGATCAATGCTGGGAAATTAAGGAGGAAGGTTGGGAATTAATGGATGATCATCAGGATCATAACCCCATCAGTTTCCTCAACAGGTATTGCAACATCTCACGGCTCTATTACTGCTATATAAGGAACAACGGTCGGAGAAGTTTGCATGGGTTAATGCTCCTTCTTGCTTAGGTGGCCTCCGCGCAGGCCTTGAGGTTGAAGATCAGGTCGTTGAGTGTTTGTAGTGGGGACTAGACTACTGGAAAGAATCCTAGGGAGCCCAGTGAGTCAGAACTTTTGGGTGGGAAGTTGCACGAATTCACGGGTCTAAGTGTTGTGGTTGGCCTTAGGGGTAGCGCAGTGTCGAGAAGTGTTAATTTGTTGCACTGGGAGGGGACTTTGGATCAGACCCTCAGGAAAAGTTTGGAAGTCGATCTGCAGAGGGAGGACAATCGGAATTCAGCAGTCTTGGATACTTCAATTGTTGTGAAACTTCTCAAGTTTCATGACTGGGAGGGGGTCCAAGGCCAGGATCGTGGAGCAGTGGTTCCGAAGGAGAAGCTTCGTGGTGCAGTGGGCCTAAGTGTAATTGACGGGCAGGGTGTTGTTGCTGGGGCTGGTAATGTTATTCCACTAAATTGTGAAGTCCGGTTGATCTCGGTCGGCTGTGAGTCTGCAGCTGGTGAGAAGGCTTCTACTCTTCTGGTCGATCTCGGTCGGCTCTGAGTCTGCAGCTGGTGAGAAGGCTTCTACTCATCTAGTCTTGGGACATATCCTTAGGGCAGCGTAGTTGGCCTGTGAGGTGGACTAGTGGGTCAAGGACATCCCGGACTTGAGCGGGGGGAACAAAAAGAATTGCGACATTCTGGGATATCAAAAGATGGATCTGAGGGGGTAGAGTGCAGCAGACAACCCTTGGTCGAGCTCTTGGGGTACTCGAAGGCCGAGGTCGAGACGACAGGGTGCTGGAAGTCTTCGAGCTGAAAGGAGAATTCGACCAACCTACACCACTTGCGAGCAGGAGCACTTGGAATTTAAAGAAGGCCTCATGGCTTTGCAACGCAGCATGTACTTTCAGCAGCAAAAGAATCTCACAATGCAAGAGAGACAGTTGGAGAAGAGGGACCGAATTTGTCCGCTGGAGGATGAAGTGGAAGCACTGCGTCAACAAATTGAGCAGCTTAAACTCACGATGGCGTAGATCAACAAGAACAATGAGGAGGACTCCACTGAACAAGACCTATACAAGAACGCCAAAGTAGTCTCCACCGGGCTTGACCTAAACAGTCCAGCGCCTCTAGACTTTTAGACTTTTAGTCTTTTCTATTCTCTTGGTTTTCAAATGACAAAATGTAAATGTAAATTTTTGTGACTTCAATTTTGTATAATTTACAGTGATAAGAGACCTGTGAATGGGAATTTTTATATGCACTATAGAGAACACTTGTATAGTGGGTATGCAAACCAAATGATGTATCACCTATCCTTAGAAGGCTAGAAATCACTATGTAAAATCACGGTTTTGTTTACGAATGGGCGTGCCATATTTAAGTAGAAAATATACTCATTCTGGTTATAAAAAAAACATCACAACCCACCCAAAAGAAGAGGAAAAAGCAGAAAAGCAAAAGGAAGTGATTTGATGCATCTGATGGCCTTGAGCAACTCGATTTTTGGATAAGACATAGTCCTACGATATGTTGGATCGACCATGGCACATACAAAAAACAACCCACATATTTTCCAGAAATCAGACAAATGCTCAGTATGCATTATATTGAACACATCTGATGCCCCAAGGCATCCTTTGTATTGTATTTCTAACCATACACCTTGTCATTTCAGCATTTCATTTTTGTTTTAGGATTTACTTTTCATGATTAGTAGAATTGTTAATGATAGAAGAGCTTCTATTTTCTTTTACTTAATGTTATATGATGATTTTTGGATGGACGCTACTTATGTAATCTTGTGTGTTGCTTGGATGTAGATTCTGGATTCTCACATTCTTTCGATGAAGCAACGTGTCCCCAAGTAGAGCCAGATGTTGACCACTCTGTATCAATGATCCCATAGCAGTACATCCCTTTTTCCGCAAAAGGCATCTACCCTGTTCGAGTGTTCGCGCCTATCAGATTTCATCATCAGCCGACAGTTTTTTGAACATGTCAACCCATTCTGCATATGTAAAATGTAAATAATCTCAGTATGACCGCGTCTGTATGTAATAGCCTAAGTAAACCTATGGTTTTGGTGACAATCTCCATTCTAAGAGGATTTGTGTCTCACCGATTCATCTATGTCTCTAGATACAAATGATCGGCAGATTTGTTTCCCTCCACCCTCACCCCAAAGCTAGGGTGGATTTTGTCGCTAAGATTTTAGGCGAGTCCTAGTGTTTTAGATTGAGTCTATGTAAAAGTGATTTGGGAATAATCCTAGCTAATTGGCTAGATTATTTTATTACAAATCACTTGGTCTACTAGATCATATTTTGTGTCGCAGAAATGGGTATTTTTTTAGGATCTATAATGAACGGGTTTCCCCCCTTCATGTATTAAAATGTAAATCTTAATGTCAAAAATATTTAGTGCATGGTCCCTCATAATTAGACACCATGGCTAAGTAAGAGGGTTGGAAAAATAATTAATCCCCTCATAAGTCAATTAATTAAATTTCTGGCCAAATTAAATTAAAATCCTAAGCCAGAAATTGAATTAATTTTGTGTCCTATAGGTAAAATTAAATTCTTCAAAGGTGAAATTCGTGGGTTTTAAAGAAGTTAATTTTTGGAAGGTGAAATTCGTGGGTTTTAAAGAAGTTAATTTTTGGAGGTCCCCGACCAAGGGAATATTGAAGAAATCAAGAAATTTTGGACCCTTGGGCCTTGGTGGTTAAGTCAAAGTCAAATTTTTTAGGAAATTAACTCAAAATAATTAATTTTGAGTTAATTAAAAATCAATTAAATGAAAAATTCGATTTTTTCACGAACTAAATAATTTCGACGGTGATGATTAAAGATTAATTGAATCTTTATGAACAGTCGAGATTAATTTGACAGGGATCAAGCCAACTAGCCGTTGGAGATTTTACCTATAAATTAGAGGTCGGTGTCAGTCTGTCTTTTCATCTGATCTTTGAATTGTGTACTAAGCTCTCAATCTCTCTTGTATACTTTTTTGAATTAATGCAAAAGTCTTTGGGGTTTCAACATGCGGTGGTGTTCCTCTTCATGAATCTATGGTAATATTGTTTTAATTTCTGCTTAATGTTATGTGAAAACTATCAATCAATAGCTCTCTTAGAATAATCTGAATACAGGTATCTTATTCAGTTTGTTGGATCTAGGGTAACATTTTTAATTTTGATCGAAGTAGCAGGTATCTCTATTTCTTCAGAATTTCATTGTTGTTCTATTTCTCTACTTGGTTTGATGGTTGATCTAGTGTTTGCAGGAGATCTCTCAAGTTTTTTGTTGAGCGTTTGGGGATAGTCCTCAGTTGGACCAACCAACTCTCAACATATATTTTTTGAAGAGCCTACCTCATATAAGCTCCAGGATTTATCTAACAATAAATTATTTTTCTGCAGGGTGTTCTTGGGCTAGTACCTACCTAAAATTTCAAAATCTTTTAAATACTTGTGGAAAAATTGATACATCTGGTTGTTGAGAGCCTTAGATTATTGGATCTGGAAGCGGAGTTGGACTTATATTCCTCAGATCTGACATATCTACAACCTTTGTGCATAGATCTGTAAAGATTTTATATAGATTTGGAAATTTTTCTAACGTGGGTGTCTGGAATGTTATTTATTTTTGTATATCTGGGTTTTGGGTATTTTTGTTTTCGTTTTTTGCAAGTGCAGATCTGAAAGAGAAGTTTAATTTGAAGCCAGATCTAGACCATGGAGGCAAAAATCTAACCTCAATACCATTTTGCAGGGACATTATTCAAGATTATTTTTAGTCTGAGGGGTTTCAAACTCAAATCTGAAGTTTTTCTGAGAGAAAACAATAAAGCAGAAATATGTTGGCTTAAAATTTAATTATGGGGAAAATTTATTTTTTTTATAAATCTTTGGGATTCTTGGGCTATACCATTTTTTGCTGTGTTTTCTCCTTTCTGCAAAAATTCGAATTTTTTTGTTGCCTGCATTTTCTCCTTTCTTTCCCTCTGTGCGTTTTCCTTTCTCCTTTTTTCTCTTGCGTCCTCATTTCTTCATCCCTTTGATCCGCATCATCCTGCTCTGCATTCCATCTCCTCCGACCTTCGTCCCTTGTTGTGTATCTCCTTTTCCTTGCCAATCTGTAGCTCCTTCCTCACCTATCTGCGTGCCTTCCTCTTCACAACCCCATCTCTTGCCGTGGCCCTAGCTCGATTCATCTACCTCTGTGTTCTCCCTCGAGCTCGCTGCCTCAGCTCCCTCTGTCGTTGCCTACTCTAAACCTCGCTCCTCCCTTTGCGTTGTCGTCATCATTGCCAACTCCTGTTGTGAGCCCCTCCTCCTTCGACCTGCATCTTCCCTCTTTCATTGCCCGAGCTCTTTTCCTCTCTCCCTCGCTGTCGTCATCGAAGCTTGCACACAAACATTCAATTTCCTTTCGTTACTTTATTTTTTTGTGTTAATTTATTGGTTAGGGTTAGAGTAAAAAACAACAAATTCGATTTTTTTTAGTTTCTTTTCATTTTATTTTTGTTTTGTTTTTTGTTTAAAATTAAAAAAGAAAACTTTAATTTTTTTTTTTAATTTTCATTTGTAAAGTGTGACTTTGATTTCCCTTTAGAAATCGAAATTTTTTTTATTGCTTTTCCTATTGGTTTTGATTTTTTTTAAATGACATTTTGATTTTAAAAATAAAATTTAAAAAAAATCAATTTACATTTTTTAATGTGCCTTTGATGTTTCTAAAAAATTAAATCAAAAGAAAACTTTGTGCTTTCCCATTAAAATTTTATATTTTTATGTTGCCTTTGGCCCATTAAAAGTTTAATTCATTAAGCCTTTCGATTTTTTACTTTTATCACATTAAAAAACTTAATTAATCATCATTCATGAGTCGTAGCACATTAAAATTGCCAAGGAAATAATATAAATTTATATCTAAGGTTCCTTCTTGGGGTTTTTGTGTTAGGGGTTCGGGACTTTAAAATTTTTAAGGGGAAAAATTGTGGAGTTAAGAATTTTAAATTTCTCTATAGTCAAAACACTTAAATATTTTTAAATCATCTCTAAAGTTTGACTATAGGAAAACAATATTTTTTTCTAGATTGGGGTCACTTAAGAAAAATCATTTTAATTCCAGAATTATTTTAAGTGTTTAGCATTTGAATTTCACGGTTCCTCATGGTATTTAATTTCGAAATTTAATTGCTTAAGTATTTTTGCATGCTAAGGATTTTGAACATATCTATTGAGATTGCTCGTCGTTAAAGTAATTCTAAGCATGATTTAATTACTTGAATTATTGGATATCTATTGCATATTAAACTTCTTATGAGAATTCTTCAAGTAATTTTTAAGTACTCTTTCATGGAACTGTGGTAAATTGCATATCTTTCGTTTCCTAAACTGAGTATTTTTTAGCATCTATTGGCATTGATATTAAATTGTGAAGAAGCTTTTATCCTCTTTGAGTTATAATTGTATTAAAAAAAATTGAAGTAAGCTTGTGGTTTAATTATTGCTAAGGGTTTATCTTTCAATCTTTGTCTAGTGAAGTGAACATTTCATTTTGGTGATTAAAGGCTTTGATAGATCGCTACATAAGCGTTTTTCATCCTTGAATCTAACTAATCATCTTGTGCATTTGCATATTAGGTTAGTTCTGCATAATTAAAATTTACTTCCAAGCATAAGCTTGGTTGATAGAGAGATAGATACCCATCCATCTTTGCTTGAGAACCCTGCTTTTAATAGTACTTAAAATGGTGACCTTGCAGTCGTCAAAGCCACAGCTCTCTGCAGCACCGGAGACACCGGGTATGCTAGATTTTCAGGAGAGGTATCGTTAATCACACCTTAGTGTGTTTCACCTTATCTTCTCTCTGCCAATTACTACGAAATGAGGCTTGTTGTCGCACAGAATGTCTAGGCCCATGTTGCGGGGGAGCGCCCCCCCCTTCGAACCCGCTCCCGAAGCGCGCTCCGGGCGGGAGCGGCTCGGGAGCGCGCTCCGGAAATCGCTCCCGGACGGGAGCGATTTTCGGGAGCGCGCTCCCTTAAAAAAATTTGCGCTCCCTGGTCTGTTAGGGAGCGACACAGGGAGCGATCGCTCCGGCGCTCCCGGAGCGATTTTTAATGCCCGGGAGCGATCGCTCCCTGATCGCTCCCGGACATTAAAAATCGCTCCGGGAGCGATTCGAGCCGGGCCGGGAGCGGTTCGGCGGAAAAAAAATCCGCCGGACCCGAAAAAATAAAAAAATTTAGAATTTTTTTTTTGTTTTATAAGCCCAATGGGCCAAAAAACATTCATTATAACTTCATTGAGCAAGGTTTGGAGCTGGAGCAAGAGCAAAGGAGCGAAGAGCAAGTGCTGAGGAGCGAGGAGCAAGTGCCAAGGAGCGAGGAGCAAGCCTGCAGAGGTAAGTAACTTAGTAATCTAGTTAGTTTAGCTGGTTAGGTAGTTAATTTAGTTGATTTAATTTAGTTGTTTGAGTTTAACTGTTTAAAGATCATGTATTTAAATTAAATTAATTAATCCCAATAAATTAAATTAATTTGCAGATTCAAGAATCAAAACCCTACAAACATCAAACACCATGGACCTGGCGATATTTATTGGCATTTTCCTCTTCCTGGTCCCTTTTATGGTTATTATGGTGCTGGAGAGTAGGAAACGGAGGGGGCCCCAAACTGAAGAGGGGGATGAAGAAGCCGGAGAAAGTCAAATGGGTGAAAACCCCAGTGAGGAGGAGGTGGAGGAGGGTGAACATGACCCTCAGAAAACTAAACAAGAGCAAACTCCATTGTGGAAATATGTTCACAGGGCTGAAACAGGGAGAGGGGGTGGAACCACTAAATTTCATTGCCCCCATTGCAACACTGATTACACAGGTTCATACACCCGTGCTAGAAGACACCTCTACGGGAAAAGGCCATGGGATGGAGAGAAACAAATAGGAATCAAAACTTGTGCAGCGGTGTCAACAGCAGATAGAGCTAAATAGATAAGGGAAGAGGAGGAAGCCCAATACAGAACAAAAAGATCAAGGGGTTTCTTTGAACCAAGCTCACAATCACAAAGAACTCCTTCAGCATCCTCCCAAGGCAGTGGATATGGACATGGAGGCACAGGGTCATCATCTTTAAAGCGTAGAACCATATAAGATTTCCTTGATGAGGGGTGTAGGAATGATGTGGATTCAAAAGTTTACAGGTTTCTCTATGCATGTGGGATACAATTCAATGTTCTACGCTCACCTTATTGGCACGAAATGGTTTCTGCCATAAATGATGCCCCTAAAGGATACAAGAGCCCTGAGTATGACAAGGCAAGAACTGTTGGCCTTGATCATGAAAAAGCAAAAATATCACATTCTTTGAATAAAATGACAAGTTCTTGGACTGACAATGGGGTGTCCATTGTATCTGATGGATGGACAAATGTAAAAGGCAAGCCATTGATAAGTGTTCTTGCTGTGTCTGTTAGTGGTCCCATCTTTCTAGCTGCACATGATTACTCAGACAAGTTCAAGACCGCCATCAACATTGCAGAAGCATTACTTGAAACAATTGAGCGTATTGGCCCATACAATGTCATCCAAGTCATCACTGATAATGCTCCTAATTGTAAGGCAGCGGGAGCAATTATTGAGGATAAATACCCGAACATATTTTGGTCTGGATGTTTGGTTCACACATTGAACCTTCTGTTGCATGATATTGTCAAAAACAAAAATGAACAATACCAATGGATTGGTAATTTGCACAAGAAAGGAAAACAAATGATAAAATTTATTACAAATCATAGCAATACCCATGGCCTTTTCCGCAGTCACTTGAGATTGGAGTTGCTGAAGATTGCGAGGACTAGATTTGGTAGCTATTACCTCACCTTCAGGCGCCTTTTGAAGGTAAGAGAGGCATTAGCTAGCATGGTATCAAGTCCACATTGGCAGGTGTTAAAGGAAAGGGCTACAAATGTAGCTGACATGGCAGGTTTTGAAATGGTGGAGGAGGCCGCTCTTGATGGGCAGTTTTGGACAACTGTGAGGCAGGTATTGGATTTCACCAAGCCAATTTATCACATGATTCGATTTGCAGATACAGACAAACCAGTGATTGGCGAGGTGTATGAGCAAATGGATACCATGTTGGGGGAAATAAAAGACATTGTTCATAATAGAGATCCCAACTTGTACAAACTGATTCATGATTGTGTGTGTGAACGGTGGAATAGGCTTAACCTTCCACTACATTGCTTGGTGTATATCCTTACGCCAAAATACTACTCTACATCTTGGTTGGGCCAACCTGCAGCAGGGGGTAGGGTTAGGACCAAACCCCATTTAGATCAAGAGGTAACTAAAGGATATCTGGAAGCATTAGAAAAGTTGGTGCTTGACAGGGAGGAATGTGCAGCGGTGCGCCTTGAAATAGGCAGATACTTCAGTGGCACTGGTTTGTATGGTAACTTCCATGCAATGGACGACAAAGACAAATTTGATTCTCTCACATGGTGGGAAACATATGGCGGCCACGGACTTTTGCCAAAATTGGCAAAAAAAGTTCTTTCACAGGTTGTAAATTCTTCTTCTGCAGAGAGGTGTTGGAGCACCTACAGTTATATACATAATGTGAAAAGAAACAGACTCAATGAAAACCGAGCAGAAAGCTTGGTTTATGTGCACTACAACTTGAGGTTGTTGAGTCATTACTGTGATCGGGCTAATGAGGATCCCACATATAAAATTTGGGACAATCACCCAGAGGATGACAATTTGGAGGATGGCATTGTACATATTGAAGAACTAGAAGAGGAACTTGTAAGGGATGAAAATGAAGCAGCTGCAGCAGCCATGCCACCTCCACCTCCACCTCCACCATCCAGTAGCAGTGCTCGAGGTCCGAGTCTTGTTCCTTTGCTGTCGCCACCTCCATCTACACCCTCGCGTGGAGGTTCTAGTTCTGGTCGTCGGTCTGTGCGGGAGACTCCTAGAAGACCACCACGACCTGCTTATACTCCTGGAGACTCTCGTGGCAAGGGCCACATGTAGATTTACAGTTTACTTGTCTTTTTTAGTTTCTATTAGACTTTAGTTTTCATAACTGTTGAGTTTTGAGTCCTTGACTCTTGACTCTTGACTCTTTCATATCATTATGATATTTTTTGTAAACATTATATCACTGTGACAATGAAAATTTGAAGTTTGAAGTTGGGCCTTGGCAATTATAACTCATTGGTAATGATTGTGAATTATGAATATGATGCTTTGTGAAAGACTAAAGTTGTTTCATTTCATCTCATTATTCATGTTCCATTTTATAAATTTTTAACATTTCATATCATGTTAACAGTTAGAAGTTAGGACTTAGAAATATCTTCGATATTACTTCTTGTAATGGTTAAACTTAGCTTACAAGTACAACTTTGGTGATCAATGATGATAAATGTTATTGAATTTTCAATTCTGAAAGCTTGAAGTTGAAACTTTAATATTGAATTTGATGAATCATGATTTATAAGACTCAATATGTTGCAGTTGTAATATGTATTTTACTAACTTGTGGACATGGTTGATGACGATTATAATTTCTAGATGATTGATGTGATATGGTTCAATGATCAATTTATGTTTTTTTATGTTTTTTATGTCTATTTCATCATTCTACATGTTTTTGTTGACATATATGTATCAAAAATTAAAAAATATAAAAAATATATATATTTTTAAAAAATCGCTCTCGGATTCGCTCCCAAACTGGGAGCTTCTGAAAATGGTCGCTCCCGCTCCCCGCTCCCAAGTAACATTGGTCTAGGCACCACAACAATGACTCAAATTAGAGGCTGTCACCCTGATCCCCAATCTCTCTGTTTAAGTTGTTTCCCTATAGCAGGCTAAGGGGGGTAGACCCTATGGAAAAATGGAATGAAGGAGAACTAGTTGGGAACCAACCAGTTCGGGAGACACAGTGAAGCGATCAAGTACTTGATTAAGATTTAGCAAGACTTATAGGATGTGATTAGATTTTTAGATGATTGATACCAGTGCCTTGTGGAGTCATCGATCTTGCTAGGGAAATTAAGACCAGGTAATCAATTAGCAACTGCTACTTAGATGAATGAATATCTTATATGAAGTGCAGATGCTAGAGCTAATATGAGATGCAAGAATCTTGGTTAATTTTAGTTAAATGCCTATCTAAGTTTTAACCCTTCGATCCTTTCATATATTGAGTCTGATTTCGTAGTAATTGGCAGAGAGAAGATCAGGAGAAGCACACTAAGGTGTGATTAATGATACCTCTCTTGGAAATCTAACATACCCAGTGCCTCCGACACTGTAGAGAGTTGTGGCTCTAACGGCTGCAAGGTCACCATTTTAAGTACTATTAAAAGTAGGCTTCTCAAGCAAAGATGGATGGATACCTATCTCTCTATCGACCAAGCTTATGCTTGGAAGTAAATTTTATTATGCAAAACTAACTTATATGCAAATGCACCAGATGATGAAAAAAAGTTAGACCCGAGGATTAGAGACACTTGTGTCGCAAAAGCCCTTAATCACGAAAATAAAATGTTCGCATTATTGGATGAAGACTTAAAAATAAACCCCTGAAAAATATTACAATTAAACCACACGCTTATTTAAAATCTTTTTTATACAATTATAGCTCAAAGAGAACAAAAGCTTCTATGCAATTAATGTCAACGGATGCTCAAAAAATACTCAGTTTATGAAACAAAAGATATGCATTTTATTACAATTCCATGACAGAGTACTTAATTTTCAGAAATTAGTTTTTTAGAACAGCAGTAAGAAAAGCTTTATGACAACAGAAATATGACAATGAAAATAGTAAGTTGTCAATGATATCTTTATGCCAAAAATTTACCGAAAATTTTCCAAACTTGCCCACATGAATTATCAAAAAATTCCAGCCTGTTATGATGTGATTTCCATAATTATATCAGATCTGATATACTTATTAGTAATTACAGCCAGCAATTAAAACATAAAATAAGCCTAATGATGAATGCCCAACTCAAGAAATTAATTCCTTAATGTATTAGACAACTTAGGAACTGACTTTAAACTAACCCACATGAAATTTTGCCACTGTTATATTTCAGATTTCAGAAACAGAATTATTCAGAGATAACAGTCACCCAAAATGTAGATCTAAGCCAAATTTTTTATACACATCAAACATAAATTAATGTATTTAGCATTTTTTTTAGTTAATTTCAAACCACTTAGATGTGTTTTTCACCACTATTAGAAAGGTATATGATTGTTGTAGCAAACAGTGAGGAAAAGATGGTTTAAAGATCAAACCCTTAGGCCCTAGGCCTTGAAGATCACTTGCCCAAGTTGCCAAAAAAAAATTCAATACCTGAAACACAAATTTTAACCAAATTTTCTGCAAAACCCACCATGATTAGCTTCAGAAAATTAAATTTTCAAATCAGAAATGGAGCAAGAGGAATCTAGGGCAAATGAGAGCTAGCACAGAGCCAATAGAACTAGCGTTGGGCTAGGAGAAGGCAAATCTGGGCTTAGGAGCCCCAAAACTTGAAACCCTTGTTCTGAAAAAATATCATTTTTCTTCAGATCTTCAGATTTATTGCAAAATATTTAATGGTTGGCCTTGCAAAAATATTTGGGACAAGATATTGCCCTCCAGAGCCTAGATTTGTCTAAAACCCCAAGATCTGTTTGAAAAAATCTCAAATCCGAAGATTTACTTGGCTGATTTCCCAGATCTATTCCTGCAAACAAATTTTGAGCCCAGATCTTGCCCTCCAGGGTCTAGAATTAGCTAAGATCTGAAGATTTTCTTGGTTGATTTCTCAGATCTATTCCTGCAAACAATCTTTGAGCCCAGATCTTGCCCTCCAGGGTCTAAATCTAGCTTAGAGCTGAAGATTTTCTTGGCTGATTTCTCAGATCTATTCCTGCACAAGTGAAAAGAGAAAAACCCAATACCCAATATGTACAAAAATATAGAAAATCCCAAAAACCCAAGTGTTAAAATTCAAAATTATGTTACAAAGTTTCAGATCTACACCAGTAAATAACATATCTATACAAATAATGTACAGATTTATACAAATAATTTATAGATCTATCAGATCTGATAAATATAAGTCCAACTCCGCTCCCAGATGTGATCATCTAAGGCTCTTAATAGTCAGATCTATCAAAATTTCCTCAAAATATTTAAAATATTTTGAAATTTTAGAGAGGTACTAGCCCAAAAACACCCTGCGGAAAAAGATTATCATTAGATAAATCCTGGGGCTTATATGAAGTAGGTTCTTCAGAAAATATGTGTTGAGAGTTGGCTGGTCCAACCAAAGACTATCCCCAAACGCTCAATGAAAACCTGAGAGATCTTCTGCAAACACTAGATCAACCATCAAATCAAGTAGAGAAATAGAACAACAATAAAATTATGAAGAAATAGAGATACTTGCTACTTCAATCAAAATTAAAAATGTTACCCTAGATCCAACAAACTGAATAAGATACTTGTATTTAGATTATTCTAAGAGAGCTATTGATTGATAGTTTTCACATAATATTAAGTAGAGATTAAAACAATGTTACCATAAATTCATGAAGAGGAACACTACAGCACGTTGAAACCCCAAAGACTTTTGCATTAATTCAAAAAAGTATACAAGAGAGCTTGAGAGCTTAGTACATGATTCAAAGATCGAATGAACTGACTGACAAATGACCTCCTATTTAAAGATAAATCCTCCAACGGGTAGTTCGAGTGATCCTCGTCAAAACAATCTCGACCGTTGATGAGGATTAAAAAAAAAATTAATTTCATCCGTCGAAATTTTAAATTATTGAGGAAATTCGAATTTTTCAATTAAATGCATTTTAATTAATTCAAAAATTAAATTTTTGAATTAATTTCCTCAAAATTTTGACTTTGACTTAACCCCAGGGACCAAAGGCTTAAAATTTAGCAAAATAATTAATTTACCTTAGTCCCTGGACCTCTTAAACTTTAATTTTTTAAGGACCAACGGATTTTTCCTTTGGAAAATTTAAATTTATCTAGGACCTAGAATTAATCAAATTTTTGGCTTAGGATTTTAATTAATTTCGGCGAGAAAATTTAATTAATTAACATATGAGGGGATAAATTATTTTTCCAACCCTCACAACACTTTACATCATGATTTTCACATTTTTTACATCTTAAGGGGGAAAACCCATCTGAAAAGGACCCTCATAGACTACCCAGTTTTGCGACACAAATATAATCTAGCAAATCAAGCAATTTGTAATAAAATAACCTAACCAAATAGTTAGGATTATTCTGAAATCACTTTTACGTAGACTCGATCTAGAACCCTAGGACTCACCTAAGATCCCAGTGACAAAATCCATTACGGCTTTAGGGTAAGGCTGAAGGAAAACTCTACCGACCATCTGAGAAGGGATCAGTGAGACAAAAAACCTCCCAAAATGTAGATCGTCACCAGAAAAGTAGGTTTACCTAGGTGATTACATACACGACACGGATCTGCTGAGATTATTTACATTATACACATGCAGACTGGGTTTACATTATAAGATGATGATCAAGCTGATGATGATAGTTGGACAACACGAACACATCGATCAGGCACTATCCCTTTTGCGAAAAAAGGGGGTGTACTGCTATGGGTCGTTGACACGTAGTGGTCAACAAGGCTCAATATAGAAAGGATCGAAGGGTTAAAACTTAGATAGGCATTTAACTAAAATTAACCAAGATTCCTGCATCTCACATTAGTTTTAGGATCTGCATTTCATATAAGATAGTTATTCATCCAAGTAGCAGTTGCTAATCAATTACTTGGTCCTAAATTTCCTAGCAAGATTGTTGACTCCATAAGGCACTGGTATCAATCGTTTAAATCTAATCAAATCCTATAAGTCTTGCTAAATCTTAATCAAGTACTTGGTCGCTTCACTGTGTCTCCCAAACTGGTTGGTTCCCAACTAGTTCTCCTTCATTCCATTTCTGTAGGGTATACCCCCCTTAGCCTATTGTAGGGAGACAACTTAAACAGAGAGATTGGGGATCAGGGTGACAACCCCCGATCTGAGTCGTTGTCACGGTGCTTAAACATTTTGTGCGACAACAGTGTGATTAAGGAGGAAGTGTACATAGAGCAACCTTAGGGCTTTGTGATACATGGGAAGGAGTCCCATGTTTGCAAATTGAAAAAGGCTTTGTATAGACTCAAGCAGGCACCCAAGGCATGGTATTCCAAGATTAATGGATACTTGATGAGTTTGGGCTTCACCAAGAGTAATGTAGATCCTAACCTTTAGTATAAGGTTATTAATGGTGATCCTTTGATCTTGGTGTTGTATGTTGATGATTTGTTCCTTACTGAGGCAGAGAGGCTCATTGACGGGTGCAAGAGGGAGTTGGCTTTGAAGTTTGAGATGAAGGATCTTGGCTTGATGCATTATTTCTTGAGATTGGAGGTGTGGCAAAGGCCAAGTGAGATCTTCCTCGAACAAGGGAAGTATAGTTCATATCGTGAGAAGATTCAGTATGATGGACTGCAAGTCCATGGCTACAGCCTACACCTATGGTGACAAATCTAAAGAAGCTGAAGGATTCCACTCCAGATTCAGATTTGGTGGATCCCACTATGTATAAACAATTGATTAGATCCTTGATGTACCTGGTTAAGACCAGGCTAAATATTTGTTTTGCAGTGAGCACCCTAAGTCAGTTTATGGTTGAGCTGAGGCATGTACATTGAGTTCCGGCAAAGCATGTGTTGAGGTACATGTGTGGTATAGTTGGATATGGTCTAAGATATGTCTTAGGTGGTGAAGTGAGGTTGTAGGAATATACTAATTTTGACTGGGCCAGGAGTGTTGTGGAAAAAAAGAGCACCTTGAGGTGCTACTTCATCTTGGGATCTGTTGCCACACAATCTAGCAGGGGTCCTAGGAGGGGAACCTATGGGACAACTACTAGACCAAATGACAACAATGGGACAAAGACCCAATGTCACCTCAGTCGATGTCCCATACTCTTTACGCACTTTCACCAATGGGAGGAGTCCCAATATGAGGGAAATGACTTATAATGAAGGGATCAATGATAAGGTCTGAAGTGATTTCTAGGACCCACTCAAGGAGAGACTCAATTAGGGCTCAATGCTTCAAAAGAAGCTAAAGGCTCTCCAAAAAAGATCTAGGAGGAAGATCTAGACCTAGGGTTAGATATATTCGATGATGAGGAGTACGTGTTGGACACCTAATCCTCTATGGGTTGGTGTGGAATGTGAACAACCACCAGAGTCCAAGAGACCTTGGAATATGGAATCCAAACGGTCACTCCAATGTACTATAAATGTTTATCATGTCAATAATATATGCAACTCAATGTTTATCATTCATATTGTGCCTCCGCCATGTATGTGTTTAACATGGTATCAGAGCGGGCGTTCTCCTGCCCTGCTTCATTTTGCCGACTATGAGTCCTGCATTTGATGAATATCCTATCAGCGATATTTTAGCTGCATTCTCTGCCTTAGTAACTCCTTTTTGACGCTTTGTCTATTCTAACGATATGCTTTCTGATGCTCTGTCCACTCGAAGGCCCTGACATTTGTGCATCACTTATACACATAACATTCTAGCCTGCATACCCACATCGTTGTCTGTTGGTGCGTTGGTTGAACTCTGTTGAATCCCTGTGCATTGAGCCAAGTCCTTCTGATCGATTCATTAATTAAGAACCTATCTTGCTGCTGGTCACCATGGCAGTCGTTGCGGCACCGAAAATTGCGATTAGACAGAGCACTGATAGCTCACCAACGAAATTTGCCATCGCTTCAAAGATGAGCACCAAATAAACGTAGAGATGCTAGGAGCAGGAGGTCCATGCTCTGAAGTTCTGAACAGCTAACCTGTTAGCCCCATGGGTATGATCAAAAGGGGTAGCCCAACTGCCATTGAATAGAACACCATTTCCATCTGTGAAGTTGCTGGATTCATTTTAAATATTGCCTCCTGTAAATTCCCAAGGAAAGAATCCATTATCAGAGCTCTAGAGACCATTATCACTCCCAAAACATTGAAATTCGGGGACGTTTGAGCATCTGCGAGCGTGAAAATGATTAAACCGACTACGAGAAGTACATCAGAAACATATTCATGCACAGGATACTTCCGCCTCAACCCAGGTATAAAAGCTCCCATCACCATCACCGGTATATTCGGAAGTTCTTTGAAGGGTTGTACATTTAACGAAGCTTAATCTTTGGAATGATTGTGAATTAACCGCCTCGGTGGTTTACAGAGCGCTTTTAGAGCCTCGGTGGTTTACGGAGTGCTTTTAGATTGTTCCAATAAATATTGTACAAAGCGTGCAAAAGGAGCAACTATGGGAGATCTTTTGGTAATATCGATAGGAAGAGAATAGTTGAGACAAAGCTTGTAGGGTACTGTCTACAACGTTTTTTAAAAAAAGCTTCAAACATCCATTCAAGGTATGGCAAGCAGGTTTGAATGTCTGTGACCTGTCCGTTGACACATATTCCTATGCGCTAGTGTTTCATTCATATAGTTGAACAATCATTCATTGTCATATGCTAGTGTTGTCATATGCTTTGAAGACTATATTGGTATATATATTATTTGATTGCACTAGCTAATGAGTTGAATTTCAGAGCATATCGAGATTCATTGAAGAGTGTGTAGAGAAGCCTTTCAAAAAAAAGTTGTAAAGTTGCAGCTACTATAAAAAAAAAGGTTTTGTACAATTTATAACTTAAGATATTATTTATAAGGTTGGATCAAATGGCTAGACTTGATGATGCATTAGAGTTGCTAAATACTCTAATTCATTCCACTATTGATGAGATGGTCCAAATCACTAGGGACACTCTCTGATATTCGAACTTGTTTACAAAATGCAAAAGAAAACATTGAATTTTTGCAGCTTGAATCTCAGCTACAGCAAGCAGAATTACAACAATGGAGTCATCATTCTGAATCTGTTTCTATTCAAAAAATTGAGACAGACTCCCATCAGCTGCCAGAAAGTAATCATATCAATGAGATTAAGATTGATTCAGATGCAGTACCCATCTCAAGGGCAGAGTTGAATGCAGAAGCAGAAATTCAACATACGCTTCCCAAGCCCATCATCAGACCTTGGGAAGAGCTTGTCCATAACAAGCACAGAACAGGTCTTGGATATGATAAGGAGGTTTCCTTTCACATTCTAGATTACTCAAAGCCCATCCAGTTTCAGAGTGTTGGATTCCTTCATGATAGTTCACCTTCACCTGTTCCAGATTATGCTCCTCCACATTCACAGCCAAAAGTTGTTAAATGCCAACACTGTGACCGAGTTGGCCATATGAAAGATCATTGTTTTGATCTTCATCCATGTGAGCACTGTCATAAAACCACTCATTCTTCAAACAGATGCTTCAAAAACAAGCCTCCTGCAAGAACAAAGATTCATCTTGGATGGATCGCTTCTTGGAAATGGGCTTCAACAGCCAAGAAGATATTTCAGTCATATGTCAAAACTTGTTCTAGAGTATTGAACAATCTTGCAATTGAGTTTTCTCCATCATCTCACCTTGTATTTGACAGGGGGGGAAGTGATGGTCATCTACAAGCTTCAAAGCCACATCAAGCGAGCCTGAGCCACAACCTGCCATACCAGATTCAGAGTTGTAGCCAGAGACAGAGATGCCCCTAAGCATACCTTCGGTTGATGATTAGCCTTAAACCATCTATGCGGGGTTGAGACATTTCTTCAAAAGAATTGGGGACACTTCCTCTAGCAGAAGACTTCAGCTTCTTGCCAGTTTTGGAAGAGTTCCAGGAATTGCATTAAGCATTCCAGAGTTGTTGGTCATCCTTAAACCATCACAGGTTGAGACCTCCCTTTTCAGGTTGAGGTTCTCCCTTTTTATGTGGGGTGAGACCTCCCTTTCAAGGTTGAAGGTTTCCCTCTTCAAAACATGAGGATCACTTCCTCTAGCAGAAGACCTCAACTTCATGCCAGATTTGGAAGAGTTTCGGGAACTGCACTAAGCATTCCAGTGTTGGTGATCATCCTTAAACCACCCCCCTTATACCAACATTTCAGAGAGCACATTCAACCTAGTGTTGCCATGCATTTTTGCACATTTTGTATTACAACTCTCTTCTTGGACTCATACATACCTCTTTGGATTAAGGGGGGGATGTTGGACACCTAATCCTCTATGGGTTGGTGTGGAATGTGAACAGCCACCGGAGTCCAAGAGACCTTGGAATATGGAATCCAACGGTCACTCCAATGTACTATAAATGTATATCATGTCAATAATATATGCAACTCAATGTTTATCATTCATATTCTGCCTTCGTCATGTATGTGTTTAATAGTACGCCTAAGGTCAAGACTTCCAATGTGATATAGGACCTCTATAGAAGCTTTGCAGGGTGATCTGTCACTTGAAAATGGATTTTTGTTTCACTAGAGAGACCTACAAAAAGCCTATGCAAGACCTAGGGTTTATGAATAATCGTGGGAGGAGCTCCTCCAATGTGCTCACTAGGTCAAGATAGGATAGGGAAAAGGGCCTAGAATGATCAATTCCTTTGAATACTATGTGCAAATGACCCTCAAGAAGACCACCTTATCCAAGACGCTCAAGGTAGGTTTCCAAAGACACAACTAGGGCACAAGTTTTCTCGCAAACCAACCATGGGAATTCCACCAAACTTTGACATTCCCTAGTAGAGACACCAGCGTAGATTCTTTTCCAAGAAGATTTGAAAAATACCCTCTAAGGAATTTCGCAGGGTGCCCTAGCTAGGTCGTCTAGGGAAGGGAGCCGAAAAATTTAGGAGAGAAAAGAGAAGGAAAAGAAGGGTGACCACCAATTTTACTTGGACTAGTGCCTACTTCCCTTGGCTATGGAGTCAACGATGATTTGAAATTTGCTAAATTTGTCTTCAAGGAGGCTAAAACGCTGCCCTAGCAACCACTTTTCAACAATTATCTACCTAATCTCTATGGATTTTCATGGAAGAACAACAAAACCCAATCCACTACGAGCATTCATCTATTGCCATATAATGAGTAACATGTGCAATTTGCAATCAAAACAATCTTTACAATGATATTCAATAAATTAGGGCACAAAAGATCTAGCTAATTGCAATAATTCCACACATTAGACATTATTCCAACAACAACAACAACAAAAACTTCAACAAATAGCACTTACAAGATGACAAGAGATATATCCAACCATAGAAAAAGATGTAGCTCCAAGAGAGATCGAAATTAGCTTCCAAAGATATCAAAATGCATCAAAGAACATCCAATTTGTCCAAGAAGAAGTGTGAAATTCTTTTACAAGAGAGATCCAAGTGATGATGATGATCTCTCACAATAAGAGTCATCTCTATTCCTTTTCCTATTTCGAATTAGCCTAATAGCCCCTACAATTAAAAAATAATGTGCAAATAACAAGTCCTTGGTGACAAACCCACCAAGTAGCTCATAAAGTGATTAAGAAGCCATTCATAAATGAGCCGAAATGATGAAATATTGGTGTACAAGGGTTGTTGGAAGGCCGACTTGAGTCCTCAAGGTGCCATAGTGAGGGAGAGGGCTCCATGAATGATGGACAAGGGGTTGGCCCCTTAATCTCTATGCAAATGATCATGTGGTGCTCCAAAGTGGCTCTAGGGCACAAGTAATGGTCTCATAGGTCTCCTAATGAAAAATAAGCATGTAGACTGCTCCAAATGAGGGAACGGAAGATGGTGCTTTCCCTCCCATGTCTCAAGGATGAGACAAACCTCCTTTGGGCCTCAGATCAGCTGCTAAACCCTGTATATACTGCAAAGCCAGTTGGGGGCACTATTGGTCCAAGTACATTATCTCGCATATAATGTGGGCAATGAACAAGTTGTTGAAGGTGTTGAGGGTGCCCATAAGATGAGACAATGCTATATCACATGACGAAATCCCATGACTCTCAACGCATCCCCTACAAGGGTCAACATGATCCTCTGGTGGGCTTGGGCCCTAGTTAAGTTGCCCAGCCCATGATGAAACCACCTACCAATGATCCAATGTGTCTCCTCACCTTCAGGTACAATAATTCATCAATGCATCTAAGTGAATCAAAAATTGTTAGTCAATGGCACAAATGAGACTTCATAATGGGTTTCCCTTCCAAATTTGGGGCTCTGAGAATGTAATGGTGTTACCTCCCTAGGTAGGAGTGGCTAATAAACAACCTTATTAGGTGTTCCCAGCCCTAAAGGGAAAGACATGTCCAAGGTACATCCTTCAAGTGGTGGTGGTCACGTGCATAATGATGAGGTGGATTGGGACACAGGGGTCTGAAGGCCAAATGCCATGGGCTCTGTTGTCGCGCAGATTGACACGACAACGCTCAGACCGGGGGCTGTCACTCTGATCCCCGATCCCTCCGTTTAAGCCTGTCTCCCGCGGCTAAGGGGGGTAGTCCCTGAGAGATGACGAGACCAACTGTCGACCAGTTGGTTGGGAGACACGAGACACGATATGAAAAGCACTAGATGGATTTGATTAATTTAGCAGACCAGTGCCTTAAGAGATTGTGGTTAAAACGATTACTTGTTAAATGATATAAAAATATGGACCATGAACAACAATCATCTATCATCAGCTAAATCACAATGCTCTTAGAATGATCAACACGATATCCAGCAATTGAGAATTTTAAAAAAAAGTTGAATGCTTTAAACCACCACGAATCATGAATTATTAACCAGACATTGTATTCGCATCTCGACTTGGAAATTTTAGATGAAAGATGATAAATCCCGAAAATGACTGGATCTGACGAAGAAAATTTTCCACAAATTTTTATACTTTTTTCAAAAAAATTTAAATCTTTTTCAATTTTTTATTATAAAAATGAAAATTAAAAATCTAAAAAATTAAAATTTAAAATCTATTCTAAAACTAAGCTTAATCCTAAACTAAACTTAAAAAATAAATTAAAATCTAACCTAAAGTCTAATTAAAATTAAATCTAAGGACTAAATAAATAAAAAATATTTTAAATCTAAACAAAACTATGCAAATTTTTAAACTAAAGCTAAAACATTAAAATACAAATCTAAAAATAAAAATCTAAAATCATTTAATCTAAAAAAAAGAAATAAAAAATAAAAATAAAAAAATAAACAAAATGAAAACTAATTAAAACTATTACAATGCTTAACCCTTTTTCATATTATAAAATCCCTAACGAAATACAATTGAAAACCTTTTTTTTTTTTTAAATTGAAACTCTATATAAAATAAAACCTAACTTTGGACTAAGAAAAAATAATTACAATCTAAAACATAAAACTACAATCTACGCTTAACGTTATATACATCAATACGATTTAACCTGTGAAAACAAAAACGAAAATATAATGAAAATACCGCCGTAAAGATTTCGATTCAGTGGTCACCCTCTGCGTTAAAATGGAAAAAAGGGATGGACGTAACCACGCAGAACAAAATCGATTTACCTGATACCGAATGATTGGAGATTACCTGCGGACGTAGCGGAATGGATACCTGGATTGACAGTGACTATGGCGGAATACCTCCACGCACGACGCTTGCAACGATGGGCTCAAGCCATGAAACCTCATGCGGCCTTACCAGAATTCTAACAGCGGATAAATGGAAGTCTCATCCACGTAGATTTAAACTTTGAAAGCACGCTTCCTAGGATGAATTCGAAAAAATCTGAGCTTCTCACTGTGACTGTTGGCGGCTCGAATGAGGCACTTAAAACTGCAAATCTCGCTGACTGGTAACGCAGACACACAAGATGCCCACGAAAAAATTTCTTCACGCTGGTGCAGTCACGTCTTTCTTCAAAAAAGGGAGCTGAGACCTTACCATAAAATCGTGCCTACAGCCGTCTATTCATTTTACGCATGAAGAATATAACAATGAATGGGACGACGGCACCTAACGCGACGGGCTCAAAGAGAAGAAGTGTGTTTTCAGACAATCCGTCGAGTAGTCACGCCGTCTCTCAGCGATCTCACACTATATCGTTAGAAAACTTTGCTGTCTGCGTGTAGACATATAGATTTGTCGGAGTCCTGATATTTTCCAGCCACGCCCGATCTCTACCCACGTCATGTATGCTCAGAAATTTTGATAACACAAAGGGGAAGGGATAAGACTGCGTTGCCAAGAAGTCTGATGGCGGTCTTGCAAGGACAGAACCCTATACCTGCAAAAGAAAAACAGAACCCTAATGAAAACTGTAAAAAATTGAAACCCTAGATCCAAAAATAAATTTGAAACCCTAAGACAGCTGATTAATGTACAAATTTGGCCCCTTTAACAGCCAGATTTAGCAATAAGCACGGAAAACATTTTAAAGAACAGAAATTTCAGATGTTCACTATGAAGAACTTCAGAAAATCTCTCATGCAAATTAGAAAAATAAACCGAATGATAGACCCAGGATCAAATCCAACTGGGCTCAACAAAAAATGCTTGCGGGAGTTGGCTGGTTCAGTCGAGAACTTCCCCGAACGCCCACAAAATTCCTTCAGAAAATGTTTTCTGCACAGCTCAAAACAACCGTCAATAAAGAGGGCAAAAATGCTGCTAGATCTCAAACAGTAATGGAGATACCTGCCATTACTTCAGAAACCCTAACAGCACCCAAACCCCAGCATGTGGACAAGATACCTGTGCTCACAATACTCTACGAAAAGCTATTATTAATGGCTGAAAATAACATATGCAGCAAATGAAATGATCTCACAGCATTCCAAGAGAGTAACACCAGCAAGATATGGACCCCAAAGTCTTCTTTCATTAACCAGAAACAGATTTACAAGAGAGCTTCTTCAGTACAGACTCACAGATCCAATGATCTGAAATGACCACCTAAGACCCTATATAAAGGAAATGATCCCAACGGCTAGTTCGAATGATCCATGTAGAAATGATCTCGACCGTTGATGAGGATCAAGACATCTCTTGATCTCATCCGTCGATTTACTCACTTAAAATATTATTATTTTATTTAAATTTTTAAATTTTTTATTATTTTTTATTTATTTAATTTTTTAAATTTTTAAATTTTTAAATTTTTTATTATTTTTTATTTATTTCATTTTTTAAAATTTTTTATTATTTATTATTTTATTTTATTTTTTAAAATTTTTAAATTTCTTAATTTTTATTTATTTTATTATTTTATTTCATTTCTTAAATGGATCATCGAACTAAGCCTTTGGAAACATCACCTAGGACCTAGGACTTAGGACTCACGAGGGGATTTAAAACATTTTCAACCCTCAAGACATATTTCATGATGACTTTTTTACAATTTACATCTCAAGGGGACAAACCCACTTAATACAGACCCTCACAAAACACCCAGTTCTGCGACACAACTATAATCTAGCAGATCAACGCACTAGGATTCTCCTAAAGTTCTAATGACAAAATCCATCCCGGCTTTGGGGTCAGGTTTGAAGGAAAACTCTGCCGATCCATGGATCGGTGAGACGAAAAACCTTCCGGGACGTAGATTACCACTAGAAAGTTAGGTCCACCTAGGCAATACACATACACGACTCATATCTGCTAAGATTATTTACAATTCATACATGCAGACTGGGTTTACAATCAAAATGATCAAGTTGCTGATGACTGCAGGATGGCACGGAAACACCGATCAGGTGCTGCCCCTTTTTTGCAAAGAAAAGGGGGGGGGGGGGGTACTGCATGGGTAGTTGACCAGTAGTGGTCAACATCTGGCTCTACTTGGGGACACGTTGCTGCACTGTAGGAATGTGAGAATCCAGAATCTGCACCCATACAACACACAGATAAAAATAAGTAGCGTCCATTCCAAAATCATCATATACATTAAGCACAGGAAAGATAAAAGCTCTTCATTTATTAACTATCTAAAGCAGAAACGAAAATGCGGAAAAAACAAGGAGTAGGGTTAGAAATACGATACAAAGGATGCCCCATGGCATCAGATGTGTTCAATATAGTGTATACTGAGCATTTGCCTGCTTTCAGGCAAATCTGTCGGCTGCTTGTCAGATGTGCCATGTCCAATTTTGCATATGGTAGGACTTTTTCCTATCCGGAAATCAAGCTGCTCACGGCCATCTGATGCATCAAATCTTCGTCTCATTCTCTTTCTCTTGCGCTTTTTCTTTCTGGCTGGTTGTATGACTGATGACATAGAACTTTCTGTTTCAAAACTATCAGATGAAGTATGTAAGATATGCGTGCTATGTCTTTCTTCATCTTGCATCTGATCTTTATCATTCTTAAGTCTATCTGGATCACCTTCAATTAACCATCTTTCAATCGAATCAATAACCTCCTCATAATAAGATGAAACTTGTTGCAGCAAATGAGAAGGCTCCTGATCTGTTGATGTTTGCTGGTTTCTCTTATCCTCTGCCAGTTGCTGAAACCTTTGAACTTGTATTTTAATGGCATCCATCTGACTAGAATGTTCAACCTTTATAGCATTGATTTGTCTGACATGGTGTTCTTCCATGTCTTCTATTACTTTATCATTCTTTTCCTTTATGTCCTTTAAGCAATGCTGCATGAAATTTATTTCTTCTTTATGATTCGCTTGCATGTCAGCCAACTGATTATTATGATTGAACGTCATGATAGTCATTTCCTCATCCATAGTTAGTAACTTGTTTTGCATAGAGTCAATTTCCCTATCATGATCAGCTTTCATGGTCACCATATTTTCCTCTAAGACTGACATCTTGTTATGCATGTTTCCAATTTCTGTTTCATATTTAGTTTTCATGGCCTCAATTTCTTTAGCATGCTGATTTTGCGTGACCTCAATCTCCCTATTACGCTTTTCCAGGTGGGTGCATAAAGTTTTAACATCATTGACATAATTAGTTTGATTCATTTCCATATTTCTCACCAGCATCATTAGATCTCGTAAAATTTGTTTTTGCTCTTCCCTTTCATTGTCATTTGTCCCTGATTTTTCACTATCATGAACTTGATCTGCAATATTTCCGGTGGATGACACATTCTGACATGATGAATCGTCTTGGGATCTTTCAGCTGGACCTCTTAGCAACTTACTTACATTCTGTTGCACAATTTTGGAGGAAGAAGGCAAGCTGTTTGGATAACCATATCTATCTTCAAAAGCATTGATAATATCAACCAAAGAAGTGAAAGAATCCTTAGGAAAATTGTTAAACCAATTCAAAGCATCATCTTCTAAAGAAAGGACAAATAGACGCATTTTGATATCATCATGATGAAACTGAGGGGGTCTGCAATATATGATCATGATGCGAATAAACAAGTCTAGATGCCTTTTAGCAGCGATTGGATCACCATCTGAAAAAATAGGTAATTCAGGAATGGCCTCCTCCGGAAAATCATGGAGACGGTGAGTAAAACGACATGGTTTAAATGAATAATCCATGATGAACAATAAGGGATCAGATGGATGATAGAACTAGCTCTTTGCTCAAGAAAATCAAGAGCTGAAAGAAGTGGAGTCGTCACTTGAACAATGAATCTGATTCTAGGATCCAAAAAGTAACCACAAGCAGATATGAGGAAAGCTTCTTGTCTGGGAAGAATGAGAAAGTGGAGTCACCACCCAAACAAGAAACAAACCGAAGAGATGCTACTGATATGGCGAGAAATAAAGCAATAAAAGATCCAAATGATAACCTTAAAGGTCGAATCTGCCAGCTCAAATGAGAGATGAGAAAGATGAGAAGATGAATGTCGATGAAACGCCAGGAACAGAAGAACTCTGTCCCCGGCAACGACGCCAAAAAATGTTGGCGTTTCCGGGCCAAATGAAGAGATAAGAAATGAGAAAAATGATTTGTCGTTTGAAACACCGAGAAAAAGTATCCCCGGCAACGGCGCCAAAAAATGTTGTCGTTGCCGGCTCAAACGAATGATAGACAGATGAACGATGAATGATGAAAAGATGATGAAATGCCGAGAAAACAAAGTCCCCGGCAACGGCGCCAAAAAAATGTTGGCGTTGCCGGCCCAGATGAAGAGATAAGAAATGAGAAAAATGATTTGTCGTTTGAAACACCGAGAAAAAGCATTCCCCAGCAACGGCGCCAAAAAATGTTGTTGTTGCCGGCTCAAACAAATGATAGACAAATGAATGATGAAAGAATGATAAATGTCGTTGAAACACCAAGGACAGAAAAACTCTATCCCTGGCAACGGCGCCAAAAAATGTTGTCGTTGTCGGGCCAGATGAAAAGATAAAAACGAGAAGGGAGATTGTCGTTGAAACACCGAGAAAACGATTTCCCCGGCAACGGCGCCAAAAAATGTTTTCGCGCAGATTGACACGACAACGCTCAGACCGGGGGCTGTCACTCTGATCCCCGATCCCTCCGTTTAAGCCTGTCTCCCACGGCTAAGAGGGGTAGTCCCTGAGAGATGACGAGACCAACTGTCGACCAGTTGGTTGGGAGACACGAGACACGATATGAAAAGCACTAGATGGATTAGATTAATTTAGCAGACCAGTGCCTTAAGAGATTGTGGTTAAAACGATTACTTGTTAAATGATATAAAAATATGGACCATGAACAACAATCATCTATCATCAGCTAAATCACAATGCTCTTAGAATGATCAACACGATATCCAGCAATTGAGAATTTTCAAAAAAAACTGAATGCTTTAAACCACCACGAATCATGAATTATTAACCAGACATTGTATTCGCATCTCGACTTGGAAATTTTAGATGAAAGATGATAAATCCCGAAAATGACTGGATCTGACGAAGAAAATTTTCCACAAATTTTTATACTTTTTTCAAAAATTTTTAAATCTTTTTCAATTTTTTATTATAAAAATGAAAATTTAAAATCTAAAAAATTAAAATTTAAAATCTATTCTAAAACTAAGCTTAATCCTAAACTAAACTTAAAAAATAAATTAAAATCTAACCTAAAGTCTAATTAAAATTAAATCTAAGGACTAAATAAAAAAAAAAAAAAAAATTTAAATCTAAACAAAACTATACAAATTTTTAAACTAAAGCTAAAACATTAAAATACAAATCTAAAAATAAAAATCTTAAATCATTTAATCTAAAAAAAATTAAAAAAAAAATAAAAAATAAAACAAAATGAAAACTAATTAAAACTATTACAATGCTTAACCCTTTTTCATATTATAAAATCCCTAACGAAATACAATTGAAAACCTTTTTTTTTTTTTTTAAATCGAAACTCTATATAAAATAAAACCTAACTTTGGACTAAGAAAAAATAATTACAATCTAAAACATAAAACTACAATCTACGCTTAACGTTATATACATCAATACGATTTAACCTGTGAAAACAAAAACGAAAATATAATGAAAATACCACCGTAAAGATTTCGATTCAGTGGTCACCCTCTGCGTTAAAATGGAAAAAAGGGCTGGACGTAACCACGCAGAACAAAATCGATTTACCTGATACCGAATGATTGGAGATTACCTGCGGACGTAGCGGAATGGATACCTGGATTGACAGTGACTATGGCGGAATACCTCCACGCACGACGCTTGCAACGATGGGCTCAAGCCATGACACCTCATGCGGCCTTACCAGAATTCTAACAGCGGATAAATGGAAGTCTCAGCCACGTAGATTGAAACTTTGAAAGCACGCTTCCTAGGATGAATTCGATTTAAAGATCTGAGCTTCTCACTGTGACTGTTGGCGGCTCGAATGAGGCACTTAAAACTGCAAATCTCGCTGACTAGTAACGCAGACACACAAGATGCCCACGAAAAAATTTCTTCACGCTGGTGCAGTCACGTCTTTCTTCAAAAAAGGGAGCTGAGACCTTACCATAAAATCGTGCCTACAGCCATCTATTCATTTTACGCATGAAGAATATAGCAAAGAATGGGACGACGGCACCTAACACGACGGGCTCAAAGAGAAGAAGTGTGTTTTCAGACAATCCGTCGAGTAGTCACGCCGTCTCTCAGCGATCTCACACTATATCGTTAGAAAACTTTGCTGTCTGCGTGTAGACATATAGATTTGTCGGAGTCCTGATATTTTCCAGCCACGCCCGATCTCTACCCACGTCATGTATGCTCAGAAATTTTGATAACACAAAGGGGAAGGGATAAGACTGCGTTGGCAAGAAGTCTGATGGCGGTCTTGCAAGGACAAAACCCTATACCTGCAAAAGAAAAACAGAACCCTAATGAAAACTGTAAAAATTTGAAACCCTAGATCCAAAAATAAATTTGAAACCCTAAGACAGCTGATTAATGTACAAATTTGGCCCCTTTAACAGCCAGATTTAGCAATAAGCACGGAAAACATTTTAAAGAACGGAAATTTCAGATGTTCACTGTGAAGAACTTCAGAAAATCTCTCATGCAAATTAGAAAAATAAACCGAATGATAGACCCAGGATCAAATCCAACTGGGCTCAACAAAAAATGCTTGCGGGAGTTGGCTGGTTCAGCCGAGAACTTCCCCGAACGCCCACAAAATTCCTTCAGAAAATGTTTTCTGCACAGCTCAAAACAACCGTCAATAAAGAGGGCAAAAATGCTGCTAGATCTCAAACAGTAATGGAGATACCTGCCATTACTTCAGAAACCCTAACAGCACCCAAACCCCAGCATGTGGACAAGATACCTGTGCTCACAATACTCTACGAAAAGCTATTATTAATGGCTGAAAATAACATATGCAGCAAATGAAATGATCTCACAGCATTCCAAGAGAGTAACACCAGCAAGATATGGACCCCAAAGTCTTCTTTTATTAGCCAGAAACAGATTTACAAGGGAGCTTCTTCAGTACAGACTCACAGATCCAATGATCTGAAATGACCACCTAAGACCCTATATAAAGGAAATGATCCCAACGGCTAGTTCGAATGATCCATGTAGAAATGATCTCGACCGTTGATGAGGATCAAGACATCTCTTGATCTCATCCGTCGATTTATTCACTTAAAATATTATTATTTTATTTAAATTTTTAAATTTTTTATTATTTTTTATTTATTTAATTTTTTAAATTTTTAAATTTTTTATTATTTTTTATTTATTTCATTTTTTTAAATTTTTTATTATTTATTATTTTATTTTATTTTTAAAAAATTTTAAATTTCTTAATTTTTATTTATTTTATTTCATTTCTTAAATGGATCATCGAACTAAGCCTTTGGAAACATCACCTAAGACCTAGGACTTAGGACTCACGAGGGGATTTAAAACATTTTCAACCCTCAAGACATATTTTATGATGACTTTTTTACAATTTACATCTCAAGGGGACAAACCCACTTAATACAGACCCTCACAAAACACCCAGTTCTGCGACACAACTATAATCTAGCAGATCAACGCACTAGGATTCTCCTAAAGTTCTAATGACAAAATCCATCCCGGCTTTGGGGTCAGGTTTGAAGGAAAACTCTGCCGATCCATGGATCGGTGAGACGAAAAACCTTCCGGGACGTAGATTACCACTAGAAAGTTAGGTCCACCTAGGCAATACACATACACGACTCATGTCTGCTAAGATTATTTACAATTCATACATGCAGACTGGGTTTACAATCAAAATGATCAAGCTGCTGATGACTGCAGGATGGCACGGAAACGCTGATCAGGTGCTGCCCCTTTTTTGCAAAGAAAAGGGGGGGGTACTGCATGGGTAGTTGACCAGTAGTGGTCAACAGGCTCAAAGGTGGTAATGTTGAGGGATGCCTGCATATTTGGATGTATGAATGTAGGAGGGAGCAATCGCGGTACATGAGTTACCCCGACCTTTGTTTTTCCATCCTTCTTTATTTTCCTTTTGCCTTTAATTGATTTTTTTTTTATTTTACTGCTTGGGGCTCCAAGGGATGAGAGCATGTTATGTATGATATAACCAATGATTACCCTTAAGGCAGGGCAGTTCATCGGCTACCAAAGGTTGAAACATGCATGGGTTCCTTAATGATGCAGGGGGCACTCATAGGGGGGCCTAGGAACCAGGGTGATGGCCATAATGATAAGCGGTAGAGCTCATGTTTGACCTTTGCCCACATGCTAATTTTTTATTGACCCGACCATATTTTGCATTTTGTGGTATTATTTCCTTTTGTATGTGGCTATGATATGCTTTTATCTTTTTTTTCGCTGCATCAGCCTTCAGGACATCGTTCCAGGCCCAACCAAGACGTGTACAAGAGGAGGGGGAGTATCAAAGCCTTGTGGTCCTAGAGAGGGAAGATAATGAAATACGACGTGTAATGTGTGGAGGGGAGTGAAAGTGTGGAATGGGAAAATGGGAATGCGTTACCAAAATCGAGGTTTCCCAAGTAGTGCTCATCCTAAAGCTATAAGCCAACAAGGGGGATCCCACGGGACTAGGTTGAGGATTAAACCCCCCATTTAAGGTGAGGGAACAAGACTACAGTCAAAACCCTTCCTTCTTCCAGTCACCCAACAATCCATACCCAAGTGTCCTTAAGGAAAAACAAGCATAAGCACCTAATTGCATAATGAAAGACATAACTTTAGCATTGGACGACCTACCTTCAAACATGCGCTCTCAACATGCGCTCTCAACAGATGGGCAAGGGGAAACATGATTAGCTCAGGGAGCAGAGACAATTGGAACAATATCGGCTACACTGGTGGCTGTCAAGGGTTGTTAGCTGTCGGTTGAAGACAAATCTAGGAGAAAAATTCTCCTATGGGTTCACCCACTGTTGGTGGGTAACAAGATCAGCTATGATATACTAGTTTAGCTGGAATCAGACTTCTGTCGCACTTAGTACAGCACAAGCGGAGTATATCGCAGCCAGCGTTGCAAGTCAGGAAGCAGTGTGGCTTCAAAAGCTTCTCGCAAGACTATTTGACCAGGTGCTAGAGATGACCTTGATACATTGTGATAATTAAAGTTGTATCAAGATTTTAGAGAATCCAATATTTCATGATAGGTCGAAACACATTGAGATCAAATATCACTTCATCTGAGACATGGTGTAGAAGGGAGCAGTGAAGCTCGAGTACATATCCACAGACGAGCAAATTGCAGACATCTCACCAAGCCTCCATCTAGGGGGAAGTTTGTATACTTCATAAACAAGCTTGGCGTGATGTAGAATGTCTCCCTCACTAAGAGGGAGTGTTGATGTTTCTGCAGTTTGAAGCATCGGGCACAAATTCTACCATGCGGTCATGTTGATTTCATAACAGGGGAATGATACATTCACCCATGGGGCCATGCTGATTTGGCTAGGGGTTAATGGCTTGGGGCAGTCTTTCTCCCATTAGCTTTGGTGTTTGTCTTAAGGAGATTGGCCCATGGTACTCACATTGTCTGCTCAAGGATGGAGTGATCTATTTTTTTATAGAGTAGGTTTGATTTGCTTATTTAATGGGGGTTTTCGTCCATTAGTGGAATAGAAAATTCTAGTCTAATGTTGAGTTGTTATGTAGGCTCCTTAAGTGAAGGGGTTTCTTGTGATGAAAGGCTTCTTAACAAGTCTCCATTCTGTTGGTTGTCGCCTTACACACACACCTAAGTTAGTGAGAAAATCCCTTAACCCCACAGGTGTCGTTTGGTGGCAAAACTAAGAGATGGGGTTGTCACCTATTCCCAACTCTCTCTATTTAAGCTCTCTCCTAGGAACGCTAAGGGGGGTGGTCCCTAAATGAAAAACTAAGTTAAAAAGTGATGTGAGGTTTCTAGGAGATGTCCAGGTCAATTTGGATTACTTGAGAATCAACAGCTTTCAACAAATATGATGAGCAATATGAAATGAAATATACTTCAACAACCATCAACACATAAATCAAAGATAAGTGTATAAGACCAATGCCTTCAATATTGCTTCAAAATAAATAATACTTGCTCTAAAAATGAAATGTTTCAAAATGAAACACAAGTAATCTTATCAATCAAATAGATGTTAGAAAATATGATATCACTAGCAAGATTTATAATTGTTCTCAAAGAAATGCTTTCAAAGTATAACCATTCACGATTCTGAAACATGTAAAGAAGCAATATAAAATAACTTGCAAAATAAAATAAGCTAAAACATCACTTGCAAAATAAAAGATATGGTACTTGCCCAATGAGAACATTACAAAATAATCAATTCAAGAAATTTTCATCATGACAAGCATATAAATAAATTGCAATTATAATAGCTTGAAAAGTAAAGTGAGTTAAGATGAAATGCACTTAACTAAGGTTAGATACAAAAATCTTGGTTAATTTTAAGCTAAATGCCTACTCTAAGTGAGACATCTTCCTTTGAACTCTTGCCAAAGGGTAAAAATTGGGGTGACAATAAGAAAGATGGGTTGAGGACATGAGGGTGTCGTTAACGATACCCTTCCCCTCAGTCTTACGAGCTAGTGTGTGCCTTCGTTCCTACAAAGGGACAAGCCACCTCCATAACTGCAGGGTCACACACTCTTTACCTTACTTTGTACCAATTGAAATAATTTTTCAAGAATTTTTTTTCACTTTGATGTCTATCAACCAAGCTTCTGCTTGGAGGTTAATTGAGTTAAAGTGCAAACTATGCTAAAATGCCTAGATGTTATGCAAGTAAGTTTTCCCAAGAGAGATTTGCAGTGCTTCAATATAATGGAAATGAGATAGTGCTCAAAGTAAATTGCAAATGTAACTTCAATTGGAAAAGGAAATTAGCTTGAAAATGAATTGAAGTGATGCAAGTAAGTTTGCTTTGCAAAAGAGGAATTGCCTCAAGTAAATAGAAATGCTCACAATGATATAACTTTAAAATTGTTCAAGGCACATAAGTTTAAGCTTCATAAGCAAATGAAATTGTAAATTGCTCGAAGTAAATGCCACAAACCATAAACTTATAGCAATAGAAATGGAATGAAGCCAAAGAAAAGTGAATGCTTGCTTGTAAAGTATGCTTGGAAAATAAGTGAGCAAGATAACAAATGAGCCTATAGTGAGGCAATTTAATATTAAAGAAAAGCAAATTGTTAAGCAACTAAATTAAACTTGCCACATAACTCCAAATACTTGCATGTAAGAAATGAGTTGCTCTAAAGCAAAATATCAACTTGTAATTCAAAGAGAAAAATGAAATGCAAAGCATCAAATGAATTTGTAGCAAGATCTAACTTAAAAAATCGAAATGTGATGGTGAGGTTGTGTTAATTTTAAAGCATACAAAATGAGCTAGAAAGGAAAGCTAGAAAAGATGAGATGGAAAATTAGTACACCCACACAAAATCCTCTTTCAAAAAGAGGAGAAAAAGAGATCTACACAAGAAAAAGAACTCTTGCAAGTGACATCATCTTTTCTAACAAGAAAAATATCTCTTTTTCACTGGAACTCATTGTCTTCTCCACAAAAAAATTGATTTACTTGATTTGTGGCTTATGTAGAGTCCACATCACTTGGTAACTCAACTTTATTCTTTTAAATTAATTTCCACCTCATTTACACATCATTCGAGCATGTGCGGATATTTATTTTTTACCATTTATTTAATTGTTGGGTTAATTTATTGACACATTTTCCATAAAACTTAGGAAAAGTGGGTTTTGAGGGTCTAGAACTTATTTTTTACTCCTCAAAGTGTGTCAAAGTAGAGAGTTGAGGGTAAGAGGTGTAATTTTGAGCACACATACTCCATACAAATTCTATAGACATTACTTATTACATTTTATATTCAAATTTCTGCCACGCGGGAAATTTTAAAATTTTAAAAACGATCCCTAGACCTAATCAAATTCTACGAAATTTTTTGAGTGATCTATTATGGCAATATACAATGACCCTAGACACTAGGACTTACCCAAGGCATCACCTTCAAGCCGTACTCCAGCTTTAGGGTTATTCTTGTAGGAAAAAACTCAATTAATTATTAAGTTCCCATAAGGATATAATAATTAGCCAAGCAAAAAAAACCTCTCGGAGTAAACTCACTTGATGACAAGGTCCCAAGTTATCTAGGCATGTTACATGACTCAACTCATCATACTAGCATCATTTTTACATCGTCCCCGCAGAGCTTGTGGAATTTGAGTACAACAGAAAAAGATGAGAAGAAGTAGAGTTGAAAAACTCTGATGACATAGTGAACTCTGATGGTGGATGAAGCCTCTAACATATCTTTGGGCATGGTGTCTTGAAAAAAAATCAGGTGCCACTTTAGTGGTCAACATTTGGCTCCACATGGGGATGCGTGCTAGATAGGAAGTGATAGCATGCAAGGACTTTGCATCCATAGACAAAAGACATATATCAATAGCATCCATTCAAAATATCATCATATAAAATCAAATACCAACATGAAAAAGTACATCAATGAAAATTTATTTCTAAAAGTAAAAATGATAATTTATTCAAGAAATGAAACTACTTAACAAAAATGACAAAGAATCAAGTTAGAAATACAATACAGAGATGCCCCATTGCATCAGATGTCTTCCGGTGAAGTTGATAGAAACTTGCTTACTTTCAGGCAAATCCATGGGTTTCTTTTCTAATGTGCCCTGTCCAATTCAGAATATCTTAGGGCTTTGCTCCATCATAACACTGTGTTGTATATGGCTATCAGATTTACCAAATCTTTTTCGTTTTTTTATTTTCTTCTTAATAGATAGTGATGTTCATGTTGATGCGATCAAAGTAGACCTTTCTGCCCAATCTTGAAAATGCTGATATGGAAAATTCTAAGTATCCAAGACTTTTTTGACCTGCCTTTCTCCATTCTGCATATGCTCTCATGGGTGATGGATCAATCTCATAAGTATTAACATGAGTTCTCTTAGTTTCCTTTCTATCCAAGTCACCTTCAATTAGCCATTTTTCAATGGAATAAATGACCTCCTCATAATAAGATGAAGCTTGCTTCAGTGGATTGGGAGGCTTACGATCTGTTTCTTTGTTATTTTCCCATTCGTCATCTGACCTAAGTTGGAATTTTTGTACCTGTAATATTTCCATTTCCTCTAACCTATTATGAAAAGAGACTTGATTAGCCTTCATAACACTTATCTAACTGGCATGATTTGTTTCCATGGTGTTGATTCACTGTAACTGTTTTGCTTCCATGGAGAGGAACCTGTTTTGAAGAGTGGCCACTTGACTAGAATGATTAACCTCCATGGAACTCATTTCCCTTGCATAATCTTCTATTAATATTGTTTGATTGAGTTCCATGTTCTTAATTACTTGAGGGCGGTCTGCTTTAATTGTAATCAAATGATTTTGAATAGAGGTCGTCTGATTAGAATGATTGACTTCCATGGCCTTTATCGCTTGTGCCTAATTTAACTCCATGGTCTTAATGGGTTGAGCTTGGTTGAGTTGCATATCCTTAATCATTTGTGTCAACCCCTTGATGAGATCCTTATCATTCTCATTTGCTTGAGTTTCGCTTTGATCTTTCTTTTGTCTCCATATTTTCTTCCAAGGCGTCAATTCTTGATTTGGGGTAGCATTGGATGTTCTCTAGCCTTGAAAATTGGTGGAGAGGCTAAAGCACATGAGATCTCCAAGACCCAGAAATGGTTTGGGCAGAATATAACCAGTTTGAGAGATATTAAAATAGTTAAATTGAGACTTCTGTGATCCATAACATTTGTAAGAGGAGCTTCGACACAAATCACATATAGAGAGATCTTTGTCGACGCGTTTCGAACCAACAAGTGTGGCTCATCGTCAGGACAAGTTGTCCTGACGATGAGCCACACTTGTTGGTTCGAAACGCGTCGACAAAGATCTCTCTATATGTGATTTGTGCCGAAGCTCCTCTTACAAAAGATATTAAAATAATTAATATTTTTAATGGAGTCCCTAAGTCTAAACTTAGGGAAAATAAAATATTAATGTAAATTAATATAAAACTGAGTTAGAATGGTCCAAAAGTCATGGATCAAGCCAGATCTAATCTTAGCCGTTGATTAGGGACTTAATCTCGGCTGTTGAATTGTCAACGAGAAAAGTATAAGAAGAGGCTTGAGGGTCAGTTGGAGAACACACCGAGTTGATCAAGAATTCAATTTTCTGGGTAGGGCTTGCTGAGCAAATAGAAGGAGTGATCAAAGTTGCAGCTGAGGGGTAGTGAATACAGTAGCAGAGAGGCAGAGATAGTACCGAGAGCATCAGCGCAGAAGCCGGGAGAGGGTTGATGCAAAGCCAGCTAGAGGCCACACAGAGGCAGCCAAGACTTGCGCAGAGCCAGAGCAGAGCCAGAGGAGGGCCATAGTGGGAGACACAGAGGCTCCAGAGGCTGACGCAGAGCCCTGAGAGGCTAATGTTGGGCCAAATAGGCTGACGCTAGGCCAGAGAGGCTGACACAGACCCTAGAGGCTAACACTGGGAGATTCCGTGGGGCAGATTGGAGCTGGAGAGCTGGATAGGGTGACGCAGTCCCTATCAGGGTGACAGAGAGCAGCAAAAGTGTTGCAGTGTTGCTGTGGGATCGTTCCTCCAGTGATTTAGCCAGAATATCTGTCTCCGACTGAGAGGTACTACTGCCGAGGGCATTCTCTGTTGGGTGAGCCATTTCTGGCACCCAGATTGTATTCTGAAACTGCTTATTAATAAAACACTCTCATAGTTACACTGGTTTTCCCGCATTGGGTTTTTCTGGAGACATTAGTCCAAAAACAACAGTGTCACTTGTGCTTGTTTCTTTCAGTTGATGATCTGTATGTGTTGATACTGTACTTGTATTTATTTTCAGTATTTACATGGTAAATAACTTGTTAAGTAACTGAACAAGTAGGAAGAAATAAATCAGATAGTACAAGAAGAATTTCTAACAGGTTAGAATTAGAAATTCCAACATGGTAGCAGAGCATGGTTGCAGACCACAGGATAACTGAAGGCATCAGCCGAGCAGAGCAGTAGCAGCAGAAACAACTGTCCCGAGTGACAGAAGTTGTTCCTAGCAGAAAGAAAAAAGAAAGGGGTGACACAGAGAGCCTGCGTCATCAGTTCGAGCCAGGAGGACGATCATCGCTGAGGAAGAGAGGAGCAGGCCTGACCTACACAATGCCCAGTCATCTTTCTCAGCCAGGAAGGATAGACATTGTGGCTGGGAGGTGTAGATTGTGCTAATGCCAGGATTGCGCAGAGCCTAGAGGCTCTAACCTTCAGACTGTTGGGGCATAGGAGGCTGTGGGTAAGTTGTGGAGCGAAGCTGGTGGGGTACTGTGGTCAGAACAGTACCTAACAGGGCAAGACCAAGGAGGAGGGAGTTGTTGCCAAGGATTTCTAGCCAAGAAATCCGGATCAGTGGTGCAGTTGCACAAACGATCGGAGTGGGGCATCTCGACATTGGCAGAGGGATTTCCAGAAGGGAAATCGAGGCTCAGAGGGAGTCAAACCGAGAACTTCCAGACGGGAAGTAGAGAGACTTGAAAGAGTTGAAAGAGGAGCAGCGAAATGACAATGAATGGGCTAAGAGATCAGGATAGACTGGACGAAGCTTCAAACTTCGTAGTCTGTAAGGCCAGGATCTTGTCTATTCTAGACAGGTATCGCATCAAACACTTTGCCTTGAAAACAATAGTGATCACTGTTGACCCAGCTGAAAATGACAAGTACGAGGAGGCAATGGCCAGGGAAAAGTGCATCATCCTTTATGGCATCAAGGATCATGTGGTTCCACATATTGTCGAGAATTAAACGACAAATGAGATGTGGGAAGCCCTGAAGAAATTGTACCAGCATACTTCCGTGCAGAGGAGGATGTTACTTGAAAATCAGCTGCGGTCATATCAGATGTAGAAGGGAGAGCCAAAAGGTGTCTTCCTCGGTGGATTGAAGGAGATCCGTGATCAGCTATCTTCCATAGGGGCCACACTGGATCAGGAACTGATGGTGAGGACTGCATTGAACACAATCTCAGAGGATTGGGAGGTATTTGTCCAAAGTATACTGGGAAGACGAGCCTTCCAGATTGGGAGGAACTGCGGGCGGCTCTTCGTCAAGAAGAGATCAGACGGGTGTCCAAGGCGGGGAGTAGCGAAAAAGGGGTCAAAATCAAGAAGGAGGAAGAATAAGATGCGTCTCTCGCATCTGCGGGAAAGCAAGAGAAAGGAAAGAAGAAGGACCTCTCCAAGGTCAAGTGCTTCCATTGTGGGGAACTGGGTCACTATGCGAACCAGTGTCCTAGGAAGAAGAGCAAGGGAGAGGCTTCTGAGACCAAAGCTGCACCATCTAAGGTGGAAAAGGAAGTGGAGACTGATGATAATTGTGCCATGAGTGCTCATGCACCTCAAGAGAAGAGGTGGGGAGACATCGAGTTGTAGTCAGACAGACCACAGGCGATGAGGGGCAGGATCCTAGAGGTACCCAACCTCTTGGATTATACCTTGCTACAGGAGCCCTGAAGAGGAGTAGCAGGACTGGCGGATGTCGGTAGAGACGAATGCGGATGGAGCGACAGAGGGGGCTACAATGCAGGAGTCCCAGGTCAGCATGAGGCAGTAGTGCGAGAGGCATAGAGTTGTTGCAGCATCTCAAAGGTCAGAGAGGGAGCAATTGTTAGTGACAAAGGGAGCTTCAGCATCAGGAGTGTTTCTAACCTGACAGAGATGTCAGAGTTGGGAGATTGGTTACTTCTCAATAACTGAGTTGCAGTGCAGCAGTTAGCAATGGCAGTGCTATGAGCAGCACGATGCAGCATGATGAGAGGGGATGGAGTGCAGATGTAGCAATGGCAGTGGCAGGGCCATGGGCAGCAGCACGGATGCAATAGTGGCAATGGCAGGGCCATGGGTAGCAGTATATGATGCAACACTACAGAGGATGTTGGGCAACAGGCCTAGCATCAGCACAGGGGCCGATGTCGGATGATCAGGATGATAATCAGTGAGGAGTATCTAGAGCACAGTGCTTGCTAAGAGGGAGTGTTGATTTGGGGTAGCATCGTATGTGCTCTAGCCTTGAAAATTGGAGAGGCTAAAGCACATGAGATCTCCATGACCCAGATATGGTTTGGGCAGAATCTAACCAGTTTGGGAGATATTAAATTATTTATATTTTTAATGGAGTCCCTAAGTCTAAACTTAGGGAAAATAAAATATTAATGTGAATTAATATAAAACTGAGTTAGAATGGTCCAAAAGTCATCGATCAAGCCAGATCTAATATTAGTCGTTGATTAGGGACTTAATCTTGGCAGTTGAATTGTCAACGAGAAAAGTATAAGAAGAGGTTTGAGGGTTAGTTGGAGAACACACCGAGTTGATCAAGAATTCAGATTTCTGGGGCAGGGCTTGCTGAGGAAATCGAAGGAGTGATCAGCGTTGCAGCTAAGGGGCAGTGAATACAATAGCAGAGAGGCAGAGATAGTACCAGGAGCATCAGCGCAGAAGACGAGAGAGGGTTGACGCAGAACCAGCTAGAGGTCACGCAGAGGCAGCCAGAGGCCACGTAGAGGTAGCCAGGAGTTGCGCATAGCCTGAGGAAGGCCAGCAAGGGAGACGCAGAGGCCCCAGAGGCTGACGTTGGGCCAAATAGGTTGATGCTGGGCTAGAGAGGCTAACGCAAACCCTATAGGCTGACGTTGGGAGATTTCGTGGGGCAAATTGGAGTTGGAGAGATGGATAGGGTGACGCAGTCTCTATCAGGGTGACAGAGAGCAGCATAAGTGTTGCAATGTTGCTGTGGGATCGTTCTTCTGGTGATTTAGCCGAAACATCCGTCTCCGACTAATAGGTACTACTGCCAAGGGCATTCTTTGTTGGGTGAGCCATTTCTGGCACCCAGATTGTATTCTGAAACTGCTTAATAATAAAACCCTCTAATAGTTGCACCAGTTTTCCTACATTGGGTTTATCTGGGGACATTAGTCCAAAAACAACAGTGTCACTTGTGCTTGTTTTCTTTCAGTTGATGATCTGTATGTGTTGATACTATACTTGTATTTATTTTCAATATTTACATGGCAAATAACTTGTTAAGTAACTGAATAAGTAGGAAGAAATAAATCATATAGTACAGGAAGAATTTCTTATGGGTTAGAATTAGAAATTCCAACATCAATGATTGATTCTAGAGAATTGAAACTGTTAGTTGGTAAGTTTATGAACCATTCCATAGCATCACCATCTAATGAAAAGATGAAAAGTCTCATTTTAACGTCCTCATCGTTAATATCATGGCACCATTTGCTCACACAAAGGTGGAAATTCTTAAGGTGAGTTTCAATACTAATGGCATTGTTACCTAGAAAACTAGGCAACTCTTCAATAGCCTCAATGGCTTCATCCGGAATAAAATTCAGATAGCCTAGAATGTTAGTAAAATCACAAGGGGCGAACAAATCATTCATGATGTCATGCTCACTTGACCCTGAAAGAGCAAATGGATACCAGAGAGAGGCTCCTGTCCAAGATTAGCAAGAAGTCTACGAGAAGAAGGCTTCAAGCAGAAATCCTTGCAGAAAATGAAATAAGTGGAGTCGCCACTTGAACAAGAATCTAACTCTAAAATCCAACATGCAAAAACCAAAAGTTAGTCGTATTCCAAGTACAAGAGGACTTGTCCTTAGCAACGGCGCCAAAAATGTGGTTGTCGCCTATCACACACACCTAAGTTAGTGAGAAAAGCCCTTATCCCCACAAGGTGTGGTTTGGTGACAAAACTAAGAGATGGGGTTTTCACCAATTCCCAACTCTCTCTATTTAAGCTCTCTCCTAGGCAAGCTAAGGGGGGTGGTCCCTAAACGAAAAACTAAGTTAAAAAAGTGATGTGAGGTTTCTAGGAGATGTCCAAGTCGATTTGGATTACTTGAATTTATGCACAGCTTTCAACAAATATGATGAGCAATATGGAATGAAAATACTTCAATAACCATCAACACATAAATCAAAGATAAGTATATAAGACCAGTGACTTCAATATTGCTTCAAAATAAATAATATTTTCTCTAAAAATGAAATGTTTCAAAGTGAAACACAAGTAATCTTTTCAATCAAATAGATGTTAGGAAATATGATATCACTTGCAAGATTTAAAATTGCTCTCAAAGAAATGCTTTCAAAGTATAACCATTCAGGATTCTAAAGCATGTAAAGAAGCAATATAAAATAACTTGCAAAATAAAATATGTTGAAACTTCACTTGCAAAATGATAGATATGGTACTTTCCCAATGAGAACATTACAAAATAATTAATTCAAGACATTTTCATCATGACAAGCATATAAATAAATTTCAAGTATAATAGTTTGAAAAGTAAAGTGAGTTGAGATGAAATACACTTAACTAAGGTTAGGTGCAATTATTTTGTATAATTTTAAGTTAAATGCCTACTCTAAGTGAGAGATCTTCCTTTTAAACTCTTGCCAAAGGGTAAAAATTGGGGTAACAGTAAAAAAGAGGGGTTGAGGATACGATCGTATCGTTAATGATACCCTTCCCCTTAGTCTTACAAGCCAGTATGTGTCTTCGTTCCTACAAGGGGACAAGACACCTCCATAACTGCAGGGTCACACACCCTTTACCTTACTTCGTACTAATTGGAAGAATTTTCCAATTAAGCATTTTCGCTATGATGTTTATCAACCAAGCATATGCTTGAAGGTTAATTGAGTTAAAATGCAAACTATGCTAAAATGCCTAATGTTATGCAAGTTTTCCCAAGAGAGATTTGTAATGCTTCAATATAATGGAAATGAGATAGTGCTCAAAGTAAATTACAAATGTAGCTTCAATTGGAAAAGGAAATTAGCTTGAAAATGAATTGAAGTGATGCAAGTAAGTTTGTTTTGCAAAAGAGGAATTGCCTCAAGTAAGTAGAAATGTTCACAATGATATAACTTCAAAATTGTTCAAGGCACATAAGTTTAAGCTTCATAAGCAAATGAAATTGTAAATTGCTCCAAGTAAATGCCCAAACCATAAACTTATAGCAATAGAAATGAGATGAAGCCAAAGAAAAGTGAATGCTTGCTTGTAAAGTATGCTTGGAAAATAAGTGAGCAAGATAACAAATGAGCCTATAGTGAGGCAATTGTATCCCAAAGAAAAGCAAATTGTTAAGCAACTAAATTAAACTTGCCACATAACTCCAAATACTTGCATGTAAGAAATGAGTTGCTCTAAAGCAAAATATCAACTTGTACTTCAAAGCAAGAATGAAATGCAAAGCATCACATGAACTTGTCGCAAGATTTAACTTAGAAATCGAAATGTGATGGTGAAATTGTGTTAATTTTAAAGCATTCAAAATGAGTTAAAAAGGAAAGTTAGAGAAGATGAGATGCAAAATTAGTACACCCACACAAAATCCTCCTTCAAAAAGAGGAAAAAGGATGTCTTGGGTAAACCCAAGCTTCCACAACAACAAAAAAGATCTTTTATTATGATATTACAATGGAGTTAAAGCCTCTTAGAGGGTTGCCCAAAAGATGAAGGGAATTAGTACAAGATTTGGAGCTAGAAATAGATATAATATCTCTCCAACATTAGCAACCTCAAGGGCCAATGAAGACTTTCTAAAATCTAAAAATTACAATCTCCACAAAGGCCCACGGCCTATCCGTGTTTGCAACTCCTTCTAGTGTCCACAACCTCCTTGAAATTAATCTTGGATGCTTGAGAAGTCCTACAAGAAAACTAATTACAGTTCAGCGGTCTTTCCTCAAGGCACTTGTGTCAAAACTCCAACTATGGGTTGCAAAACTAAGACCAAATTAGTGTAGAAAAGCATGTAAGTATGATACTATTGAAATTTCTAAGTTTAACCCGTTAGAAATTCTTTCTGCACTATCTGGTTTATTTCACCTACTTGTTTTATTCTTTAACAAGTTATTTAACCGTATAAATACTGAAAATAAACACAAATGCAGTCTCAACCATCTACAGATCATCAACTGAAAATAACAAACAAACACACAAGGGACATCGTTATTTTTGTACAATCGTCCCCGGAAAAACCCAACTTGGGAAAACCGGTGCAACAATTCTAAGGGTTTTATTATTAAGAAACTTTCTTGAGTACAACTAGGGTGCCAAACTGTCTCACCCAACAAAGATATCTATCTGACAGTAGTACCTCTCTTCGAAAGCAGATATTCAGCAAGTCTGCTCCACGAAACCTCTCCAAACGCCTCTCTGGGATACTGCATCAGCCCTTCTGGCCTTTTCGTCAGCCTGGAACCCTCTACGTCAACCTTCTTATGCTCTGTGTTGGTTCTCTAGCCCTCTACGTCACTCATGCAAGCTCTGGTAGCCTCTGCGCAATCCCTCTGGCCCTTTGCGTGGCTCCTGCTAGCTCTGCATAGCCTCTCTAGTCTCTACGCTGGTCCTCCGACACTATCTCTGCCTCTCTGCTATGCACTCACTGCCCCTCGCTGAACTCTGATCATTGGTTCGATTTCTCTCAGCAAACCCCGCTCTAAAAAATCGAACTGACTGATCAATCTTGGTGTATCTTCAACTGACCCTCAAGCCTCCTCTTATACTTTTTTTGTTGAGTCTTCAACGGCCGAGATTAAATCTCGAATCAACGGCTAAGATTAGATTTAGCTTGATCCATGTCATTTAGAACATTCTCACCAAGTTTTATATTAATACCCATTAATATTTTAATTTTCCTAAGTTTAGACTTAGGGACTCCATTAAAAATATTGATTATTTTAATATCTCTCTAACCGGGTGGAATTTCCTCAAACCATTTATGGGTCTTGGAGATCTCATGTGCTTTAGCCTGTCCACGAATTTTCATGGCTAGAGCACATCAGATGTTACCCCAAATCAACACTCCCTCTTAGCGAGGAATGTACTCTAGTAATGCTCCACTACTGAACATCACCCTCATCATCTGGCATTGGTACCTGTGTTGATGCTTGGCCTGTTGCACAACATCCTCTGCACTGCTGCCCATGGGTTTGTCACTGCCACTACTACATTTGTACTACAGCTCCCTCTACATCCGTGTTGTTGCTGGTCCTTCCTCCTAACACTGCATCTGCACTGTAATTCTCTCTCATCATGCTGCATCATGTTGCCCATAGTACTACCACTGCTACTGCTGCATTGCAACTCAGTTACTAAGAAGTAAGTAACTGATCTACCCAACTACTGACATCTTTCTCAGGCTAGAAGCCCTCCTAATGCTAAAGCTCCCTCTGTTGCTATCTTGTGCTCCCTCTGCTGCTATCCTATGCTCCCTCTGTTTCCTTTGCGCTGCTGCAACAACTTTGTGCCTCCCACACTGTTGCAAACACCATTGTGCGTTTATGCACTGCTGCAACCACTTTTATGCCTCTCGCTCTACTACAACCCTCTCTGCACTGCTACAGATCCCTGCACTCTAGCACTGTTCTGTCGCTTCATCCGCATCTTGCTTCTACCGACATCCGTCATCCTGGTACTGTCACTCAGGGCTCCCGTAGTCGGATATGATCCAAGAGTTTCGGTACCTCAAGGACACTGCTCCACATTTTTTGTAGTCCTCTTGACTACAGCTCGATCTCCCCCCACCTCTTCTCTAGAGGTGCATGAGCACTCATGGCACAATTGTCATCTGTCTCGACTTCTTTCTCCGCCTTAGCCGAAGTTGCCTTGGAGTCAGAAGCCTCTCCCTTATTCTTCTTCCTGGGACATTGGGTTGCATAATGACCCAGCTCCCCACAATGGAAGCACTTTATCTTGGAGATGTCCTTCTTCTTCCTCTTCCCCTATTGTCCCGTAGATGCCAGAGCTGCATCCTCCTCCTCTTTCTTGATTCAACCTCCTTTACTGCTACTTCCCACCTTGGTCAGTCATCTGATCTCTTCTTGGCAAAGAGCTGCCCACATCTCTTCCCATCCTGGAAGAGTCGCTCTGCCCAAAATGCCTTGGACGAATGTCTCCCACTCCTCGGAGACTGTGTTCATGGCGGTCCCCACCATGAACTCTTGATCCGGCGTGGCCCCTATGGAAGTAAGTTGGTCCCGAATCTCCTGCAACCTGCTGAGGTATAGATCTATTTGCTCCCCCTTCTGCATCCGATACGACCACAGCGAATTCTCTAGTAGCGTCTTCCTCTGCACGGAGGTGCCTTGATACAATGTCGTCAAGGTATCCCACATCTCCTTTGTTCGGCAATATGTTGAACTACATGATCCTTGACCCCATCAAGGATTATGCACTTTGCCTTGGCCATTGCATCCTCATACCTTTCGTTATCAGTTGGGTCGACTGGGATAGCCACGATTCTCAAGGCGAAGCCCTTGATGCAATGTTTATCCAGAACAGACAGGATTCTGGCCTTCCAGATGACAAAGTTGGATGCCCAGTCCAACCTGTCATGATCCCTCAGTCTATTCATTACCATCTCCGCTCTTCTCCTCTACTCCCTCTAAGTCTCGACTTCCCTCCTGGAAGTTCTCTCTTAGACTCCCTTTGAGTCTCGATTTCCCTCTGGAAATCCTCCTACCAATTGTTGAACTGCTCCTCTCCGATCCCCTTTGCTCCTGCAACACTGATGTGGATTTCTTGGCTAGAAATCCGCTTAGGTAGCGACTCCCTCTACCTTGGTTGTGTCCCGTTACGTACTATTCTGCTTCGACAGCAACAACACCCCACCAGCTTCCCAATCCACAATCTGCCCAAAGCTCCCTAGGCCCTAGCAACTGAAGAAACTGAGCCTCTTAGCTCTGCGCAATCCCAGCAAGGTTGAATCGCACCTCTAGAACAGCTTTGTCTCTCGGGACAGTTGTTTCTGCTACAAATTTTATGATTTAGCCGGTGCCTTCAACTCTCCTGTGATCTGCAACGCTCTGATACCATGTTCAAATTTCTAAGTTTAACCCATTAGAAATTCTTCCTGCACTATCTGGTTTATTTCACCTACTTGTTTTATTCTTTAACAAGTTATTTAACCATATAAATATTGAAAATAAACGCAAATGCAGTTTCAACCATCTACAGATCATCAACTGAAAATAACAGACAAACACACAAGGGACACCGTTCTTTTTGGACAATCGTCCCCGAAAAAACCCAACTTGGGAAAATCGGTGCAACAGTTCTGAGGGTTTTATTATTAAAAAGCTTTCATGAATACAAGTAGGGTGCCAAACTGGCTCACCCAACAAAGATATCTATCTGGCAATAGTACGTCTCTTCGGAAGTAGATATTCAGCAGGTCTGCTCCAGGAAACCTCTCCAAATGCCTCTCTGAGGTACTGCGTCAACCCTTCTGGCCTCTGCGTCAGCCTTCTGATGTTCTGCGCTGGCTCTCTGGCCCTCTGCGTCACTCACGCAGGCTCTGGTAGCCTCTGCGCAATCCCTCTGGCCCTTTGCATGGCTCCTGCTGGCTCTGCGTAGCCTCTCTGGTCTCTGCGCTGGTCCTTCGACACTATCTCTGCCTCTCTGCTATGCACTCACTGCCTCTCACTACAACTCTAATCACTGGTTCAATTTATCTCAACAAACCCCGCTCCAGAAAATTGAACTGACTGATCAATCTTGGTGTATCTCCAGCTGACCCTCAAGCCTCCTCTTATACCTTTTCTGTTGAGTCTTCAATGACCGGGATTAAATCTCTAATCAACAGCTAAGATTAGATTTGGCTTGATCCATGTAATTTAGAACATTCTCACCCATTTTTATAATAATATCCATTAATATTTTAATTTTCCTAAGTTTAGACTTAGGAACTCCATTAAAAATATTAATTATTTTAATGTCTCCCTAATCGGGTGGGATTTCCCCAAACCATTTCTAGGTCTTGGAAATCTCATGTGCTTTAGCCTCTCTACCAATTTTCATGACTAGAGTACATCCGATGCTACCCCAAATCAACAGATACAAAATAATATACAAAACCAAATCAAGTGGTGGGAGTGAATCCCATTACTTGTCTCGTTTGGGAAATGCTCTTAAATAGCTAAATAAATCAATGAAAGCATAATTTTTTGAAAAGATTTAAATTAAGAAATATTTGCTTATATACAAGTTATGTCAAAGAAAATCCCTGCAAGAAAATCACTTCGGAAGATAGACTATGGAATTCCAAGAACCAATGAAAGCTCCTTGGAGAATGTGTCAAGAGTGGGTTGGTCTCTCCAAAGACTTCCCCTCACGCTTGATATTTGATCCAACAAGATTTTCCTTTACAAAACTTCGATCCAACGTTAGTCCCATATAGATTTAACAAATAAGCAATGATAAGAAAAACTCTAGAAATTTATTGGAAAATAGCTAGAGATTTCTACACCTATAGCATATTCTTAAATCAATTGTCAATGCAAGATAGCTTTACATTAACAAATCTACTAGAGCATATGGAAACAACATAAATCAAAGCACGAGCAAAAGAAATTATACCAATAGAGAGTCAATTATCATACTCCAAGGGAACAACACTCATGAATGAGCCCCAAAGTTTTTTATTGCAATCGAGAACAAGTGTACATAAGAGCAGAGCTTTCCCAAGCACAACAGCTCGTAACAATGGGTTTTTATAGTGAGAGCCCATGGCTTTATTATATAGAAGTTTGGGAGTCAATCCCAAAGCAAATGGTGACAATCCCAAGACAAATGGGTGACCATCCCAATGCTCCTTCATGCAAATTCGAATTTCCCAAGTGGCAACTTGACTTCTTCCTTAGAGGCCCATGCAATCCTTGATGAGAGAGTTCGAATTAGATGAGAGGACATTTGGGAGAGTGAAGTGAAGTGGTAGGAGACCACTCTCCACCTCACTCAAGTGAACTCTAATCCAATCTCAAGCCAACTCATGATATCTCCTTGAAGCTCAAGTTAACTTCCTCAAATCGTGGATCTTATCACTGGAACTCATTGTCTTCTCCACAAAAAATTTGATTTGTTTGATTTGTGGCTTATGTGGAGTCCACGTCACTTGGTAGCTCAACTTTGACCTTTAGATGAATTTCCACATCATTTGAGCAAGTGTGGATATTTATTTTTCTCCATTTATTTAATAGTTGAGCTAATTTATTGCCATGTTTTCCACAAAACTTAGAAAAAGTGGATTTCGAGGGTCTAGAACTTATTTTCTACCCCTCCAAGTGTGTCATAGTAAAAATTTGAGACTGAGAGGTGTAATTTTGAGCACACATACCCCATACAACTTCCCTAGACATCACTTGTTACATTTTACATTCAGATTTTATTCAAATTTCTGCCCTACGGGAAATTTTAAAAATGACCAATAGACCTAATCAAATTCCATGAAATTTTGTGTGATCTAGTATTGTAATATACAATGACCCTAGACACTAGGACTCACCCAAGGCTTCACCTTCAAGTCGTATTCCGGCTTTGGGGTTATGCTTGGAGGAAAAAACTCAATTAATTATTAAGTCTCCGTAAGGATATAATAATTAACCAAGTGAAAAAAAACCTTCCAGAGTAAACTCACTTGATGAGAAGGTCTCAAGTTACCTAGGCCTGTTACATGACTCAACTCATCATACTAACATCACTTTTACAGCATCCCCGCAGGGCTTCTGGAAGTTGAGTACAACAGAAAAAGATGAGAAGAAGAAGTAGAGTTGAAAAACTCTGATGACATAGTGAACTCTGATGGTGGATGAAGCCTCTGACATATCTTTGGGCATGGAGTCTTAAAAAAAAAATCAGGTGCCACTTTAGTGGTCAACATACTCAACATTAGAGCTCTATATAAATCGACGTGCATGGCAATCGCATTCTTATCTTTTCTAGTGGAGGAGAAATTTAGCTAAAGAGAAATTTGTTCACTTTCATCTTTCTTCATCATTTTACTTCTACACTTGAAGGCTACATGTGTGAAGGTTTGACCAAGATTTGACTAGCGAGTTGACTGTTCCATACAGCCACATTTTTGAAACGTTGACCGCAAGTTCCACATGTGAGGGCTTGACCACAGGTTGCACGTGTGAAGTTTTGACTGTAGACCAAGTTTGACCACAAGCAGCACATGCAAAGGTTTGACCACATTCCAGTGTTGATTTTTGACTGGTTTACCCAACGTTGACCAGCAACAGTTTGACTAGGTTTGACTAGTCATTTGACTTGAAATGTTGCCTCAGATTTCTAAACAAATTCTGATTTGTAAACCTTGTTGAAAAAACAATTTCACCTTAAGAAAAGATTGTTGGTTTTCTCCCAGATTGGGTTTCCCAAGGTAAAAATATTGTGTCTATTGTGCATGGCTATCTTTCTTTGATTTTTATTGTTTCTGCTACATTTACAGTTGATATTTTCTCAGTGACATTATTCAATGATAACAGTGGCATGAAAATACTATTTGAGAATCATTAGGAAGTAATTATCAGATCAAAAAATTGTTTTCTACTACACATGCTATAGAATTTCAACATAACCATCAAAATTTACAACTTCGGGATGGAAGGGTATTCTTGAAGGCATCACCTGAGAATTGCTTATTCTAATACCACTTGTTATGATATAAATTGTACAAAACAACATAATAAATACTACATACCATAATGTGGCGCCAATAGTATGTGAAATGGTGACTAGAAATATTATTGAGATGCCACTTTGAGGGATCAAACCTCCCAATCACAAAATATCAATATACAACACAAAGCAATTATTGATGAGTCTCCCTACCCTATATATAGGAGCAGAATCAGGGTTAAGTATTCCCATACTATCCCTCTAGGCCAATGTGCCTAGATCTAAAGAAAGGTTCCCTTGATACAAAATACAAGAGCCTAGGTCAAAGAAAGAGAGAAGAGGTGGGAAGAAAATATACTACTAGTAGATTAATGAAGATAATCATATGAATAAGGGTTAGGTACATAATATGACTGCAATGCTAAAGCAAAATCTCTAGAAAAATGTATGGGCGAAAAGGCGACTTGAGAGAGCAGACTAGATGAATTCATGCCCGATGCTTGATCAATAAGAATGAACAATGATGGAAAAGGAGATAGTGGTGGAGTTCCTAAAGTTTGAACAAGGAAAATTATTTGCCTAGGCTCTAAAACAGAGGTAGTGTTAATGACGGAAGAGATGATTCAGGCATTTTTGAAAAGGCCAAAAGAGTATATGAAGGTCATTATGATGAAATGCAGCAATCAATCCTTTTAGTCAAGCATCATCGCATATTTTGATGGAAGCATTGAACATCCATATTCCAAACAACCTGTCTATTGATGCTCTTTCCAAGAAGGAAATAGATAAACAACCCTAGATGCTCTAGAATCATAAATAGAAAATGTTTTCAATTTTGATTTTCAAGTTTTAGTTAGCAACCAGAAGTCATAGTTCATGGTTGTTGATTCTAATAGTTGTCAGATACTTATAGATAGTATTCTCTCATAATATTGGCATGGTTATACAGGATATATGCTCCTTTAGGATTTTTTTGGGAAAAAAGTCAAAGCTCTAGACTCTAGTAAGAACTCAATTTTGTCTGAAAAAGTCTGTATATTGTAATTTAGTATAGTAATAACCCAATCTTTACCTATCAATGTATCTATACATACATGCATGAATAGGGGTCAATTTCAGGAGGCGACACCCCAACAACCTGTGATTGTCCTGGTGACGCCTTGTTGCTTCAAAGACAATTAGGAAATGCCAAGGTCATCCTCCAACTATCCTTCGGATGCGAGGGCGTCCATGTAATATGCTCTACAAATTGAGGACAAATGGACTTAGTAGCCTATCCATCCTCATAGGGTATAGTACTTTATTAAGGGGATAAGAACCCAAAATACCTATTGTTGGGCAAATTTTGGGTCAACTGGGCAAAAAAAAACCCAAAACTGGGGTTTTGAGTAATATACACTCAACCAATTAAAAAGATGAAGCCCTGAAGGAAGTCTATAAATTAAGAAGGGTTGAGTTCACTTGGATGCATCATTGTGGATCAATTTATCTCTGTTTTCCTGAGCCCGAGGCTTTGATGGTTTTAAGACCTCTTACTCCTATCAAATTCTCTGGTGAAAGATTCCACCCTAGTTCATAAGTTTATTTTCTCTTTACTTTCCTATTTTCACTTGTTTTGGCACAGGATTCGTCTTCCTACAGGGCAACGAAACCTTTCTTACATCCTGAAGCAGGTTGACTTTTATAAGTCTGGGTAGATCATTAAATCTTTTTCTAAGTCTGGGTAGATCATTAAATCTTTTTGAAGAACGGAATCATGTGGGTGACATCTAAAGGCCAGGCATTCTCTTGGACGCTGAACATAACGAAGGCTTTGAACCTTGAGGAAACCTTGCGAAGGTATTTTGTAGCGAAAAGGGTGGACGACGAAGTCATATTGAACTTTTGAAGTCAAACATCCTGTTCTGTGTCAAAAATTGTGGACGGAGACCATTCGGGATATTTCAGGGGGCACCGAAGGAGTAAGCCCCTCCAAGTTGACCCGAAACCTCATTCAAGAACAGAAGCAGGGCTGCAGTGACATTTGTGATATTCAGGTTCCCTGTGACAGAAGTGACGTGTTATTCCTAGCGAAATTTTGAGGCACCGAAATTTATCTGAGGCAAGTACTTCTGAAGACCTCCCAGATCTAACCTTATCATATTTTGAGCGGACCAAAGCATTATGGAGGACGAAAGACTTCTTCTTTGGTAAATTCCAGCTTCTGGAAAGGAGACAGTCCCTGTATAAAGCAGAGATAGTTACAGATCTTGAAGATTACAACAGCCCGAACTTTGTGGAGCAGGTCCGAGCATTCTATATATATAATACACAGGCAGGAAATAAATACAGTCCGGTGACATGTTAGGAATTTTGCCAAGCAAAAGCTCGCATATATTTCAGCTTTTAGTAAACCGCATTTGGATAGTTCGATATAACTGGTTTGGGTACTCTGTTAAATTTAATTTCTGATCTATCTCCATTAAAGGTAGCTCATATCTATGGTGTGGAGTTGAATACTTTATTGACTTATATGTTGCATGGGTTTGTTGGGCAATTAGCACTATGCTGTTGGGTTTGATGTATTGATAAAAGAATTGAAACTGCTAAATGATACATTGCCCCGCTGAAATTTACTGTACTGTTGGGATTTACAATATTGTCAAAGAAAAGATTGAAATTATTGAATGATACGCGATCTGCAGAAATTATTAAGGAATAGTGTTGTTCACTGGAAAATACGACAATTGTGTTGAACTGAATTGTAGTCTTATATAACTGGTTTGGGTACTCTGTTAAATTTAATTTCTGATCTATCTCCATTAAAGGTAGCTCATATCTATGGTGTGGAGTTGAATACTTTATTGACTTATATGTTGCATGGGTTTGTTGGGCAATTAGCACTATGCTGTTGGGTTTGATGTATTGATAAAAGAATTGAAACTGCTAAATGATACATTGCCCCGCTGAAATTTACTGTACTGTTGGGATTTACAATATTGTCAAAGAAAAGATTGAAATTATTGAATGATACGCGATCTGCAGAAATTATTAAGGAATAGTGTTGTTCACTGGAAAATACGACAATTGTGTTGAACTGAATTGTAGTCTTTAGGAAGAAATTTATTTGCTACAGGAAAAACTAGGGAAAAATTACCCTAGCATGTTACAGCCCTGGTTTATTACAGTGGTATCATAGCCACAGTTATTTTAGCCGTAGAAACGAGGTAGGGAATCCAGTTCTGTTGCTCAGGAATTTATCGGTGAATATCTGGATCATTTCTGTCTTTGCGGAGCTGAAATTTTATATTATTGATTACACAGTGTTCATTATATCATTGGAAGGCAATTTGACTGTTCAAAGAATATACTGAATTTGATCACTGTACTGAAAGAAAATAAAAATAAAAAATTGTAAACCCTAGGCCAAATTGCCTTGGTCTAGTACAGTCCACTATTCTGCAGGGGGGGCACCCATGAAGACAAGGCATTTCCCACCTCTATAGGAATAGAAATATGCAAGGGATGAATCCCCTATTCAATACAACAAAAGTAGGTAGCTGCTAGAGTCCAAGTGGCCTTGAGCAAATATGGGTGGTGCAGGACCTGACAAACATAATCAATGTATCCCCCTTTTCATAAATTATTTGAAAGAAAAGCAATTGGATGAAGACAAAATAAACAATTCATGTAATGATGTCAAAGTTCAATTTGTGCTTGCGGGAACCTGTCAACAGTGAGGTAGCGGGTTTGTTTAATGATTTGATTCAACTTATTCACGACTTTGACTATGATATTATATCTTCTATATCTGAAATTTGGCAAACAAGAATCTATCACCTATGCATCAAGTTGTAACTTGTTTATTGCTTTATGAGTGAGTGAACTGTTAATTATTTCCCTTCATTTTTATGTACAATATCTTCTTTTCTAATGGAAGATTTCTTTCTCATTTTCTCCCCATTTCCCATGGAATCTTGTTATTGTTGACTCCACTTCTCCTTTTGCTTCGTATAGATATCTGCCCTAGTTCCTTGACTATAGAGAACCCCTGTTTCTAGAAGCATATTTCCTGTTTTTTGTTCCTAGTTCTTGGGGACACAGCTATTCACATGGCAGCTGAGGGAGAACTCTGGGTTGCTCCAAGGAAAGCTCATAAATGCATGAACGATGGACATAATAGTTAACTATTAAATTATTAATGACAATGGCAGCATGCAAAAGAGGAATCCATTCAAAACTTTACACATCCCTCCATGAAACCAAAAACTAGCTAGAGGAAAGTTTCTTAAAGAAATCATTTTTGTTCACATGAATGTAGCAGATTTTATCAGATTATTCTTACAATTCAAGATTTTTCTTAAAAAATTGCATTTCAGCCTTTCCACTGTCTCATTTGTAAAGTATCTCTAGCATTTTACTGCTCGTTTGCCAGACATTGCAGCTAGTCTCTTTCCAGCAATTTTTATAGGAGGATGTTGCTGTTTCAGTGAGTTATGAATGCTGCAAACTGAAATCTAAAATCAATTATGAAGCCTTCTAAAATTTATCAAGCTGCCAAACTGGGTTAATCACATATAGGACTTGAGTCTTGGACAATAGTTGCCTAGTTCTGTTGTACAAAAAACAAACAACTGTAAATATGCATACAAGAAAATGTAGAAATCACAAGCTTCAATAACACTCCCCTATAGTATTAGGTAAAACTTCTCTGGTCCTGAAAGAACTGATGTAGAAGTTAGAACCAATAGCATATCACAAGATATAACATATTTTTGGACATATCTAATTCCATGGTAAGAGTAATTATTCAAAATAACATCTGGTCCTCCCTGTCCAGTGCCATCAACATGGCTATATTCTGACTGCTTATAGAGGTTTCAAGATTCTTACCCACAAGGCTTTCTGTCCACAATGTGGTATAACCGTCCTGGGGCATATAGTCTTCGTGGATCTTTGAGCTTCCTTTCATCTGACATAAACGTGTCTTTCATACATCTAACACACAATAAACAAGGCAAGCTGTCCAAAGTTCCAAACACACCCATATTTTTAGCATCTTGCTTGAATAAATTATACACTATGAGACTAGGATAATCAAAGAGAAGCAATGGTCACAGGTAACCAAAAACTTTTTAATTGGTATGATAGTTTGGAAATGTAACGTGACCACCATGCTAACTACAATTAAAAGTAAATTTTGGTCATGAGGAAACTCTGACGTCCATATGATGCACTTTTGGTATAATGGGTCAAAAGATGATTCTACTAACATGTGGATTAAAATTTAAAACCAACAGTGGAAAGATATTCATACCAGAAAAGAGACTTAAAAATATCTTCCAGGGGAGTTGCAGTCCTTGGCAAGAAATCATCCTGGATGAAGTTGCAAAATATGCAATACCATAAATTGATCTATCTATATCCATAAATAGAATTAGGGAAATAGATACAAAGCCAGAAAAGCATTGACGCAATAGATTTTCGCATTGCTATTTGATTTAGAATGAAAAACAAAAGAGATATGTTCCAAAATAGAGGCCATTGGCAAAATTTTAACTAAAACCAACTTTAGCACTGCTAAACCGTGCTTCATAGATATTAGGAAAACCTACTTTCCTGGAACAGATTCAGAAAGATAAACCGGTAACTCTTGAGAATTACTTTGTAAAGGACATTTAACAAATTAGTGACCAACTATAGTTCAAAACAAAACATTTTTCGTGGAACAGAAAATGCTATTGTCAAAGATTTCCCTTGATTACAGAATCAACAACCATTATGTACATAGTAGGGTATAAGGAAAATATTGCAGTTTCTACGCTGGAATACTATTTAGGAGTAAAAAAAGTTCATAGAATGGTCAGTTTTAGTGACGTGTGACAATGTAACATCTAGATGTTGTCATTAAGGGTTAGGGAGCTAAACCTGTTGATTTTGGGTAGCATCAGATGTGCTCTAGCCATGAAAATTGGTAGAGAGGCTAAGGCACATGAGATCTCCAAGACCCAGAAATCGTTTGGAGAAATTCCACCCGCATGAAGAGATATTAAAATAATTAATATTTTTAATGATTTCCTAAGTCTAAACTTAGGAAAATTAAAATATTAATGTGTTAATATAAAATGTGGGTGAGAAAGTTCTAAGTGACGAGGATCAAGCTAGTTCTAATCTTAGTCGTTTACTAGGGATTTAATCTCGGTCGTTGATTCGTCAATAGGAAAAATATAAGTGAAGGTTTGAGGGTCAGTTGGAGACACACCAAGAGAGATAAAGAATTCGATCTTTTGGGGCTGGGTTTGCTGAGGAAATCGAGTTAGTGATCAGTTGCAGTGAGGGGCAGTTCAGCAAGGGATTTCCATCCAAGGCTGAAGAATACATAGCAAAGAGGCAGTGAAGTGTCGGGAGGGACAACGCAAGCCCAAGAAGCGCTAACGCAGAGGCCTAAGGAGCCAGCGTAGAGGACGCAAAGGACTGTAGCGGATGACGCAAAAGTCGTAGAGGCTGAAACAGAGGACGCATAGGGCTTCAGAGGCAGCGCTAGGAGATTCTATGGGGCAAACTGGGAGTTGATTAGCAGATCCTGAGCCGAAAGCGAGTGACGCGGTTCCAGAGCAGTGCTTGGAGCAGCTTTCGCTGTCCAACACAAGGAACAGTCAGAGTCACTGTGGGTTTGATCATCCGGTTGCTGATTTGTCGGAATATCTATCTCCGGAAAGAGGTATTACTGCCAAGGATATTCTCTGGGTGAGCCATTTTTGGCACCCTAGTTGTATTCACGAATCTGCTTAATAATACAAACCCTCTATGTGTTGCACCGGTTTTCCTGGATTGGGTTTTTCTGGGGACGATTGTCCAAAAATAACGATGTCCCTTGTGTGATTGTCTCAATTTATTTCAGTGCATGATCTGTATATCTTTGAAGGTTGCATTTGTGTTTACTTCGATGTTTATGTAATTAAATAACTTGTTAATGTAAAGAACAAGTAGGAAATAGTAAACCAGAAATTGTAGTAGGGGTTTCTGATGTGTTAGATTCAAGAATTTTCACAAAACCACCTCAACCACTTGTGGATATTATAAGTTGTAAGCTGTAAATGTGTGAGAGATGTTAACAAGGGCTTAGATGGTAAATCAGGGGTGTTTCATACCGACCACCAAGGCTCAAATTCCTCCCACCTCCTTGACATGTTTCACGCCTCATGGGTTGTTCCACCCATGCAAACAAACCATTCTAATTGGTTGGCAACAGGTAGAAGCCCTAAGTGACTTTCGCAAAACAGATACCCCCACCAGTTGCTTCTTAGCGAAAGGGATTTTTCTAGTGTTGTAAGCCAACTACATTGCATTATAATATTCCTGGATTCGGGAAGGGCAGACGTGCTGCACAATGATAATAGAAAGTGTTTTCCCAAACCCACTGTGTGAAAGATGTATTGCTGCAACTCTATGAATTCAAGTACCCTGTATTCTTATATGGTCTCACAATGATATCCAAACCTGAGAGCCCAAGAAGATTTGAGTTCAAGGGCGAAAGGTTAAGTTGTCGATATGTGTGCAAAAGAGAGTGTCTAAGAATCGTGAATGTGAAGGCAAGTTCAAGGTGTTGATTTTTGTAGCATCAGATGTGCTTTTACCTCAAGATTTTGCAGAGAGGCTAAGACACGTGCATTCTCCAATACCTAGAAATCGTTTGGGAAAATTCCACCTAGAGATGATTTAATTAAAATAATTAACTTTTTTAAATGGTTCCCTAAGTCTAAACATAGGAAATCTAGTTAATTAAAGGATATTAATTAAATCAGGTGTGAAACTTCTAGAAGAAGAAGAGGATCAACTCCCATTTTATCTTAGCTGTTGATTATATTTTAATCTTGGCCACTGGAGCTCCAATGAGAGATTATAAGGAGTTCGATGGGCATTTGGAGAACATGTCAAATGAGAGAGATCAGAGATCGAATTTCTCAAGAGTAGCAGCACTGAGTTTTCGGAGAGAGATCAAGAGATCTTCTTGCAGTGAGGGGTAGGGATAGTAGTCCGGAGGAGATTTTTCCAGATCTGGTGAGTGCAAGGCAGAGAAGGCATGGAGAGGTTCAAAGAGGCAGCGCAGTGCCATGCAAAGGCAACACAAAGCTTCAGAGGTTGCTCAAAATTCAGCTGGGAGAGTCGAGATCTAGTGCTAGAAGTCGGCCTGTGAGACCGAAGGGCCAGAGGGTCGAATTTTTAGATAACAGGAGATCAGAGGAGGAGGTGACGCAGATCCCAGAGATTGTGACACAATTCTGCGTAGGATTGATGCGAAGGCATCGTGGGGCTTGCTTTCTAGTTCCTGATTAGTGTCGGATCTCTAGTAACAGTATGAGATTTCTAAGTTACCGGAAACGGCACCCTCGCAGGCAGAAACGCCGTTTCCCGTATCAGAAACATATGACGCCCAGAAACGCCGGAAAAACGGCCGAAAAACGTTTTTTCAGATTTGGAAACGTATCAGAATTTTTTTTGCCGTTTTTCAGGCGTTTTGAAGGAGAACACGTCCCGTTTTAAAAATCCTGATACGTTTCAGAGAAATTGAAGACGTATTTCGAAATTTCTAATACGCATCTGCAAAATCGAATTCGTATCAGAGAAATTTAAATACGTATTTGAAAAATCGAATGCGTATTGGGGAAATTCAATACATTTTTAACTGTTTTTCGTGGCTGCCGGGAACGGATTTAATGAACAAGAGCCGACGGTCTAAATTCAATTGGCGGGCTTTCCAAATTCGTTCACGGTTCACCCTATTAATAACTATCTTACCTAACCTATTATGCCTAATCCCTAAACGACGAGTTCTACTTCTAACTTCTGATTCCTGTGAGTGATTGCGGCCGCTGAGCAGTGAGCGTTGAGAGTTTTAACAGTTTCTGAGTTTCACTGTCTGGAGTAGTCGACTGGTTCCTGCCGGCATCGAACAAGCCTCGGCCCTCAAGGTACACGATGTTGCACGCACGTAACTTTAGTCTTTGATTCTTATTGCGTATAGAGGAACTCGGCCTTGTTCCATAGTAATATAATACTTCGAAGTTCGCACTGTTTAGTAACTAGTTACGTCTCAGAAATATAATATAGACACCTCATAGTCAGAACCTGCTATTACAGCATTGTGTGTAATTGTTGGTTGGTTTCCCTCTTCATGGTGAACTGTGCGACTGCTTTTTTGGTCACTTTCCCATGACTCCCCTTCTGTTGATCCCCCAATTTTAGAAGCAGTAAACTACTAAACAGTGGTTGACTCACTCTGAAGTTCGAACATCCTGAATTCAAGCAGGAATGTGAATCTGTGATATGTTCATTCTTTTTTCTACTTGGTTTGTGATACAAAAACTTCTTACATAAACATCTCTACCATTAATGATAACAGCAGGGAAAGTTGAGTTTCCCCTTCTACCCATGATTGAGTTCTGAAGACTGAGACATTACTTGGATTTTTTTATTCTTAATTGAGGCCAATTCAAAATTTTACTAGGGTTACCATTTGAGAGTCGAGACATCTAATTAAGTTATATCAAAGGGGGTTTAGTTATGAAGTCATGGTTCAAGTCTTCAAGACTTTCCCCACCCTTCTTTGAAAAATATTTTTCTCATTCCGTCAGATTTTTAATTTTTTTTATTGTAATTATAACTAAAGGGAGAAATATCATTCACATGGTAGCTACCTTAGAACTTTTTAAGTTTTTTGGCTACAATAGTTTGGTTTGTCAATAAATCCGGATGCCTACCTTTGATTTGTCACAGAGATGATGCCTACGGCCCTACCTTTGATTTGTCAAAGAGATATCATTACCTTCAGGCTTCCATGCTCAAACCAGAATTGAAACTTGAAACTTGAATTGATGATGATGAATCATCAATCATCAATCATGATAGATCATAGATAATTTAAATTTAGATTCTGAAATATGAATGGTAATATGAATTTTTTATTTTTAATATATATATATATATATATATATATATATATATATATATATATTTTAAATTTTTATATATTTATTATGTGCCGTTTCCTGCCGTATCGTATCCAGATTTTTTGAAAATTTGCCGTATCCGTTTCAAACCCCGTACCCGTATCCGTTCCCGTATCCGTTTTCTGGTAACTTAGTGAGATTTTTCTCCCTAACTCTTTGCCAATTTTTCTCTGTATCGGATAGCTAGTTTGGGCATCCAACGATTTGTACTCATATTACTACTGCATAATAATAAAAACCCTCAACTGTTGCACTGGTTTTCCCACACTAGGATTTTCCAGGGACGATTGTCCAAAAATAACAGTGCATATGTGTGTGTTTATTTCTCTCCAGTGCAGTGTTTAGTTTCCGCAATATTTTATTTTGTGTAGGCTACAGTGTATGTATTTCAATATTTGTCGTAGAAAACTGCAAGTATTATATTCAAGTAATTTAACAAATAGGAGAAATATCATCGGTTTGTTTGCAGTAGGAATCGGGTATCTGATTTTTCACATGGTATCAGAGCACAAATCGTAAGCCGGAGAGCTCAGCTCAGAAGGAAGGAGGCACTTCGAATTTTGGCATAAGCAGCAAATCGAAACCCTCAGGGGAAGCATATTTCTTGGCCAGAAGGGTCAGTTTTTCGTGGGATTTTTTTTCTTTGAGTGACTCAACATAGAATAAAATTTCCCAGATCAAAGAATTACTAGAGGCAGAGGGAGTAGCAGCAGTTTCCTTGCAGAGCAGATCTTTAACTGGGACACAGTTATTTTGCAGCAATCGCTGGCAAAATAACATCATAAGGAGAGGAGAGCACACACTTAGGGAATTTCTTCCTCAAAGGACTCCTAGCCAAGAAGTTCGAATTTTCCTAGTAGAGCAGCAGTAGTTGTGTGCGGGATTTCTCACTCTAGAACGGAGCGCGAATAGTTGGCCAACGACTGCGCAGAGAAGAAGAGGAAGTAGTTTGACTCTTTCAGGAGAGATGGCATCAGTTGGGTTGGGAGATCAAGATCGATTGGACGGAGCCTCCAACTATGTGATCTGGAAGGCTAGGATTTCATGCCTTCTAGATGAGCATGATCTCAAAACATATGTTGATAGTGTCGTAGTTGTACCCGTTGACGCAGATCCGCTCAAGAAGTACAAGGCTAAGATGGCGAGAGCTAAGAGGATGATTTTCGACGGGGTTCAAGATCATGTAGTATCCCATATAGCCGACAAAGATACTGCCCGGCAGATGTGGGAAGCATTAGCTATGTTGTACGAGAGATCTTCCCAACAGCGGAAGATGTACTTAAAGGAGAAGCTAAGATGCACGAGGATGCAGAAAGGGGAGCGTGTAGACCCCTTCCTTACAAGGCTTTAGGATGTTCGGGACCAACTAGCTTCACTAGGTTAGCGCCCCAGCCCTCAGAGTTTGTACGATTGGCGTTGAATAACGTTTCTGAAGATTGGCAATTTTTCGTCCAAAGTGTGAAAATTTATGAATCTAACAAGTCAGAAATCCTACTACAGTAAACTGATTTGCATTACCTACTTGTGTGCTTCATTTTAACAAGTTATTTTCAGAAATATTCAGAAAATATTAAATTCAAAATACACTGCAACCTACACCAACATACAGATCAAGTACTGACAAATAAATGAGACAATCACACAAAGGACACACTTATTTTTGGACTAAACGTCCCTGGAAAAACCCAATGTGGAAAAATCGATGCAGCAACTCTAAAGCTTTTCTATTATTAAGCAGTAGTTCTGAATACAAATGTTGGTTGCCCTCCCAGCAAACCAGTGACAGAGAAATACAATGGCGGAAAAACTGAGTGAGTTTTACCTCACTTCACCCGGCAGATTTTGGTTGATCCGACAGCAAAACTGGCTAGCCCCGGCTACAACTGTGTTGCCCCTTCGCAGTAACTGTGTGGGCCTGTGTGGAGCTCTATGAGGCTCTACGTCAGCTCTTCTACCCACTGCGTCAGCTTTTCCGGCTGTTCCAATAGTTCCGGGCAATTCCGACTCTCTGCGTGGAAAGCAACTTTCTCCCTCTACGCTAGCCCGTCTGGCTTTATGTCAAGGCTGAGTGGGCCCAGACTGGCCCAGCGTCAGCTTACCTCGCTACTGCGCTGCCTCCACAAGCTTCTCTCTGCCTCTCTGCCAGTATTCCCGAACTATCCCGGCCCCTCAGCTGCAAGATATCCCTAATCGATTTTCCTCCTGAGAACTTCTCACCTCAGAAAATTGATTTCCTCAATCTCTCTGTGTATGTTCTCCAACTAACCCCAAGCCTTCCTTTATACTTTTCCTGTTGAGAAATCAACGGTCGTGATCTAATATCTAATCAACAGCTAAGATTAAATTAGACTTGATCCTCGTCACTTCGAACCTTCTCACCCATATTTACATTAATTCACTTTAGTTATTTTAATTTCCTAAGTATTAACTTAGACTACATTAAAAATAATTAATTATTTGAATAACATGCACTCCGGGTGGAATTTCTCCAACCAATTTCTAGGTCTTGGAGATCTCATGTGTTTTAGCCCCTCCAGAAAATTTTCGAGCTAGAGCACATCTGATGCTACCCAAAAATCAACACTTCCTCTTAGCGAGGAATGTGCTCTAAGCAGAAGAATCACATTGATCCATGACATCGGTCCTCTACGTTGTTGATGCTCAGCCTGCTACCCTTCATCCACTGCGCTACTGTAATTTGTACTGCTGCCCATGACACTTCCACTGCCACCGCTACATTTGTATTGCAACTCCCTCTCAATATGCTGCATCATGCTACACATAGCACTGCCACTGCTAATTGTTGCACTGCAAATCAGTTGCTGAGAAATAAGCAACTGAAAAGCCACCCAAAAGCTGACATGTTGGTCAGTCTAAATGCCCCTAGACGTTGAAGCTACCTCTGCTGCTAATCTATGGTGAGCCTCTAATGCTACTGCGTTGTTGTTGTATCTGCTCTGTGCCTTCCGCACCACTGCAACACTCCACTACGCTGCTTCAAACTTTGAGCACTCTAGCTCTGCCACTATTGCTCCATCATCCCTCACACCAACTGACTCCCGTCATTCTGCTACTGTCATTAAGGGCTCCCGTAGCCGTATGTGATCCAAGAGTTTGGGCACCTCAAGGATCCTGCCCTATTTGTAGTCTACAGCTCAATATCGCCCCACCTCCTCTCTAGAGGTGCATGAGCACTCATGGCGCAATCCTCATCGTTCTCCTTGTCGGCTTGCGCTAGAGCAGCCTTTGAGTCAAACTTCTCTTCTTTGCCCTTCTTCCGAGGGCACTGCGTGGTGAACTGACCCATTTCTCCACATCTGAAGCATCTGACTTTGGATATGTAATTTTTCTTTCTCTTCTGCTACCCTTGTTGTCCCGCTGATGCGAGAGCGCATCCTCCTCTTCCTCCTTCTTGACTTTGATCCCTTTGCTGCTGCTTCCCGCCTTGGCCAACCATATGATCTCTTCCTGTCGAAGAGTTTCCCACATCTCCTCTCAACTGGGAAGAGAAACCCAGCCCAAGATGCTTTGGACAAAGGTTTCCCAATCTTCAGTGACTGCATTCAGGGCAGTCCTGACCATGAATTCAGGATCTGGTGTAACCCCTACGGAAGTTAGTTGGTCACGGAACTTGGTCTCTTATGTAATCAAGGTTGTCATTGATGTCAATATGGCATTATTGGGATGGCAAATATTCTTGTGATGCATAATATGATGATGTCCTTGCTCATGATGACAAGTCCCTCTTGTTTGATAAGGATGCCATTAATGAAGATGTCAAGCTATTAATGATGCCATTATGATGTCAAGCCACTAAGAAGATGTCTTGTCCTAGATGCTTGAACTAACCATGAAGACACCATAACCTCATGTATCCTTGCTCTTGATGAAGAAGCCCTACAAATCATGATGATGTTCTTACTCTTGATAAAGAAGCCTAGAACCCAGATGATGTCCTTACCCTTAATATTGAAGGACTATACATGAATGACCACACTTGATGACGTCATACGTGATGGCACTTGATGAAGGTCTTGATGACATGGACAATGATTGGAGACATGACTTGAAGGACTTGGAAATCTCCTAATGCGAAATTAATAAATGCTACACTATGGTTGGTGACATATCACTGCACTATTATTGGATACATGATGCTACACTATCATGATGACATGAATGCTAAATACACTATCATGATGCCGGATACACTATCATGGTGACATGGATGACTTACATGATGACAAAGCATTTGGGGACACACTAATAACCTTCTTGTTGTCCTAATCATCAAGCCCAAATGACCTATTGCTGTCCTAGTCATAATCTGCACTGAATACTTCATGGACAGTCACAAAGAAAAATATTTTTTGACACCTTGGAGGCATCTTTCCACAATGAGACCTATACCATCTTATAGAGTATATTTTTACCTTTCTAATGAGCCATTACTTGCCCTCAAACTCCCGGTGGTTGTTGAGATATTGAATTTTTAAGTTAAGATAAATATACCTATTTGCTAGCCTACCTACACTTACACATTCATGTCGGCTCTCATGTCGGCCTATTCTCCAACCGTCACGTCTTTTCATTGAGGACAAACCACTATAAATATAAACCTAATCTCATTTGTTTCAGTCAATTTTTCGGTGATCATTTAAGAGGACTGTAATTCGGTGAAAAAGCACAGAGATAAGAAGAAGAAACGAGCAGGAGGAGAAGAGGATGAAGAATTCAGTTTGGGCAAGATCTTTAAGCTTTTTTTTGTGGTCGGTTTTTGGGCTATTCATCCTCCTTTTGCAGGCCTTCTTCACTTTACAGTTCAGATTGGCTAAAACATCAAAATTGTGGACAGAACAACGTTTTTTTTTTGGTCCTGTGCTCACCTATGGACAAACCTCGGTTCTGGGCAGGAGAATACTTCAAACCTGTGAAGATTAAGAACTCAGATTTGTGTCACAGAGCCTCGACCTGTATAGGACCTCTTCCTAACGTGTAAGCAATTTTTATGAGCTCAGATCTGTAAAATAAAGCTCATACTTGTGCATAAAAGCTTCAAACCTGTGATATATTGTTTTAGACCTGTGATATATTGTTTCAAATCTGAATTTATTTTGTGAGCAACTGGAACCTGTGGCATCAATTTTAGCGCTGTGACAGCTTTGGAGTATGAAACATCGTTAAACTTTGAAGAAGGCTCGGATACTGTCGACAGAGACTTTTTGTGGGTTAGGTACAGTGGACAGTGGCTCAGATGGTTCAGTTTGTATGAAGCATTGAAGGAACAATGTTGTGACAAATGTTGCTCTCAAAGTGTGGAGATCAAGCCTAGATTCAGAGTTAAATTATGATTGCAGCATCAACACTCTTATATCTACAGTGAATATATAGCTACAGCAAAGGAAGGTGGTGGAGACCTATATTGGACAGTCAAGCACAGTTTATGGAGCTCGTCACATGACAGTGGAATAGCCCTCCTATGGTGAACTGATGTGGTGATCTATGTGATTGGAAAGAAAGACAATTGGAATACCTTGAAGTCACCCTTGAAGCAGATCATTGAATATCATTGAAGTATATGGAGATTTGATCGTTCGAACCCAGACTAAGTGAATTTGGAAGCTTGTACCAGTGCAACAGCTTTGGAAGCCCTTAGACAATGAAGTATTAGGACCTTTGGAGCAATGAAATTCTTAGAACTCTTGAAGAGTACTTGGAGCACATTGAGGACACCTTGGTGCATCTTCTGAAGATACTTTTGGAGATCATGATGCATCGCTGATGTCATCATGAGGTGACCTTGAAGAATTGTGTTTTGGGTACCATGAATGACAGCAGAGACACCTTCATGTGAAGAGATAAAGGTTGTCATTGATGACGCACAGTGAAGACTACAGTGAAGCTGAAGATTGACAGGTCTCAGTGAAGAAGACCTTGGGAGCCGTGAAGTACAACCAAACATACCTTGACAAAGTGAAGCTATAGGGTTGGAGACCTTGGGGTTGGTGCCTCAGAATTGACAAGGTTGGTGCCTTGGAAAGTCCAAGTTGGTGCTTGGAAAATATAGGATTAATGTCCTTGGAGTTGGTGCTCCTAAACTCAAGGTTGGTGCCTTGGAAGATAGGATTGGACCCTCAAAGAGACAAGGTTGGTGCCTTGGAAGATAGGGTTGGAGCCCTAGAGGATAGGAGTCTTCAAGAGACCAGGTTGGTGCATGTACCAGAGATAGGGTTGGAGCCCTAGAGGTTGGTGCCTCAAAGTGACAAGGTTGGAGCCTTGGGAAATCCAAGTCGGTGCTTGGCAAAATATAGGTTGGAGCCTGGGAGATTGAAGATTGGTGTCTTCATCTAGGGTTGGAGCCCTACACAAATATTGTACTTGACTCGTTGAGATTAATAAAAGTATTTATTCTTATTGTTCATTTTGTGTTCTAATTATAAGTGATCTAATTGGTAAAAGTAACAATTGAAAAGGAATATTTTTTCACCCCCCCCTCAGTATTTCCAATAGCTCTGCCACTGTTGCTCCATCATCCCTCACACCAACTGACTCCCGTCATTTTGCTACTGTCATTAAGGGCTCTCGTAGCGGTATGTGATCCAAGATTTTGGGCACCTCAAGGATCCTGCCTTATCTGTAGTCCCCCCACCTACAGCTCAATATTGTCCCACCTCTTCTATAGAGGTGCATGAGCACTCATAGTGCAATCCTCATCGTCCTCCTTGTCAGCTTGCGCTGGAACAGCCTTTAATTCAGACTTCTCTTCTTTGCCCTTCTTCTGAGGGCACTGTGTGGCAAAATGACCCATTTCTCCACATCTGAAGCATCTAAGTTTGGATATGTAATTTTTCTTTATCTTCTGCTACCCTTGTTGTCCCGCTAATGTGAGAGTCGCATCCACCTCTTCCTCCTTATTGACTCTGATCCCTTTGTTGTTGCTTCTCGCCTTGGCCAACCGTATGATCTCTTCCTCTCGAAGAGCTGCCTACATCTCCTCTCAACTCGGAAGAGAAACCCTGCCCAAGATGCTTTGGACAAAGGTTTCCCAATCTTCAGTGACTACATTCAGAGCAGTCCTGACCATGAATTCAGGATCTGGTGTAGCCCCTACGGAAGTTAGCTTGTCATGGATCATTTGCAAGTTGAGAAGGAAGGGATCAATTTCTTCTCCCTTATGCATCTAAAACTGTCTCAGTTGACTCTCAACAGAAGTTCCCTCATACAATGTGGTCAAGGCCTCCCACATTTCCCTTGTTGTGTCCTACGCAATATGTGGGATCACATGATCTTTGACCCTGTCCAGGATCATGCACTTTGCTTTTGCTCGAGCCTCCTCGTACTTATTGAGAGAATCAGCATCAACCAGAACAACAACCGTCTTCAAGGCATAATCTTTGATGCAATTTTTATCCAAAACTGTCAGGATCCTAGCCTTCCAGATGAAGAAGTTGGATGCTCCATCCAACCTGTCTTGATCCCTCAGTCCATTAATGGCCATCTCTGCTCAAATGAATGTTGAACTAGTTCTGTTCTCCCTCTTTCACTGCTGCCCAACAAAACTTGGATCTGGATTTCTTTGGCGCTAGAAATCCTCTAAGGAACAAGCTCCCTCTGAATTTCTTTTTCCCTCACGGAAATCCTTATGCCAACCACTGTCGAACCACCCTTCTCTAATCTCTCTTTGTTGTTGCTCAGAACTGGATCTAGATTTCTTGGCAAGAAATCTTTTGAGGAACTAATTCCCTCTACTTTGCTTCTGCCCCACTAGATAATGTTATGCACCAACAAAATTAGCACCCACCCAACAACTCCAAATGAAGTATGCATTGCACCTCTAGCCCCAGCAACCGGAAAAACAAGACTCAACAGTCTCTCCGCTGGCCTAGTAATCACTGTGTTGCCCTCTGCAGCAACAACATCACGCAATCACCCTGACGCAGGCTCTGCGTGAGCCTCCCTTAGGTGACTACGTCACCCCTCCTCTGCTCTCTCAACCTAAAACTGCATTGTCTCTCAGGACAGTTGTCTTCAACACAGATTTTCCTTTGTCCTTTTGCTGATGGCTTAAGTCCTCCTTGATCTGCAATGCTTTGATACCATGTGAAAAATTTTGAATCTAACAATTCAGAAATCCTACTACAATAAATTGATTTGCATTACCTACTTGTGTTCTTCATTTTAACAAGTTATTTTCATAAATATTCAGAAAATATTAAATGCAAATACACTGCAGCCTACACCAACATACAGATCAAGTACTAAAAAATAAATGAGACAATCACACAAAGGACACTTATTTTTGGACTAAACGTCCCCGAAAAAACCAAATGCGGGAAAATCGGTGCAACAACTCTAAGGGTTTTCTATTATTAAGCAGTAGTTTTGAATACAAACGTTGGTTGCCCTCTCAGCAAACCAGTGATAGAGAAATACAATGGCGGAAAACCTGAGAGAGTTTTACCCCACTTTACCCGGCAGATTCTCACTGATCCAACAACAAAACTGGCTAGCCCCGGCTACAACTGTGTTGCCCCCTTCCCAGTCACTGCATGGGCTTGTGTGGAGCTCCTTAAGGCTTTGCGTCAACTCTTCTACCCACTACGTCAGCTTTCCCGGCTGTTTCGACAGTTCTCGGTGCTCTGCGTAGGAGACAACTTTCTCCCTCTGCGCTGGCCCTTCTGGCTCTACATCAAGGCTGCGTAGGCCCAGACTGGCCCAGTGTTAGCTTACCTGGCTACTGCGCTACCTCCACAAGCTTCTATCCACCTCTCTGTCAGTATCCCTGAACTATCCCTGCCCCTCAGCTACAAGATCTCCCCAATCAATTTTCCTCCTGAGAACTTCTCACCTTAGAAAATCGATTTCCTCAATCTCTCTGTGTGTGTTCTCCAACTGACCCCAAGCCTTCCTTTATACTTTTCCTGTTGAGAAATCAACGACCGTGATCTAATCTCTAATCAATGGCTAAGATTAAATTAGACTTGATCCTCGTCACTTAGAAGCTTCTCACCCATATTTACATTAATTCACTTTAATTATTTTAATTTCCTAAGTTTTAACTTAGGCACCATTAAAAATAATTAATTATTTGAATAACATGCACTCCGGGTGGAATTTCTCCAAACGATTTATGGGTCTTGGAGATCTCATGTGTTCTAGCCCCTCCACAAAATTTTGGAGCTAGAGCACATCCGATGCTACCCAAAAATCAACATCTTGGGGAGAGAAAAGCTGCCAGATTGGGAACGTGTATGGGCTAATCTGTAGCAGGGGGAGATGAGGCGTGATCCGGTGAAAGCCACCATCAGTGGCAATAGCAACGATGGGACGAAGCAGGTGAAGGAAGAGGAGGATGTGGCCCTTGCATCAAAGGGGCAGCAGAAGCAGCGTAGAAGAAAGAAGGATATTTTGAAGATCAAGTGCTTCAGGTGTGGCAAGCTGGGCCACTACAACATTCAGTGTCCTCTCAGAGAGGACAAGGAGGAGAAACAGGATGAACAAGCTGCATCTGCTGAAATCGATAGGTTGTCCTCCAAATTGGAGGAAGAGTTTGCCATGATTGTCGAGATGCCTCTAGGGGTGAGGTGGGGTGATCTGGAGTTGTAGCCCTAGAGAGCTATAGGATGGGCAGGATCCTTGAGGAGTCCACCTCTTCGATCAAGACTATAAGGTCCTCGAGTTCTACCCGCGCACGGGCGGGAGCGGGCGCACGGGCGGGCGCGGGCTGCACGACGGGCAGGCGAGGGCTGCACGACGGGCGGGCGAGGGCTGCACGACGGGCGGGCGCGGCGACACAGAGGTGCGATGTTCCTACGAGCTATGTGCGACAAAAGGCTGAACGATATGCGATGGAACGATGGCTTATACCATGACTTGGAGCAACTTGCGATGGGCAAGGCCGACATGTATGAAGAGCGTTGGGGGTGTGTTAGCCATAGTTTGGGGGTCGGCTGGAGTGCCACCACCCACAAGTGGTTCCACACTAAGATGCATATAAATACATGAGCGTTGGAGCTCATTTGAAAGGAATCATCTCACACATCTTCGCAAGGGTTCAAGAGAAGACAAGTGCGCAGAAAGGAAGAGAGATGCGCATAGCTCATGCGCTCTACTCTTAGAGGATTGCACGCTTGGTCAAGGGTTCTTGGAATTAGTCGAAGGTTGGGCAAGGTGCGCCCGGGTTGGTTCTGAAGTGTAGTTTTGTGTAGGACTTGGCAAGGGTGTTCTAGGTGGCTCGGGTGAGCACCGCCCTTTGTGCAAGAGGTGCACAAGATTGTAAAAGGCAGGGTTGCCTGTGATTGTAAAAATTGGTTAAGTATGAGACTTGGTTCGGCCAAGACATACTTGTACATTGTAAATTGATATTCTTAATATATTGTCGGGCAGACTCATATTACAGGGAGTTGCCCCTCCCTTTATACTATTGCAATTGTTGTTCTTGTTATAATTGCTATGGATAATGAATGAGTATGGGCTTCATTGGTATAAAGGATAATTGTATGTTTACTTGGTTGCGAAACACAAGCTAAGTAATGTTAAAGTGAAGTAGGCGTAGTCCATGAATGTTAGTATTGGTAAAAAGAAAACATTCGGTGGTGCCGCACTTTGCTACAAGCGGTTGGAAGACTACCGCAGGTGTAGGGGCGTGACAAAGACCTTGCTACGGGAGCCCATAGTCAATAGTAGCAGGTTGGATCAGTGAGAGTTGGTGCAGTCAGGTGTTAGAGTGACAGATGCAGTAGCTAGTAGTGGTCGAATTCTTAGCAGCGCAGAATTGAGTTGGCAGCAGTGCAATTGGCACATAGTAGAGTCAACAGAAGCGCAGAGGCTTCAGTGACAGCGCAGAGACTAGTAGCAGTCAAAACTCGAATGACGGATGCATCATACTGAACATAGTTGGTTCAGTATTTTGGATGTTTTTTCGTTGCAGTTGTTGCAGTTGTAGCAGCAGGAAATGGAGAGGGAGGTGCAGTGCAATTGCAGTGTTGGCAGCTATTCAGTAGAGCCGACAACAACACAGATGCAACTCATATCAAAGTTGTGCAGTAGTTGGTGGACAGTAGAACCAGACATCAGCAGCACAACAGGAGATGGTGCAGAGACAGAGTGATGATTCAATGGGTTGCAGCACTGAGCTCATTCCTCGCTAAGAGGGAGTGTTGATTTTTGTAGCATCGGATGTGCTCTTGCCTCGAGATTTTGTAGAGGGGCTAAGCCACATGCATTCTCCAATACTCAGAAATCGTTTCGGAAAATTCCACCTACAGATGATTTAAATAAAATAATTAACTTTTCTAAATGGTTCCCTAACTCTAAACTAAGGAAATCTGGTTAATTAAAGGGTATTAATTAAATCAAGTGTGAATCTTCTAGAGAAGACAATGATCAATTCCCAGTTAATCTTAGTCGTTAGTTATGTTTTAATCTTGGTTGTTGGAGCTCCAACGAGAGATTATAAGGAGGAATTCGATGGGCACTTGGAGAACATATCGAATGAGAGAGATCTAAGATTGAATTTCTCAAGAGTAGCAGCGCTGAGTTTCCGGAGAGAGATCAAGTGATCTTCTTCCAGTGAGGGGCAGGGATAGTAATCCAGAGGAGAGTTTTCCAGATCCGAAGAGTGCAAGGCCGAGCTTCAGAGGGAGTTTGAAATTCAATTGGGAGAGTCGAGATCTAGTGCCAGAGGTCGGGGTGTGAGACCGAAGGGCCAGAGGGTTGAATTTCCAAACAGCGGGAGATCAGAGGAGGAGGTGACGCAGATTCCAGAGATTGTGACGCAGTTTTGCGTAGGATTGAAGCAGACGCTGCATGGGGCTTGCCTTCCAGCTCCTGGTTAGTGTTGGATCTCCAGTAACAGTGTGATATTTTTCTCACTAAGTCTTTGTCAATTTTTTTTGTATCAAATAGCCAGTTTGGGCATCAACGATTTGTACTCATATTACTAATGCATAATAATAAAAACCCTCAGTTGTTGTACCGGTTTTCCCGCATTAGGTTTTTCTAGGGACGATTGTCCAAAAATAATAGTGTATATGTGTGTTTATTTCTCTCCAGTGCAGTATTTAATTTCCGCAGTATTTTATTTTGTGTAGGCTACAATATATGTATTTCAATATTAGTCGTAGAAAATTGCAACTAATTTAACAAATAGGAGAAATATCATTAGTTTGTTGCAGTACGAATCAGGTATCCGATTTTTCACACAAGGTCTAAGTAAATCTGCAAATTTTAAACTATAAAGATTTAAATTTTAATATTTTAAAAATTTAGAAGGTTTAAAATGTTTGTTAATGTTAAAACATTACAAATATTTCAACGAAGTACTCATTGGCAAGACAACATAATCAAAGAAATGAAAAGAACATAGACAACAGGAAAACTTGTTGAGCATGGGTGAAGATCATTCGCAGTAGTCATATACCCCAGAGCATCGACAGCAAACCCTCATGACCTGCACTACTGGAGATGATCAAGATTTTTTTGTTGTGGCTACAAACTTGGAACAATGGCAACGACCAACATGTACCAAACACGAGACCTCCATGTAATGAAGAATATGGGTCAACTTGCTATGAAGAACCTGCGAAAACCAAATGCCACACAACCAAACAAAGACACTTTCTGCTAGAAATAAGGTTGTGAACAGCCCTAGATGCCTCAAAAGAAGAAAAAAGAATTAGCAAACAGATAAATTCTCTTACAAAACAGAGTGACACAGAGCAACATAAACCTGAAGAGACATAAAATCATAGAGAAGCACCCACATAAGTTGGGATGCAGAGTGACATAGAGTAGCATATTACACCTCGAAAGAGACATCAAAAAGAGTTCAAATCACCCAAATGAGAAATGCCCTAACAAATATACATGTTTTCTTTAAACATCTAGGGAATGAAATCAGATGTGAAGACAAAAGTTGAAGTGGGCAATGTTGATTTCTGATAGCATCGAATGTGCTCTAAGTCTCAAATTTTGCAGAGACGCTTAGACACATGCATTCTCCAATACCCGGAGATCGTTTTGGGAAATCCTACCCGGAGACAGTTTAATTAAAATAATTAACTATTTTTAATTGGACTCTAAGCCTAAACTTGGAAAATTAAAATAATTAATGGGTATTAATCTAAACTATGGGCGAATCTTCTAGAAGAAGGCAGAGATCAAGTCAATCTGATCCTAGCCATTGATTAGGATCTAATCTGGGCCGTTGATTGATCAATGAGAGGATTATAAGAGAAGGCTTGATGGGCACTTGGAGAACACACCAGAGGTAGATACTCAGTTACCCGAGTAAGATCTATTTTCTCACTGGTCGAAGTTCGACAAGAGAAAATCGAATCAGAGGGAGAGTTGCAGGTGAGAAAGGAAGAGAGGGCATTAGTATCTTTCGAGAGTGCAAGGCAAGAAGACGCAAAACAGGGAGAGACAGAGCAGAAGCAGGTTGACGCAGAAAGAGGCAGCGCAAAGGCTGTGACTGCATGGGCAGTTTGACGTTGGGCCAGCGTGGGAAAAATTGATGCAGAGGGACGCAGAAGGACTCAGAGGGAAGAGGAGTATTTCTCATGGATCAGAGATTTGTCAGGAAGCGTCTGTAAAAATTTTCACCTCTATTTTGCAGGTTGTACCATTGTAACTTGTACATGAGATTTTGCTAAAGAATAATAAAGAAACCCTCATCTGCTGCACTGGTTTTCCCACATTGGTTTTTCCGAGGACGATTGTCCAAAAATAACTATGTCATTGTGATTGTATTTGTGCCAATATTTTTCTTTGCATTTACTTTCTGCAATATTTTAATTGTGAAGGCTGCAGTAGACTATATTTCGATATTTGTAGTAAGAACACTGTGAATAACTTATTTCTGAGATAATAAGTAGAAGAAATAATATTAATCACTGTAGTTGGGTTTCTTTTTAGAAATCTTAACATGGTATCAAAGTTGAAGAAAAGCAAAAGAAAAGCATCGGAAGACCCAACGATGAAGGAAGAAAGGAATTCGAAATTCCTACAGGGGCAGTGATTCGAATCTCCAAAGGGTTTGCGCAGTTTGTTGATTTGGGGTAACATCAAATGTGCTCTAGCCATGAAAATTGGTGGAGAGGCTAAAGCACTTGAGATCTCCAAGACTCAGAAATGGTTTGGGCAGATTCTACCCGGTTAAGGAGATATTAAAATAATTAATATTTTTAATGGAGTTCCTTAAGTCTAAACTTAGGAAAAATAAAATATTAATGGATATTAATATAAAACTGGGTTAGAAGGTTCTAAATGACATGGATCAAGCCAAATCTAATCTTAGCTATTGATCAGAGATGTAATCTCGACCATTGAACGACCAACAGGAAAAGTATAAGAAGAGGCTTGAGGGTCAGTTGGAGAACACACCAGAGTGATTAGTCATTCGATTTTCTAGAGCAAGTTTGCTAAGAAAAGTCGAATCAGTGATCAGTTGCAGCGAGGGGCAATGAGTACGAGACAGAGAGGCAAAGATAGTGCCAAGAGACCAGCGCAGAGGCAGAAAGGCAGACGCAGAAGCCGGAGGGAGCCACGCAGACGCTAGCAGAGACAGCGCAAAGGCTAGGAGGACCTGCGTCATCCACGTAGAGGCTGCTGGAGTGACGCAGAGAGACAAAGAGGCTACACAGAGCCTCAGAGAGCTGGTGCAGGGGGTTTTCAAGCTAACGCAATGCTTCAGTTGTGCTGGAGAGGGTTTTGTTGAGCAAATTTTCTGAATATCTGCTTCTGAATAGAGAGGTATTACTGCCAGATTATTTTCTCTGTCGGGTGAGCCGGTTTGGCACCCAGTTGTACTCAAATAGACTGCATAATAATATAACCCTCAGAATTGTTGCACCAGTTTTCCCAAGTTGGGTTTTTCCGAGGAGGAGTTGTCTAAAAATAACGGTGTCACGTGTGCGTTTGCTATTTCTTTTAGTTGTTGATCTATAGATGGTTGAGACTGTATTGTGTTTATTTCAATATCTATATGTTTAAATAACTTGTTCGTAATTAAAAAGTAGGAGAAATAAACCAGAGAATACAGATAAAATTCCTAACGGGTAATCCTTAGGAATTTCAACATGGTATGAGCATGGTTGCAAATCACAGGAGAGTTGAAGGCACCAGCTAAAGCAGAGCATTTGCAGCATAAACAGTTGTCCCGAGTGACAGAAGTTGTTCCTTGCAAAAAGCGATAGAGAGGGTTGACGCAAAGAAGAAGAGGAAGCAGTTTGACTCAGAGAATAAGAGGAAGCAGTTTGACTCTTTCAGGAGAGATGGCATCAGTTGGATTGAGAGATCAAGATCGATTGGACAAAGCCTCCAACTATGTGATCTGGAAGGCTAGGATTTCATGCCTTCTAGATGAGCATGATCTCAAAACTTATGTTGATAGTGTGGTAGTTGTACCCGCCAATGCAGATCTGCTCAAGAAGTACAAGGATGAGATGGCGAGAGCTAAGAGGATGATTCTCGATGGGGTTCAAGATCATGTAGTATCCCATATAGCCGACAAAGATACTGCCCGGCAGATGTGGGAAGCATTAGCTATGTTGTACAAGAGATCTTCCGAGCAGCGGAAGATGTACTTAAAGGAGAAGCTAAGATGCACGAGGATGCAGAAAGGGGAGCGTGTAGACCCCTTCCTTACAAGGCTTTAAGATGTTCGGGACCAACTGGCTTCACTAGGGTCAGCGCCCCAGCCTCAGAGTTTGTACGATTGGCATTGAATAACGTTTCTGAAGATTGGCAAGTTTTCGTCCAAAGTGTGAAAACTTTTGAATCTAACAAATCAGAAATCCTATTACAGTAAACTGATTTGCATTACCTACTTGTGATCTTCATCTTAACAAGTTATTTTCAGAAATATTCAGAAAATATTAAATGCTAATACATTGCAGCCTACACCAACACATAGATCAAGTACTGAAAAATAAATGAGACAATCACACAAAGGACACTTATTTTTGGACTAAACATCCCTGGAAAAACCCAATGCGGAAAAATCGGTGCAGCAACTCTAAAGGTTTTCTATTATTAAGCAGTAGTTCTGAATACAAATGTTGGTTTCCCTCCCAGCAAACCAGTGACAGAGAAATACAATGGTGGAAAAACTGAGTGAGTTTTACCTCACTTCACCCGGCAGATTTCGGCTGATCCGACAGCAAAACTGGCTAGCCCCAGCTACAACTGTGTTGCCCCCTTCGCAGTAACTGTGTGGGCCTACGTGGAGCTCTCTGAGGCTCTGCATCAACTCTTCTGCCCATTGCGTCAGCTTTCCCAGCTGTTCCGGTAGTTCCCGGCAGTTTCGGCTCTCTGCGTGGAAGGCAACTTTCTCCCTCTGCGCTGGCCCTTCTGGCTCTGTGTCAAGGCTACGTGGGCCCAGACTGGCCCAACGTCAGCTCTTCTGGCTACTGCGCTGCCTCCACAAGCTTCTCTCTGCCTCTCTGTCAGTATTCCCGAACTATCCCTGCCCCTCAGCTGCAAGATCTCCCCAATCGATTTTCCTCCTGAGAACTTCTCACCTCAAAAAATTGATTTCCTCAATCTCTCTGTGTATGTTCTCCAACTAACCCCAAGCCTTCCTTTATACTTTTCCTGTTGAGAAATCAACGGTCGTGATCTAATCTCTAATCAACGGCTAAGATTAAATTAGACTTGATCCTAGTCACTTAGAACCTTCTCACCCATATTTACATTAATTCGCTTTAATTATTTTAATTTCCTAAGTTTTAACTTAGACACCATTAAAAATAATTAATTATTTGAATAACATGCACTCCGGGTGGAATTTCTCCAAACGATTACTAGGTCTTGGAGATCTCATGTGTTCTAGCCCCTCCAGAAAATTTTGGAGCTAGAGCACATCTGATGCTACCCAAAAATCAACACTTCCTCTTAGCGAGGAATGTGCTCTAAAATACTTCACAGCAGAAGTATCACACTAATCCACAACATCGGTCCTCTACATTGTTGATGCTCGGCCTACTACCCTTCATCCACTGCGCTACTGTAATTTGTACTGCTGCCCAAGACACTTCCACTGCAACTGCCACTGCTACATTTGCACTACAAATCCCTCTCTATATGTTGCATCATGCTGCCCATAGCACTGCCACTGCTAACTGTTGCACTGCAAATCAGTTGCTGAGAAGTAAGCAACTGAAAAGCCACCCAAAAGCTGACATGTTGGTCAGTCTAAATGCCCCTAGACATTGAAGCTACCTCTGCTGCTAATCAATGTTGAGCCTCTGATGCTACTGCATTGTTGTTGTATCTGCTTTGTGCCTTCCGCACTACTGCAACACTCCACTATGCTGCTTCAAACTTTGAGCACTCTAGCTCTGCCACTGTTGCTCCATCATCCCTCGCACCAACTGACTCCCATCATTATGCTACTGTCATTAAGGGCTCCCGTAGCCGTATGTGATCCAAGAGTTTGGGCACCTCAAGGATCCTACCCTATCTGTAGTCCCCCCAACTACAGCTCAATATCGCCCCACCTCCTCTCGAGAGGTGCATGAGCACTCATGGCGCAATCCTCATCATTCTCCTTGTCAGCTTGCGCTGGAGCAGCCTTTGAGTCAAACTTCTCTTCTTTGCCCTTCTTCCGAGGGCACTGCGTGGCGAACTGACCCATTTCTCCACATCTGAAGCATCTGACTTTGGATATGTAATTTTTCTTTCTCTTATGCTGCCCTTGTTGTCCTGTTGATGCGAGAGCACATCCTCCTCTTCCTCCTTCTTGACTTTGATCCCTTTGCTGCTGCTTCCCGCCTTGGCCAACCATATGATCTCTTCCTGTCGAAAGTTGCCTACATCTCCTCTCAACTGGGAAGAGAAACCCAACCCATGATGCTTTGGACAAAGGTTTCCCAATCTTTAGTGACTGCATTCAGGGCAGTCCTGACCATGAATTCAGGATCTGGTGTGACCCCTATGGAAGTTAGTTGGTCACAGAACTTAGTTGGTTTCTTATGTAATCAAGGTTGTCATTGATGTCAATATGGCATTATTGGGATGGCAAATATTCTTGTGATGCATAATATGATGATGCCCTTGCTCATGATGACAAGTCCCTCTTGCTTGATAAGGATGCCATTAATGAAGATGTCAAGCTATTAATGATGCCATTATGATGTCAAGCCACTAAGAAGATGTCTTTTCCTAGATCCCTGAACTAACCATGAAGACACCATAACCTCATGTATCCTTTCTCTTGATGAAGAAGCCCTACAAATCATGATGATGTCCTTACTCTTGATAAAGAAGCCTAGAACCCAGATGATGTCCTTACCCTTAATATTGAAGGCCTATACATGAATGACCACACTTGATGATGTCATATGTGATGGCACTTGATGAAGGTCTTGATGACATGGACAATGATTGGAGACATGACATGAAGGACTTGGAAATCTCCTAATGGGAAATTAATAAATTCCGCACTATGGTTGGTGACATATCACGGCACTATTATTGGATACATGATGCTACACTATCATGATGACATGAATGCTAAATACGCTATCATGATGCCGGATACACTATCATGGTGACATGGATAACTTACATGATGACAAAGCATTTGGGGACACACTAATAACCTTCTTGTTGTCCTAATCATCAAGCCCAAATGACCTATTTCTGTCCTAATCATAATCTGCACTGAATACTTCATGGACAGTCACAAAGAAAAATATTTTTTGACACCTTGGAGGCATCTTTCCACAATGAGACCTATACCATCTTATAGAGTATATTTTTACCTTTCTAATGAGCCATTACTTGCCCTCAAACTCCCGGTGGTTGTTGAGATATTGAATTTTTAAGTTAAGATAAATATACCTATTTGCTAGCCGACCTACACTTACACATTCATGTCGGCTCTCATGTCGGCCTATTCTCCAACTATCATGTCTTTTCATTGAGGACAAACCACTATAAATATAAACCTAATCTCATTTGTTTCAGTCAATTTTTCGGTGATCATTTAAGAGCATTGTAATTCGGTGAAGAAGCACAGAGATAAGAAGAAGAAACGAGCAGGAGGAGAAGAGGACGAAGAATTCAGTTTGGGAAAGATCTTTAAGCTTTTTTTTGTGGTTGGTTTTTGGGCTATTCGTCCTCCTTTTGCAGGCCTTCTTCACTTTACAGTTCAGATTGGCTAAAACATCAAAATTGTGGACAGAACAACGTTTTTTTTTGGTCCTGTGCTTACCTGTGGACAAACCTCGGTTCTGGGCAGGAGAATACTTCAAACCTGTGAAGATTAAGAACTCAGATTTGTGTCACAAAGCCTCGACCTGTATAGGACCTCTTCCTAACGTGTAAGCAAATTTTTATGAGCTCAGATCTGTAAAACAAAGCTCATACTTGTGCATAAAAGCTTCAAACCTGTGATATATTATTTTAGACCTGTGGAAGTTGTTATGTTTCAAATCTGAATTTATTTTGTGAGCAACTGGAACCTGTGGCATCAATTTTAGAGCTGTGACAGCTTTGGAGTATGAAACATCGTTAAACTTTGAAGAAGGCTCGGATACTGTGGACAGAGACTTTCTGTGGGTTAGGTACAGTGGACAGTGGCTCAGATGGTTCAGTTTGTATGAAGCATTGAAGGAACAATGTTGTGACAAATGTTGCTCTCAAACTGTGGAGATCAAGCCTAGATTCAGAGTTAAATTATGATTGCAGCATCAACACTCTTATATCTACAGTGAAGATATAGCTACAGCGAAGGAAGGTGGTGGAGACCTATATTGGACAGTCAAGCACAGTTTTTGGAGCTCGTCACATGACTGTGGAATAGCCCTCCTATGGTGAACTCCTGTGGTGATCTATGTGATTGGAAAGAAAGACAATTGGAATACCTTGAAGTCACCCTTGAAGCAGATCATTGAACATCATTGAAGTATATGGAGATTTGATAGTTCGAGCCCAGACTAAGTGAATTTGGAAGCTTGTACCAGTGCAACAGCTTTGGAAGCCCTTAGACAATGAAGTATTAGGACCTTTGGAGCAATGAAATTCTTAGAACTCTTGAAGAGTACTTGGAGCACATTGAGGACACCTTGGTGCATCTAGTGAAGATACTTTTGGAGATCATGATGCATCGCTGATGTCATCATGAGGTGACCTTGGAGAATTGCGTTTTGGGTACCATGAATGACAGCGGAGACACCTTCATGTGAAGAAATAAAGGTTTTCATTGATGACGCACCGTGAAGACTATAGTGAAGTTGAAGATTGACAGTGCTCGATGAAGAAGACCTTGGGAGCCGTGAACTACAACCAAACATACCTTGACAAAGTGAAGCTATAGGGTTGGAGACCTTGGGGGTTTGTGCCTCAAAATTGACAAGGTTGGTGCCTTGGAAAGTCCAAGTTGGTGCTTGGAAAATACAGGATTAGTGTCCTTGGAGTTGGTGCTCCTAAACTCAAGGTTGGTGCCTTGGAAGATAGGGTTGGACCCTCAAAGAGACAAGGTTGGTGCCTTGGAAGATAGGGTTGGAGCCCTAGAGGATAGGAGTCCTCAAGAGACCAAGTTGGTGCCTGTACCAAAGATAGGGTTGGAGCCCTAGAGGTTGGTGCCTCAAAGTGACAAGGTTGGAGCCTTGGGAAATCCAAGTCTGTGCTTGGCAAAATATAGGTTGGAGCCTGGGAGATTGAAGATTGGTGTCTTCATCTAAGGTTGAAGCCCTACACAAATATTGTACTTGACTCATTAAGATTAATAAAAGTATTTATTCTTTTTGTTCATTTTGTGTTCTAATTATAAGTGATCTAACTGGTAAAAGTAACAATTGAAAAGGAATATTTTTTCACCCCCCCCCTCTCAGTATTTCCAACAGCTCTGCCACTGTTGCTCCATCATCCCTCACACCAACTGACTCTCGTCATTCTGCTACTGTCATTAAGGGCTCCCGTAGCCGTATGTGATGCAAGAGTTTGGGCACCTCAAGGATCCTGCCTTATCTGTAGTCCCCCCAACTACAGCTCAATATCACCCCACCTCTTCTCTAGAGGTGCATGAACACTCATGGCGCAATCCTCATCGTCCTCCTTGTCAGCTTGCGCTGGAGCAACCTTTGAGTCAGACTTCTCTTCTTTGCCCTTCTTCCGAGGGCACTGCATGGCGAAATGACCCATTTCTCCACATCTGAATCATTCGACTTTGGATATGTAATTTTTCTTTCTCTTCTGCTGCCCTTGTTGTCCCGCTGATGCGAGAGTCGCATCCTCCTCTTCCTCCTTCTTGAGTTTGATCCCTTTGCTGCTACTTCCTGCCTTGGCCAATCGTCTGATCTCTTCCTGTCGAAGAGCTGCCTACATCTCCTCTCAACTCGGAAGAGAAACCCTGCCCAAGATGCTTTGGACAAAGGTTTCCCAATCTTCAGTGACTACATTCAGGGCAGTTCTGACCATGAATTCATGATCTGGTGTAGCCCCTATGGAAGTTAGCTTGTCACGGATCGTTTGCAACCTAAGAAGGAAGGGATCAATTTCTTCTCCCTTCTGAATCTGAAACTGTCTCAGTTAACTCTCAAGCAACATCTTCCGCTGAACAGAAGTTCCCTCATACAATCTGGTCAAGGCCTCCCACATTTCCCTTGTTGTGTCCTTCTCAGCAATATGTGGGATCACATGATCTTTGACCCTGTCCAAGATCATGCACTTTGCTTTTGCCTGAGCCTCCTTGTACTTATTGAGAGGATCAGCATCAACCAGAACAACAACAGTCTTCAAGGCATAATCTTTGATGCAATTTTTATCCAAAACTGTCAGGATCCTGGCCTTCCAGATGACGAAGTTGGAAGCTCCATCCAACCTGTCTTGATCCCTCAATCCATTAACGACCATCTCTGCTCAAATGAATATTGAATTGGTTCTCTTCTCCCTCTTTCACTGTTGCCCCAACAAAACTTGGATATGGATTTCTTTGGCGTTAGAAATCCTCTAAGGAACAAGCTCCCTTTGAAGTTCTATTTCCTTCACGGAAATCCTTATGCCAACAACTATCGAACCACCCTTCTCTAATCTCTCTTTGTTGCTGCTCAGCACTAGATCTAGATTTCTTGGCAAGAAATCTTCTGAGGCACTGATTGCCTCTACTTTGCTTCTGCCCCACTAGGTAATGTTATGCTCCAACAAAATCAGCACCCCCCCAGCAACTCCAAATGAAGTCTGCATTGCACCTCTAGCCCCAGCAATCGGAAAAAGAGACTCAAAAGTCTCTGCGCTGGCCTAGTAATCAGTGTGTTGCCCTCTGCAGCAACAGTATCACGTAATCACCCTGACGCAGGCTCTGCGTGAGCCTCCCTTGGTGACTACGTCAACCCTCCTCTGCTCTCTCAGCCTGAAACTGCATTGTCTCTCGGGACAGCTGTCTTCAGCACAAATTTTCCTTTGTCCTTTTGTTGATGGCTTAAGTCCTCCTTGATCTGCAATGCTCTGATACCATGTGAAAAATTTTGAATCTAACAAGTCAGAAATCCTACTACAATAAACTGATTTGCATTACCTACTTGTGTTCTTCATTTTACCAAGTTATTTTCATAAATATTCAGAAAATATTAAATGCAAATACACTGTAGCCTACACCAACATACAGATCAAGTACTGAAAAATAAATGAGACAATCACACAAAGGACACACTTATTTTTGGACTAAACGTCCCCGAAAAAACCAAATGCGATAAAATCGGTGCATTAACTCTGAGGGTCTGAGGGTTTTCTATTATTAAGCAGTAGTTCTGAATACAAACGTTGGTTGCCCTCTCGGAAAACCAGTGACAGAGAAATACAATGGCGGAAAACCTGAGAGAGTTTTACCCCACTTTACCCGGCAGAATCTGACTGATCCGACAGATTCTAACTGATCCGGCAGAAAAACTGGCTAGCCGACAGATTCTAACTGATCCGGCAGAAAAACTGGCTAGCCCGGGCTACAACTGTGTTGCCCTCTTCGCAGTAACTGCATGGGCTTGCGTGGAGCTCCTTAAGGCTTTGTGTCAACTCTTCTGCCCACTACGTCAGCTTTCTCGGCTGTTTCGGTAGTTCCCAGCGCTCTGCATGGGAGACAACTTTCTCCCTCTGCTCTGGCCCTTCTGGCTCTGCGTCAAGGCTGCGTGGGCCCAGACTAGCCCAATGTCAGATTACCTGGCTACTGCGCTACCTCCACAAGCTTCTATCCACCTCTCTGTCAATATTCTTGAACTATCCCTGCCCCTCAGCTACAAGATCTCCCCAATCAATTTTCCTCCTGAGAACTTCTCACCTCAGAAAATCGATTTCCTCAATCTCTCTGTGTATGTTCTCCAACTAACCCCAATCCTTCCTTTATAGTTTTCTTGTTGAGAAATCAACGACCGTGATCTAATCTCTAATCAACGGCTAGGATTAAATTAGACTTGATCCTCGTCACTTAGAAGCTTCTCACCCATATTTACATTAATTCACTTTAATTATTTTAATTTCTTAAGTTTTAACTTAGGCACCATTAAAAATAATTAATTATTTGAATAACATGCACTCCGAGTGGAATTTCTCCAAACGATTTATGCCTCTTGGGGATCTCGTGTGTTCTAGCCCCTCCACAAAATTTTGGAGCTAGAGCACATTCGATGCTACCCAAAAATCAACATCTTGGGCAGAGAAAAGCTGCCAGATTGGGAACGTGTATGGGCTAATCTGTAGCAGGGGGAGATGAGGCGTGATCCGGTGAAAGCCACCATCAGTGGCAATAGCAACAATGGGACGAAGCAGGTGAAGGAAGAGGAGGATGTGGCCCTTGCTTCAAAGGGGCAGCAGGAGCAGCGTAGAAGAAAGAATGATATTTCGAAGATCAAGTGCTTCAGGTGTGGCGAGCTGGGCCACTACAGCATTCAGTGTCCTCTCAGAGAGAAGGACAAGGAGGAGAAGCAGGATCAGCAAGCTGCATTGGCTGAAATCGACCAGTTGTCCTCCAAATTGGAGGGAGAATTTGCCACGATTGTCGAGATGCCTCCAGGGGTGAGGTGGGGTGATCTGGAGTTGTAGCCCTAGAGAGCTACAAGATGGGTAGGATCCTTGAGGAGTCCACCTCTTCGATCAAGAACTTGCTACGGGAGCCCATAGTCAACAGTAGCGGGTTGGATCAGTGACAATTAGTGCAGTCAGGTGCCAGAGTGACAGATGCAGTAGCTAGTAGCGGTCGAATTCTTAGCAGTGCAGAATTGAGTTGGTAGCAATGCAATTGGCACATAATAGAGTCAGCAGAAGTGTAGAGGCTTTAGTGACAGCACAAAGACTAGTAGCAGTCCAAACTTGGACGACGGATGCATCATACTGAGCATAGTTGGTTCAGTATTTTGCATGTTTTTCTGTTGCAGTTGTTGCAGTTGCAGCAGCAGCAGATGGAGAGGGAGGTGCAGTGCAGTTGCAGTGTTGGCATCGATTCAGTAGAGCTGACAGCAACACAGATGCAACTCATATCAGAGTTGTGCAGTAGTTGGTGGGCAGTAGAACCAGACATCAACAGCACAGCAGGAGATGGTGCAAAGGCAGAGTGATGATTCAATGGGTTGCAGCACTGAGCTCATTCCTCGCTAAGAGGGAGTGCTGATTTTTGTAGCATCGGATGTGCTCTTGCCTCGAGATTTTGCGGAGGGGCTAAGACACATGAATTCTCCAATACCCAGAAATCGTTTGGGAAAATTCCACCTACAGATGATTTAATTAAAATAATTAACTTTTATAAATGGTTCCCTAAGTCTAAACTAAGGAAATCTGGTTAATTAAAGGGTATTAATTAAATCAAGTGTGAATCTTCTAGAAGAAGACGATGATCAACTTCCAGTTAATATTAGCCATTGATTATGTTTTAATCTTGGTTGTTGGAGCTCCAACGAGAGATTATAAGGAGGAATTCGATGGGCACTTGGAGAACATATCGAATGAGAGAGATCTAAGATCGAATTTCTCAAGAGTAGCAGCGCTAAGTTGCCGGAGAGAGATCAAGTGATCTTCTTGCAGTGAGGGGCAGGGATAGTAGTCCAGAGGAGAGTTTTCCAGATCCGAAGAGTGCAAGGCCGAGAAGGCATAGAGAGGTTCAGAGAGGTAGCGCAATGCCACACAGAGGTAGCGCAGAGCTTCAGAGGGAGTTTCAAATTCAACTGGGAGAGTCGAGATCTAGTGCCAGTAGTCGAGGTGTGAGACCGAAGGGCCAGACGGTCGAATTTCCAGACAGCGGGAGATCAGAAGAGGAGGTGATGCAGATCCCAGAGATTGTGACACAGTTTTGTGTAGGATTGATGCAGAGGCTGCGTGGGCCTTGCCTTCCAGTTCCTGGTCAGTGTCGGATCTCCAGTAACAGTGTGAGATTTTTCTCACTAACTCTTTGTCAATTTTTTTCTGTATCGGATAGCCAATTTGGGCATCCAACGATTTGTACTCGTATTACTAATGCATAATAATAAAAACCCTCACTTGTTGTACCGGTTTTCCCGCATTGGGTTTTTCTAGGGACGATTGTCCAAAAATAATAGTGTATATGTGTGTTTATTTCTCTCCAGTGCAGTATTTAATTTCCGCAGTATTTTATTTTGTGTAGGCTGCAATATATGTATTTCAATATTAGTCGTAGAAAATTGCAAGTAATTTAACAAATAGGAGAAATATCATCAGTTTGTTGCATTAGGACTCCGGTATCCGATTTTTTACACAAGGTCTAAGTAAATCTGCAAATTTTAAACTATAGAGATTTAGACTTTAATATTTTAAAAATTTAGAAGGTTTAAAATGTTTGTTAATGTTAAAACATTACAAATATTTCAATGAAGCACTCATTGGCAAGACAACATAATCAAAGAAATGAAAAGAACATAGACAACAAGAAAACTTGTTGAGCATGCGTGAAGATCATTCGTAGTAGTCATATACCCCAGAGCATCGACAGCAAGCCCTCATGACTTGCACTATTGGAGATGATCAAGAATTTTTTTGTTGTGGCTACAAACTTGGAACAATGGCAACGACCAACATGTACCAAACACGAGACCTCCATGTAATGAAAAATATGGGTCAACTTGCTATGAAGAACCTGCGAAAACCAAATGCCACACAACCAAACAAAGACACTTTCTGCCAGAAATAAGGTTGTGAACAGCCCTAGATGCCTCAAAAGAAGAAAAAAGAATTAGCAAACAGATAAATTCTCTTACAAAACAGAGTGACACAGAGCAACATAAACTTGAAGAGACATGAAATCATAGAGAAGCACCCACATAAGTTGGGATGCAGAGTGACATAGAGTAGCATATTACACCTCGAAAGAAACATCAAAAAGAGTTCAAATCACCCAAATGAGAAATGCCCTAACAAATATACATGTTTTCTTTAAATATCTAGGGAATGAAATCAGATGTGAAGACAAAAGTTGAAGTGGGCAATGTTTATTTCTGGTAGCATCGAATGTGCTCTAAGTCTCAAATTTTGCAGAGAGGCTTAGACACATGCATTCTCCAATACCCAGAGATCGTTTTGGGAAATCCCACCCGGAGACAGTTTAATTAAAATTTAATTATTTTTAATTGGACTCTAAGCCTAAACTTGGCAAATTAAAATAATTAATGGGTATTAATCTAAACTATGGGTGAATCTTCTAGAAGAAGGCGGAGATCAAGTCAATATGATCCTAGCCATTGATTAGGATCTAATCTGGGCCGTTGATTGATCAATCAGAGGATTATAAGAGAAGGCTTGATGGGCATTTGGAGAACATGCCAGAGGCAAATACTCAGTTACCCGAGTAAGATCTATTTTCTCACTAGTCGAAGTTAGGCAAGAGAAAATCGAATCAAAGGGAGAGTTGCAGTTGAGAAAGGAAGAGAGGGCATCAGTATCTTCCGAGAGTGCAAGGCAAGAAGATGCAAAACAGAGAGAGACAGAGCAGAAGCAGGTTGACGCCGAAAGAGGCAGCGCAAAGGCTGTGACTGCATGGGCAGTTTGACGTTGGGCTCGCATGGGAAAAATTAATGCAGAGGGACGCAGAAGGACTTAGAGGGAAGAGGAGTATTTCTCATGGATCAGAGATTTGTCAGGAAGCGTCTGTAAATTTTTTCACTTCTGTTTTGTAAGTTGTAACTTGTACATGAGATTTTGCTGAAGAATAATAAAGAAACCCTCATCTACTACACCGGTTTTCCCACATTGGGTTTTTCCGAGGACGATTGTCCAAAAATAACTATGTCATTGTGATTGCATTTGTGCCAATATTTTCCTTTGCATTTACTTTCTGCAATATTTTAATTGTGAAGGCTGCAGTAGAATATATTTCGATATTTGTAGTAAGAACACTGTGAATAACTTATTTCTGAGATAATAAGGAGAAGAAATAATATTAATCACTGTAGTTGGATTTCTTTTTAGAAATTTTAACATGGTATCAGAGTTGAGGTAAAGAAGAAGAAAAGCGTCAGAAGACCCAGTGATGAAGGAAGAAAGGAATTCAAAATTCCTGCAGGGGCAGTGATTTGAATCTCCAAGGGGTTTGCAGTTTGTCTATTTGGGGTAACATCGGATGTGCTCTAGCCATGAAAATTGGTGGAGAGACTAAAGCACATGAGATCTCCAAAACTCAGAAATGGTTTGGGCAGATTCTACCCAGTTAAGGAGATATTGAAATAATTAATATTTTTAATGGAGTTCCTAAGTCTAAACTTAGGAAAAATAAAATATTAATGGATATTAATATAAAACTGGGTTAGAAGGTTCTAATGACATGGATCAAGCCAAATCTAACCTTATCTATTGATTAGAGATGTAATCTCGGCATTGAACGACCAACAGGAAAAGTGTAAGAAGAGGCTTGAGGGTCAGTTGGAGAACACACTAGAGTGATCAGTCATTCGATTTTCTAGAGCGGGTTTGCTAAGAAAAGTCGAATCAGTGATCAGTTGTAGCGAGGGGCAGCGAGTTCGTGGTAGATAGGCAAAGATAGTGCCGAGAGACCAGCGCAGAGGCAAAAAGGCAGATGCAGAAGCCGGAGGGAGCCACGCAGACGCTAGCAGAGACAACACAAAGGCCAGGAGGGCCTGCGTCATCCACGTAGAGGCTGCTGGAGTGACACAGAGAGCTAGAGAGGCTACGCAGAACCTCAAAGAGCTAACACAGGGGGTTTTCAAGCTAACGCAATGGTTCAGTTGTGCTGGAGAGGGTTTCGTGGGGCAAATTTTCTAAATATCTGCTTCCGAATAGAGAGGTATTACTGCCAGATTATTTTCTCTACCGAGTGAGCCGGTTTGGCACCCAGTTGTACTCAAATAGACTGCATAATAATATAACCCTCAGAATTGTTGCACCGATTTTCCCAAGTTGGGCCTTTCCGGGGATGAGTTGTCCAAAAATAACGGTGTCACTTGTGTGTTTGCTATTTCTTTTAGTTGTTGATCTGTAGATGGTTGAGACTGTATTGTGTTTATTTCGATATTTATATGTTTAAATAACTTGTTCGTAATTAACAAGTAGGAGAAATAAACCAGAGAATACAGATAAAATTTCTAACGGGTAATACTTAGAAATTTCAACATGGTATCAGAGCGTGGTTGCAAATCACAAGAGAGTTGAAGGCACCAGCTGAAGCAGAGCATTTGCAGCAGAAACAGTTGTCCCGAGTGACAGAAGTTGTTCCTTGCAAAAAGCGACAGAGAGGGTTGACGCAGAGGGACTACGTCATCAGTTCAGGCCAGAGAGAGGCCAGTGCAGAGGCTGAGGAGGGCAGAAAAAGGCTCACAAAGAGCCACGCAGAGACCAAGAGGGTTGATGCAGTTGGCTAGGGGAGCATTTCAGCCAGTGTCGGGATTGCGCAGAGCCTAGAGGCTCAGTCCTTCAGTTGTTGGGGCATAGGAAGCTGTGGGCAGATTGCGGGGAGTGAAGTTGGTGGGGTGTTGTTGCTGCCGAGTCAAAACAGTACCTAACGGGCAAAACCAAGGTAGAGGGAGTTGCTACCTAGGCGAATTTCTAGCCAAGAAATTCAAATTTGTGTTGCAGGTGCATAGGAGATCGGAGAGGTGCAACTCGAAAATTGGCGGGAAAATTTCTAGGAAGGAAATCGAGACTCAGAGAGAGTCTAGCAAAGAACTTCCAGACGGGAAGTAGCGACTAAGAGGGAGTCGAAGAGAGAACTTCCAGAGGGAAGTAGAGACTCGGAGGAGTCGAAAGGAAGAGCAGAGAGATGGCCATGAATGGACTGAGGGATCAGGACAGGCTGGACGGGGCGTCCAACTTTGTGGTCTGGAAGGCCAGGATCCTGTCCATTCTAGATAGACATCGCATCAAGGCCTTCGCCTTGAGAACAGTGGCTATCCCAGTTGACCCGACTGATAATGAAAAGTACGAGGAGGCAATGGCCAAGGCGAAATGCATCATCCTTGATGGGTTCAAGGATCATGTGGTCCAGCATATTGCCAAGAAGGAAACGACAAAGGAAATGTGGGACACCTTGAAGACGTTGTACCAGCATACTTCCGTGCAGAGGAAGATGTTAATTGAGAATCAATTGCGATCATACCAGATGCAGAAGAGGGAGCAGATAGATCACTTCCTCGGTAGATTGAAGAAGATCCAGGACCAACTGACTTCCATAGGGGCCATGTCAGATCAGGAGTTGATGGTAAGTACCCCTCTAAACGCAGTCTCCGAGGAGTGGGAAACATTCGTCCAGAGCATTCTGGGCAGAGCGAATCTTCCAGATTGGGAAGAATTGTGAGCAGCTCTTCGCCAAGAAGAGATCAGACGGCTGTCCAAGACAAGAAGTAGTAGCAAAGCAGTCCGGATCAAGAAGGAAGAGGAAGAAGATGCAGCTCTGGCATCTGCAGTAAAGCAGGAGAAGAGGAAGAAAAAAGACCTCTCCAAGATTAAGTGTTGCAACTGTGGGGAACTAGGTCATTGTGTGAACCAGTGTCTGAGAAAGAAGACTAAGGGAGAGGCCTCTGACTCCAAGGCAGCGCCAGCGAAGGCGAAAAAGGAGGTAGAGGAGAATTACAATTGTGCCATGAGTGCTCATGTACCTCTAGAGAAGAGGTGGGAAGACATCGAGTTGTAGTCAGTAGGACTACAGGCGATGAGGGGCAGGATCCTTGAGTTACCCAAACTCTTGGATCATACCTTGCTACGAGAGCCCCGGAGAGAGAGTAGCAGGATTGGCAGATGTCAATAGAAACGGATGTGGATGAAGTTGCAGAGAGTTCTATAGTGCAGTAGTCCCGGGCAGCGCAGAGCTAGCAGGTTGCAGCAATGCGAGAGGCACAGAGGACGTTGCAACAATGCAGGATGACACAAAGAGGTTTGCGGCAGTGCAAGAGGCAGGGAGTTGTTGCAACAGCGCAGAGGAAGTAGTGGGAGCACTTGATAGCGGCAGAGAGAGCTTCAGCATCGGGAGTGTTTCTAGCCTGACAAGGATGTCAGTAGTTGGGTGGATCAGTTACTTACTTCTCAGTAACTAAGTTGCAGTGTAGTAGCAGTTAGCAGTAGCACGATGCAGCATGATGAGAGGGGATTGCAGTGCAGATGCATTGTTGGGAGAAAGGACCAGCAGCAGCACGGATGCAGAGGGAGCTACCGTATGGATGTAGCAGTGGCAGTGGCAGAGCCATGGGCAGCAGTGCAAAGGATGTTGGGCGAGGAGGCCTAGCATCAACACAGGTACCGGTGTCATATAATCGAAGTGATACTCAAAGTGGAATATTACTAGAGCACAGTCCTCGCTAAGAGGGAGTGTTGATTTGGGGTAGCATCGGATGTGCTCTACCCATGAAAATTGGTGGAGAGGCTAAAGCACATGATATCTCCAAGACCCAGAAATGGTTTGGGCAGATTCTACCCGGTTAAGGAAATATTAAAATAATTAATACTTTTAATGGAGTTCCTAAGTCTAAACTTAGGAAAAATAAAATATTAATGGGTATTAATATAAAACTGGGTTAGAAGGTTCTAAATGACATGGATCAAGCCATGGGTTAGTCGTTGATTAGAGATGTAATCTCGATCGTTGAAGGACCAACAGGAAAAGTATAAGAAGAGGCCTGAGGGTTAGTTGGAGGACACACCAGAGTGATCAGTCATTCGCTTTTCTAGAGCAGGGTTTGCTAAGAAAAGTTGAATCAGTGATCAGTTGCAGTGAGGGGCGGTGAGTATGAGGCAGAGAGGCAGAGATAGTATCGAGAGACCAGCGCAGAGGCAGAGAGGCAAACGCAGAAGCCAGAGGGAGCCATGCAGAGGCTAGCAGAGACAACGCAGAGGCCAGGAGGGCCTGCGTCATCCACGCAGAGGCTGCTGGAGTGACGCAGAGAGCTAGAGAGGCTGCGCAGAGCCTCAGAGAGCTAACGCAGTGCTTTAGTTGTGCTGGAGAGGGTTTTGTGGGGAAGACTTTATGAATATCTGCTTCCAAATAGAGAGGTATTACCGCCGGATTATTTTCTCTGTCAGGTGAGCCGGTTTGGCACCCAGTTGTACTCAGATAGACTGCATAATAATATAACCCTCAAAATTGTTGCATCGGTTTTCCCAAGTTCAGTTTTTCCGGGGACGAGTTGTCCAAAAATAATGGTGGCACTTGTGTGTTTGCTATTTCTTTCCGCTGTTGATCTATCGATGGTTGAGACTGTATTGTGTTTATTTCGATATTTATATGTTTAAATAACTTGTTCGTAATTAATAGTAAGAGAAATAAACCAGAAAATACAGATAAAATTCCTAACAGGTAATACTTAGGAATTTCAACACAGTGCAAGCTAGGAGGATTAGATTTTCATGGTAAAACTCTCTGAGTGAGTCGATAGAGAGGTAAGTTTTCCTTATCGAAATTTGTCAGCAGCAAAAGGAACAGCGCAGCAGAAGATTCAACGAAGAGGGGTTTTCTCAGGCGGGACGCAGTTTTTCCTACAACAGTTGCTAGGGCAGGATAGGGTTAGAAATTGGTTGAAACTAGCACAAGATGGATACTCAAAGTGTCTCAGAGTTGTCTACCAGATTAGAAGAAGAATTTGCATGCCTAGCAAATTCAGTGTCAGTAGATGTTTGGTACATTGATAGCATGGCTTCAGCCCATATGACTGGAGTACGAGAACAATTCTCGAGCTATCAAGAAGAACAAATGGACTTCCAGAGTACTATGAGAAACAAAACGAAATGTACTCCAATAGGGAGAGGCGCCATAGCATTTCAAACGGAAGCAGGGACCAGCACCTGAGCCACCAACATTTTGCATGTGCCAGGATTAGGAATGAACTTGATTTCAGTGTCCCAATTATAGGACAAGGGATACGATGTATACTTCATAGAAAAGAAAGTATACGTCAAGCATCCAAGTTGTAAGAAGAAGAGACAAATTGGGATTCGAAGCAACAAATCGTATAGGTTGCAGCTTGAGTCACCAATGGAACTGATAGGCAACAACTATAATGGTGAAAAGGAACGAAATAAATTATGGCACAGGTGAATGGGACACTTACACCATGGAGCACTGAGGATGCTCAGAGAGACTATTACAGGAGTACCATCCCTTAGTAGTGAGCATGATGACTTATGTCGAGGATGCGTGCTAGGGAAGTACACTAAAACAGTATTTTCCAGAAATAACAATAGAGCAGAATGCGTATTGGGATTGATACACTCATATATATGTGGTCCAATGTCCACAAGAGCTCTTAGTGGTGGTGAATACTTTGTCATTTTTATTGATGATCACTCTAGAAAAACCTGGATCTATTTCTTAAAGACCAAGGATGAGGTCTTTGACCGATTTAGAGAGTTTAAGGCTCTCATTGAAAATATGACAGGGAAAAAGATATAGGTATTGCGTTCAGATAATGGTGGAGAATATATGGACAGAGACTTCACAGATTTCTGTGCAAAGGAGGGCATCAAAAGAGAGTGGGCAGCTCCATATAATTCGAAGCAGGATGGAGTAGCAGAGCGGAAAAACTATTGTTGGGGTAGCCAAAGCTATGTTGTATGATCAGAAGCTTGCATCACAGCGGTGTATCTCCAAAATAGAACTCCTCATAGAGCATTGGGGAAGAAAACACCCGAAGGAGTCTTCTCAGAGAAGAAGCCAAAAGTCAGTCATCTAAGGATATTCGGAAGCGTAGCATATTATCATTCCAGACGAGAAGCGCAGTAAACTGGATCAGACTGCAGAAAAGGGGTATCTCGTAGGATACAACGAGACCTCAAAGGTATACAAAATCTACATTCCTAGCCGCAGGAAGATTGTAGTGAGACGGGATGCAAAGTTCATGGAGGATAGAGCATTGAGGAAATCTCGAGAGATGCCTGCAGAAGATCAGTCAGGAGATGTTCCAGTAGTCAAGGAGCAACAAGGGCAGCAAAGAGGACAGGCAGGAGGACAAACACCTGGATCGAGTACATTGACCAGTACCAACATTTCCTTCGAAGGAGGAAACCCAGATAGTTCTCAGCAAATGGAACAACAAGATCAGGAGGAGGAGTTGATTGAGCTTCACATCACCAGTGGTAGAACCAGTAGAGAAGTACGACAGACACTGAGGAGTTTGTTGGAGCTCCTAGAACCGAGAAAAGGCAGTGTAGACAACCTGACAGATACCAAGCATTGGTAGCTCAGGTTGAAGAACCCTCTAGCTTTCATGAAGTCGTTCAACACCAAGTGTGGGTGGATACCATGGTAAAAGAGTACAACTCTATCATGACGAATGATGTCTGGGAAGTAGTACCTAGACCAGAGGATAGATCAGTTGTAGGATCACGATGGATCTACAAGATCAAGTATGCTACAGATGGCAGTATAGAGAAGTACAAGGCTAGGTTCGTGGCAAATGAGTACGCTCAAAAAGAAGGAATAGACTATGAAGAGACCTTCACCCCAGTTGCTCGATACACCTCTATCAGATCCGTTATATCCCTAACAGCTCAAATGGGATGGGAGATTCACCAGATGGATGTCAAGACAACATTCTTGAATGGGGTGATAGAAGAGGAGGTGTATATAGAACAGCCCGAAGGCTTCGAAACTCATGAAAAGAGAACTCATGTTTGTAGACTAAAGAAAGCCCTGTATGGGCTCAAGCAAGCACCCAGAGCATGGTATGGTCGGATTGATAGTTACTTGCAATAGTTGGGATTTATCAAGAGTGATGTTGATCCCAATCTCTACTACTTAATGATAGAGAATGAGCCACTTATTATGGTATTATATGTGGATGACTTGTTTTTAACAGGGTCATCCAGGCTCATACAGGATTGCAAGAAGAATCTTGAAGTTGAATTCGACATGAAAGACATGGGGTTGATGCATTATTTTCTAGGGTTGAAAGTTTGGCAGAAGAATGGGGAGATCTTTCTTGGGCAAGGAAGATATGCTACAGAGATTTTGAAGAGATTCAGAATGCAGGATTGTCAACCCATGGCTACTCCCATGATCACCAACTGGAAGAAAATAGATGCATCAGGAGACAAGGAAGTGGACCCCACCTTGTATAGACAGCTCATTAGGTCGCTCATGTATCTGGTCAACACTAGGCCAGACACTTGCTTTGTTGTCAACACTTTTAGTCAGCTCATGGTGGAACCAAAGAGGGTGCATTGTGCAGCAGCTAGACACATTCTCAAGGATGTGCGTGGAACAACCGGATATGGGTTGAAATACTCCCGAGGGGAGGATGTCAAATTGAATGGGTTCATAGATCCAGATTGGGCAGGTAGTTCAGTAGACCAAAAAAGTACCTCGAGGCAGTGTTCCACGGGGTCGTGTCCCCACGCCTAGGGGTCAAGCTTCCTAACTCCCTCGCGCTCTGGGAACTTGGGGACGACAGAGGGTCGTTTCCCCACGCTCCCAAAAAGAAGGGTACGCGAGGAATCTCGGGAGGGGTCGTTTTCTTAAAAATCGAGGTCGAATCCGTAAAAGGGGGTCGTACAGGGTCGCCTAAGGTCGTTTCCTTTGACAAAAATCGACTTAAAAAAAAAAAATTAAATCATAAAATTTAAAAATTATCATATGTTTCACGTTGGCCTTTAGGTTTTTGTTTTAACTTTTATTTCATTGTTGTTGGGCGCTGTTGCAAACCATCGAGCCCGCCATCAACCATCGCTACTCAACGACTATACCATTGTGCCCGTGTCGCCATGGCTGCTAGAGGAGTTCAAACTTCACGAGCCACTGGAGGAGTTCACGAGTTCGTTGTTCATTGACATTATTTAATATTTGACATGTGTGTCAATGCCCATCGTTGCCATCGCACCTCTGGCCATAACTACTAGTGCTCAGTTGAAGTACCCACTCCTGCCTGTGACCAGTCACCACACTACCCACTCCTGTCGGGAGTCCGTGACACTGTCCACAGTGTATAGCACAGCTCTGGAGTGACGGAGTCTTCTGCTTGACCACAGTGAGTAACTCAGCCACAGCTTACCCCAATTTGTCACTGTATTTTGTTTTTATTTTTTATTTTTTTGTAAATTTTAAAAATTTTATCCCCTGTATTCTGTCGATTGTCACTGTATTTATAATTTTTTTTGTAAATGTTAAAATATTAATTTTTTTTAATTTTCGAATTTCAGTGTTGTTGATTGTTAAAAATACTAAAATGATTTTAGCATTTTAGTATTTACACAGTCAACAATCGTTTTTGACTGTGTAATACTAACACTATATAAAGTAAAAATTCAAAATTTACAAAAAAGGCTATCATTGTATTTTTTATTTTTATTTTTGTAAATGTTAATTTTTTATTTTTTTTTTGAATTTCGTGTTGTTGGCTGTGTAAAATACTAAAATCATTTTAGTATTTTACACAGCCAACAACACTGAAATTCGAAAATTAGAAAAAAAAAATAGCATTTACAAAAAAAAATAAAAAAATACAATGATAGCCTTTTTTGTAAATTTTGAATTTTTAGACTATATAGTGTTAGTATTACACAGTCAACAGTGATTGTTGACTGTGTAAATACTAAATTTGTATTTTAATTTATTTTTTTTCATTGTGTATCAGTATGCATATGTAATGACTTTTTTATTAAAAATAAAATTTAAATTTAAACAGTGAATCGGAACCCTTGTTGCAGGCTGAAACCTACAAGTTACATTGAACTTACAACCATGAGTTATTCTAGTAACAGTGGGAACAGTGACAACAACAACAATGGTAGTGAGTCACATGATGCCCAAGAAGAAACCGAAATTGAAAGCAATCACAGGGGGGCAAGAATTGGAAATCAGAATAGGCCTTTGCATGGTGTAGATTCTGAAGGCCCACCAAGAGATTTGGAAAAATTTGCAAAGGGGACATTTAATCCTCTAAAACCACTTCTAATGTATGTAACCAGACTTCCGAAAAAAATTCCAAAAGTTGGTGGTGGCTCACGTGATTGGGTCTACAATATTTGTGGGCATCACTTTGTTGGCAGCTATACTAGGGTGAAGCAACTTATTTTGGCTATTACAGGTAAAGGAGTCAATATGTATCCCTCAAAGAACCTGAATTCAGCTCAAAGAGAGCAAATTTGGAGGCTAGAAAGGGAAGCCACTAGAAAAGGATTGTTTTCTAGCAGACATGTTGATCCATCCATAAATATGCCTCCATCTAATGCTTCATCAAAAAAGACAAAGGTTTCTACTGGTGCATCTCGGTCTTGTTCAATGGGTGCTACAGTGTCTGGGATGTACAATGTTCTAGATCGAAATGACATAGATGATGCAATTGGAAAATTTCTTTTTGCCAATGGAATTCCCTTCCATGTTGTTGATTCTCCTTATTACGAGGAAATGGTCCAAACAATTGCAAAAATAGGGCCTTCATATGTACCACCCGGAGAACATAAGCTAAGAACAACAATTTTAGATAGACAAGTGTCCAAAATTAATGTGCAAAAAGAGAGAATGAGACAAACATGGTTGAGGTTTGGTTGCTCTATTGTTATGGATGGATGGACTGACATCCGAAAACGCCCACTAATCAACATCATAGTGACATCTTCAGAAGGTCCATTCTTTCTTAAAGTTGTTGATTGTTCTGGAAAGCGCAAGGATGCATCTTTCCAATTTGAGCTTCTTCGAGAAGCTATAGAGGATGTTGGGCCTGATAGTGTGGTGCAGGTTGTGACAGATGCAACAACAGTTTGTAGATCAGCTGGGTTATTGATTCAAAGCAGGTATCAACATATTTTTTGGACTCCTTGTTGTGTGCATGCACTCAATAATGCACTGAAGGACATTGGCAAGATTCAGTGGATATCAGACTTGGTGACAGCTACAAGAGATGTGCAGATGTTTATCTGCAACCACCACACCTCCTTGGCCATGTACAAGGCTCACACGAGGAAGGAATTCCTCAAGCCCACTGATACTAGATATGCTAGCTATTTTCTCTTATTGGAGAGGATGCTAGAGGTACAAGAACCTCTACAATCCTTGGTTGTGAGTTCGGAGTGCGGAAGGTGGTAAGAATCAAAGACAGACACGGGGAAGAAGGTCAGGCTTCAGGTGTTGGACAATGATTGGTGAGAAAATTGTTCTTATTTGGTGTCATTCTTGGGCCCTATTGTGGAGGTCATTCGTTACACTGATTCAAATGCTCCTAGTCTTGGAGAAATCTATGAGACCTTTGATAGCATGTTGGGTCGTGTGAAAGAAGCCATTCAGCAGAGGGAGCCCTCATTAGAGTTCTATACATCCCAGATTCGACCCATCATTCAGCGTAGGTGGGATCGCATGAACACAACTTTGTACATGGCAGCATATGCATTAAACCCAAAATGGTATGTTGAAAGACCTAGGAGGGTGCCTCCTATTGATGATCCCAAGGTAAAGAATGGCTTCCTAGATGCAATTGCAAAGATGTACAATGAGGAGGAGGGGGCAAGATTTCGAAGATAGTTTGTTCAGTTTGCATCTCTTAGTGGCCCCTTCAACACATGTGGTGCTCGGGCAGATCGCATAGATCTAGCCCAAGATGACCCGATTGGTTGGTGGAGGATGCATGGGGATGGTGCTCCAGAGCTCAAACATCTAGCTATGTGTTTGCTGTCTCAGATTGCTAATTCCTCTACAGCAGAGAGGAATTGATCCACATATAGCTTCATCCACTCTATCAAGAGGAACAAGCTTACCTCTAAAAGAGCTAAGAAGTTAGTTGTTGTGCACAGTGTCGTACGTCTTGAGCATAGGAAGACACCTGAGTATTTGAAGGGACCAGCAACACGATGGGATGTTGATCCATAGGATGATGCACAAGTAGATATGGAGGAGAGACTTGATGAGACACAGATGAGGTTGGTTGGTGTGCCATTTAGCATGTTTGAGAATGCAAGTGATTCAGATTCAGATGGTGATATGATTGATCCTGATTTATTCATGCAGCAGTTGGATGCAGAGATAGTGGGGCATTACCTTGAGCATTTTTCTGTTCATTTATCTTTTGATATGTTGATGTTCTTATGTTATTCTGACTCTATAAAATTTTGACTCTTGATGTATCACAGTTGACTTTTATAATTTTATTTCAATGTTCATAGTAGGAAGTGGAACATCAATATGGTTTAAAGTTTAAACATTTATAATTTTATAATTTATTTTCATTGTGCATTGTTAGTAAGTTAGTAGTTACACTGTACAGTTACAAAATTACATGTATGATGTATGATTATAATTTATATGATAATGATATCAATGATCATGCTTTCGTTTTAAATTTGCTTAAGATATATGATTCATAGATTTATATTTTATATTTATAAGTTTTTAAGACCCTGACGTCCCCCCACATTTCCTAAAAAATGGTGGGGAGCTTTTGCATAGGCTGCTCTTGCGTATCCCCGCTCCCTCACCTCCTCGTCCCGGAAACTTGGTGGAACATTGCCTCGGGGTACTACTTCAGTGTTGGATCAGGGATGATATTTTGGTGCAGCAAGAAGCAAAAGCCGATAGCTCTGAGCTCAACAGAAGCAGAATATATGGCAGCCATCACAGCGACGTGCAAAGCTATATGGCTTAGAAAATTGCTTGTGAGCTTGTTCAAAAAAAAGATGGAAGCAATCAGGGTTTACTGTGATCATCAGAGTTGTATCAAACTCTCCGAGAATCCAATATTTCATGATCGGTCCAAACACATTGATATCAGATGTCACTTTATTAGAGATTGTGTTCAACATGTGGCAGTGCAACTACAGTATGTCCCCACAAGAGATCAAGTAGCAGACATACTCACAAAATATCTAGGAAGAGCTAAGTTCATTCAGCTCAAAGAGCATATGGGTATGGTAGAGAATTCGTTTCAGTAGCAAAAACAGGTGATTTCTCAGTTACAGTGGCAGAGGGAGCCTTCTAGATCATTCTCACCCATAATTTGATTAATACCCATTAATATTTTAATTTTCCTAAGTTTAGAGTTAGGAACTCCATTAAAAATATTAATTGTTTTAATAAAATACAATCCGGGTGGAATTTCACCAAACGGTTTTTGGGTTCTTTATAACTCATGTGCCTTAGCCTCTCCACCAATTTTCAAGGCTAGAGCACTTCCGATGCTACCAAAAACTAACAAGCTGCACAAATAGTAGTGGTAGAGACTTGGGAGAATTGTGGCACAGAAGAATGGGACATTACACCATGGAACATTGAATATGCTAAAGGACACTGTGACAGGTGTTCCAGAATTAAGCACGGAACACAATGATGTGTGCAGGGGGTGCATACTTGGGAAATTCGCTAAGGCAGCGTTCCCAATAAGTGACAGTAAATTAGATGGTGTGTTGCAGCTTGTGCATTCAGATATTTGTGGCCCAATATCCACTAGATCTCTCAGAGGGTATGAATATTTCATAACCTTCATAGATGACTACTCCAAGAAGACTTGGATCTACTTTTTGAAGATGAAAGATGAAGTCTTCAGTCACTTCCAAGAGTTAAGGATCTTGTGGAGAATATGACAAGAAAAAAAATCAAGGTCCTCCACACGAGCGATGTAGGCGAGCACACTGACAAGGACTTCACGGGGTTGTGTACAAAGGAGGGCATCAGGAGGGAGTGGACAACTCCATACAATCCACAGCAGAATGCAGTAGTGGAGAAAAAAGCAAGACTATAGTCAGGGTAGCAAAGGCTAAGCTATATGACCAAGATATGCCCAAGTTCTTGTGGTCAAAGGCATGTAGCACAACGGTGTACATATAAAACAAGGTTCCTCACAGGGCGTTGGGGAAGATAACACAAGAGGAGGTCTTCATAGGGAAGAAACCAGAGGTCGGTCACTTCACAATCCTTGGCAATATAGCATACTATCATGTGTCGGCTGACAAATGCACCAAACTTAATCAGACTACAAAGAAGGAATATTTCGTTAGTTACAACAAAACATCCAAAGCATACAGGATCTATGTTCCAAGCAGCAAGAGGACCATCGTGAGACGAGACGTGAAGTTCCAAGAGGAGAAGGCCTTCAGGAGATCTCGCGAGTTTCCAACGGATGATCAGAGTGAGCCAGCAGAAGGTCCAAGGGCTGAGCAACAACAACAACAATAGGTACAGTCGCAAGGACAAGAGTACAATTACCAGTATTAGCACTAGCTCAGGTGCAAGGGGTCCAACGAGTTCGCAGCAAACGAAGCAGCAGGGGCAGGATCAGGAGATGGAAGCCCCACCCACCACTAGTGGTAGAACCAACCGAGAAGTTCATCAGACACTAAAGGATGCGCATGAGTTTGTGGGAGCTCCTACGATGAGCAAGAGTAAGCATAGACAGCCAGACAGCTACAAAGCGTTGGTGACAGAGGTCATCGACATGGAACCTTCCAGTTACGAGGAGGTTGCAGAGCATCAGGTGTGGAAGGATGCCATGGGGAGTATAGCTCCATCACACAAATGATGTATGGGAGGTCATGCCTAGACTAGTGGACAAGATAGTTGTCGGTTCCAGATGGATCTACAAGATCAAGTATGCTGCAAATGGTAGTGTAGAGAAGTACAAGGCTGGGTTCGTGCCCAATGAGTACGTGCAAAAGAAAGGAATCAACTATGACGAGACCTTTGCACCAGTGGCCAAGTATACTTCCATATTGTCAATGATATCTCTAGCAGCGCAAATGGGATGGCAGATTCACCAACTGGATGTCAATACAACATTCTTGAACAAGGTGATAGAGGAGGAGGTATATATCAAACATCTAGAGGGTTGCGAGACACATGAGAGAGGCATATACAAGTGCAGGTTGAAGAGAGCGCTATACGGGCTCAAACAGGCTCCCAGGGCATGGTATTGTCAGATAGACGGCTACTTGCAATAGATGCACTTCATGAAGAGCGAAGAAAACTCCAATCTCTATTATTTGATGGTAAGAGGTGAGCCACTCATCCTAGTGTTGTATGTGGATGATCTCTTCTTGACAGGGTCATCAGGGCTCATAGAGGACCGCAATGTGAAAAATTGTAAATCTGATTCCTATTGCAGCAACTGGAAATAATTCTCCTAATTGTTAAATTAATTCTTAACAAATTATTTACTGTTTTCTACAGCAAATACTAAATCAATCACACTGCAACCTACACAAATAAACTGCGAAAGGAATAAATGCTAGAAGAAATACTAGCACACACATAAAATAACACAGTCGTTTTTGAACCAATGTCCCAAAAAAACCCAACTCGGGAAAACCGGTGCAGCAGCAGAGGGTTTTATTATTATGCAACAGTGAAATAATGCGAGTACAACTGGATGCTGAAACTGGCAATCTTATAAAGGAAAACTGACAAGAAAAAATCTAGTGAGGAATTTCCTCACTCCACAGGCAAATCCAGGCTCTGACCTCAGTTCAAATTGAGTCGTCCAAACTTGCTCTGCGTAGTCACTGCATCACCCTAGCACAATTGCTCCTGCACTTAGCTCGGAACAGCTTCTCCTCAAGTCGTCTAATCAGTTGTTGTCTAGGAAAATGACTCTCCTAGCCTCTGGAACCTTTGCCAAGCTTCTGGCACTGAAATTCTACTTCTCCCCAACAAAATTGAAATTACCTCTAAAGGCTAATGCGTTGCTCTACGTCAGCCTCACTATGGCTCCTCTACCTCTCTGCAAATGCACTCACTGGAACTGGAATCCTTCCTCCGGCTTCACTGTCCCTGCCCCTCTCTCACTGCTTCGATTTCTCTGGCTCTCTCTCCAGCAACTGAATGTTGCTACTCAGGAAATCGATCTGCTCAAGTGATTTCTCCAAGCCCCATCGACTTCTTCTTATAATCCTCTGTTGAGACTTCAACGACCAAGATTAGATCTTAATCGATGGCTAGGATTAACTTGAAGTTGATCTGTGTGAGTTTCTAGAACATTCACACCATAAATTAATTAATTCTAATAAATTAGTCATATTCCCTTAGGAAATATTTAAAAAACTTACTAATAATCTAATTAAGTCATTTCTAGGTGGAATTTCCAGAAACGATTTCTGGGTTTTGGAGATCTCATGTATTCTAGCTTCTCCACAAACTTTCGTGGCCATAACACATCCGATGCTACTAAAACTAACACACCCTCTTAGCAAGGAATGTGTTCTAGAGTTGCTACCTCTTGCAGCAACACCCTGTCTCTGCGTCATCTCCTGCCACACTACAGATGTCTGGTTATGCTGCCCACCAACCACTGCGCAACTCTGATATGTGATGCATCTGTGTGTTGCTAATCTTGTTGAATTCCTGCCAATACTGCAACTCCATCTCCATTTATTGTTGTTGCAACTGCGACATCTACAACTGAGAAGCATCTTGTTAAAATTGGCAATTAAGGTCAAACTCCATGTGGGTCATCTTATTCATGGCTGATAATATTTTTATTAGATTCCTCTTGTCGAGATGTGTAGGATTGATCTAAAGATCATCCGATTCCGATAATTATTTATGGAGATATGAATTTATTTTGATTATGGAATTATTATCAAGCCGACCTACAACTCATGTAGGCTCAGAGGCCCAACAGTCGCATATATTCAAACATCAACAGTTGTGTATAAATACAAGAGGACTTTTCCTCATTTGCACTAACTCATCTCATCACATCTCTCTCTCTCTCTCCTGCACAGAAAAAAGGCTCTTCTCTACTGCGCAGAAAAGAGACTCTCTCTCAGACATGTGGAAGGAAGGATGCAGTTTTGGGGCAGCAACCGCAGAACCAAAGTTTGACCAACGTTGACCAGAAGACTCCCTCCTCAGAACTGTGCTGTAGGTCCATCTAGATCTCCTTTGAAGGCCGCATTTTTTGGTGGTGGAATCAAGCCGATCCGATGGTTGGTTTGCGAGATATTGTTTGCCCTAGTTTGGGATTGATCTAGGGTTTGTTGCTGCTAATGTAAATCTGATTTATGTACTATTTCTCTCTGCTGGATTATTGAAGATAAAGGAAGATTTGATCAAAGGGTTTCCCCACATTAGGGTTTGTCCCTGGCTAGCCGCCACATCTTGTGTCTCTTGTCTTAGCATGTTTTCTGTCGATTGTTTAATGTTCTATCTGCACTTTATTTTATGTACATGTGATTGCTAATCTGTGGATAATAATAAGAAAGATAAGTAAATTGTTATAAGCATAGAACATACCATAACTTAACATGGTATCAGAGTTGAGGTGAAGACAAAGCTCGAGCAAGAGCAAGAGCAATCACCGAAGAGAAGATTGGCAAGGCTATCCTAAAAGAACTATGGGGTCCTCATCACTCTTTCTTATCGAGGACAAGCTCCGTGAGAAAGCTGACTATCACGGATGGAAGATGTCTATCGATCTAACCCTAGAAGATCAAGGAGTGTTGGACCATGTGAGAGGCAATATTGTTGAGCCTCCATCAAATGCATCTGCTGCTGCCAGGAACAAATGGAAAACCGGAGAAGTCAAAGCAAAGAAGATCATCCAGGACTCTAGTGACAAGCGCTAATCTGTGGATAATAATAAGAAAGATAAGTAAACTATTATAAGCATAGAACATACCATAACTTAACACATTTGCAACTCCCTCTACATTTATTGTTGTTGCAAATACTGAATCAACTATGATCAGTTGATGCATCTGCCTCTTGAGTCTCTAATTGTTGCTAGTATCTGCGCTGTCACTAAGGCATCTGCGTTATTGCTAACTCTGCAGTGCTGCCAACTCTGCACTACACTCCCCAGCATATGACTGCAACTACACTCTGCACCTGTCACTCTGGCATCTGACTACATCTACTGCCACTGATCCATCCTACTACTGAATATTGTGGGCCCCTGTAGCAAAGTATTGATTCAAGAGGTGGACCTCCTCAAGAATCCTGCCCATCTGTAGCACTCTGGGGCTACAACACCAAGACACCCCATTTCAATCCTCGGGGTATGTGAGAAAACATGGAGAAGTCTTCCTCCAGCCTGGAGGAAAGCCTATTGATCTCTATTGATGCTGCGTGCTAGTCTTGTTTCTCCTCCTTGTCCTTCCTCCTGAGAGGACATTGGGTGATGTAGTGACCAAGCTCACCACATCTGAAGCAATTGACCTTTGACAGGTCCGTCTTTTTTCGTTGCTTCCCTTGTCCCTAACTGGGACCCTTTAATGCAAGGGCCACATTCTCCTCCTCCTTCAACTGCTTCGATCTGTTGTTGCTACCACTGATGGAGTTCTTCACTAAGTCTCATCTCAACTCCTCCTGCTGCAAATCGACCCACATCCTATCCCACCTTGGCAAGGTTTCTCTGCCCAAAATGCTTTGGATGAATACTTGCCACTCCTCGGAGACACTGTTTAGTGCCAATCACACTAGCTCTGTGGGTTGAGGCGCTGCTCCAACAGTTGACAACTGATCCCAAAGCTCCTGAATCCTGGTGAGGAAGGGGTCTATGCGTTCCCCTTTCTGCATCCTGGTGCATCCTAGCTTCTCCTCCAAGTACATCTTTCGTTGCTTGGAAGTGCCCTGGTACAGCATGGAAAGTGTATCCCACATCTCTTTGATCGTTCCCTTGGCCGTTATGTGTGATACAACATGATCCCGACACAATCTAGGATAAATCTCTTTGCCCGCGCCATCTCCTTTTTGTACTCCTTCCGCTGATCTGCATCTGTGTGGATAGCTACCATTGCATCTATGAATAGTTTCAGGCCATATTCATCTAGAAGGAAGGATATCCTTGCCTTCTAGATGACATAGTTGGAAGCACCATCCAACCTGTCCTAAACTCGTAGTCTGGTAGTGGCCATCTCAGATAATGTCGAAAATATCTTCCCTTCTACTTGGTTGTTGCTATCCTATTCGCACTCCCTTTTGGAGTGAAAATCTGCTCACAACGACTACTGATCTGCAAGGGGAAAATCGAACTTCTTGAGACTAGAAGTTCCTTGAGGAAAATTTCCCCTTAGTGTGCACTCTTCTTCCTCCTGACGCTAGCTCTGCTCTAGCAAACTGCTGCAAAACTACTACGTCAAGCTAGAGATTTGCTCTGTGAAAAAAACTGGTTGCTCCCTCTGCCTCTGGAATTCCTCGATCTAGAGAGATCGAATTTTTTTGCCCCTCTCAGAAAAATCGATTCTCCTCAAGAAATTTGACCTCTTGGCCAAGGTGACTGCACTGCCTCTGGGGTTTCGACATGCTGCCCCTCAATGAACAACGAAACTCCTTATGTCTTTGCTACTGAGCTCTCCAACTAATCAACTGCGCTCCGATACTATGTGAAAAATTGTAAATCCGATTCCTATTACGGCAACTGGAAATAATTCTCCTAATTGTTAAATTAATTCTTAACAATTTATTTACTGTTTGCTACAACAAATACTGAATCAATCACATTGCAACCTACACAAATAAAATTTGTAATAAATACTAGCACACACACATAAAATAACACAGTTATTTTTGGACCAATGTCCCCGAAAAAACCCAACTCGGGAAAACCGATGCAGCAACTGAGGGTTTTATTATTATGCAGCAATGAAATAATCTGAGTACAATTGGATGCCGAAACAGGAAATCCTACAGAGGAAAACTGGCAAGAAAAAATCTAGTGAGGAATTTCCTCACTCCACAGGCAAATCCGAGCTTTGACCTCAACTCAAATTGAGCCGTCCAAACTGGCTCTGCGCAGTCACTGCGTCACCCTAGCACAGTTGCTCCTGCACACAGTTCGGAACAACTTCTCTTCAAGCCATCTGATCAACTGTTGTCTGGGAAAATGACTCTCTTGGTCTCTAGAACCTCTGCCCAGCTTCTAGCACTAAAATTCTACTTCTCCCCAACAAAATTGAAATTGCCTCTAGAGGCTACTACGCTGCTTTGCATCACCCTCACTGTGGCTCCTCTATCTCTCTGCAAATGCACTCACCCGAACTGGAATCCTTCCTCCAGCTTCACTGTCCCTGCCCCTCTCTCACTGCTTTGATCTCTTTGGCTCTCTCTCCGGCAACTGAATGCTACTACTCAAGAAATCAATCTGCTCATGAAATCAAACTGCTCAAGTGATTTCTCCAAGCCCCATCAACTTCTTCTTATAATTCTCTATTGAGACTTCAACGGCCAAGATTAGATCTTAATCGATGGCTAGGATTAACTTGAAGTCGATCCGTGTGCATTTCTAGAACATTCACACCATAACTTAATTAATTTTGATTAATTAGTCATATTCCCTAAGTTTAGACTTAGGAAATATTTAAAAAATTGATTTATAATCTAATTAAGTCATTTCTAGGTGGAATTTCCATAAACAATTTCTGGGTTTTGGAAATCTCATATATTTTAGCCTCTCCACAAAATTTCGGGGCTAGAACACATCTGATGCTACAAAAACTAACATGTTAGAGGTACCTAGTAGCAGAATTTGAGATGAAAGACTTGGGGTTCATGAATGAAGTGGTTCAAGATGCAAGCCTGTAGGCCCATGTCCACATCGATGATTACTAACTAGAGGAACATAGATTCGTCGGAGGACGCAGATGTGGATCCAACCTTGTATAGGCAGCTCATCGTTTCACTCATGTATCTGGTCAACACAAGGCTAGATATCTGCTTCACGGTCAACACTCTTGGTTAGTTCATGGTGGAGCCGAAGAGGGTGCATTGCACAGCATCGAGGCACATTTTGAGGTATTTGCACAATGTAGTCGACTATGGGATACGAATAATCGAGGTGATGGTGTCAAGTTATGTGGATATACAGATGCAAACTGAGTAGGCAGTTCAGTGGACAGGGAAAGCATCTCAAGGTGTTGCTTCAGTATTGGATCAGGAGTTGTCTCTTGGTGCAACAAGAAGCAGAAGTTTGTGGCATTGAGCTCTACAGAGGAAAAGTACATGGCAGCTAGCATGGCCACACGAGAAGTTATTTGACTTTCGAAGATGCTAGTGAGTTTGTTTGGTCAGGGGATGGATTCGACCAGTATCAGTTGCGATAATTAGAGTTGCATCAGGCTCTCTGAGAATCCACTGTTTTATTATAGGACGAATCATATAGACATACGTTACCACTTCATTAGAGATTGTATGCAGAGCGGGTCAATTTGGCTACAAAATGTTCACACCGATCAGTAGGTTGTAGATATACTCACAAAGGCCTTGGGTAACACAAAGTTTGTCTACTTTAGGGAGCAGTTGGGAGTAGTGGAGAACACCTTCGTTGCTAGAAGGGAGTGTTAGTTTTTGGTAGTATCAGACAGGTGTTCTAGTCTCTATGGTGTCTAAGCGGCTAAGGAACACAAGATCTCCAAAACATGGAAAAGGTTTCACAAGTTTCGACTTAGAAACACCTCAATTAGATTAATTAGCCAATAATTAAATATTTCCTAAGTCTAACTTAGGAAAATTTGTTAATTAAATTAGATTAAATGAGGAAAGACGATTTTCCTCTAGAGACTTCCAGAAAAGTAATTTGACGAAGTTAAGATGATATTTGCAATCGATTGAGATATGATCATGGCCATTAAGAGTCCAACAAGAGATTATAAGAGCAAGTCAAATGGCTTGGAGAAGACATACAAGGAGTTCATCATTTCGACTCACCAAGTTGCAGTGATTCAGCAAGGGCACAGTTGAAGCTAGGGAGACAAGAGCAGCGAGGTTTTCAACACTGAAAAATTCTCAAGAAGGTTTCCAACATTCCAATCTTAGGAAAGCAAATCGAGTTTTCCAGCAAAGAAGGCTGAAACAGCTAGTGTGAGTAGCCAGTTTCCCCAATGCGTGTAACAAGAGCAATATTTCACTTGCAGTTGTCAGGAGGAGGTGCAAGTAGCTTCAGGAGGCAGAAGGAGGCAAATCGACTTGCAAAGAGAGGTTCCAAGAGGTTATGTGAATTATTCCCAGAGTTGCAGTGTGCATTCCTGGTTGACAGTGCAAGTGCCAAAGAGGAGTGCGAGTGGCTTTGGAGAAACCAGATCAATTTGTTGGAGGAAACTTTGAGTTTCCAGATATTTTTCTGGTTAGATAAAATTGTCGAAGCTTTGGCAAAAAGGCAAGCAGTTGTAACTCTCTATTTTGCTAAGAATAATAAAACCCTCATCTATTGCATTGGTTTTCCCTTCGAGGTTTTTCCAAGGACAATTGTTCAAAATTAGCAGTGTCAAAATTATTGTACGTGTGCATTATTTTCTCACTTTCTGTATTTTATACTCTGCAACGCTTTTCATTTGTGAAGAATTGCAATGTGAGTTATTCGATATTTGTCGTTAATAATTTAACAGAAGACAAATAAATTGCATAAGTTAGGAGAATAACAACCAGTTGTTGCAGTTTGTCGAAATTTCACATGGTATCAGAGGGAGGTTACTACAAATCAGGACAGCTCTAGAGTGAGGTTGGTACAGTAAGATCAATGCACCGAAGAACAAATCTTCGCAGTTCAGTCAAGCAGTGCATGTTTCAGAAGCAGCAATTCAATTTCTAGTCCAGAGAAGTGATCCGGATAAGTGTGAATTGTCTCAATGAGCAACAGCACTAAGTGGGGTTTCCAGAAAGGATTTTCGAAGGCAGAACAAATTTCGCAGAGAAGATCTAGCGCAGAGGTTTGCAGCAACAGGGTTTTGCAAGAGTAAATCAACATAGGGTAGAGGAAGAGAAAGCACACAAGTTATTTATTTCCCCAATCTATTTGAGTTCACATATTTTCTAGAGATGGCCGCAGTAGATTTCAGAGATCAACATAATATGGATTTGTCTTCCAGGGTGGAAGATGAATTCTCCTAGATAGCTTGTCTCTCTACCTTAAATTCACAAGGTGTCTGGTACATAGACAGTGGAGTGCCAACACATATGACGGGGGTTAGAGACTACTCCAGCTACAGGGAGGAGGAGATGGGCTTCCAGATACAGAAGGGAAACAAAACAAAATGTACTACAATTGGGAGAGGTATCATCAATATTTAGAGGGAGTCGGGCAAGAACACTAATGTTATAGATGTGTTGCATGTGCCAGGATTAGGCATCAACCTAATTTCAGTTTCTGGACTACAGGATAAATGATATGATGTCCACTTTGTAGAGCAGAAGGTGTACATAAAACACCAGAGTTGGAAGAAGGTGAAGCAGATTGGGGTTCGAAGCAACGGGTTGTACAAGTTGTAGCTTGATTCCCTAAAGGCACTAGTTAGTAGCACCAGTAGCAGTGGTAGAGAATTGGGAGAATTTTGGCATAGGAGAATGGGACATTTACACCATGGAGCATTGAAGATGCTCAAGGAGATTGTGGCAGATGTTCTAAAATTAAGCATGGAACACGATGATGTGTGCAGGGGGTGCGTACTTGGGAAATTCGTTAAGGCAACATTCCGAAGAAGTGACAGTAAATCAAATGGTGTGTTGCAGCTTGTACATTCAGATATTTGTGGCCAATTTCCACCAGATCTCTCAGGGCATACGAATATTTCGTAACCTTCATAGATGACTACTCCAGGAAGACCAGGATCTACTTTTGAAGACAAAAGATGAAGTCTTCAATCGCTTCCAAGAGTTTAAGGCTCTTGTGGAGAATATGATAGGAAAAAATATAAAGGTGATTCGCAGAGACAATGGAGGTGAGCACATTGACAAGGAGTTTACGGAGTTCTCTAAGAAGGAGGGCATCAATAGGGGGTGGACAACTCCATACAATCCACAACAAGAGTAGCGCGGCAGAAGAGCAGGACTATAATCAGGGCAGCAAAGGCTATGTTGTATGACGAGGATATGCACAAGTTCTTGTGCACAGAGGCATGTAGCACAACGGTGTACATACATAATAGGGTTCCTCATAGGGCGTTGGGGAAGATAACACCGAAGGATGTCTTCATAGGAAAGAAACCAGAGTTCGGTCACTTCAGAAGCTTTGGCAATATAGGGTACTGTCATGTGTCAAATGATAAGCGCACCAAACTTGATCAGACTGCAGAGAAGGGATATTTTGTAGGTTACAGCAAAACATCCGAGGCATACAAGATTTATGTTCCGAGCAGCAAGAGGATCATCATGAGACGGGACATGAAGTTCCAGGAGGATAAGGCCTTTAGGAGATCTCGCGAGTTTCCAGCAAATGATCAGAGTAAGCCAACAGAAGCTCCAAGGGCTAAGCAGCAACAACAACAGGGACCGTCGTAGGAACAAAAGACCGACAATACAGTTACCAGTACGAGTACTAGCTTAGAAGCAGGTGGTCCAGCGAGTTCGTAGTAGGGGCAGGAATCAGGATGAGGAGCTGGAAGCTCCACCCACCACCACTGGTAGAACCAGCAGAGAATTTCGTCAGGCGCTAAAAGATGCGCAGGAGTTTGTGGGAGCTCCTAGGAAAGAGGGAGTGTAGACAGCCAAACAAGTACAAGGCGTTGGTGACAAAGGTCATCAACAAGGATCCTTCCAGTTACGAGGAGGCTACACAGCATCAGGTGTGGCAAGAGGCCATGGTGGAGTATAGCTCCATCATGACAAATGATGTATGGGAGGTCGTGCCTAGACTAGTGGACATGACAGTTGTCGACTCCCGATGAATCTACAAGATCAAGTACGTTGTAGATGGTAGTGTAGAGAAGTACAAGGCTAGGTTCGTGGCCAAGAGATACGAGCAAAAGGAAGGAATTGACTATGAAGAGACCTTCACACCAGTGGCCAGGTATACTTCTATCCAGTTAGTGATATCTCTAGCAACGCATATGGGATGGTAGATTCACTAGATGGACGTCAAGATGGCATTCTTGAACGGGGTGATAGAGGAAGAGGTATATAACTAATAGCTAGAGGGCTTCGAGACACATGAGAAAGGCACACACATGTGCAGGCTAAAGAGAGTGGCATATGAGCAGAAACAACCTCCCAGGGCATGGTATGGTCGGATAGACAGCTAATTGCAGCAGATGACCTTCGTGAAGAGCGAAGCAGACTCCAATCCCTATTATTTGATGGGTGGAGGTGAGCCACTCATCTTAGTGTTGTATGTGGATGATCTCTTCTTAACACAATCATTAGGGTTCATTGAGGACTGCAAAAGGGGCCTGGCAACAGAATTTGAAATGAAGGATTTGGGGTTTATGCATTACTTCCTAGGCCTAGAGGTATGGTATACGAGCGGGAAGATCTTCCTTGGGAAAGGGAGATGTACAATGAGATCCTAAAGAGGTTCAATATGCATGACTGTAGACCCATGTCCATGTTGAATTTTCACGACACTTTAGAATCTAGGTTTGAGTCTTAAAATCTCTGACACAACCAACTAAAATGCCACAACAAGACTACTTTGCATAGCGGAATAAACACAGCAGTAAATCAACTGACCTGACAACATCCTAAATGGCATGCCACCTTATCCACTTATCTCTTTTAGACTTGTGTCGCCCACAACCATGTGCAACTTCAAGTCCCACTTAGCAAGAGTCTCGAACACATCACGCGATCTCATCATATGCTTCAATGCACCCCTATCCACGTACCATGCAATCTCGTCCATGGCACCCTCAGAGAAATGAGATACTAGAGCAAAATCCTCGCTCTCCAACCTTCTTGAGAGAGCATCTATCTTAGTAGAAGTCGTGACACCTGCAACCTCCTTCCCCTTCTTCTTCTCATTATCTCCCTATTTCTTAATCGGACACTTCATCAAATAATGACAATACTTGCCACAGCGGAAATACTTCAGCTTACTCAAGGCCTTCTTTTGCTTGCCCTCCATTCTTGCTGCAAGAGCCACGTCATCATCAAAAGCCTTCTTCTTCGAATGAAGATCCTCGTCTCACAATTCTTCCTAAATGAAGTCATCCCACAACTTGTTCCAATTTGGCAACTTCTTTATGTTCCAATCTGGCAACTTCTTTCTAGTGACGATCCCACTGATGAACGACTTCTATTCCTTGGTAAACCCCTTCAAAGAAATCCTCACCATCTTAGAATCTGAAATAGTTTCTCTGATGGCGGAAAGCTCATCTCAAACTTAGGACAATCTTGTCAGATACTGCGCCATTCCTTCACCATCATCATCTAGGTGGCCTTCAACTTATCCTTTAATGCCAATAATCGGTTCTCGTTATTATTCTGGAACAGATCATGAAGAGCTTTCCACATCTCATGGGTTGTGTTCTTCCCGAACAAATGAGGTATCAAAGTATCCTTGACACCATCTAGGATGATTAGCTTGGCCTTCATATCCATCTTTTCGTACACTTCTAGATGCTTAAGGTCAATCGGTTTCTTGATCTCTTTCTCAACAAAATCCCAGATCCTGTTCACCATCAAAACCAACTTGATCATTTCCTTCCATGGACTATAGTTAGACAATCCTTCCAACCTGTCCTCATATCGTAGACCAACCGCCAAATTCACCATTGCTATTAGTCCTTCAATAACAATGGAATCAACTCCCTCTTGATCTGTACTCGTTGTCCACACTCTGATTCACTAGCCCTTCAAAGAACCTCTAATACCATGTTGCATTTCCACGGCACTTGAGAATATAGGTTTGGGTCTTAGAATCTTTGACACAACCAACTCAAATGCCACAACATGACTACTTTGCACAACGGGAAATCAACTAGTGCACAAAAGACAACTTTTACTTTTTCAACCCAAATTCGTTATATTAATCAATCTTTGATGTAACTATCTAGGGCTCTTGCTCTAAGGATCATGACCCTCATACAATCATTGATACGAGAATACAACTAGGGCTTGGTGTTAGTCCTTTGACAACCAATCTACCCTGAACAAGATACCACTGACTTGCTGATGTAGCAGACTCCTTAGCTCCTTTCAGTCCACGTACTCTAAATGCGATCGTTGGTCCTTATGCTTCCAATCTGCCTCTATCAATGATCACACGTCATTTAGGTCACTGAACACGGCTCCAACAACTCTGCCCTCTAACTGCTACTTTTTCCACCAAGGATGTCAACACATAGGGACTTCGATCAGTTGTTCACAACTCTATTTGTGAATAGCTTTTTGGTCTACCCACTTCTGCCACCCTCTGCTACTACAATGACCACAAGTCAAGGGCTTCGAGGTTGCCCTTCTTCTAACTGAAGATGTCCTCCAATAATGAACTAGGGCTTGTTTGGTTGTTCCACTTGGCTGCCCTTTGCTCCTTTAAAGACCAACCCTTGACCTTCAATAATTCGGCATCTCCTAGCAAGCTTGATGTCCTTGATAGGTCTTGCACTTAGGGCACCTTTGGCACCTTCTAATAGCTATCCAAACTGCTCTTAAGATGCCAACAAAACTCTATCCCAAACTAGACTACACCCTGCCAAATTCATCAACATAGAATGGCATACATCTCCTATTGTCTTAAAAACTCGGCCTGTGCACACTTCTTCTAAAGCTTTGGCCCTCTGGTTAGGGCACCCTGTGGCAGCTTCAAGACTGCCCTTTTCCTAGGCCAAATACCCTTCCAGACCTGCACCTCTCCTCCTCCTTAGGCCTCCTATCTATGTGTTGTTTCCTTATGTGACTACAGCCCAAGTAAGACTCCTTTTAGGCCCTCTCAAACCTCCTAAATAAAGAGTCGTCCACCTCCACTAGTATAAAAACAATCAGCCTTGTTAAATAGAGCATTTCACCAACACTTGTGCACAGAACCACCTTATATGCTACCTACAATCTGCCCTAAACTTGACCCTGTCCAGACCTCAAAAGAGACACTTCTTTGCTCCTTCGCTTTACTTGGATTGGCTCCTTAGGTGTTGCGGCTACCTCAGACCATATGCCCTCTCTTTATGACAAATTTGCTCTTGGTGATGATGGCTCAAATTAGGTCACAACTCCTTCTACTTTATATGTTCTTATGGGTGAATGTCTGGCCCTCTTCTAGGGCTCTCCTAAGGCAAGGTCGACTTGCTCTTTTGCCCAAAATAACCAACTGCATATAAATAAAATCAATTTCTCTCATTTGGCCCAATCTTCCATGGGTGCCTTAGGATCCTTAGGCTCCTTTTAGGGTTCTCCACTTGCACCAATGGCTCAATCTTCCAAAATACTTCTTGGTTTCACACACACACAGCCCATGTGGGTCAAACTCCTCCACAACCCTATATCCTTGGGTTTGGAGTACCTCCTGTTGACCATGTACATGTCAACAGTGCGAGAAGCAGAGTACAAAGCAGTGGACAAATTTTTCAAAGATCATTGTCATCATTCAACATCATTTTTATCATTGTAAACCCAATTTCTACAAGTTTATGTTGTAAATGATTCTAGTATGACTATTAAGCCATGTAATAACACATGTAAGACTATGATTCTTCTCAAAGGGTTTCATCCTAGAGAGTTTTTTAACCTCCGCAAATAATGTGTGTTTGTAAACACGGATACTCGACAAAGTTATTATCCCAAATATACCCCAAAGCTAGGGTGGAATTCTTTGATGAGGTCTTAGATGAGTCCTAGCATTTATCCAGTCTGTATTTTTCATACTAGATCATGTGTCTTGTCATAGAATTGGGTAAAGTCCATAGTGTCTATGTCAAATGTGTATTTCCCCTTCTAAGGGTTGGTAATGTAGATTTTGATGTAAAAGTGTATCTAGGAATAATTTAGTGCATGGTTACTCATATTTAGACACCATGGCTAAATTATTTTATTATAGACACACATAGAGGGTGGAAAAAATATTTGTTCCCCTCTCGAGTCTTTTAATTAATTTTTCTGGAAAAAATAAAAAGAAACTAATTAGCCAAAAAATTAATTATTTTTTAGTTAAAAAAATAATTTCAGAGAAATTAAATTCTCTCCAAGTGGAAAATCATCAAAAATTCGTGGATCAAAAAAGAATTAAATTTTGGAGGTCCTTCGCAAGGGAAAAATGGATTTTTTAAGAGAATTTGACCTCTTGGACCTTGGTGGTCAAGTCGAAGTGAATTTTTTGAGAATAAAAGTCCAAAATATTGTTTTTTGGACCAAGAAAAAGGGGACTTTAAGAAAAATTCGAATTTTTCCTCAAAATAAAAAATCGATGGAAATCAAGTTATTTCAAATCAAGATCAATGGATGAGATTATTTTGGCAAAGATCAAGCCAACTAGCCGTTATTTTCCACTTCGAGGGGTTTTCTTCTCTCATTTTCTATATAAGGAAGATATGAAGCTCCTCATTTCATCTTTGGATGATGTAACAATTATCTAATCTATTGAGCAGAGCTCTGCTGGATCTTTTTTGCATTTAATAAAAAGTCTTTGGGGTTCAATTCAATGTATCTCTCGCTTGTTGATATGTGGTATGTGTTGGATGTTTTATTGGTATGCTTTGAACTATAACGTTCATTATTATTTCAATTTCCAGTAGTAGGAACATCTATTGGTATAGGTATCTTGCCTTGGGCGTTGGGCTAGAGTAAGCACTCTAGATATAGCGAAGTCTGGCAGGTATCTCTAGGTTTATAGATCTATTGTGTGAATCAAACACCTTTAGTTTAATAATCTATCATTTGAAGTGTACTAAGTTACAGCTTGCTCCAGCCCTTGGCCTCCAATTTCACAACTTGTGAGGGGATCACACCCTTGTTTGGATCCAAGTCTTGATCTAACAAAAATCTTATGTAGGAGGGCTTTGTAAAAATTTAAAAATTTATTTTCTCATTTATCTTCAAATTTATTTAATTGTGCCATAAAGTTTTACTATGCTAATGAGATCAAAATTTTATTTTGTAAAATATTTTTCCACTAACACTTGTATTTTAAAATAACCCATTTTTTATTTTGTATAGCTATTGGGGTGTTGGGGGTTTTGGGGGTTTTGGGGGTTTTTGTATATATTGGGCTCTTGTCTCTCTATTTCTTATTTTTTTGCAGGTACATTGGCTCAAGGACTTGAAGAGATTTTAATTTTGAGAATCCATTAGCCTCACCTAGCCCGAACGGCTAGGGTTTAAGAGGCTTCTAGCCCATTTGGAGGAATTGTCCATCCTTTCGAGCCAAATAGTTCAGAAAAGAAGGTTGATCTAGGCCCTAGAGGGTAAGATGTAGCCTTTCCAAGCCCTAGTTGCTCAACGCTTAGCCAAAGAGGAGGGCCTTTGGCCTTTGCAGGTATTTTCAGTGGTTTTTTGTGGCTAATCTTTTGTTTGCAGGGGTATTGTGGCCTATTTGGGCTAGTCACGGGCCTTGTAAGACCTTTTTTTCCTTGGTCGTAGCCCTTTTAGGGCCTTTTTCCCTTTGAGGCATGTTCCTTGTTAGTCAAAGCCTCTAAGGGGTTTTCCTCCCTTGCAGCAACGACTCCATGGACTTTTCTTGGCAAATGCAAGCCTCTTGGGCCTTTCCTTTGTGAGTCGCAACCCTTGTGGGCTCCTTTTAGGGTAGCCACAGGCCTTAGAGGGCTTCTAGCCCTAGGCCGCCGCACTATTTGGGCATTTTCTCCTTGTTATAGTCTCGTATTGGCTTACTTGTTGGGTTTTGCAGCCTATTTTGACATTAATCTTCGTTTTGCAGGCCTAGGGTAAGTTTGGTGTTGAAAAAAGGGTAACTAGGTTTGGTCTTCATAATGACATGATCCTTGTAAGTGATGAAATAAAAGGAATAAAATTATTTTTGTATGCCTTGCTACGTGGGTTTCATGAGCAAGAGGTTTATTTTTTAGTGGCTCCCATTGAGAGCCTTAGGATTTATTTTAAGTCAAAGAGTCAATGCCATGTATGAAGATACTCTTCTTGAGCCTATATTTAAATATATACAAGTCTATAAAAATGTCAAGAAGCCCTTCAAAGACAAGCAAGAAGTCGGCCTCCAAAAATAGCTAAAGAAGTCATGTCGGCTCACCTATAGAGACACACATGTTCAGCATGTCATGTCGGCTCAAATGTAGAGGCAGACCACTATATATATGCGGCTAGGGTCACCACAGAAAGGACAGGAACTCGGATGCCTCTGAAATCTTGTGGATAATTACAATGAGTACAGTCTAGAGACCTCGCAATCTCAGTGATCTTTGTTCTTCGGATGGGTACTAAAAGATGAAGTTTTCGGCCTCCACACTGTCTTAATAATTACAGTCTCAACCTCCTTGGTGCAAGGAAAGAACACAGTCACTGTCTCAGTATAGATCTAAACTATGTCACAGGGTTCGCCGAATTTGAACCTTGGGGTTCGAAATTCGGCGAACCTCAAAAAAAAATTGAAATTCGTTCAGGTTCACCAAACCTGAAAGTCGAACCTTAACGAATTCGAACCCCATCCGAACACGAATCTGAAGCGAACCTGAAGCTGAATTTTATCGAATTCGAAATTTTTTTTGTTGGGGTTCGAGCTTAGGGTTCGCAGGGTTTAATTAATGGTTTATGAGAAAAACCATGGGCGAATGATGGTTTTCGGCAAGCCTGTTCCCGCCAAAAAAATTCCTTTATAAACCATGTTGTGCTAAGGATTTGGCACAAGTTGGAATCAATTCTCGACTATAGAGTGTGAGCCTGTGAGTTCTGAGTGAGTTTGTATTGCCTGGTAGTGAGGAGATCGATCATCGGTGTGAAGTTTATCAACTGGTCGAGGAGATTGTGCTCACGAGTCACTGCTAGTGCTTACTGAGGCGCTGGAGTCTGGAGATTGTGGTTGTTGGGGCGCTGTGTCACGTGTGACGACTCACTATCAAGTTGCAACTGCTAGTGCTTAGTCGTTGACTGCAGTCTGCGTCTGTTGTAGGCTGTAGCCTCGGCCCTCAAGAGTCAAGCTTGTGCCGCTGTCGAACTGCAGTTTGTGGTTGTGAAAACTCCGGGCGACCAGGTCCAAGACTGTTGAGTGTCCACTACCGAGTGCCCACTGCCTAGTGTCGAGTCTGTCGACTGGTCAAGCCCGAGTGAACTGTGGTTTGGATAATCCGACAGTGCGAATCGTGAATCATCGCTCATCCAAGCAGCGGGCAGCGGGCTCAGCAAGTTGCAACTTCAAATCTTGAACATCCCAACACTGTACACAGGTTAGTAAACCACTATCTTGTCGCTGATGATTTTTGTTCTGTTATTTTTTTCTGCAATTTCTACATAGAAGTTACGATTCCAATCATGCATATATTTTACTGTACATGTGATGGCTAGAGTTTGGAGTTCCACTTGCTCTCCTCGGTCTCTTGCCTATCTGCATGAGTGTCCTCAAACTTGGTGTCTAGGAGTATGAAATCTTCCCACTTTTTCATCTGGCTCAATGGTGATCAAGTCTCCAAATGACCGTTTCTCGCTTGCTTGCAAGTGGAGGTGGTTCTGTGTGTGGACGGTGATCTGCTTAGTCAAGTGATGTGATGAGAAATAATTCTGCTAAGCCAAGAATTGGTATTTCAGAGACTCTGGAAGTTTCTCTCCTCCATGTGCAGTCGGAAAAAATGTAGCCGGTTTTATGGTTAATAATTAGAATAAATCCTTGAGATATCTATTTAGTCAAGGCCCACGAATGATCTCGATTCTCAAGTTATGTTGTAGGAAAATAATCTCAAGTTATGATGTAGGAAAATTCAATTCTCTCCATCTTGCCAAACTGTTTTTTTCTCTATTGTTTGTCCTTCATTTAATTGCGGTCGTTCCAGGCTTGTTGATAATCACATGGCATGAATTTGATCCTCATTCCAATCGCTTCTACTTGATATGATATGAAGCTAGAATCTGAAATTGTGAGCTTCTTGTAGAGGTATAGAAATACGAATCTAGAAGATCAAATTGTTAACTTTCTACAAGTTCAGAAAAATTAAAAAATTGTGGACTTTCCATATGGTGTTTCAGTTCTACATTCAATGTTCAAACTGAGTTGTAAGACAAAAAAATCTATCCACTGATGGAGATGTGATTCTCAACATTCCATCATAATTTAGATAGCATAGGACTTAGTCAAGCAAGGTTAACGACCTCGACATCTCTGATAGTCCAAATATTTTCATAATCAAGTTCCATGCCCATGGCCCTAATATAGATCTCAATAAATATTTTGAAACAACCAACGAAGGCTGTCATAGGGTTCATAAAAAAGTAGTACTTTGGGTTTCTTGTAACTTACATAACTATAGTACAATCCCCATCAAGAACAGCTAATTCACTCTCAAGAGATAGCACAAACTAACACAGTTTAGTACTTGAATTTAATTCAAACATATATAGTATATAGATAATGTGACATGAGGCAGTCAATCATCCAAATTTCAAAAGGTGCAAGAAGCTATTGGCCTTCCAATTATTCATCAAGTGAGTTTCAATGGCTTCAAATAAAAAATCTTACAGCATGCATGTTACCCCTGCTTTACTCATTTAATTTCATTATTTTCTTTATGAGAAAACCATGCTCGAAATGGTCAACAGACCCTAGTTTTTTCCAATTTCTTCAGGCTCAAATTCACACTAAAAACCTGTAATAGTGTAATGGGCTGCAACTTTCTGTTTTATATTGTAATATATCTTTTTCCTTGGTGAAAAAGTGATATTTTTAACATGAGAATCTCTCGAATTTCATGCCCATGCTTTACATAGCAGTTACGAATGAGATTCATGTGCTAATTCAAGTTTTATTTGTATTTGAATTTCACTATTTTATCATCTATTTAAATTGTAATCCTAATATGCCAACAAAAATGCAGACATATTTGTCATGGCACCTCCAAAGTCAACGGCAGAAGGATGGAAATATGTGGAGAAATTGGATGGGCCTCATGGGAGGCATTTGAAATGCAAGCTATGTAATGATGAGTTTGTTGGATCTTTAACTAGAGTGATGGACCACTTACTTTCTATTACTAATGGCAAAGGAGGCGGTGTTGATGGTTGCAAGAATGTGTCTGCAGAGCTCTAGGAGACACTTCAGAAAGATTATGAAAATATAAAAAAGTTAAAAAAGTGAATGAAAACAAAAGACGTGTTCAAACAGAAATTACAATGAATTACAACTCATTTTCTACACTTTCTTCAAGCATGGTTGGTGTTGGGAGTTCATTACAATGAATTACAACTCATTTTCTGCACTTTCTTCAAGCATGGTTGGTGTTGGGAGTTCATCTCATTCAAAGATTGGTAAATCAAGTGGGACAGCTACATTAAATTCTCTTTGGAAGCCCATGCAGAAACAAGAAGTTGATGATGATGTAGCTGATATGTTCTTTGAATCTGCAATTCCATTTAATGTGGCAAGAAGCCCTTACTTCATCAATGCGTGTAAGATGATGGCAGATTTTGGTAAAGGATATGTCCCTCCTATTTCTAAGACTATAAGGACCACTCTTTTGAAGAGGTCAAAAGAAAGAGTTACAAACAAATTGCAGAAGATCAAAGACTCTTGGAAGGAAATAGGGTGCACACTTTTATTAGATGGTTGGTTAGATATGAATCATGGACCTCTAATTAATGTGTTGGTTTATTGCCCTTAAGGGGTAGTTTTTTTTGAAGTAGTTGGTGCATCAGGGAATAAGAAGACTTCTAAATTTATTTTCAAGATTTTAGAGGAAGCTATTCTTGAGGTTGTAGAAGAAAATATGGTCTAGGTTATGACTAATAGTGCTTCAAATTGTGTAGGAGCAGGAAAAATGATCATGGATAAATACAGAAAAATATATTGGACACCTTGTGCTACTCATTGTCTTGACTTATTGTTACACGACTTGGCAAAGTTTCCATGGATTAACGAGACAATTCGGAAGGGGAAACAAATTTCTCACTTCATATTTAACCATCAACTCACATTGAGCTTGTACATGAGTAAAGCATCTAGAGAGTTGCTCAAGCCTTGTGACACCAGGTTTGCCACATTTTGCATTACTATCAAAAGGCTAGTTGAAGAAAAAGAGAGTATAAGAGGTGTTTTTTGCAACAATGAGTGGGAAAAGTATCATCTTTCAAAGGAAGGTCAAGGAAAGGAGTTGGAACAGGTGATTTTAGGGAATGCTTTTTGGGACAATGCTCAGAAGGTCTTAAAAGTATGTGAACCAATTGTTGATATGCTTCGCATGGTTGATAGTGATACCCTTTTCATGGGTTTTGTTTATGAGGGCTTGGATCGTGCTAAAGAAGCCATTGCAAAATCTTTTAATAATGAGAAAAATGAGTACATTGCAATATGGGAGGTGATTGATGAAAGATGGAAGATGTTGCATAGTCCTTTGCATGCAGCAGCTTGTTATTTGGATCCTAGACTCTTTGGGATAGAAAGAACAAATGATGCAGAAGTCATGAATGGACTTTATGATGCAGTTGAACGGTTGGTTCTTGATCTAGAAGAATCCAAGGTCTAGTGCAGTGCAAGATAGGCCCAATATTCCTCCAGGGAGATGGAGACAATTTTATGGATCAAAGACTCCTGAATTGCAACGTTTTGCAATTCGTATTTTGAGCCAGGGATCAAGTGCCTCTGCTTGTGAAAGGAACTGGAGTAGCTTTAACCATATTCAGTCCAAGAAAAGAAACAAATTATTGTCTACAAGGTTGGAAGACCTTGTTTATGTTCGCAGTAATTTGAAGTTGGCATTGAGTAGTGTGGCCAAAGATGCATCTAGTTCCTCCCAGCCATGGTTTGATGATGATCCAGTTCCAGAAGAAGATGATATTAGCATTGATGGTGACTCACTCAATAAGCCAAATATTGGAATTCCATCTATTGATGACTTTGATGATCACCATTCTAGTGGCCTTACTATGCCATCTGCACATTATGATTTAGAGCTTTTTGATGATACAAGTAGGCCATAAGTATAAATTATCTATGTTTTTGAATTTCCTAGAACAATTTTATGGATTATAACTATTTGGCATCATGACTTCCTTATTATATTAGCATTGATGGTGACTCACCAGATGAGCCAAATGATGGAATTCCATGTATTGATAACTTTGGTGATTTTATTTTATTTTATTTTATTTTTTATTTTTATTTTTTTTAATGAAAGATTCTTCAACGTAAATCACATAGAATATCATTTGTCGATGCATTTCGAACCAACTAGTGTGGTTCATTGTTAGGACAAGTTGAAGAAACAGATCCAGCTTAGCATGTTAAATAGTCTGAGCAGAGTCTCCAACGGCTACTTCGACCAACGGCTAATTTTGACCTTGGGACGAGGGTCAAATTAATATTATTATTATTATTATTTATTTATTTATTTATTATTATTATTATTATTCATTTTTTAATAAATAAAATAATTTTAATTGGTGTTAATAGATAGTTAGAAAACTAATTCATTTATTTATTTAATAATTAATAATTATAAAGATTATAATAATAGGTTGTTAATAAAAGTTAGTTAGAATTAATAAAAATATAGGAATGAGGTAACTTAAAAGATAAAAATAATTGGAACGAGGTAAAATAAATTAATTAATTAATTAATTAAAAAATAAAAAATAAATAAATTATTATTCATTTTACTTACTTATTATTTATCATTATTATTATTTATTTTATTTATTTATTTAATGGTTAGTTTTCTAACTAACCATTAATTGGTGTTAATGGTTAGTTAGAAAACTAATTCATTTATTTATTTAATTAAAGATTATAATAATAGGTTGTTAATAAAAATTAGTTAGAATTAATAGGAATGAGGTAACTTAAAAAATAAAAATAATTAGAACGAGGTAAAAAAAAATAAAAAAAAAATAAATATTAATGTATGTAAATTAAAGAAGCTAGTTATAAAAGGTACTAAAATAAATAAATAAAAATAAAAATAAATTAGTTAATTAATTAGAAGAAAAAAATAATAATAAAAATAATAATAATAATAATAATAAATAAATAAATAATAATAATTAAAAAAATAAAAAATAAATAAAATAAAAATAAAAATAAATAAATAAATAAAAATAAAAACAAATAAATAAATAAATCAATAATAATGATAATAATAATAATAATAATACGTAACAAGAAAGGATTATCAAGTTAAATAAGTTAACTAATAAAAATCATAATCCTTCAGTTAGGAAGAGAGGGCTGGGATCCAACAGCTGCTTATCTTCCATCCGTCCTCTCTATTGAGATTGTTCGGTCTTTTCTCAATTTCAAGGGCTTCCCTAAATTTTCGGTAATGGAATTGTGAAACCCTAGCGATAACACTGGCCTCCTCGATGCAGATATGATGATTGGTACTCTCTGCATGCTCAGCTAAAGCGGAAGACTTGGTTCTCCTATACCTGAGGTCAGCTGCATGCTCACTAATCCTTTGACTAATGGAGCGACCAGTCTCACCAATAGGTGGGAGAGGGAATCATCACTATTCTTAGAAATAAGAATATCAAGGAATGGGAGGCAACCATTGACCTCCTGGGGCACCCTATATTGGTGAGACTGGTCGCTCCATTAGTCAAAGGATTAGTGAGCATGCAGATGACCTCAGGCATAGGAGAACCAAGTCTTCCGCTTTAGCTGAGCATGCAGAGAGTACCAATCATCATATCTTCTTTGAGGAGGCCAGTGTTATCGCTAGGGTTTCGCAATTCCATCACTGAAAATTTAGGGAAGCCCTTGAAATTGAGAAAAGACCGAACAATCTCAATAGAGAGGACAGATGGAATATAAGCAATTGTTGGATCCCAGCCCTCTCTTCCTAACTGAAGGATTATGATTTTTATTAGTTAACTTATTTAACTTGATAATCATTTCTTGTTACGTATTATTATTATTATTATCATTATTATTGATTTATTTATTTATTTGTTTTTATTTTTATTTATTTATTTATTTTTATTTTTATTTTTTATTTTTATTTTTTTTATTTACATTTTTTTTAATTATTATTATTATTATTATTATTATTAGTATTATTTTAATTATTATTATTATTATTTATTTATTTATTTTTATTATTATTATTATTATTATTATTTTCTAATTAATTAACTAATTTATTTTTATTTTTATTTATTTATTTTAGTACCTTTTATAACGAGCTTCTTTAATTTACATACATTAATATTTATTTATTTTTATTTTATTTTATTTTCTTTATTTATTTTTATTTATTTTATTTTTATTTTTATTTTTTTATTTTATTTTATTTTATTTATTTATTTATTATTATTTTTTTACCTCGTTCCAATTATTTTTATTTTTTAAGTTACCTCATTCCTATTAATTCTAACTAATTTTTATTAACAACCTATTATTATAATCTTTAATTAAATAAATAAATGAATTAGTTTTCTAACTAACCATTAACGCCAATTAATGGTTAGTTAGAAAACTAACCATTAAATAAATAATAATAATGATAAATAATAAGTAAATAAAATGAATAATAATTTATTTTTTATTTTTTATTTTTTATTTTTTAATTTATTTATTTATTTATTTTTATTTTTTTTTACCTCGTTCCAATTATTTTTATCTTTTAAGTTACCTCATTCCTATATTTTTATTAATTCTAACTAACTTTTATTAACAACCTATTATTATAATCTTTATAATTATTAATTATTAAATAAATAAATGAATTAGTTTTCTAACTATCCATTAACAACAATTAAAATTATTTTATTTATTAAAAATTGAATAGTAATAATAATAATAAATAAACAAATAAATAATAATAATAATAATATTAATTTGACCCTCGTCCCAAGGTCAAAATTAGCCGTTGGTCGAAGTAGCCGTTGGAGACTCTGCTCAGACTATTTAACATGCTAAACTGGATCTGTTTCTTCAACTTGACCTGACGATGAACCACACTAGTTGTTTCGAAACGCGTCGACAAATGATATTCTATGTGATTTACGCTGAAGAATCTCTCATAAATTGATATCGATCACAGAAGCCTCAATTCGACAACTTTGATGATATTATGATGACTTTGATGACATTATCATGATCACCAGTCTAGTGGCTTTACTAGGCCATTTGCTCATGATGATTTAGAGCTTTTTGATGTTACAAGTAGGCCATAATCATACATTATCTATGTTTTTGAGTTTCCGAGAACAATTTTATGGATTATAACAAAATGAGTACATTATGACTTCTTTTTTTAAATTTTGAAATTTGAAGATGTTCTACAATGAGTTCTTAATATAGTTGTATTGTAATGTGCATGTTTAAATTTTGATTATGTTTTAATTATGTGATTTTTTAAAAGATTACTAGTATTTGACATTAAAGACATTCATTTAAATTTTGAAGACTGAAAATTATGTCATTTCTTTTTGCATTTGCAAACTACTATTGTGTATGTTTACATTTAACTAGATGTTAAAATGATTAAATTATTCATGTATGTTTACTAATAAGAATTTGTATTCATGTGTTTATGGATCGATTTTGAATTTTTTATTATTTTATGTCATATATATATATATATATATATATATATATATATTGAAAAATATGTATAGTCGAACTTAATGTCGAACCTCATCGGAAAATTCGAATTCGAATCGAACTTAATCGTTGTCGAACTCGAATTTGAACCTGAACCGTGTGACATAGGATCTAAGTGTTGATAACTATCTCCGCATATTTGTGATGAAGAAGATTGAGGTGATACACTCTCGGCATACTCTCTAGGCATTGATCACGGTCTTGGCATAATTGTGATCCTACAGTAATACACTCTCGGCATACTAGACACAGTCATGATCTCTGCATAATGGCAGCAATGGTCTCAGTCACAATCTTAATGAAAACAAGGTCATGATGAAGATCTCGATGCATCGATGAAGACATGGAATCAAGGTCATGATGAATATCTCGATGAAGACAAGGTCAGTATAGAGACCTCGTTGACATGGTAATGATCTCAGTGAGAGTGCAACAATGATCTAGGTGAAGGTATAGCAATGGTACAATTGTAATGACCTTTGTGGTGCAATAATGATGACCTCAGAGGAGTAGCAATGACAAAGAAGAGGATTGGTGTCTTGGTCTTGGAGTGGCATTAGGTCAAGGGTCATGGTCTTGGCATTCGTCAATTGGAATCTCTATAAGAAAAATTTTGTGCGGGTTTTCCTTTCAAAGAGTGAGAGGTTTTGGCCATGGCAGAAAGCCAACATCTTGTGTTCTTGTCTCTTTTGTTTTGGTAGCTATTTGATGAACTAAGAAGACACACTCTAATAATAACAAGTGAAGATTGTGCTACGAAGAAAAAGTTAAAATACCTCACAAATAGTTATCATGGCAAGAAGAATCGTAGTAAATTTAATTTGCCCTAGATTCTTCAACATTTGGCAAGGGTCTCAAGAGTTTTTCTTATCTCATGGTATCATTTATTTATACTATGTTGAGCTAACAACTTGTTTTGTAGGCTTTATCACTCATTCAAGTAGTTTTCAAGGACTTGAGTCCTCTCTAGCCCATCAATCAGCCCTAGAAGCCCTAACTTCAGTCACAAGAGGGTTGATCCATTATTTGTCAAAGCTAATATTTGTGTTGCAGGTGTTTGAAGGAGCTCTAGTGCACTTAACAAGCTCATCTATCCATCAAGCAAGCCTTAAGGCTAAGGGTTTGCTCTCTTTCCTCCTATCTCCCTCACTGTTATCATGACCAGATCTGAAGTTATCTCATAACAGTGGTAGAATCTCTGAACACACGTCCTAAATAAGCCCTAACACATGAACATAAGCCTATAATCATCACACATTTAATCTCAAGTGATAAGAAAGATTTATGTCATTGCATTTATGGTGTTTTAAGTGATTTTGGAGGACTGTTATATGGTTTATAAGGTCTGATATATCCCTTTATAACTCTGATATAAGTCATAACAGTGATAAAAGGACATCATAGGAGCCTCTAAATTCATAACTCATTTTGGGGCTTTGAAGCATCATTTCTCTTATCTTAAGTTATTGGCAAAGTGATTTAAGTGGGCTGCTCTAAGTTTTCTTTTCATTTTGTAATCATTGTGGAAATATCGTGAAAGAAAAGTGATAGTTGCCTTGCTGGTCATTCCTTGCATTTCCCATGCCTTGCATTGCATCATTGGCATAGTTTTGTTTTTGTCTCCATTTGCATCTCAAGATTGCATATAAGTGCTCCTTAATATCTAAACAATATTAAAGGAATTGTGCCCTAAAAATCAACCTCATTGTTAAGAAGTGAATCTAATTGAAAATAGTGATGTAAGAAGCTTCTCTTGGTATTGCATAAGTGTATCTTGCTCTTTTTCTTTTGTTACCATTAAAGAGTACTCGGGCATTTTTCATTGTTGTTAAAGAGCATAATTCCAGGGTAGCCTATTGTTCCTAGTTGGTAGAGCGATATAAGATTGTTCTCACTCCTTATTCTTGTCATTTAAAGAACATTGAGATTGCTCACTGATAATATCACTTTATAATATCTTGTACGCATAATCTTTGGAGCATTAAGGTAAAATTTCAATTATAAGCAATATTGTGGCCTTAAGGGTGACTTCACTCAAATCTCATAATTGACTAATCCATATTGGAAGTTACCAATTGTGTTTAAAGCCTTATTGTCTCATTTTTGGCATTGTTCATTGTCTCCTTTGGTTTCTAATTTGCACATCAAGTTGTGAAGGATCCATTGATAGATTTTTGCTCCTTGCTTTCCATTGTCATTAGATATTGATTTAGAGCACTTGTCTTATTGGGATTATTAGTTCATTGGATAAATCTTGAATTGGTTTATTGTGAAGCACTTTAATTGGCAAATCGACTGGTTCATTAGCACATTGCTTTAGTTGAGATTGTTCCTATAATTTCTCTCTAAGTACTTCGTTTACATCATAAGCATTGAATCTTAAGTAATTTAACTTGAAGTACTTAAAAGTCATTTAATAATCTCACTTAAAGCCATCACTCATATCTTGCATTTCATTCTAGGATTAGAAGTGCATATTTAAAATATACCTCCAAGCATAAGCTTGGTTGTTTGAAGATAGGACCACCTTTCTCACCCAGCTTGCGAAGTTTAAAACCTCATTTGTGGTTAACACAGGTGACCTTGCAGTTCTCTTGCAGACAATCCCTTGTAGGAACGGAGGCACTTGGGTGGTTAGAACTCCACGGGAGGTATCGTTAATGAGGCCATAGCCTCCTTCCTTTGGACTTCTCTCTACAACCTACATTCAAGACTAACTTCAAAACAGTTGAGAGAAAGGATTCACCTAGAATAGGCATTCTAACTAAAATTAACCAAGAGCTTACATCTCACTTAGTTTTAGGTATTGCATCTCATATAGGATAGTTTTTCATCCTAGCAGCAATTGTTCATCCAGTAACTTGGATTTTAATCTATATTGTGCAAGTTAATAATTTATAAAGGCACTGGTCTCACCACTTAAGCATCCTAAAATCGAATCAAGTTGTGCTAAATAATCAAACTTACCAATTATCCTTATCCAAGTTGCTAGGTCATTCAGTTGCGTCTCCCAAACTCCTCATCCCATTCATAGGGATTATCCCCCTTAGCCTGCTTTAGGGAGACAACTTAAACGGAGAGGGTCGAGATCAGAGTGATAGCCCCTACCCAAAGCGTTGTCGCATTCTAGTGTACAATTTGAGTGACAACACCTACCAAGCTACAAATCTCAATGCTCCCTCTTAACGAGGGAGGTACTTCCACCACTAATAAGTACCTCGTCATCACTGTCACTGCTGGCGACACTAGCCCAACTCCTAGCACTCACCACTCCAACATACCCTGTAGAATTAACTATGCCCTTCTTAGAAGTGTCACTGCCACGAGAAGCCCCTTGTTTCTTCTCCTAAAATGCTTTCAGGCCATCCCATTGTTCTTTCTTGCTAGTTGTAGAAGCACCGTTTCTCCCCCCTGACTACATGCGCTTCTTGGGCTGCACATTCTCTCTATGAACCTGCAAACCTCCGCCAGAACTTGGCTCCCTCTGAACCTATAGAACCTGCACCTGCTCCTGCTTCTACTTCTCATGATCTATAGGCTTGCGCATCAACCAATGTAGACCATGTTCCCTAACTCTGATGACCACTCCAGCAGAGTTAGAGCCTTTGGGCCTGAATCACGCTTTCCCATCCTAGAAAATCACGTCAAACCCCTTCTACTCGATCACCGAGACAAACAACACGTTATATCTACGCTCTGGTACATATGGTACATCCAGAATTTGCATCAATTGACCTAATGCCATCTTGAATGATACGACACCTGATCCACTGATCTCTTTCTAACTCTTATCACCCACCACCATGTGTAACTTCGAGTCCCATTCAGCTAGAGTCTCGAACACATCACGCGACCCTATCATACGCCTCGACGCACCACTGTCCGCGTACCATAGACTCTCGTTGTTGGCACCCTCAGAGAAATGATATACTAGAGCAATACCCTCACTCTCCAACCTTCTTGAGAGCCATACTTCTTCTTTAGACACTTCCTCGAATAATGATTATACTCGCCATAGCTGAAACACTTCAACTTACTCAAGTTCTTCTTTTGCTTGCCCTTCATTCTCGCTGAAGAGCCACGTCATCATCAAAAGCATTCTTCTTTGGATGAAGATTCTCGTCTCGTAATTCTTCTTGAATGAAGTCATCCCACAACTTGTTCCAATCTAGCAACTTCTCTCTGGCGACAATCCCTTTGATGAACGACTTCCATTCCTCGGTAAACCCCTTCAAAGCAATCCTCACCATCTCAAAATCTGAAACAATTTCTCTGATGGTGCCAAGCTCATCTCGAACCTGAGACTACCATACCAAATATGACACCACTCCTTCCCCATCCATCATCTAGGTGGCCTTCAACTTATACTTAAATAACAACAACCAATTCTCATTATTATTCTGGAACAAATCTTGAAGGGCTTTCCACATCTCATGAGCAGTGTTCTTCCCAGACAGATGAGGTATCAAAGAATCCTTGACACCATCTAGGATGATTAGCTTGGCCTTCGTATCCATCTCTTCATACACTTCCAAATCCTTAGGGTTAGTCGGTTTCTTGATCTCTTTCTCGGCAAAGTCCCAGATCCTGTTCACCATCAAAACCAACTTGATCCTTTCCTTCCACGGACTATAGTTAAACAATCCTTCCAACTTGTCCTCATATCGCAGACGAATCGACAACTTTACCATTGCTATTAGTCCTTCAACAACAACGGAACCAACTCCCTCTTGATCTATACTTGTTGTGCACACTCTAGTTCACTAGCCCTTCAAAGTAGCTTTGATACCATGTTGAATTTCCACAGCACTTGAGAATCTAAGTTTGGGTCTTACAATCTCTAACACAACCAACTCAAACGCCACAACAAGACTACTTTGCACAGCAAAAATAAACACAGTAGTAAATCAACTAGTGCACAATAGACAACTTTTTACTCTTTCAACACAACTTCGTTATATTAATCAATCTTTGATACAACTGTCTAAGGCTCTCGTACCAAGGATCATGACCCTCATACAATCGCTGATACAAGAATGCAACTAGGGCTTGGTGTCAGTGCTTTGACAACCAATATACCCTTAACAAGATACAAATGACTTACTTGTTGATCTAGCCAACTCCTTAGCTCCTTTCTATCCACATACACTAAACGCGACCACTGGTCTTTATGCTTCCAATCTATCGCTATCAATGATCACACGTCCTTTAGGTCATTGAACATGACTCCAACAACTCTGCCCTCTAGTTGCTCCTTTGTCTACCAAGGATGTCAACACATACAGACTTCAATCAGTTGTTCACAACTCCTTTTGTGAACAACTCTCTGGTTTGCCCACTTCTTCCCCTCTGCTGCTACAATGATGACAAGTCAAGGGCCTCGAGGTTGCCCTTGTTCTCACTGAAGATGTTCTTCTCCAACAATGAACTATGGCTTGTTTGACTGGTCCACTTGGCTACCTTTTTCTCCTTTAAAGACCAACCCTTGACCTTCAATACTTCGGCCTCTCCTAGAAGGCTTGATATCCTTCACATGTCCTGCACTTAGGGCACCTTTGGAACCTATTTACAACCCTCCAAACTGCTCTTAAGATGCCAACAAAACTATGTCCCAAACTAGACTATCACCCTGCAAAATTCATCAACATAGAATGGCATACATACCTCTTGAAGACTCCTTCCTACTATTTGAAAACCTCGTCCTGTGCACACTTCTTCTGAAGCTTCGGCCCTCTAGTTAGGGCACCCTAAGGCAGTTACAGGACTGCCCTTTTCCTAGGCCAAATACCCTCCCAAACCTGCACCTATCCTCCTCCTTAGGCCTCCTATCCTTGCGATGTTTCCTTGTGTGACTGCGGCCCAAGTAAGACTCATTTAGGCCCTCTCAACCCTCCTAAACAAGGAATGGTCCACCTGCACTAGTACAGAAACCCTCGCCCCTGTTAAACAAATAATTTCACCAACACTTGTGAACAAAACTGCCTGATATGTTGCCTGCAATCTGCCCTTAACTCTGCCCTATCCAGAATTCAAAAGAGACACTCCTTTGCTCCTTCGCTCTACTTGGATTAGCTCCCCCTTTTCCTAGGCCAAATACCCTTCCAAACCTGCGCCTATCCTCCTCCTTAGGCCTCCTATCCTTGCGATGTTGCCTTGTGTGACTGCGGCCCAAGTAAGACTCATTTAGGCCCTCTCAACCCTCCTAAACAAGGAGTGGTCCACCTGCATTACTACAAAAACCCTCGCCCCTATTAAACAAAGAATTTCACCAACACTTGTGAACATAACCGCCTGATATGTTGCCTGCAATCTGCCCTTAACTCCAAAATTCAAAAGAGACACTCCTTTGCTCCTTCGCTCTACTTGGATTCGCTCCTTAAATGTTGTGGCTATCTTAGACCATATGCCCTCTCTCTATGATGAATTTGTTATTGGTGATGATGGCTCAAATGAGGTCACAACTCCTATTTAGATGTTTTTATGGGTGAACGTCTAGCCCTCTTTTAAGGCTTTCCTAAGGAAAGGTTGACCTGCTCTTTGCCCAAAATAACCAATTCCATATAAATAAAATTAATTTCTCTCATTTGGCCCAATCTTCCATGGGTGCCTTACAAACCCTAGGCTCCTTTTAGGGTTCTCCACTTGCACCAATGGCTCAATCCAACAAAATACTTCTTGGTTTCACACCCGCAACTTTGGGTGCAAAGCCCATGTGTGTCAAATTCCTCCACAACCCTGGATTACGTCCCAAGCTACAAATCTCAACAATCGATGCCAATGATTACTAACTGGAGGAAGATAGATGCATCAAAGGACGCAGATGTGGACCCAACCTTGCATTGGTAGCTCATCGGTTCACTCATGTATCTAGTCAACACAAGGCCAGATATCTGCTTCACGGTCAACACTCTCAGTTAGTTCATGGTGGAACCAAAGAGGGTGCATTGGACAGCAGCGAGGCACATTTTGAGGTATTTGTGCAACACAGTCCACTATGGGTTACGATATACTTGAGGTGATGGTGTAAGGTTATGTGGATATACAAATTTAGACTAGGCAGCCAGTTCAATGGACAAGAAAAGCACCTCAAGGTGTTGCTTTAGTATCCGATCAGGGGTTGTCTCTTGGTGCAGCAGGAAGCAAAAGTCTGTGGTATTGAGCTCTACGGAGGTAGAGTACATGGCAGCTAGCATGGCCACATGCAAATCTATTTGGCTTCAGAAGCTACTAGTTAGTTTTTTTGGTCAGCGGATGGATTCGACCAATATCGGTTGCGATAATCATAGTTGCATCAGGCTCTCTAAGAATCCAAGTTTTCATGATAGGTCAAAGCATATAGACATACAGTACCACTTCATTAGAGATTGTGTGCAGCGCGGGTCAATTTGGCTACAACATGTTCCCACAGATCAACAGGTTTCAGATATACTCACAAAGTCCTTGGGTAAGGAAAATTTTGTCTACTTCAAGGAGCAGTTGGGAGTAGTGGAGAACACATTCCTATATAAGAGGGAGAGTTAGTTTTTGGTAGCATCGGACAGATGTTCTAGTCTCTATGGTGTCTAAGAGCCTAAGTAACACAAAATCTCCAGAACCCGAAAAAAGTTTCACAAGTTTCGCCTTAGAAACACCTCAATTAGATTAATTAGCCAACGATTAAATATTTCCTATGTCTAACTTAGTAAAACTGGTTAATTAAATCAAATTAATTGAGTAAAGTCGATTTTTCTCTAAAGACTTCCGGAAAAGTAACATGGACTTAGGAAAACTAGTTAATTAAATCAAATTAATTGAGGAAAGTCAATTTTGCTATAGAGACTTCTAGAAAAGTAACTTGACGGAGTCAAGATGATCTTAGCCATCGGTTGAGATGTGATCATGGCCGATGAGAGTCCAACGAGAGATTCTAAGAGCATGTCGAAGGGTTTGGAGAAGATACACAAGAAGAGTTCAGCAGTTCGACTCACCCAATTGCAGTGATTCAACAAGGGCACAGTTGAAGCTAGGGAGACACCAGCAGCGAGGTTGTTAGCACTAATAATTTTCGGAGAAATTCTCAAGGTTTACAGTGTTCCAGTGTCAGGAAAGGAGGTTGAGCTTTCCAGCAGAGGAGGCTGAAACAGCTAGTGTGCATAGCTAGTTTCCCCAATGCGTCAAGAGCAATGTTATCAGAGCCAAACCGGTGATCAAACGGAAAAACCTTGTGGATTGGGAACCGGTCAGAACCAGAGCGAAACCGGTAAAAAAACTAGACCAAAAAACTGGTAGACCAAAAATACATAAAATATTCAAAATTTAAAGAAAATCATATATATACACATGCATCCATATGAATCCAAACCATTTATACACAATTAAGCAAAAGTTCTCATTTATATAGCATGTAAGGATGCACATAACCAAAATAGCATTGAGTGCAATCCTTTCCTGAATCGAAAATACATCAACAAATAAGCTCTAGATGGCCTCTAGCACTAAAAAAAAATCATGTTGCAACAAATACCTATATATCATCAAAATCATTGTCTATATTGGGATCTTCGTCATCAATATAACCCTCTAAGAATTAAAATAAGATAATAAAAAACGTAGCATGTCAAGTCAATATTTTGTTTGAGTAATGGGTACATTTTTAGTAGAGTCATGATAGAGGAGTTCGACAACCAATGCCACTAACATCAAAGTACATAGAGGAATTGGTGTTCTTTATTAAATAGTAGTTCCTGACCCTCGTACATGACAAAATCCAAAGGAAACGTTGCAATCCCCGCAATCCTGAAAAATTGTTAAGCCAATTGGATTTTGAGTGAAATCTAAGATTCCACTTTCTCCTTATGAAATCTAATGAGGTTGGAACCACTCTCAAACATCTTGAGTCATTTCATGGTAATGTTAAAAATTTAAGTAAAAGGATGGAAATGAAAATTAAGGAGAATGTCACTTTCACTTTAAGAATTTAACATTACCATGAAGTGCATAGCAATAATAGGACCATAGGCTTGAATATTAGGCTGGCCTAGGGGAGAATTAGAAGTGGGCCAACGAAATCAAAAATAGCCAAACTTTTACGTTGGCCCGGGAAGGTACAAACCGCACGGGGTCAGTCTCGACCCAGCAGATTCTAATTCAGTACTGAACCGGCCTATTTTGGTTCGGAGGCTTGGTACGAACTGGTTTTGGGCCAAAAACGGCTGGACCGGCCGATTCCTCCAGTTCCGGTCAAATTTTGATAACATTGAGCAGGAGGAGTATTTCACTTCTAGTTACCAGAAGAGTTGTTAGGAGGAGGTCCGAGTAGCTTCAGGAGGCAGACAGAGGCAGATCAACTTGCAGGGAGAGGTTCCAGGAGGTTGTGCGAATTATTCCAGGAGTTTTCATGCGCATTCCTGGCAAACAATGTGAGTGCCAGAGAGGAGTGCGGTGGCTTGGAAGAAGCCAAATCAATTTGTTGGAGGAAACATGAGTTTCCAAATATTTTTCCACGTGAGATGAAATTGTCGGAGCTTTGCCAGAAAGGCAAGTAGTTGTAATTTTCTATTTTGCTGAAGAATAATAAAGCCCTCATCTATTGCACTGGTTTTCCCTTCAGGGTTTTTCCAAGGACAATTGTCCAAAAATAACGGCATCAAAATTATTCTATGTGCATTATTTTCTCAGTTCCTGCATTTTATATTCCGCAATGTTTTTGATTTGTGAAGAATTGCAGTGTTAGTTGTTCAATATTTGCCATTAATAATCTAATAGAAGACAAATAAATTGCATACATTAGGAGAATAACATCTAGTTGCCGCAATTCGTGGAAATTTCACATGGTATCAGAGGGAGGTCGCTACAGATCAAAGCAGCTCTAAAGCGAGGTTGTTGCAGTAAGATCAGTGCACTAAATAATAGATATGCGCAATTCAGTTGGGCAGTGCATGTTTCAAAGGCAGTAATTCGATTTCCAATTCAAGGAAGTGATTCGGAGGAATTGCAAATTGTCTTAGTGAGCAGCAGTAGGCAGTGAGGTTTCCGGAAAGGATTTCTAGAGATAGAGTGAATTTCGCAGAGCAGATCTAGCACAAAGGTTTGCAGCAAAAGGGTTTTGTAGGCGCAGATCATTGTAGGGCATAGTAATAGGGCATAGTAAGAGAAAGCACACAGGTTATTTATTTCTCTGGTGTATTTGAGTTCGCAAATTTTCTAGAGATGGTCACAGTAGATTTTAGAGATCATGATGTGAAAATTCTATCTATTGCAGCTATGGGAAATTATTCTTCTAACTCAAAATTTAACTATGCAATTTATTTGCTACGGCAAATAATGAATAAAATCACAACTGCAATTTTCACCATAAAAATACTGCGGAAAATAAAATACTAGAAACTGAGAAATTCTAGCACACAATAATTTCGACACAGTTATTTTTGGACAATCGTCCCTGAAAAAACCCAGCTTGTGAAAACCGGTGCAGCAGTGAGGATTTTATTTTATTATGCAGTAGTGAAATCTGTGTACATCTATGGATGCTCAACTGGTAATCCAAACAGCGAGAAAATCTGGGCAAAATATTGAAGGTAATTACCCTTCTCCCACAAGCAATCTCTGGCACGGCTCTGCCTACCAAAACTCGGCCTCCTGGAGCTCTGCGTAGCTGGGTGGACGGTTTGCCTCAGACTGGGCTTTGATGAAGTCGTTATGCCTTTAAATGCTGAGGAAATTGTCTCTCCGACCCTCTGAGACTTCTTTCCAACCTCTAGAACTGAGAAAGAATTTTCCTTACTCGAAATCGAACTGCCTAGCTGAAGCAACTGCATTATCCCTTAGCGCTGCCTCTCCGCGATAACTCGACCCTCTTGCTACTGTCTCTCCGGATCTAGAAAATCTTTCCTCCGGATCACTGCCCCTACCCCTCACATTGCTTCGATCTCTCTAACTCTCTCTCCCGACAACTGACTGTTGCTACTCTGGAAATCAATCTACCAGTGAAATCGAACTTCTCAAGTGTCTCCTCCAAGTGCCCATTGACTTCTTCTTATAATCCTCTGTTGGGACTCCAACGGCCAAGATTAAATCTTAATCGATGCCTAGGATTAACTTGAAGTCGATCCGTGTAAGTTTTTATAACATTCACACCTTGACTTAATTAATTCTAATTAATTAACCATATTCCCTAAGTTTAGACTTAGGAAATATTAAAAAAATGGCTAATAATCTAATTAGATCATTTCTAGGTGGAATTTCCATAAACGATTTATGGGTTTTGGAGATCTCCTGTATTCTAGCCTCTCCACAAAATTTTGTGGCTAGAACATATATGATGCTACAGAAACTAACACAAGATAATATGCATTTGTCTTCCAGGTTGGAAGATGAATTCGCCCAGATAGCTTGCCTCTCTACCTCGACTTCATAGGGTGCTTGGTACATAGACAGTGGAGCGCCAACACATATGAGTTAGAGACTACTTTAGCTACAGGGAGGGGGAGATGGACTTCCAGATACAGATGGGAAAAAAAACAAAATGTACTCCATCCGCGAGAGGTACCATCAGTATTCAGAGGGAGTTAGGCAAGAACACTGATGTTACAGATGTGTTGCATGTGCCAGGATTAGGCATCACCTTAATTTCAGTTTCTAAACTACAGTATAAGGGATATGATGTCCACTTCGTAGGGAAGAAGGTTTACATAAAACACCAGAGAATGTGGCACAAGAGAATGGGACATTTACACCATGGAGCATTAAAGATGCTCAAGGAGATTGTGGTAGGTGTTCCAGAATTAAGCATGGAACATGATGATGTGTGCAGGGGGTGCATACTTGGGAAATTCGTTAAGGCAACACTCCCAAGAATTGACAGTAAATCAGATGATGTGTTGCAGCTTGTACATTCAGATATTTACAGCCCAATGTCCAACAGACTCTCAGAGGGTACGGATATTTCTTAACCTTCAAAGATGACTACTCCAATAAGACTTGGATCTACTTTTTGGAGATGAAAGATGAAGTCTTCAGTCGCTTCCAAGAGTTTAAGGCTCTTGTGGAGATAATGAGAGGAAAAAAGATCAAGGTGTTTCGCATGGACAATGGAGGCGAGCACACTAACAAGGACTTCACGAGTTTCTGTGCAAAGGAGGGCATCAGTAGGGAGTGGATAGCTCCATACATTCCACACCACAATGGAGTAGCGAGAAAGATATAGTTGGGGCAACAAAGGCTACATTGTATGGCTAGGATATGCCCAAGTTTTTATGGGCAGAGGCATGTAGCATGGTTGTGTACATACAAAACAGGGTTCCTCACAGGGCATTGGGGAATATAACAGCAGAGGAGGTCTTCACAGGAAGAACCAGAGGTCAGTCACTTTAGAGTCTTTGGTAGTATAGTGTACTATCATGTGTCGGATGATAAGCGCACCAAATTTGATCAAACTACAGAGAAGGGATATTTTGTTCGTCACTGTGAAACATCCAAGGCGTACAGGATCTATGTTCCGAGCAACATGAGGATCATCGTGAGATGGGATGTGAGGTTCCAAGAGGAGAAGGCCTTTAGGAGATCTCATGAGTTGCCAGCAGATGATCAGAGTGAGCCAACAAAAGCTCCAAGGGCTGAGCAACAACAGCAGCAGGGTCAATCACAGGGACACCAGACCAGTAGTATAGTTACTAGTATGAGCACTAGCTCAGGTGCAGGTGGTCTAGCGAGTTCACAACAGATGGAGCAGCAGGGGCAAGATGAGGAGTTGGAAGCTCCACCCACCACCAGTGGTAGAACCGACAGAGAAGTTCGTCAAACGCTAAAGGATGCGCAGGAGTTTGTGGGAGCTCCTAGGACAAGTAAGAGGGAGCATAGACAACCAGACATGTACAAGGCGTTGGTGAAAAAGGTCATCGACAAGAACCTTCTAGTTACGAGGAGGTTGCACAACATCAAGTGTGGCAGGATGCCATGGTGGAGGAGTACAGCTACATTTGACAAATGATGTATGGGAGGTCTGCCTAGATGAGTGGACAGGGCAGTTGTCAACTCTAGATGGATCTACAAGAGTATAGCTCCATCTGACAAATGATGTATGGGAGGTTGTGCCTAGACCAGTGGACAGGGTAGTTGTCGGCTTGAGATGGATCTCCAAGATCAATTACGTTGCAGATGGCAGTGTAGAGAAGTAAAAGGCTAGGTTTGTGGCCAAGGGATATGCGTAGAAGGAAGGAATCAACTATGAGGAGACCTTCGCACAAGTGACCATGTATACTTCCATCCGATCAATGATATCTCTAACAATGCAAATGGGATGGTAGATTCACCAGATGGACGTCAAAACAACATTCTTGAACAGGGTGATAGAGGAGGAGGTATATATCGAACATCTAGAGGGCTTTGAGACACATGAGAGAGGCACGCATATGTGCAGGCTCAATAGAGCACTATACGAGCTCAAACAGGGTCCCAGGCCATGGTATGATCGAATACACAGCTACTTGCAGTAGATGGGCTTCATGAAGAGTGAAGCAAACTCCAATCTCTATTATTTGATGGTTGGAGGTGAGGTGAGCCACTCATCCTAGTGTTGTATGTGGATGATCTCTTCTTGACAAGGTCATTATGGCTCATAGAGGACTGCAAGAGGGACCAATCAACAGAATTTGAGGTGAAGGATTTGGGTTGATGCATTACTTCCTAGGCCTGGAGGTATGGCACACAAGCAGGGAAATCTTCCTTGGGCAGGGGAGATATACTATGGAGATCCTAAAGAAGTTCAGGATGCAAGACTGTAGACCCATCTCCACGTCGATGATTACTAACTAGAGGAAGATATATGCATCAGAGGATGTAAATGTGGACCCAACCTTGTATAGGAAGCTCATTGGTTCACTTATGTATCTAGTCAACACAATGCCAGATATCTGCTTCGCGGTCAATACTCTCAGTTAGTTCACGTTGGAACTGAAGAGGATGCATTGGATAGCAGCGAGGCACATTTTGAGGTATTTGAATGGCACACTTGAGTATGGATCATAGTATATTCGAGATGATGGTGTCAGGTTTTGTGGATATATTGATGCAGACTGGGCAGGCAATTCAGTGGACAGGAAAAGCACCTAAGGGTGTTGCTTCAGTATTGGATCAGGGATTGTCTCTTGGTGTAGCAGGAAGCATAAGTCTATGTCATTGAGCTATGCATAGGCAGAGTACATGGCAGCTAACATGGCCACATGCGAAGCTATTTGGCTTCGGAAGCAGCTAATGGGTTTGTTTGGTCAGGGATGGATTTGACCAATATTAGCTGCGATAATTAGAGTTGCGTCAGGCCCTTTGAGAATCCAGTGTTTCATGATAAGTCAAAGCATATAGACATACAGTACCACTTCATCAAAGATTGTGTGCAGCACAGGTCAGTTTGGCTACAACATGTTCCCACAGATCAGCAAGTTGCAAATATATTCACAAAGACCTTGGGTAAGGCAAAGTTTGTCTACTTGAGGGAGCAGTTGGGAGAAGTGGAGAACGCATTTCTTGCTAAGGGAGTGTTATTTTTTGGTAGCATCGTATAGACGTTCTAGTCTCTATGGTGTCAAAGAGGCTAAGGAGCACAAGATCTTCAAAACCTAGAAAAGGTTTCGCAAGTTTCAACTTAGAAACACCTCAATTAGATTAATTAGTTGATAATTAAATATTTCCTAAGTCTAACTTAGGAAAGTTGGTTAATTAAATCAGATTAATTGAGGAAAGTCGATTTTTCTCTAGAGACTTCCGGAAAAGTAATTTGACGGAGTCAAGATGATCTCATCCATTGGTTAAGATGTGATCATAGTCGTTGAGAGTCCAACGAGAGATTATAAGAGCAGGTCGAAGGTTTTGGAGAAGACACACAAGGAGAGTTCAGCAGTTGGACTCACCTAGTTGCAGTGATTCAGCAAGGGGATAGTTGAAGCTAGGGATACACCAGCAGTGAGGTTTTCAGCAGTAAGAATTTCTGGAGAAATTCTCGAGAAGGTTTCCAGCATTCCAATGTCAACAGAGGAGGCTGAGTTTTCCAGTAAAGGAGGCCAAAATAGTTTAGCGTGAGTAGCCATTTTCCCTAGTGTGTGTAGCAGGAGCAGCATTTCACTTCTAGTTGCCAGAAGAGTTGTCAGGAGGAGGTGCGAGTAGCTTCAAGAGGCAGAGGGAGGCAGATCGACTTGCAAGGGGAGGTTCTAGGAAGCTGTGTGAATTATTCCCAGAGTTGCGATGCGCATTCCTAGAAAACATTGTGAGTGCTAGAGAGGAGTGTGAGTTGCTTGGGAGAATCCAGATCAATTTGTTGGAGTAAACTTTCAGTTTCAAGATATTTTTCCTGTTGAGATAAAATTATTGGAGTTTTTCCAGAAAGGCAAGCAAATGCAATTCTCTATTTTGTTGAAGAATAATAAAACCCTCATTTGTTGCATTGGTTTTCCAGTTGTAATTCTCTATTTTGTTGAAGAATAATAAAACCCTCATTTGCTACAATGGTTTTCCCTTCGGAGTTTTTCCATGGACAATTGTCTAAAAATAACGGTGACAAAAGTATTGTGTGCATTATTTTCTCAGTCCCTGTAGTTTATATTCCACGACATTTTTTATTTGTGAAGATTTGCAGTGTGAGTTATTCGATATTTGTCGTTAATAATTTAACAGAAGACAAATAAACTGCATTAGTGAGGAGAATAACACCCAGTTGTTGCATTTCATGGTAATTTCACAAAAACCACCTAAATTAATCTTTAGGGAAAAAATTTAGTTTAGGATTTAATTATACAAAACCCATTTCACAAGGAATTTCTTCTTTTTTCTAACATTTGGGAATAGAAGAAAATATAGAATTGATATCACATAATGAAATGAGAGAGGAGTATAGAGTTCAAGTGTACTGGATGGAAACCTCCAACATGATTTTCTTGGTTAATGCAGCGACTTCTTATTTGATCTTCTATGAATATTGAATTTAATTTTAGAATGATTGCATATAGAAGTTCTCAAGCAAATTTGAAACCTCCAACATTATTTTCTTAGTTAGTTCAGCTTCTTGCGTTACTTCTTATTTGATTTCTTCTATGAATACTAAATAAATTTTGGAATGTTTCATCTAGAAGTTCTCAAGCAAATTTTTCAGTTTTCTGGTGTCTGGGGAGAGGAAAATAGAATTGATATAAGTCAATGAAATTTAAAAAAAAAAAAAGAACAAAGTTGAAGTGTATTTAATGGAACTGTCCAACCTAAGTTGCATGATACGAGGAAACGAAAACGCATATCTATGTTAAATTTCTAATACCAACCAAATTTATTTTCTCACGACAATTTAATTTATCCCTAGAAATTAATTTATTTACCCAAAATTAATGAATCGACGAAAAATAAAATCACTGGTATTTTTAACTTCTAGAATTAAATATATGCAGCAGAAATAAACCGAAGAGATCAATCACAAATTGCAAAATAAATCACCCACAACAATTCTCTATCATTTATTTATCTGGAAAATATGGGTTTTTTGACCCACAAAGATACAAGGAAAAATACAAAACCGGAACCTATAACACAACTCCCTTAGAATACAAAACCAGAACCTATAACACAACTCCCTTAGAGTACAAAACTGGAACCTATAACACAACACCCTCCTTGCATGCCATTGATGCGCACTAGGAAAAAATTGGCCCTCTAGCAACTCGACATCCTCCAGATAAAATCAATCTCCTTCCAACAACTTGGCCCTGCAATCTCCTCCACTCAACCTCCCAGATTCGCCCCAATCCACTCACACTTCTCCTTCTTTGTGCTCTTGGTCCATAGAGCCACTCACACTTAGAGAAAATCACTCTCTCTTTGAGATGACTCGCTCACTTCACTTGTGTCTTCACACCTCCTCGCTAGGCTCCCTTCATAATATTCATTAAGTCCAAATCCCTAACTCCAATCTCCTTTCTAGAACCATCTTGGAGATCAACGGTTGAGATTATTTCTAAGTTAATTAAATAATTAAATTATTTATCCTTAGAAATGAATTAATAGTCCATAATAATTAATTGACTTAAATTATTGTACTTTTCATCTTGGAAATCAACAATTGAGATCATTTCTAAGTCACTGAAATAATTGTTTATCCTTAGAAAATGACTTAATAGTCCACAATAATTAACTGACTTTAATTATTGTACTTTTCCTAAGTTGGACTTAGGAAAGAAGATATAAATCACTTACTCCACCAAGCAAGCACCTAGAAGAGGCAAATAATGTTAGGATATTCCGACACATAGGATATAGTTAAGTTCAACTTGGTCTAGTATAGAGTTAGGTTAGAGTTAGGTAAAGTGTGTTTCTTTACCGTTGTACATTTTGTAACTTACAATCCGACGGTCACGATATGTAGTGATCCGACGGTTCACTCTCACCTCGGTATTACCGACACTTGATCCGTGGCTTGACACCCGATTGGTCCATGAGTTCTATTTAAAGCGCATGGAGGGTCATTGTTCGGGTAATCCGTGCATGAGAGAAGCTTATGTAAATTTTCATTCTTTGATTAATAAATTGCCTGTAGTACCCACGTTGGGACAGGCCGTGGACTGTTTCCCTCCTTGCACTCTGAGGGTTTTAACCACGTCAAAAATACTGGTGTATTGATTTGAGATCTGGTTGTGAGCGGTGTCCTTTTGGTATTCTTTCTGTGGAACTTACCCTGTAAATTCTTACATGGTATCAGAGCGATTTGAGGGCCGCGTCCGTTGGTGATCCAAATCTGAAGCCGGTAGAACTGCATGCGGCTGTCGTTTCCTAGATCTGTTGTTTCTGACTGCTTTCGGGCCGAGAGGACTGCTCTGTTGCGTTCGGAGCATCTGTTCCAGTGAGGAACCCCTTTCGTTTCATGCGAAAAGGTTTCCGGTAGCCCTAGCTGCGTCATTTTTCAGATCGGGAGGTATACAGTGTTTTTTTTTGCAGTTTACTGTTAATTTCTCTCTGCTTATTTCGGTCTCAGTTTATTTAGCCTTTTTTTTAACCGGATCTATACCTTTCATTTCTGCGTATGCTCTTTGCCCTGCGACTCTGTGCGATCTGGGCAAATCAGAAACAGAAAGGAAGGATTTTTCTCATGCGTATGCTCTTTTCCCTGCACCTTAGTGTGATCTCGGAAAATCAGAAACATTGAGAAAAATATTTAGTTTTTCGACTAAAGCTAACCTTGAGATTTTTTTTAAAATTTCTAGTTTTTTGGCTAAAGCTAACTTCGAGCCGCAAGGTTCGTTTTTCTTTGCATATTCGTGTTGGGTTTTGTGTTTTGTGTTTTGTAGGGAAAAAGAGCTTTCTCAAGGCAAGCACGCAAATCGAGGCCCCCCCCCCCCTCTCTCTCTCTCTCTCTCTCTCTCTCTCTCTCAAATATTTTGTATAGATCAATTGGTTCAAAGCTATTTTTAGAGAGTAGAGGTCTTGGGTTCAAGTCTCCATTTTGTGGGGGCGGATTTTTTCATTCCCGCACATTCGCGCACCTTTCCGGCAACGTCAACAAGTTTTTTTTCAAAAAGCCATAACTTCTTCATCCGGAAGCCTTTTTCAGAGCCGTTTTTTTTTAAACCGCCTATTTTTTCGAGATCTATCCGTTGGTACACTTACTTTCAGCATCTTCAGCTTCAGTTTGTTTTAAAATGGAAAGTCCATGCCAAGTCATTCTTGACAGCACTAACTACTTCCAATGGGTAGACTACATGGAAGATTTACTTAGAAGTAAAGGTCTCTTCAGAATAGCCACAAACCAAGAGAAGAAACCCAAAGATGAAGACAAGGCGGCAAAATGGGAAAATAGACAAGATCAAGCACGTGGTTTGATAGGGATGTCTATTTCTCCTGATCTTAGATTCCACATTGCAGGACTTGAGACTCCTCATGAAGCATTAGAAAAACTTGCTAAAGTTTTTGGGATTAAAAATGAAATTAGATCCCATCAACTTGAAAATGAGCTGCTTACTTTGGATCCTAATAATTTTTCTTGCATTGAAGATTTCTTGTCAAATTCAAGACCCTTAGATATCTCTTGGAAGGTGTTAAAGTTAAGAAAGATGATGGTAACCTTATTTATTCCATCCTTACTAAGTTGGGACCAGCCTACTCTGTATTTGTTTCCACTTTCCATTCTACAAGAGAAGCTTTCATTTGTCAAGGACAAGACTACAAGGCCCCTTCCTTTGACTCCTTTTGTGATTCCTTAATAAGAGAACAAGAAAAACTCTTACACCTTGGTCTTCTTAATCTTGGAAACTCTTCCACGAAAGCGTTAGCCGCCCAGCAGCAACCAAATTCAAAGAATCCTAAGAAGTCATATCCTCAAAAGAATGGTCCTAAACCATTTCAGCCTCAAAATGAAAGATCATTTCAGCAAAATGATAAGACCAATAAAAACAAATGGAAGAAGACTGATAGACATTGTAACTTTTGTAATCGAGATGGCCACTTAGAATCTAAATGCTTTAAGAAGATGGAAGCCTTGGAAGCCGCAATGAAGAAACATAACATCCATCTGGAGCCTACTTCAACTTCAACTTCCGGAACGGCACTTTCTGCATGTCATCGTCAATCATCTCAGTCTGGTTATGCATTAAATGTATCTTCTTCTTCTTCTCATTCTCATGAGTGGCTCATTGATTCTGGAGCCTCTTGTCACATGGCCAAAAACCAAGCCATGTTTTCTTCTTTAAATGATTGTAACACCAAAAATATATATGTTGGTGATGATAGATCTCTTAATGTTGTAGGGACTGGAACTGTTCATCTAGACAATGGTCAGTTCAATGATGTATTATGTGTTCCAAACTTATCCTGCAACCTTCTATCTGTCTATCAGATAACTCATTCAGGTGAAGGTAAAATTGTTGAATTTTCACCTCATGATGTTGTAATCAAGGATCTAAAAGATCCTAAACAGATTCTAGCTACTGGTCTTGCTGATGATTCCAAAAGGTTGTATAAGTTTCACAACTTTGGGTCATCCCATCTTCCCTCAGTATTTGTTGCTCATAATGATGAAGTGAGCAAACTTTGGCATGAGCGGTTTGGTCACTTAAACTATCGCTCCCTTCAGCATCTATGTAAAGAAAATATGGTGACAGGTCTTCCTATGGTATCTTGCAAAGATGGTGTTTGTTCCGGATGTGTACTCGGAAAACATCATCGGGACAGTTTTGACAAACGTGCCTCTTGGCACGCCTCAGCCCCTTTACAGCTTGTGCACAGTGATTTATGTGGTCCTCTTCCTGTTGCTTCATTCTCTGGCTGCAAGTACTTCTTAACTTTCATTGATGATTTCTCTAGACGCACTTGGGTATACTTCTTAAAACTCAAGAGCGAAGTATTTAGCACTTTTTTGGCCTTCAAAGCATTTGTTGAAAAACAATCTGGACATCAAATTCTTAAGCTAAGAACTGATAATGGTGGAGAATATGTTAAAAACGCATTCATCAACTTTTGCACCGAAAATGGAATTCAAATGCAACATACTGTTCCATACACTCCACAACAAAATGGTGTAGCTGAAAGGAAAAATCGCACCTTAAAGGAAATGGCTAATTGTATGCTGCAATCTAAAGGACTCAGTCTTAGTTTTTGGGCCGAAGCAATTAATTGTGCAAATTATATAATCAATCGCACTCCTACTAAGGTTCTAGAGAATATCACTCCAGAAGAAGCTTGGAGTTCCATTAAACCAGATGTAAGTCACTTTCGTGTGTTTGGAAGTGAAGCATGGGCCCATATTCCAGATGAAAAGCATAAAGCTTTAGAACCTAAGAGTGAGAAATGTACTTTTGTTGGATATTCTGAAGATGTAAAAGGTTATAGACTTATTCCATTTAAGTCCAAAAATGTTATCATTAGAAGAGATGTAAAATTTGATGAAAATAAATCGGCCTGCGAGCCTAGTCCGGCGGATGTGCCACCTCTTCCTATCTCTTCTATCTTTGAAAACATTTCTTCTTCTGATGATGAAAGCGAGGATGATAATCCTCCCCCACCTTCTCAGGATCCTCAACTTCCAAGATGGGTCCGTGCTACTCGGGATGCAGCAGGTGATCTTGCCGGTGATCCTACAGATCAGCGACGTACACGTTCTCAGTTTGAAAGAGCCTCTTCTTTACTGGCTCAAGCTCCAGTAAATCATGATCCTGACACTTTTGCAGAAGCTTCAGGCCATCCACATTGGGAAGCAGCTATGAATGAAGAATATCATTCATTGATGACAAATGATACATGGGATCTTGTTCCTCTACCAAAGGGACGCAAACTTGTTAGATGCAAATGGGTTTACAGAACCAAGTATGGACCAGATGGGAAAGTTGATAAACATAAAGCTCGTCTAGTTGCTAAGGGCTTTTCACAGGTTGAAGGCATTGACTACACTGAAACCTTCTCTCCAGTTGCCAAAATGAACTCTATCCGCCTTGTTCTTTCCCTTGCTGCCTCTTTAAAATGGGAAGTCCATCAAATGGATGTTAAATCTGCCTTCTTGCATGGGGACTTGCAGGAAGAAATCTATATGGAACAACCCATTGGCTTCATACAAACAGACTCCAGCCTCGTTTGTCGACTTAAGAAATCCCTTTATGGCCTCAAGCAAGCTCCTCGGGCTTGGTATGCCAAAATGGATAGCTTTCTTTTAGAATCTGGCTTTTCTAGGTGTCATTCTGACAATACTGTCTACACCAAGAAAGTGGGCAACTCTCTTATCATCCTTGTTCTTTATGTTGATGATCTTATTCTTACTGGTAGTGATCCCAACCTTATAAACCATGTGAAGTCCAGCCTTAAAAAGAAATTTGAAATGACAGACTTAGGACACTTACACTATTTTCTCGGTCTTCAAGTCTTGCAATCCCAAGAAGGTATTTTCCTTTCCCAGTCCAAGTATGCTTGTGATATTCTTCGTCATTTTCACATGGAAGACTGTAAGCCAGCCCCTTCTCCCTTTCAGTCTGGAGTCAAACTTTCAGTCTCTTGTACTTCTCCTGAAGTTGATGCTACCTTATACCGTCAACTTGTCGGAAAACTCTTGTATTTAACCCATACTCGTCCTGATCTTTCCTTTGTTGTTGGCCTTGTTGCTCGTTTTATGCAAAACCCCCGTGAAAGTCATTGGAAAGCAGCTAAAAGAATACTTCGTTATGTTCGAGGTACAGTACAGTTTGGGATTCATTACAGTGCCAAAGCAGCTCCTCTGTTAGTTGGTTTCACTGATTCTGATTGGGCTGGTGACCTTGATGATCGGAAGTCTACTGCCGGTTATGTCTTCACTCTTGGTTCAGGACCTATTACATGGGCTTGTAAGAAACAGGCTGCCATTTCTCTTTCGTCAGCAGAAGCAGAGTATCGTGGTGCCGTGGAAGCTAGTAAGGAAGCCTTGTGGCTTCGTCAGATCCTATCAGAGTTTGGCTTTGAGCAACAGCATCCAACCACACTTTGGTGTGATAATCAAAGTGCCATTCAGCTATGCAAAGATCCAGTCCAGCATCAGCGCAGCAAACACATTGAACTACACATGCACTTCATCAGAAAGCTCATTCATGACCATGTTCTTGAAGTGCAATATTGTCCAACGGATGATCAGGTTGCAGACATCTTCACAAAGGCTCTCACAGAGGCGAAGTTCACTAAACTTCGATATATGCTTGGAGTTCAGGAAGTTGTCACTAAGGGGGGATAGGCTCTAGTGCCTCCTTCCTTCTCCTATTGTGTCATATTTGTAAATCCTTCAATCCTATCCCAAGTTGTTCTTAAGGGGGGATGTTAGGATATTCCGACACATAGGATATAGTTAAGTTCAACTTGGTCTAGTATAGAGTTAGGTTAGAGTTAGGTAAAGTGTGTTTCTTTACCGTTGTACATTTTGTAACTTACAATCCGACGGTCACGATATGTAGTGATCCGACGGTTCACTCTCACCTCGGTATTACCGACACTTGATCCGTGGCTTGACACCCGATTGGTCCATGAGTTCTATTTAAAGCGCATGGAGGGTCATTGTTCGGGTAATCCGTGCATGAGAGAAGCTTATGTAAATTTTCATTCTTTGATTAATAAATTGCCTGTAGTACCCACGTTGGGACAGGCCGTGGACTGTTTCCCTCCTTGCACTCTGAGGGTTTTAACCACGTCAAAAATACTGGTGTATTGATTTGAGATCTGGTTGTGAGCGGTGTCCTTTTGGTATTCTTTCTGTGGAACTTACCCTGTAAATTCTTACAAATAATGTCTTCCACATGCTAAGACACCAAGCCTATGTAAAAGACCTTCCAAAGCTACCACTAGCTTCAACAATCTAGAACATAAATCCCACATGACCCTTCAAAAATTAGGATTTCAACATTAAGATTTAGAATACAGATCCATGAATAGATGAGTGCGAAGGCCCAAGAATATTTAATGAGAAACATAAAATACATTGGACAATTGATACGTAATGCAAGAAGTAAATTCCAAAAACAACTTTTATTATTTATAAATGAGGCTATATATTACTAAATTTATCATCATATTGTATTCAATCTTCAACCTTAAAGTTCAAGCATGCTTCAGTGCAAATTTTATTTTATTTTGTATCCCAGAGGAACCGAACAACCCACCTGACACATAGTTACTAGTAAACCTATGGGGGTCTACAGCCTCCCCTCCTCTCCATAAACCGTGGCTCACAACTGGGGGGATTTGAACCTTGGATCTTTCAGTTTTCACAGATTTCACATTACTTCGATCATCAATTGAGCTACCCCCCTGGGACTCGATTCAAAATATTATTAAAACCTAATCACTTAAAAAAAAAATCACATAAAATGAAATTTAATGGGTTTCGGGCCAAAAATAGGCCACACAAGCTCATTGTATCGAACACTAAGACACTTGTATGGTGCTAAAATGTGGTGTATGGCACTTGAAAGACGTTTCAGGCTGGTTGAAATGCATTTAAGGCACGTTTTAGCCACGCTTCAAGGTTTTCGCATCGAAATGCGGCTAGTACCGGGGGGGTCCCACATTTAGTGCAACCTAGTCTCCAACATGATTTCTTAGTGAATTCAACATCCTGTGTTGCTTCTTATTTGATTTGTTTTGTGAATATCAATTTAATTTTAGAATGTTTCATATAGAAGTCCTCCTAGGGATTAAAAAGGTCACCTGATATTAAATCAGGCAAAATAACAAACACATCAACTTACCAAGATTACAAAAATGCCTTCAATGACATCGATAGACATTCTATTCAAATAACATTATAATTATTGAACTTTGATTCTACAATGTCGAGGGCATCCATATCAAATACATAACATGCAACCCCCAATTGCAATCACCTAACCTATGATAGACATCTACTTTGTACTTTATACATTTTAGTAGATTCATTTAAATTTAATGTGTATATCTCTATTGCTTTTCATTTAAATTTAATGTGTATATCTCTATTGCTTCTCATTTAAATTTAATTTGTATATCTCTATTGCTTTTGCCTATAAGTAATAAGGCATCAACCAAATTCTCACTTGCTCCCTTAGTTGCCACATTCCACGGTTTTCCACGGAAAATTATAAGTTCATCCAATCTCAAGAACTGCCAAAATTTATGGCATATATTATCGCAGATTTAATAGTCAATTTCAAGTTTAAAGGCGAATTTAACGGCCAGCCAAATTGTTTTTTATAAAATTCATCCATTGTTCTCATATATATATAATCCTGTCTTTAACATATTTTCAGCTCTAACATAACTGGCTTCATATGTTTTTTGGCTTTCCCAAATTTCTTTGTCACGGCATGCGAACCAAGTGACTTATATGGCACGCAATAAACCAGGTTTTCAATGCTCTGACCCAGTGGGCAGTTTTAATTTTACCATTCAACATTAAACTGACTGACAAAAAGCTAAAGGCGTACCTGCAATATAACAGAATTGATGACGTCTGCATATTTTACTGCCAAGTTAAGTGACATACACCGGGCAGGGGCGACTGCATAGCACCGAATCTGACTTCTGGGTATATTACCCAAGTTCTTCCTGTTGTTTACTACCACCAAAGTAAGCAGGGCAGCAACTCCTGACCCAAGTGAATGCCCTGCAAAAGTAAGGGTATATGAAGGGTTTTTCTCGATCAAATCCTTCAATGTGTCGGATTCAGCAGTGATCAGCCAAGTAGCAGACTTGAGAAGCCCATTATGCACATAGCCTCCATCAAACATCGCTTGCCCGAGCTTATTGTCCAGCAATACAGCATAATCACTTTCCTTAGCCAAATTTAGGCCTCTAAAGGCCAAAACTATATCATGAGCCTCATGATCAACGTAAATCAGATATGCTGGAGCTCTGCCCTGTGTGGTCTCATAAGTGACCCTCTTCACTAACCAATCAGGATTCATCCTATAGCCTCCTGGAGGTGCCCATTTAGGGTTTCTCAAATCATCTTCATAAACTGCAAGGATTATTCTACAAATCCTTGGCACGGGTTCAAAGTCCTCAATATTGGCAAGTGCCCATTTTTCACTGTCATGGGCTCCTGAATGTAAACAACGTTTCCATGCCCACCTAGAACATCCCAAGCAATATATACATTCAAACAGAGGTATTCCAAAGGTAGACATGCTTATTTACCAGTAGACATTTGAACGCGATATCCCCAAAGCAAATTTCATAAAACCCATATGCGAGAAAAAATAAATTCAGAAATTCGCTGCTGCACCCAGTTAAATCGGGCTTATGTCCAGTAGCTCAGATGTCGAGTAGTGCACCCAATTCAAATTAGGACTATCTCAAATAGCTTAGATGTCTACAGGTGGTATTGGTAAAACATGAATGATTTTTGCAGCGGATTGGTGAAAGTGAACTTGGAACCCAAATGTCGATTAGACATGAAAATGAAAATGGATTTGCTGACATTAAAATTGCACTCAAAGCCCAAATAGATTACAATGAAAAGGGGATTAAGAGAGACTGGATAGTTGAGAGAGAGTGGCCAGATGGTGCCGACTTCAGCGTCATTAAAATATTGCTTGGTATTGTTGCTTACACCAATTCGTTGGGTTCATATGAGTTGGCGGATAGGGCAGTTGTCTCAGTAATGTAACCCTTCACAGACATCAGTGCAAGAAAATTAAATATGACATCTGGCTCGACGCTCCATTAGCCAGCACATAGGTTTCAGTTGCCACTGTTTTAGGTGGGGCAGTGTGGATGGACTGTATGTGCATTTGTTTTCATTTGTTATGTGAAAAAAGTAAGGGACATTGTCTATTGGACGAAGTGTAAAGTGAGGAGAGTACAAAAGTATTTTGATGAGGGTGGCCTGCAACAGGTGGTTTGAATAAATTAATGGAGTAGCCATCCAATAGCTTTGTAAGTTTGGCCAGTTCGCTTGGATTTTAGAATCGGATACTTGAGGGTTTTCTTTCTAAATCATTAGAAAGATCAGAATTTACGATTCAATTCACAAAACAATACAATTCTGAAATACATTATATTTTTTTTTATCAAACTTGTGATCAGAATTTACAATTCAATTCACAAAACAGTAAAATTCTGAAATACATTATATTTTCTTCGGATCAAACTTGTCCTCATCAGCACAAACTGTTAATTTTTTTATTATTTTTTCTTTCTCACGGTCCCGCAACCAGCTGATTCAACTAACGAAGTTTAATTGGAAAACACAGAGAATTGAACTAGTTTTATGACAGAGGGCTATAGATTTGGTAGGGTACTTCAACCAATTATACTATATTTTCAATTATTATATACATTTAACTAGGGCATTTATTTACATAAAATTATATAGAAAAATAATGAATTAATTAAATATAATAATTAATTAATTATATTTTAAATGGTTATAAAAATGATATATTTTTATTTTTTAATAATATAATAATAATAAATATTATTATAATCACTATATATTATTTATATAAATAATATATAATAAGTAAAATTAGTTTTCAAATAAAATACAAAACAACATAATACCCCTTCTAAATAACCTTAGAACTAAAAATATTATAAATCATACCTTGCTTTTCTTAAATCGACAAACTTCGAATCTTCCTTTTTAATATAATCCACGTGATCTCTCTTCCTAAATCTTAAAGTTCGTAGAACCTGTCACAAACAATCAACATTTTGTGCTAACCCAAATTTGAAAAGGATGAACTCCAAGATCGTCTCATAAATTCACCGCAAGTTTTAATGGCATAATCCACATGCCATTTTTTAACTAAGGAAACGTTTTCCAAAATTTTGAAGGTTAACGAATTCTTTGAAAGTGGTATTAATGGCATAATCCACATGCCATTTTCTAACTATAGGAAACGTTTTCCAAAATTTTGAAGGTTAATGAATTCTTTGAAAGTGGTATTAATGGCGTAATCCACATGCCATTTTCTAACTATAGGAAACGTTTTCCAAAATTTTGAAGGTTAACTAATTCTTTGAAAGTGGTATTATGTATTATGAAATGAATTCAATTTTTTGCTTATTTAAATTGATGATGAGTTGGCCCAACCTTCCAACAATTCTCTCGCTAAAAGACAATGTCAAGAAACTGATGCTAACATATTTCCATAACTTTCTTTGATGTCTTTGAACGCATCACATTCCAAAATGATATGTTTTTCTGATCTCACTGCTCCAAACATGCAAAATGTACACACTCGTTCTTCCCAAGCTTCTTTAGGCCTTTTCCACTGTCTTGTTTCACACCAAAGTTGATGTGAGTTGGTTCTCAATTCAGCAATAAGAACCCTTTCCCTCCACGGAATGTTAGCTCCAATGTACTCTTTTTGTTGGAGATCACATGTAGGGTTGAATTCCTCAATGTAGTACTTCTTCTTTCTACCCAACTCTTTTCCCCATACTCGTTTATGAAACTTCTTCATAACAAAATTCTTTAGCTACTTGCTATTTGTGCGACAGGGATTGAGGTAGATATTCCATTTCTGCATCCATGTCTAGTTTTGTTTCATCCATGTTTTCTTTCTTTCACTCACGCCTGCATTGAAGATAACATTAGGTCATCTACCTACTCCCATTTTCTCAATTCTTTTTAGATATTTATGAACCGCACCATAACAATTGCTTCGATGGGAGTTGCTCCTGTTTCACTCAACATTATCTCATAAGGTACTGAACTTTTTATTTTGAACTTGCTCATGATCAAGCGTTTTTGGATTTTCTCAATTTGTTTCCATTTTGAGACGGGGTACTGCTAGCCCACAATCCACACTCACGTAGCATCACTGGACAAACTAGGAGTCCAAAAAGCACTTTAATCGTTTTCCAATCTCATAACTTTGTCCCTCTACATTTGTTTTGAAGAGCATATAATGTTTTCCACCCTCCTAAAATTATCTTCTTTTATGATTTAGTATTCAAATAGTTGCTACTAGGGTTGGAATTTCACGTGAACTATTTTATATGTGTATTTTGAAAAGTGTGCAGAATGCATTTATGATGGATGTAGTTTAATTATAAGGTGTTTTTTTTTTTAGTTTTTTTGTTTATTTTGTTCAAAATTTGGTGGTAATTTTTTGGAATGGTAAGTTTAAGTTTTTATATCTATAATATCTAAATGTTTTTGGGGTTTTTAGGGAGTTGAAACTATTTATGCATTTTAAACAAAGAAAATATAGAATCTCATGAAAATGTTTATTATGAGATTTTGACCGAAGGGATAAAAAAATATTTAATGGTTTTTTTTGTTTTTATTTATTTATTAAGAAAAAAACCACATACTTTTATTAATAAAAGTAGTTACATGAGCATGATTATGTCACAAGTCCTTCTACATCGTCTTCAGTTACAAAAAATCACAATAGTATTCTCTCATCGAATCAACTTACTATACCCTCTTATCTATTGAAAGTTATCTAATATATGTTATAGTTTATACACATTACATTCATTCCATAATATAAATATATTGTGCTATCTATCATTGACATATAAGATTTGTTCTTCGGACCAACAAAACTATAAAACATGTGACATCAGAGTTGCAGAGGACACACACATTGTTTTATACATTGTTGATACTCCCCGATTTTTCTAGAGTGCCAAAGACGAAAGCCGAAAATTTGATCACACCTGGTGCTTCCTTAACTGCTTTTGATAGAAAATCTGCAACCCTGTTATGTTCTCTGTAAATGTGGGTGAATGAAATTTTCTGGAAGGTCTTCTCCAAGGTTCTAATGTGACTCATCCAATTTGTCAGAGAAGGTGAATCGAATAGTGATAGCCCCAAAGCCTAATCGATGATTTCTTTAGAACCATCGAATACATTAAGCTCTTCAATACCCAACCACTTGGCACAATAAGAACTCCCCACAAGGCAATAAGTTCAGCTTGACTATTGGTATCAGCCCGCCAATAGTGATAATATCTACCAGGCCATAACACTATAAATGCGCCACATCCCCATTTCCTTTGAGTGGAAGCCCCATCAAAAACCCCAACAGGGAAGCTATGCCATACCTCCTTGTACTGGAACGATCTCATAACCTATGGCTTCTCTCTAGGGTCGATCTCCTCAAAATATGAAATGACCTTAACAATTGTACCTCTCACATATGCCACTTTTTGTTCAAAGATTATGGACTTACGACATCTCCAAATGCCCCATAATATATAAAATGGCAAAGTACATGATTCCTTGTATGTTCCAGACTAGTGTGAGAGACACTCCTCAATCGAGCTCTTAACCCATACCACATCAATATTGACTAATTGAATGACCCCACCCCACACCGAGGTTGCAAAGGGACAAGTGAGGAAAAAATTATCTACATCCTTAGAGTTGTTCAAGTATAGAATACATCTTCTCAATCCCACAAAACCTCGCTTTAGAGGATTCTCCCAAGTGAGAATTTTATAATGAATGACGAGCCAGCATAAACATTTAAGTTTTTTGTGGAATATCCCACTTCCATGATTTCTAAAACCATAATATGTTGTCCAATGTGCTATAAACTGGAGAGACCATGTTGTATACCTCTTTCACCAAAATATGTCCCTTAATAATGCATGCATGCCATGACAATTGATCCTTATGCTCCGAAAGAGAACTGCCAGCTAGACTTAATTGTAAAATGTAGTTTTCCCATTTTGCCGCTAAGGGTTTTGTAACACCAATCTCACCAGCATTGAGCCATGAGTGTAAAATAGGAAATTAATTTTGGACAACATATATATGATTGAGAAAGAACGAGCCAAAATCATGTAGATGTCGAAGGAGAGGGGTCGAAAGAGAATGATTACCAACAAAACCTTTTATCTCATCCAGTCCACTCTCAATCTTTGTACCTGAACCGACCTCCCATCTCAGGCTCCCATGTATTCAATGCTTGGTCTTCATCATTCTCCCCCAAATATATGATGCACACTTATTTTTTTATGGTCCCTCTTTGATCCATAATTATGTATTTTTGTTTTTTAAATATTTCTCACTAATGATTTGTTGCCACATTCCATTGACGTTTAATGCTCTACAAAGATTCCTAATCAATAAATCCCTATTAAAATCTTGAGTGTCCATAATACCCCATATGCCTACCTCCACCTTGCGTGTGATCACAGAGAGGCATACAAGGTGAATCTTCCTCATCTGACCAGGCCCAGCCCAAAAGAAACTTGGCATTGATGGCATCTATTTTATAAACAATTTCCTTAGGAAACATATAGAGATGCATCCAATAAACTGAGATACTATGTAATACTTACTTAATTAAAATTAATCTCCCGCCCAATGAAAGTCATTTGTTCATCCATAGAGACAATTTTTTTTCAAACTTTTTAATTAGCCATTCCCAATCATGTATCCCGTAATTGTTAGGTTTCAACATAAATCTAAGATATCGAAACCATCATCCAGAGTGATATTCTTTACCTCAAATATATGACAGATATCGTTGATCACAACCTCATTATTGGAAGTCGTTAACATTGTTGTTTTTTCCTTATTAATGAATAGACATGAAGCCTCCTCGAAAGAGGGAAGAATCTTGTAAAAGTTGTGTCATTCTATAGCAAAGACATCACCATTGAATAGTACATCATCCACAAACATCAAATGTGAAATGGTAGTACGTCATGATAACCTATAGCCCTTAATCAAACCCTTAGAGCGGGTATCACCAATCCCCCTGCCTAATCCGTTAATAACGAGAAAGAATAAAAGAGGAGACAATGCACAACCCTGACAAAGATCCCTCGATGCCTTAAAATAAGAAAAAGGGAGACCATTAGTAATAACAACAAAATTTGTCGAGGTAACACATGCCATAATCCACTCTATAACCTAAACCCAAAGCTCGATCTTATGGAGAATAAATCTTAAAAATTCCCAATCTACATTATCGTATGATTTCACCAAATCAATCTGCATAAGACATGCCTCCATCTTTCGAGACTTTATGAAATGTAAACATTCTTGTGTAATAGCTACAACATTGTGAATCTGCCTTTGATCAAGAAATCCAAATTGCTTAGTAATAATTTTGGAAATCATTTTATATACGGAGTTACACGATGATATGGGCACATAGTTCACAAAAGAAGAAGGCTTTAGAATCTTTGGAATAAGAGTAAAAAACGTTGCATTAATAGCTCCATAAATCTTATAGAGTGTCCTTGATTCCTCTGCTACTTCCAACAGATCGACAACCATCAAATCCAGGAAATGTATAAAAAAGTTTCAATGATCACCCATCTGGGACAGGGATTTTTTCCTTGGCACATGCCTTCGGGACCTCTATCAATTCTTCTTTTGTGATCAGCCTCCCCAAATGTTCACCATCCTCAGGTTGAAACATACGAGGAATGTGTTGAATGAACTCCATCTGCTTTGTAAAGTTTTTCCTTCTCTCCCCAAACTGCTTACTAAAAAACACCATCGCCGCATGTTCAATATTTTCTTGAGAGGTAATATATTTGCTTGCTTCATCCCTGATGCTCCGCGTGGCATTATCCTTCATCCATTTGGATGCATGACTATGAAAGAATCTGGTATTTTTGTCACCTTCAACATCCCAAAGAGTCATGTTCTTCAGTCTCCACTCCTCCTCCCGCATCTTGAGAATCTGTCTCTTTTTTTATTCTAAGTCCAACAATTTATTTATAAATCTTAGAGAAATATAACGGGTCATTCGGGTCATTTAAAGACATCATAGCACAATCTATATCAATCAATTCCTTGAATAAATTCTTCTTCTTTTTTCATTTCCCATTTTTGAACTTCAATTTTTAATGAGTTGAGCTTGGAACTAATTGCATCCATATTGCTTCGAACTAATCTATTCAGGGACATATTCCAACATGTTCGAACCAAATCATCAAATTCTTTAAGCTTCAACCATGAATGGTTGAACTAAAATGGATGAGACTAATGATCAGTTACACCCTCCCAAGACATGATGATCGATTCATTGTATGATATGTTTGAGAAATGACCCAAAATATCAATCCCTTCAAGGTGCCATCCAATTCTGCATGGACAAAGAATCTGTCTAGTCTCTTAGAAATCTCATCAAAGCCAGAACATCCATTATGCCACATAGAGCCTATAAGACATGGAACAATGTTTTTCAACAAGTAATTATTGAAGATTCCTTTGAAAAAGGATCCCATAGAATCAAACTTAACCCTATCCCCCTAGGTCTCATCGACCCCAACATCATGTTAAAGTCACCCACCAATATAACTGAACTCAAATCCATCAGTCTGGATTGACCAATATGTCGCTAAAATGGCTTATGACTTGGATATGGGGTGTAGATGTTGGTAATATGAAGACGAGTGGAGGTCCCCCTTGCAAAACAAGTCAAAATAATCCCTGCAAATGAATGAAAAGACCAAAAATTAAATTTTTTGGAATCCCTCATGGCCACCATCCCCCCAGAAAGCCCAGAAGCACTGGTTGCAGATACCAACCATTTGGGGAAATTTTAAGCAAAATTTGCTAGCCTTTTCCCAAGAAATCATAGTCTCTTGAAGGGGAACAACTGACGGTCGTTGCATCATAATAATACTTCGAAGGGAATTTTGTTTTGGGGCCACTCATAGCCCCCTAATATTGAGGGACACAATGGTCATGAAGGCTTAAGTGAAACGGGTGAAATCCCTTTAAGGACCCATGGCCCGGAGAAATCTGAGACCATGATTTCTCTAGAAATATAATTAGGATCAATTTGCGGAAGTGTTCATGCCTCCACCTCCATAATCGATGATTTTAAAGCTTAAGATATTTGTGAGCATGTAGATGCCTTTTTAGATTTGTGCCCTTTTTTTCTAGTAGTCACATTCATTCTCAAATTGGGACTAACAAATGTTGGGAAAAATACTAGGGGGGGGGGTTGAATCTGTATTTTAAAACTACTTTAACTTTTTAATTTCATACTCTGATTTCTATACGTTATTGTCATTTAAACAATCAACATATGTACACGACTTCAATGAAAGAAAACAATGTATAGCAGTTAACTTAATTCGTCATAAGTTCCATCAGATATTTATCTTTAACGAGTGAATTATTAATTTAATCAGACATATATTATGTAGTAAAGAGAAGAATAAACCGTCACACATAAGCAACACAAAAACACATGAGAACACTAGGATTTTAGGTGGAAACCCAATGTGGGAAAAAACCATTGTTGTCGTTGTCTTTGTCTTCTTCTTTTATTATTAAGAAAACTTATTACAATCTTGTACTGACGCAAATTCTTACCAACACACAGACACCCACCTGTAGAAGGCTACAACCTTCTCGGGTTCTCCATCACCCACTGGAAGGGAGCTCCAACCCCTGATCTCGTTTTCTGGCTCCTACCGGAAGGGATATCGTATCCCCTAAACAAATTTACCAGCTACCACTGGAAGGAAGCTTTGACTCCCTCACTGAAGGCTCCAACCCTCAACACATTTGTGGACCAGGTTTCATAACATTTCAGACTAGATCTACCTGAATCAAAACATCAAAACTTGTAGGCCACATTTCGTCATATTTTCAAACTGGACCCACTTCCATCATTAAGCCCAATACCAAGTAACAATTTTGAAACCAAATGTTGAATCAATTTAATCACTAAACTAACAGTAACATCAACAAACCAATCATTGAATCTCATCCAACTATTTTAACAAAAACAAACCCATAATAGATATAGCAAATACACATGACTCATAAATTGTCATCTACCAGTAGCCCTGCAAACCCTAACCAAAATTAACTTCAAATTGTATACACTACTATTCTGAAGCATACCCGTGTATACAAGTGCTTCATGTGTATAATACCTACGCACAAATCTCAAATCACTGAGAACTGAATCTGAATCACTGAATTACTGAAACAACCACTTAATCACGCATTAAAGCAATTACAAATCACCACATTGTAGCATCATCACTAATCAAAATTCCATTCCATAACCAACTTAACTCAATCAATATTGTCAAACACATATTATCATGATAGATATGTCATCGACAGACAGCGACAAACAGAACATAACTGATCAAATTTCATCAACAAGTCATACTGCAAAACCCTAGTATATATATGTGACTTCCACAAAACATGTCAATGTATGTACGCGACTACCATGCATAACACCTGCGTACAGATCTCAACATAAAATATGAATTCGTAGAATTTATACACGACCCTGCAAAGATGGATTCGCGTACGCAACTATTCCCAAACATACCTACGTACAGATCTGAAAAGTTTTGCTGCAATACTCTCTGCAACCCTTACTATCAGAATTACAGACTTTTGAATAAATTGTTTAGATCATAGTATCATTGTTTCATCAATATTAGCTACTTAGAAATTTGCAACAAGTAAATCGATCAACAGATATGTCAACATACTTTTAGATCTTCCAGATCTAATTTTTCTCCTTGGTCCCTAGTGCACATATGTTCCAAATCAGATCATACATGTATAACACATTACTTGCACACTTAACACCTTGATCTCCATCTCCTTATATAGTCTTTGCCTTAATCAAAACCTTAGGTAAATCCCTTGGTAATGTCGTTAGTATTCTTTGATGGGATCAAATAATCGTTGTCGCTTCCATTAGTATGGGCCAATACCATGGTAAAAACCCCTTGTATTCAAATTCCCATGGTGCATATTGTGTACATGGCTTTCTCTCATAGGACTTGCATATGTACGTGACCCTTCTGCATAGGATCCACGTATACTTTCCCAAAGTTCATATTTAACATTCATTTGTCTCTGAACTAATATTCCTTTGTCCATATCATTTGTAGCATCTACATCAATCTGCATAACCATCATGTTGTCACAATGTTGACATCTTTATCAAGTAGGTTTCCATAAAGGACAACACATTAGCCATAATGCCAACAACAAAATTATCCGTTTTCTGGAAGAAAGACTTCTTTATAGTCAGGGGTTCCAACCGAATTGAATCCAAGCAGGAAAGTTCATCAATTTCAATATCTACAAACATAGGGGAGGATTGAGTCCCCGGAAGGACTCGAATCGGAGAGGAGATGATAGAGAGTTACGTGCGTCAGGAGATCTAACATTCCTAACCTGCACATATTGCACAATGATTATAACAGGACTATATAATACATAACCCCCCCTCCTCCCCTCCCAAATCCACATGATGGATACTTTTGAGAAAAAATGAAACAAAATCCCCCTAAATACTTGCATGAGTCATAGGGTTTACACATGAAAATACATTTCCCATCTTATGTATATCATGTACTTTAACATTGTTAACGTGTTGTGCATCAGAAACATGTGAATTAGGAACATCTTTAAGTTCAGCAGGAGCAATTGAAGAATTACCTCGACCATAAACACCATGAGGATGTCAACCAACCGCAAACCTCAAAGGACATGTTGGGATCAAGTGTCCAATCATATGACACCCCATGCATCTAAAAGGAAGGCCCCAATAATAAATGCTCTATCTGAAGGAAAAAGGGCCCCAAAAAAGGTCTAGCTTAGTCACCAAACCGCCATTAAAATCAACATCCACCAACACCCAAACCATTCTTTTATCCATTTGACTGAAACTCCCCTCCTCCCAAAAGAAAAAATTGCCGATGGAATTGGAAATGGTCATAATCGTCAACCTGGACCAAAGTTCCAAAGGCAAACCCAACAATCTAACCTAGAAAATTTTGCGACATGGGACTTCCTTGAATGGGTTAAAAATCACATGCCATCATTAGACTACTCCTTTATGAGTTTTAGAAAATGTCATTAATTTCATTATGTGTTAAGAATGTTAGAGTTACGACATACATGTCATTTTAATTTTTCTATATTATTCCTTCATGTGGGTGATGGTTAATGTTGACTAACTCTTGCAGTATGGAGTTACTCATTGGAGTATTACTATGTGTTTCCACCTTACATATTGAAATGATCAAATGTAATGGGAATTAATGACGTTGAAACCTCTTCAAGTTTATTGAAACTTATTCCCATTTTTTTATGTATGGATAGTGTTTCTACAGTTTATTTGATATATAACTCTATCTGTTGACACAAACCATAGGATTGTCCCTGGAGTACCTTATAATTCCTTTCCTTTATTCACATGAATAGTTGGAGCATTTTCCTATCTAGTAATTCCAATCATATTTCCAACTTGTATTTAACAAATTCTATCAAACTATACAAAATCCTAAAACTAACCCCACATAGAGGGAAAATCCACCTACTTGATCATCATTGACCTTTATATCTATAGTGACTCATAAGTATTCTTCTGAACCCCTAAAAAACTCTCATTGCTGATCCATCTTCCACACATATGTTTTGTAACAACCCTGGTGAAAATTCCATGTTATAAAAGTTAAAAATAATAACCATGGTTGATGAGACACTTATTTCAAGATGAATATTGGGCAAGACATCCTAGGGGGTGTTCATTTGGTTTTTTATGGCTAAGGAAATTGGAAAAGGCAATGGATAAGGCTTTAGAGAGGCAAAATGGCATTTTGGCACATTTATTTATGAAAATAATGGAAATTAGGAGAAAAAGGAGGTGAAAGGTCACAGGTTGCATGCGAGCAAGAAAATGAAGGAAAATAATGGAAAATGAAGAAAATAGAGGCCTCGTTCATAAAAGGCTTCTGAGGACTAGCTGGTAACCTTTTGTTAGTTCAATGTTGGAGATCTATCATTATTCTCTCTCTCTCTCGTACTCTTGGAGACTTGGAGTTTTCTTGGAGCACTCTTGGAGGGTGTGGCATACTTGGATTCCTGGAGCAAGAAGGCAAAGGAAGAGCAGGAAAGCACAAGAAGGCATCGGGATCAGCAGCTACAATGGGATTTGCTTGTAGGTACCCAGTTGCATGTATGTTTTCCTTCCTCGTTTTCGCATGCATGTGGTTTTTTGGTTGTGATCTGGCATTTGCATGGAGGATGGATGGGACTGACAGTGGATTGCCTAGCCTTGCCATTTTCGGATAGCCTTGATGAGATGGGTTCTCATACTTCGGTTGAGTTGGATTGTCGGATCGATTCGAAGTTGATTGGGGTGGATCTCTCAAATGAAAAAAACATGGCCTAGTGGTCCTTGAACTAGACTGTGGATCATGGTAAAGCCATTGGCCTAGTAACCCTTGAGCCAGACTGTGGGTTGTGGTAAATCCAGGATCGTGTGCCTCGGTGGGCCTAGGAATCCCTGCCGGTGAATGGAGGGATATACGGTAAAGCCAAGAGGTGGATTGCTCTCCGTTGGGCCTAGTAGTCCCGAGATGGGATGTGTGGTAAATCCTGGAGAGTGGATCTCGATGTAGGGCCTAGTGATCCCTGGATCGGACTACGGATTATGGTAAAGCCTGAGAGATGTAGGAGGTACTGAAATTCCTCACAGTGTAGGTGGAGAAGTCTAGTGGCATCCATGCTTGTTTGGTTCTTTTTGGTGTGTTCTATGAGTCCCACATTCATGCTTGGAATATGGCACAGGGGTGATTGGTTGAAGAGAGACTTGGCTCAACCAATCTATGGTCGAGTGGAATGTGGTAGTCCCATCTCCAGTTTACTTTTGCATTCATTAATGAGAAATTCATTCCCTTGGTTTTCATGTGCAAATGTACTGGTTTATGTGTCGTTATTATGGTTGATATATTTATGGTATTTATGTTATTACTATGTTGGTTCTATGTATGTTTTATGATAGCAACTATGTATGTCTCTCAACATGTTTTTACTTGTAAATGAATGAATAATGTATCTATGACCTAATAGATGATATTGAAAAAAAATGACATGAGGGAACAATGATCCTTAGCGATTCTCAGATAAGTAATAGATCCCTATGTTTAATTATGTTGTTTACACCTATAGATTACATGTTGATGATATGTTGACGAAATTCCTGTCATGGCTAGTAGGGGTGTGGTTAAGGGCTTGTTTATCTAATTACTTCTACTTCATTGTTTCCCTATTATATTACTGCTCTTAAGTTATCATTCCATTCTAGGTAGTGACTTAGGCTCTGGGCCTGAAAAAATGGCTCAAATCTCGGGGACGCTGGCATAGCACTGACAAAAAGAGTCTTTGGACGCTGGTAGGAAAGCCTGTGAGAGCGACTGGAAGTACTTGGACGATGTCATGCCTATAGCATGAGAGCGATTAGGAGTTAAGTTGATCAAAAGTTCAATGGGACCTAGGGGCAAGTTGCTTGAAGTGTTGACATGGTTCTCAGGGGTCCTATAGTTGATGTGGAAGGTCTATGTGTTATGTTTCCATCGATTCCATTTCCTTAAGGTCACATAGGAGGTAAAATCCAACTATAGTAGGCTCTTGTCACATGTTTACCCCGGTTGGTTGGTTACTTGGGTAGATGTGGGAGGAGGGTGTTACATGTTTGAATATGATCCATGCTAAATCAAAGGTAGTTTGGCATGATTGTGCACATCGTTAAGATCGTTATTAGTTTCTAGTGGCCAACATGCTTCTCTAATTTCCATATGTAGAGGAGGATTAAACAAGACACATATGGAAAATGCCACAACTCAATTCAAACAAGTTATTGTTATGCCATTGTTATTTGTTGAGTAATTTTTTAACTTCTCAAATATTAATTTACTACCGCAACTATATAAATTAAATGGTTGGTAAATGCCAATAGATATCAAGATACTTACCTCATGATACGTATTGCATTGCCAAGATTTTTTTCTTTCGGTTCTTTTATTCAGGGATTTGAAACTTGAATCTCATGGTTTACATAATACTTCATAACATAGAAATCACCAATTGAGCTACCCTGTGGGCTCGCATTACCATGATTTAAGAAAACCATAAAAATTAACTAAATTGTATCTTCATTTTAATTTATTTTTATTATTATCAAAGGATCTTAACTCAAGTGGTTTGGTAAACAATTCGTTTTCCCAACTGTGTGGGTTCAAGTCTCCAAATACGTGTTGTAACTAGCATGTTTGTGGCATTTATGAAATAGTTGTATCTAGTGAAATATTGGAAGTTGATCTTTTAAATTTATCAATTCTCCATAAATTCTTATTTTGGTTATATAAATCTCGACCCTTTATCTTGGCTACTACAAAAAATATTCCATGGGGGTTAAATCTATACCATCTTTTGTAGCTTTTTCTAGCACTAGGAGCACAATTTCTTCTAGGGGATATGGAAAGATTCCTAGAGATGGCCTTTGGGTTGATCGTAGACTAGTGCCTAGGACATCTTAAAAGAGTGCTTGACATATTTCAGAGTAGAGGTCTGCAACACTTCAGTTATGTCACACAAATACAAATGAATTTGATCTAGAACCATTTATAAAGATACCAAATGGAATGCAGTTGGTATACATGAGTACTTAGGAAATAGTATTTGATTTAAGGTGTCCAAATAAGGTCCAGAGCTTGCAGTGATTTAGTTGTTAAAACATATGTAAATGGAGGGAGATAATAGAGGAGGAATCCATCATATAGGGCTTAAGACATAAGAATCCTATATATCAAGACTTAGAGAGAAAAAGGAGAGAGGGGATGCTATGAATTGCTAAGATGCATGGAGCACTTTTTAAAGTCTTGATTTCTACCTTGAAATAAATATTATCCACCAGAATTCTGATTTAAATGAATTTGTATCTAAAGGGAAACACAACTAGCTACTACTATGACATGTAATTTGTGAAGAATTAAAAACATATACAAAAAATAGAGAGAGAAGAACATATTGCAATCCAAATCAGTTGGAATCACGATAAAATTTGTATTAATCTCTTCAAGAAAACCAGAATACAACAAGCTTCAAGAACGCCTTTATGAAAACAGGAAAGGTTCCATAGAAGACCAGTCTTTCCCAAAATTCTGAACCTTTTCTAAGCATTTCTTCCTCCCTTTTATAAGGAGAGGGAGAGATTGAAAATCCATTACAAAAATATCTTAGCCTGAGCATCCAGCTATTTGAACGACCACCTATCTCGGCGTGCAGGCTCTAATGCCTTCAATTATTACAACAAAATGATGTTGTTGGTTACAAATAAACATACTGATAGACTTGCGAACTAACTGAATAACAAAACTTGGAAACTGAATGATGAGGTATGAAGATATCTTCTTGCCACGTTTATTCTGCATCATGCCTGGTCGGTTCCCTCTCACCATCAATCTAGATAAAGCTTTAATCCTTCACAGACGAGATCTAGGAGAGATCCCACATAATGACCATGACACATTCCTCACGCTGCCAGCAACTCAACTATCCCTCCATACTCCCTGTATAATGTTATCAGAGCCATACCTGCCTTTTAGAACAATTGTAGTGTAATTTTGGAGATTAGCACTTAACACTAAAAATCATTGTGAAACAGTGAATCGTGATCCCCTTTAAGACCCTTTTGCTTTGAGCCCTTCCCATTTTTCATCATAGGACCAGGGCTATGACTGGGCACTGGAGCATTTGAACGCATGTCCGGGAGACTCCTCCCTTTGTTAAACAAAATCCCGCATATCGGCGAAATCCTTGACCTTTACACTGGACAATCTTTGAAATATCGCTAATCACTGACTCGACCCACCTAGAGTATTGCAATCAACACATCGACAATTTCTGAACCATGCAACTGGTGTGACCTCCATAACTTGTGATTGTCAATCACCCTTCATGCTTAACCCCTGGTTCTTTGGCCCTATATGTGACTGCAGGCCAATCCTTGTATCGGAGCCCCCTCAGTCGGAGGTTTGCTATTGACAAATTCCTTTTGATGCACAATGCGCTGCTACCCCCAATCATCGATCATCAATTGGTGAAATCATCATTGCCACATGTCGCTTCATGAGGAGTGACACATGTCACCTAGATATGCCCCCATAAGACCCTGAAAATGCCAGATCAGCATGCCACATGCCCTTCGTACTGCCACGTCAAGATGACGTCAACATCCATGTGGCTTTATCGAATCCAATAATATTCTACCACGTGGCCTCCTGGAGGAGCAAGAAAAGGCCCACCTACCCCTGTTTTTGTGTTGATTTCCTTTGTCACACTGTTCGAGGAAACTCCTGGCGTTTTACTCTGTCGACCCTTTTTTCTCGCAATTTCTTTGTAGTGGTCAATTAACATATCATTAAGACCTCCAATCTCTGATTTGCGATATCAATGATAGCTGATCACCGATACTCCTTTCTCCGTTGTTGGCCCTCTGAGATTTGCGATTGCCAATATGTGGGATCGCTAGAACCTCTGATATACACTGTTCACTATGCCTTGAACCTCTGATCTCCGATATCAACGATTTTCTCTTGTTGTATCTTACACTGCACCTCAAGACTTCCGTTCTCTGTTTGCAATATTTTCCCTTAAGGCATTTTCTCCATGGCTTTTGGTTTTCAAGGGCAACTTCGATCTGCTATAACATTTGACTCTGGGGTCAATTTGAGGATTTCCATATACCGTTGGAAAGCTAATTCTGAGCATAATCCATTGGAGGAGGTTTTGTTAATTATTGACTACTTTTGTGGCTTTGAAGATGGCTGCAATCTTTCCTCCCCTTTTTCACCCTTTTGATAGCAAAAAAACAAATAATGCAGAGGGTGTGATCCAAGAATTTTTTGCTTATAGATGCATCAGAATGACATATAGGAGAGCACTTAAAAACCATGGAAAATAAGCATATAAAACAAGGATAAAAAGGCATAGTCACGCATGAGATCAAGATACAAAGAATTGATTACGGAGTTCATCCAATTTGGACTACATCTCTAAGCCCTGCTCAATAGTAGGGAGGATTTCATTCATTAATTGGCATTAAAAGAGATAAAGTACAAGCAAAATTCATTTACAATCCTTATACCTCCAAGATGGAATATGGATGAAGAATGGAGAGCCCAGTTTCAGAAACGGACAATACAAACAAAATCTGGCGAAAAATCGTGCAGAATCGCCTATTCGAACATCCAATTTGGAGAAATGAATCTTTTGAACCCTCTCGGAACCTCCCTGCTGCTCAAGGTGAGGTTCCGGCCTGCTGCCGGATCGGGTTACTTCTGCACGTAACATGTTCTAAACTATTGTGCCAGTCTCCCCCTTTTTCTTGTGCAGACCGTCCCATATATATAACTTGATTGGTTGACTCTTCAATTTTGGGCAGTTCCAAACAGATGACAAATTTTAGCAGGCGGGCATTTCCAACAGAGATTCCCGGGCCATGAATAGTACGCAGGTAACAAAACCTGTTTAAACATAGAAAAATTGCTTTAACACCGTTTTCACATGAATCAACGTATTCCCTGAATCCCGACAGCTTTATCGGCGTTGATAACCCATCGGCGTAGAGATTGCAAATCGCAATCAACATTTCAATTGGCGTACAAACCCAAGCCTTTACAACAAGTGCCCTGCGATAACAATAGACTTGACAAGCTATTAAACACAGTACATAATATATCGGGTCCCGAAACCTCATTGCAAATCGAAATCGGCGGCAATCGAGGTTGGTACTCCATACGACTGCTCCCCTTTGCGAATTGCGGTTGTGATATATCGCATCGCAACCTGACTCTTTTGAGGTCGATTCCTCAACTCTTCCCTCCTTGCGATATGCGATTTTGATGTATTGCATCGCAACTTGGCTTGCTCTGGGGCTGATTCTTTAACTTCGACCGCCTCCGATTTGCGATTACGATATCACAAATCACAACTCAGTAGTGTTGGGGCTGATTCTCTTAAGTCGCGACCTCTTCATTCTGCGATATGCGATATGCAGGACCAATGGTAGCTTGCCACTTGGCGCTTCCCCATTCGCTGAGAGTTTGTCCACGTCACTTCCTCCTGCCACTTGTCCAAGTCAAACTTGATCTTTGACTTGCTCTAACTTCTTCATATGAACTCGGATTTGAGTGTCTTTCACACCATTGGAATCAGGATGACAAGCACTTTGATCCGATGCTAAGTTTACCCAGATTATACCACTTTGAGTTTTGAGCCTTCTTACCATGCCACTGGTACTTTTTTTAGAGATCCACCTGGATCAATCCTCTTGGATCCTCCTGGATCAGGGTGACAACACCATCCACCTAATAATTTATGATAATTGAATTAAAAATTTGGAATCCTTCTTTGAAAACAACATAGAAAAGCAACAATAAGCACTAAGAGTTCAATGACACTTGTGAACATGGCATTTTTTTAATTAAATTGAAAAGGAAAAAGTGCATAACTACATTTGAGATAAATCTCGACCCTTTATCTTAACTACTACTAAAAATATTTCATGGAGGTTAAATCTCTACCATTCACCTGATAATTATTGATAATTAAATTAAAGTTTTGGAAGCCCTATTTTAAAATAGACACACCTGTTGCCTTAATTTAATATTGAAATGTTAATAAAAAATGCTAGAAGTGAAAAGTATATTTTTTTTTTCAAAATTATTTAATTTTTTATTTTTAGATTTATTTTACAAGAACAAATGCATGTAGAGTCCATACTCTAGGGATCATGTATTCTTAGGGACCTTCTCAAAAATCCATTTCAATAGAGACCTATAAGGACCATGTGACTACATATTAGGGATCCACATAATAGGGTTAAGTTCAATAATAGTTGTTACCCTGAATTTCGTCGAAGGTCAAAAATGAATTTACCCTTCACGTGCTAAGATGAAAGAAAAAACTTTATTTGAATCTTTTACAAGCGAATGTGTGCGAAGGTGTGTGCCCATTGGATCCCATTCAATTGTATATCAACACTCATTTCCCTCCTTCCCGTCATGCCCCAAGAACTAAGGGAGAATAGAAACAAACATATCTTCTCTTATAAACATTCAAACAAGTAATCTAGTCAATATGTAACATTAAGTCAAATATTGGTACCTTTGATCCAGATTGGATTTTTATATTATTTTTCATCCATCTCAATGCTTTCAAAGTGGAAAAAGTGGAGGAATCAACTTACAAGACCATTTTTACTGGTGAGACCTAGTTTGGCAAATTGGGGTATGAAACCTTTTGGAAGCAATTGGAGGCATTAAACAATGTTTTTCGAGTGTAAAAATTTATTACTTAAGCATCACACCATTTTGTGCTATTGTACACACATACCTTTCCAACAACACATGAATCGCCTCAAGCAGAGTCCATATGAAAAATTTATACAACTTGGAAGTTGACCTTCCTGTTTTGACCATCATAATTTGATAGGATGCCATGTTAGCCCCCATTATTCATGCACAAGGGGCTAGTGATGTGATCGTGATGAAGAAGACTCTAGAAGAGTTCATATTATAACTCTAGTTAAGAGTTGAGGGAGTCAAACCTAACCACTAGTAGTTTATTGAGTTGTGTTATAATCGAGCTAGTAGGAGGAAAAGGGGTTTCATTCTATTTAAAGGCATTGCGTTCCATAAATAAGTGCAATAGCCAAGAGAGGATAGGGAGAGAGAAAAAAGAGAGGATTTGTGAAAAATAGTATCCCACAGGACACTTACCTCACTTCTTTGTACTTGCATCAATTTTCCATTAAGAGAAAGAGAGTAAAGTGGCCTCATTTTCCAACAAGGTTTTCTCCTAAAAGGGTTTCCCAGGTTATATCGTTTTTTAATTTGTGGTTTGTAAGTTTTATTTGTTGTTCTTATTTTTCTACATAGTTATAACTTGCATGCATACACAATAAACTGTAATTTACATATTCATAAGTCTAAGGAGAAATAAACTAGATTAGTGGGCAAAGAGGGAGATTGGGAAGAAACAAAGGAACTGAAGAAAGAACCTAAAAAAGATGGACCCAATTCAAGTGTTGTGAACCATTCATAGTCCTTGTTTAGAATGGAAATGAAAGTTTACATCAAGTTGTTTCAAGGTGAGATTGAGGCTATGAATCTAAATCATTGATCACAACAATTAGAAGCTTTTTTAGTGTTCACCATATAAAGGAAGAACATAATATTTTGTTTGCTTGGTTGAAATTAGAGGTCAATGCCCTAACATGGTGGGAAAGCCACATAGAGACCTTGAGGTTAGAGGAATATTCTCCAACAACTAAGTGGGAGGAATTTAGAACTCTCATAATGTCACAATTTTACCCTATTGGGTACGTGTAGGACTAGTGGATTCAATGGAACTACTTCAGGGAGAACCAGGGACATTGTACAAGATTACACCATAGAATTTAGAAAGGTGGTCATAATGTTGGTATCGCCCTAAAGAATCCAGATGTACTCCTCAAATATCTGGGGGGTCTACACATCCATATGTGGATGCAAGTGATGTTTTTCAAGCTCAAATAAGTGGAGAAGGCTTTTGTACGAGCGCAAGACTTGGAGAACATAGGCCAAAAGAAAGGGAAATCAAGGCACCAAGACGCTTTTAAGGAGGGGAAGAAGAAGTGGAGAGGGATAAAAGATAAAAAGACGGTAGCCACAACACACCAATGCAAATATCCCAACAACCACTATAACCATTGTAACATTGAAGATCGTATAGAAGATAAGTACCAGAAGTTGCATCCAAAGCTTAACTCAAAGAACAAAAATAAAGACACAAAGAAGAAGAACCTCATGGCCACTTATTTGAGCAACCAAGTTGAAAGCAGCTCAGATGATCTGGATTTATGCAGGAAAAAAATGAAACATAGATTAAAAAACAAACACATGGACACATCAAAAATGGAACTTCAATGCATTAATAAGAAATACTCGAAATTGTTTACATGCAGAATGGAAATAAACTAGCTCGAGTGATGGTGTCTTATCTCTGAGAATAGATTGGACAACTACATGCCTTATAAATTGTGTTAGAATGAGGCTCGCAGTTCTATTTATTATTGAGAAACAATGGAAAACCCTAAACATCCAAAAATCTAACCCTGGGAGACGAAGCACCAAAAGTTTGTGGGTCTCGTTGGGCTTAATTGGTACATCAACTTCCCAGGTTTGTAACTTTGGCATACGATCTTCATTTGACGCGTACGATACCTTGTTAGGAAGATATATCTGAGGACTACAACTTTGAACTACAAACCCCTATCATAGGTTGTGTGTTTTCCCGTTTTCCAAAAAAACATCGTTTAGGGCCTCAAAACTTCTCTGGAACTTCAGGACCCGAAAAAAACTACCAAAAATTATAAATTGTGATACAATTAAGGAAATTGAAAGAAAAATGTTGGAGGGTCCACGTGGAATAGGTGGGTGGCCACCAATATCCACCTAGATCATTCCTCTCCCCTTAGGAAGCAATAACTGTCATTGTGTTGCAGGCCTTCATGAGATGGGGAAACTTCTACTAAACTTGGTTGTTGGTGAGCCACTTACCCTAGGGAAAGAGTTTGCCATTTTTGACAACTCGATATAGTTGGATCCTCTGTTGGCAAGTGTTCTTGATCTATTTGTCCATGATTTGATCAGTTGTGGCATATTCCATGCAGTCTGGGTTGAGCTCTGTTGGTGTCAGTTGTTGGGCAATGTTTGATGTGTGTAGCATTGGTGGGAAGTATTGTCGAAGGTGGTCCACATTAAACATTTGGTGAAAGCCAAGGAATGTGGGAATGTTGAGCTCGAATTTGTTATCCCCCATAACCTTGGTGATAGTGTAAGGCGTGTATCGGAGTGGTCGAAGCTTCCGATGGGCTTCAATAAGGCGTTCTTTCTACAAATGAGACCAAACTTTATCGCCCACATGAAACTTATGTGGCACCCGATGTTGATCATGTTGTTGTTTACACTTGGCATTGGCTTTATCCAATATGTCGTGAACCTATTGGTGGATGTGCTGGATGCATTCAATAAACTTGGTTGCTTTGTCAACCTCGGACTATACATGTTTATATTTAGCATGTGTAGTCACATGAGGCATGGCAACATCAATTAGACACAATGGTTGAAATCCCATACCCACTTGACAGGGACTGCGACCAGTCCAGCTATGGAGATCTCTATTATAACTCTGTTACATATAGGGAAGGCCCCCATTCCAAGTTCATGGATGCTTGGATTTGTACATTCGTAGTATGTGCACTACCATGTTGTTGATGATCTATGCCTGGCCATTAGTCTGGGGATGGAATATCGTCGACATGTTGACCTTTGTTTTTAATAATGCCCAAAGACTCAACCAAAATGTAATCAGGAACCTACTATCCCAAAATGTACCCACACTCCTTCAAATAAGATTTTGGCAATGTCCTTTGTTGTGATACTCTTCTTGTAGGCCAACAATATAGTTGTCTTAAGAAAATCTATCCATGACCACAAATATGCAGTCATTACCATGCTTGGTAGAAGGGAGGCCAAACATATAGTCTGTGGACATGGATTCCTAGGGTTGGTTGAGAGTCGACAAAGGAGTGTACAGGCCTTACTTCTTGAAGGTTGACTTGGCGATGACACAAGCAGTGCAGGATCTGATATATTTTCCAACATCCTATCAGAGTTTTGACTAGTAAAAATACTTATGCAACGCTGCCACAATTTTCTCCACACCAAAGTGTCGTGCGACTCGACTATAGTGTGCCTCCCAAACCAGCTTGGCATTCTCACTTGAAGGAACACAAAGGTGGCCCAGGTAGCATAGAAATGCATCTTGAAGGTGGAAGTCTAGTACTTGCTTGCCATCTACTAGCATCTGGTACGTGGTGGCAAACTCTGGACAATTTTTGTATAGTTGTGGCCATTTAGAGGTTTTGTGGCCATAAGATTTGAGGACAGTGGTTAGTTTTGCAACAGGGGGTTGACTGAGGTAATCTACAACATGACTAGTGCTTCACTTCTTATATTTAATGTTCAAATGGAATTGTTGTAGATATGTGGACCACTTCTGATGGCGATCATTCTGCAACTTCCCTTATGTCTGTATAAATTGGAGAGGTCTGTGATCTTTGTGGATGATTGTCCCTTCCCCATAATGTAATGTTTCTATTGTTGGCAAGCCTGCATGATAGAATACATTTCTTTATCATAGGTGGGGAATTTCTAAATTGTATAGAAAGTGTCTTGCTGTGATAGGGCACCAGATGCCCTTGCTGGGTGAGAACTACACCAATAACATAATCAGAGGCGTTCATCTCAATTTCAGATGGTTGTTACAGGTTTGGTAATGTGAGTACTGGTGCAAAGCAAAGGCAGTGCTTCAGCTCAATAAACACCTTCTGTTGGGACACAGACCAGGAAATTTTTTCTTTCGCTCTACCCTTGGTAACTTGACTCAAAGGCCAAGTGATATGAGAGAATCCCAACACGAACCTCCGATAAAAATTGGCAAGGCCCAAAAAGATGTGAAGCTCTGTTAGATTGATCGAGGCTAGCCAATCCCGAATGAATTATATCTTAGTTGAATCCACATGCATGCATTTTTCATCAATGATGTAACCCAGATATTGGACCTAGCTCATGCCGAAGGTGCATTTCTCCAAGTTGGCACATAGTTTGTGTTACCGCAAGGTTTGAAGGACTTGTTGAGTGTGTTGCAAGTGCTCTTCCCAACCATTGTTGAATATGATGTTGTAGTCCAAATATACAACCATGGACAAGTTGGTGAAGGGCTACAAGATTTCATCCATAAGTCTCATAAAAGTTGTTGGGGCATTTGTCAACTCGAAAGGCATGACCAACCACTCAAAAAGGCCCTCCTTGGATTTTAAGGCGGTCGTCCATACATATGTGGGTTCGATTGGAACTTGATGATAGCCAAAGTTCAAATCGATCTTGCTGGTCAATAAGGTCATCAATCCATGGGATTGGATACCTATTCCTAACAATTATTTTGTTTAGTGATCGATAGTCACAACAGAGTCTCCAGGTCCCATCCTTCTTCTCTACAAGTATAATTTAGCTCCCACAATGTGAGTAACCTAGTAATATGTCCCATTTTTACAGCAACTCTTGGATTTGACACTTGATTTATTCATTTTCTAAAATAGAACGACGATATATTGGCCCATTTGGTAGAGGTGCTCCAAGAGTCTGATTGATCGAATGTTTGACCTGACAGTGCAAAGATACCCTTGTGGGTGAGGAGAATATATCCCTATATTCTTTCATGACCTTATATACCTACTTCTGCTGCATGGAGGAACCCTTTCCGGGGACCACGAATGTGGCCACAATATTCCCCTTACTGTGATAGTGAATCAGAAAGAAAACAAATTTCTCAGTCTAGGAGATGATCTTACTGCATTTCTTAGCAGAGATCAAAGAGACGGCGATAGGCGAGCCTACCTTTGGTATCCTGTATAACATACTGCCCAAGGTAATAATAATGGTGAAAGGCCTAGACTTATGCACAACATGATGCTTCCACAAGTATGGTTGGCCTAGTAACACATCACAGACTTCAAGAGGAGAAACATCACATAGTACCTCATCCGTGAAGCTCTTGATGCTATAGGGAAGGCGACACTGCTGATTGATGCAAAGATCTTGTCCTTGGAGGAGCCAGCTGATGTTTTATGGATATGGGTGTGGTCGGAAAACCAAACCACTTAACGAACTCTACTGAGATGAGGTTCTTTTGACCCCCACTATTTACAATGAACTGCAACGGAGAACCCTTCACCAACATCTGTGAGTGGAAGAGACACTCCCCTCCCCTAGATCTCCGGGCTCAGTCTTCTAGACATTGGTGGTGGCAACAATGGCACTAGGTTCTGCGTCGATATTCTAGTTCCCCTTATCATTCCCCTTGTCAGGTTATGGCTCAGAATCAGAACATGCATTGGACTTTGAAGCTTTTAGCTCGATCACTAATGACTGCTTGGTGCGACACTCATTTGTGTTGTGAGTGGGGCTCTTGTGGAACTCACACCATTTTCATATGTCCTTCTTTGTCTTCATGGTGCCATTCTTTGCTTATGGCTTCGATGGGTTGTCCTGGGCTGCTCCACCTTAGCCTTATCCTTTGTTCTAGAGTTTGGGGGTGATGTTGCCCTGCTTTTGATTCACATATCTAAAGTTGCACTTCTTTTGTTTAAACTTTTGTTCAATCTTGGCAACATATTGATATGTTGCACCAAGCGAGGAGATGCCCAGGAACTCCAGTTCTTCATGAATGTATTTATGCAGACAATTGTATTACTTTAGCATCGAATGTCGCTCAGAGTCTTTGATACCCATCTTTGTGCGTAGAGTATGAAGAATATTTTTGAACTTATGCACATATTGGTCTCTTTGTTGTCGTAGTGTGGTGCATTGTATTTACTTGTCTTCATAGCTCCCAACAGGGTATTATCATTCCTTGAAAATGTCTCAGAAAGAGCTCCAATATGGTTGTAAACAAAGAGGGTTCCTCAGCCTTTTTCTCACAGTAAGTTTCCCACCAGCCCTTTACATGGGGGGCAGCCTTAAGCAGTGCAAAAGTAATATTTTCCCTCTCGGAGAAATTATGGACCGAAAAATAACCTTCCAATAGATTCAATGATTTATTTACAACACTTGCATCTATCTAACCTTGGAATATAGGGATATGGAAATTAAATTGTACCTTGAAGGGGGCGGCACCTCTAAAGTGACTGTTGGATGAAGATGCATCACCTGTTGGCATTCACCAAAGGATCTAGGTAAAGTTGCCCATCATCTCATTCCTTTGTCACTCAAGGGATTCTTTGAGTAACAATTTGATATGATCTCTTGCTCCCTCGTCTTTATTTTCTTTTGCCATGGGAGGTCATCGGTGTCGACGGGGATAGTCTTGCTAGGGCTCAACCAATTCCAGTCCCAACTCCTTATACCCCCAACCTCATTGGGGACTATTGTGACCATCAACAACCCCCCTTTTTTATTAGTGTTAGCAATAACATTAATAAATGAGGACCCTTCTAAAAAATCAAAACTTAGCACTTAAGATTGTCTTTTTGTTTTCAATAAAACATGATATCAAAGCAAAACTCCCAACAATATGAATTCCTACCTTTTCATGCTTCATGTGCATAAAAAACATTATAAATGTTTAGCCTCCTTATGAAAAGCTCTATACAAACCACAAAAGCTAGGAAAACCCTTGTAAGCGGAAAGTCTTGAGTACTAAGCAAAACTTTAATAAACCCATTCTTTTAATGATAAGAATTGCATCGCAAAAAGGGTAATGGCGAGCATCCTTTACAAAGAAACTCTTCGAAATGCGAAAAAGCGAGAATGCGAGAATACGAGATCGCGAGCCTTATAAACTCATTGCATATCGTAGATTCCATTGACCGTAGCGCTACTTAATACAAACGCCCAAATATTGTGAAATGTGATAAAGCTTCTCGCAAATCGCATCTCGCAACCGCACGATGAAACAAATGGTTGTTAAAGATAATAGGTTTTGCGATATCACTATCTGCGATATTGCGAACCAAATCGCAAAATCACTTTATCGCAAATATAAGGGCTCAGAGTTCAATGATAGTATTTTACGTTGTTCGATGCAAGAGTTATGAGAATTAAATGTTAGCTTAATGGTCCATTGATGGTATTTATTAAAAACGAATCAGATCTGGTTTAAAGGACCATCTCACGTAAGGTGATATCTTTGATATGATTTTAAAAATTAAAATCTTTCTCGTCACCTTATTGTTGTTCATTATTCCATTATCCTTATTGTATCTTTGTTCTTTGCTTACTATTTTCAGGAGCAGTATGCAGAGCAGTACACAGAACAACACACAAAATGTAATGGGAAAGAAAGGCAAAGCTCCCACATCTGAAAAATCAGAGATGACTCTGTTATTTACAGACACCACTTGTACCAAGGAAGCAGGGATATCTACTTGGGAAGGCATGTACCGACTGTTAGAAGAAGAAAACCTGAGAGTTATGGAGGTTACAGTTACGGCAGATGGACGTGGGTCATCTGAAGCATCACTAATAGAGCTTGCATGCTCGTTTTTGCACCAGGTTGCAGCGAGGTCGAAGATACTCCCTTACACAGATATGGTAAAATGAATTATAGACCACGCCGATATATCCGACAGGGAATTCAAGACACGGAACCAGGAGGTCTTGGGGTCATTTACCCAAGTAATTTGAGGTGTATGTATCACCTGCCAGAACCCCAGGTCAGTTATAACAAACAGTTTGTGGAGAAATTCGCCAAAGAAAACGAGGATTTGGCAGACTACACAAAGAGTTGGTCCGCGAAGAAGGAACCATTAAAGAAGGATAAAAATGGTATGTATGCCACTGGCTCTCTCTGTTCTCCTTATTGTTTTGCTGCTGCAATGCTATGTAGACTATTTGGGAAGCCAGATATCAATAAGTTTTCATCAGAATGGTTGCCTTTATTGGATGCGGCCACCAATGCCACCATAATGGATTGGGCCCAAATTTTATCGGATAATTTAGCTTTTGCTATTTTAAATTATCGAACTAAAAGAAGTTTTGCTCAGAGGTTTTACCCTCCCTTCTTTTTAGCTGCCTACGTCATGGATGCTATTTGTTTTGTCTCTGATTTTCTCATCATGGGGTGGAAATGGGAAGTACAGAACCCTCTACCTATTTAAGTCTACCACAAAGAATTGTGGGAATCAAATTTCGTCCCACATCTCTATAAGATTTGTCATGGAGTGATGCTTCCTATTCATAAAATGTTATATAACACAAACGCCCCAAGATTCTCCCCAGAAGCTGAAATTGACATTCTCCCTGTGGGAAGGTGGTTTGGGGAGGATTTATTCACCTACATTAGGGTATTTAGAAGCATTGCCTCACCTCATGTGATTCCTTTGTATGTTACCAACAAATTATGGCCGAGAGATAGCTTACCAGACCTGTGGTGTTGGGGGGATGAGCAGAGAACTCAAGGATAAGAAGAAGGCCATCTGGCCTCAATTCCCTGTGGTCTGCGGGGCCTTCGCATTATTTGATTTGGGACACGCTTTTAAAGAGGTCGATAATATGCTAAGTCTATAGCTACCAAAGTTCCGAGGGAGGCAGTACGATCCCTTGGATACTATCAAGAATTTTACAACGATGGTCAAAATAAAAGTGTTTACTAAAGAAGATGATATCTTCGATGATGTCTTTTGGCAGAAGAGCTCTCTCAGAGAGATTCTACATATGGCACAAATTCAGTTTGACCAAGGGAAGCTTCAAGATTTTAACCATTACAGAGAACAGAGATTGGTAAATGTCCCATTGGACAAATTGCGCATTGAACCAATAAGGGATCCCACTCCTAGTATTAGCATAAGTGGAAGTTTAGGAGAAGAGAAGTCTAAATCAAAGTCCGAGAGGGAATCAGCTGAAAAATCCGATAAACAGTCAAAGAGTGAACACAAGAAGTGAAGGGTCAATCAAAGATACAACTCAGTCTATAGAAAAGCCTGACCAGCAGGTCTTGTCCCCAAAACAGGTCGAGACTCTCGCTCCCCTCGCAAAGCCAACAAGTCCAATTGTAGTAGACCTAGAAAAGGAGTGGGAGAATTTTAATGAACTAATCAACATTGAGGAACAGATTGCAGGTCCATTGATAAACCCAGGGGAGACAGATAGAAGAGGTTATTAATACTCAAGAGACAGAGCATATTCCTGTTGCTCCGTCATCCGAAATTGTGCTGAAAATAGAGGAGATCCCTCCTCTGGATGTATTTTATAGCCCACAACATAAGGCTGTTGTCAGGAGACAAAGAAAGAAATGAAAAATAGATACTGTACTTTCTCCAGAGGCTGAACCTTTGGATGTTCTTTGGCAAGACCCGACCACCGATCCAACAGAAAACCTCACTAGGCTCTCTCAGATTGCAGGGGCATATGCTTCTGCAACCATTGATAAAGCGTCAGAAGTTCAAACACTATTAAAAGAAAAGGAGGATAAGATCCTATTTTTGGAACAACAACTACAGCAGGCTAGCGTCAGCCGAGAATCAAAAATACAATTGGAAAAGCTACAACAGGATTTCCAGCAAATGCAGTTGGGTTATCAAAACAATCTGATCGATAAAGAACAACAGTTACATGCCACAATAGAACTGCATAAGGACGACCCTAAAATTGAATAATTGTCACAGAAGCCCTTGCCCTCAATGACAAGCTCTTACAACAAGAAGAAATGCTTTGCCAAAGGATCTCGCAATGGAATTCCCATTGTGAAAAAAGCGACTACATTACAAATCAAGTCGTAGACTTACGACTTGATTATGATTTAGTCTTTAAGAAAGTTTCTGACTTTGTGAATTGGCAGAAATCAGAGGAGGGAAAAAGAGCAGAATTTCCCAGAATTGATGAATCCCATAAAGAAATGCTATTTGTAAAATGGGATGCACAGCTCAAGGAAGCAAAGCAAGCGATGGAGGAGGCAGAAATAGTAGCAAGCAACGTCATCGACTGCATCAACAAAAATTTGCATAAAGCAAATTTAATATCAAAAACCACTCCAGGATTTCTCCCAAAGGCACAACAACTGCAAACAAGGTGGAAGCAAACGACAAAAGAAAAGGCAGAGTCAATTAAGCAGATAAGCAAGTTAAACTGGGACACTTACTAGAAATATCTGGTAAAACCACATAGCCAGTGGATGACTTTGAAGTGCCTCATAACCTCCGCCGAGAAGATAGCGCCAGTGCTCGCCGATTCCATATTTGTAGGTCAATTGAAAGCTGAAGTCGGCCAACCAACGCTCCTGAAGCCCATGCTGGACATTTGCAACTTAAAAGAACAAATACATGATTTAGCATAGATACAGTTTTAGTTTAATTTTAGTTCATTTTTGCTTTAAATGAGGATGATCGTTTTGAACCTCCTCATCTATTTTTGTAATAACTATTTTTAGATTTTAGTTAGTAGTATTTAAACCCCTCTCATGCATTTAGAGAGGGGTCCAAAAATTTGTCAAAACAATTCTTCAGAACGTGAACTTTTGCCCCCCACTGAGGAGGTTTTGATAAATAAATGGAACGAGATTTATTTATATTTGAGTTTAATGTCTGCTACTGAAATGCACTTTGTACTCTAGTGGATATTGAATTATTTGAAGATAAATCTATATCGCCGAAGCTCATGAGTAGAACCTATTATCAATGGTACTTTTATCTCTTAATACTTTTTGCTTATGTGCCAAGTGATATATTATTTTCAGTTGTTTATATATGAAAGCCTGAATGTTCAGTTATCATTTTTGCACTTTTGTACGATGATAACTATTCTTTTTAAGCTAAGTGTATGAATGACTTATTATGCGATGTGTTTACCATAATTGTTTCGGCTAATTTCTTATACAAAACAATCATATTTAATGTACTCTTCTCATAGTGATTGAATGATTTTTATTACCAATCGCTGTTGGAAATTATTTTAGATCGCATAAACAAAGTGTTACTCCCGGGATAGTTTAGAGTTAGATTTTTTCCTTCATTAGAATAAAATTGCATATGTTAGATTAGATTTAGAATAAAGCATCCTCCCCATAAATCTTTAAAAAGAAAAACATCATCCCCTTAGTGTACCATCATAAACAAATTGGGAAACTGGTCCCATCATCCCCAGTCGGAGCCACTATCCCAAACGGAAAAGGAGCTGCTTTCAAGGTCCGGACCGGGTGGTTATCCCCCTTGTTGTAGACCCAATTTTCGGGCCTTCAATAGGG